>CM054112.1:248577759-249777759 GCA_028673005.1 Tanypteryx hageni
TGGATGTTTCTCAAAGGCCATCTTCCAACAAAATAATACTTAACGATACACAATATAATAAAACAAGAATACTTACAGCAAAAATTGTCATGTAACCACAATTATATTCAGAATCAATCACAAATAATTATTTTCTATCGATTATATCAAATAAATAAAATCATTTATGTTGCCCTGGAAGTGCCTATCAACGAATAACAGAGAAAGAAAAGATTAGTATTGTACTAATATTAAATTATTCATCTTGCATGCTAAATAAATAATTGTAATCCCCTTAACTGGGCACAAAATTTTCGTTAACTTTCAGCTGGTGGGCAGCCAATCCATTCTTTAACAGAATTTAAAATGTTGAGTTTATTAAACCTAATGCTTATTTATGACCAACAAAAAAGTTGTTTTGAAAAAATTTTAATTTTTTTCATATATTTTGAGGTTTTTACCAGAAATGAGCCATCGTATTACAAAGTATTAAAATCTTTATAAAAATTTATATGCACAAAGATAAGTATTACTATAATGAAAGACTAGATGTTTTTGTGTATAATGATGATGTCAACAATGGAACTTTTTAATGCCTTTTTAACAAACTTCCTGATTAGGTGGAAGGTTGAAATTTGGCAGGAATATTTGATTCAGATATAAAAATTAAATGATGAAAAAAAGATGAAAAACGACCCGGGTTCAACTCCAGGGGGGCAATTTCCATTACCCATAAGATAACATGTAAAAAGTGACTTTTTAAAGTGCAGGCTTTTATTCTTTTGGAAATTCAAATTAGAAAGAATTGACGTATGATCTTCAAATTTGAACTATGTTTTAGGAAAATTAATGAAGTTTCTTATTCTATTCATCTTTTTCTGCCTATCATTTAAAATCTCTCATATTAAACACTAGCTGAAAGTACCCGGCATTGCTTGGGTTTTTAAGTGAAGACAACAAATATTGAGTAAGCATTCAAAGCATGCATTCCTGATGCATATAGTATAAGGATTAAGCCAACAATACAATCCCAAGGTTTACACGGTCAGCAAGGCAACATATTGTTAAAAAGCTTAAATTTTTCAAATAAATATGATTTAAACATAAAACATGAGCGATTTTGTATCGTATGCAAAATTTGACAATAAGAATAACAAATGATATTAATTTTTCTTTAAGCGATCCAGGTCCGAAGATTGTAGGTCAATTATTTCTAATTTTAATTTGCAAAATAGTAAAAGCCTGTAAGTAAAAAAAAAACGATTTTTACATGTTATCTTATCGGAAATGGCACCTCCCCTTAGACAAGCATCAATCATGGCAACGAGATTAAACAAACTATTGTAATTGTTGGTGGTGTAAGAGAACTATATTTTAATGTGGATTTGCATTGATACTAGCATTCCTACGTTTTTGAAGGGTTATTTCTGCTAATAATTGTAGGCTTTTATTTATCGTAATTATTATTGATAGTAAGTTTTTATTTATCTTAAAGACTTTTTATCTTTATTCATTTAAGATTATTCTAAAAACTGTTTTCCCTATTAGTTCCATTAAGAATTACGTCTGGAAAATCAAGCTTTTGATGAATTTTATTATTATTATTAAATTCTTATCGTTCCTCTTATAATATTGCCTTATACATGCATTTTATTATTATTACATTATAATCACATTCGCATTGCAATACTATTAATAATCATTAATGCGATCTTCTTGGAATAGTTTACATTGAAAATTCATTTGAACACTACTTTAGATGACTATATTTGTTTATGTAGTTTATGCTATGAACATAATTTTATTCTTGGGAACTGTTCACTTGGCTAATTTTTTACTTTGGATGAAATCTTTTCTAATTAAAGGCCTTTAAGACCAGTTGTTCTTGCATTTTTCTAAAAGCCCTCACATTTAAGTATCATATTCCTTTTTTCAGTATTTATGTTAGGTAATACTGTTGTATACATAAATAGTGTTCTGCATATCTGCAGGTTCAGGTGCTCCTCCTCCACCTTTCTCTATCCTGTGTCCTTCTCTTCATCTCCCGATACCCTCCTCCCTCCCTTAGAATATCCAACATTTTAATTCTTCTTCTTCCTCTTTTCTTTCTTCCCTCTACAATAATTATATATACTTAAACAGCCAATACAATTACGAAAATTGAAAATATTTTGGAATTTCTTCCCTCAGAAGTGGCTGCAAGTACATTAAAAACCAGCGAGCCGCAAGGGGCCGCACAAAAACGTGAAAGTGGCCGCAGTTTGGACACCCATGATCTAGTACATAGACTTTGCAATGTTCCTCTAAATAAACACAGATACTAAAAAGAACTAACATATATAAAAGAAATAGCCACAAACCTTGGATACAGCTACAATTTAATGAACAAACTAGTTCGAAAACACAAACTCAAAAAAACATTTTCCAACACTACCTCCTTCAAAATCAAAAACAAAAAATACAACAAATATATAAAATTACCTTATTTCCCTTCTCTAAACAAAGGCTTGGATAAGATTTTCAAACAAAAGAAATATTCAACTGTTTATATGAACCCACACAACTTAAAAAATTTATTAGGCAGTACTAAAGACAAGACAGAAGTGTTAAACAAATCTGGGATCTATAAAATACAATGTTACCAAACGTATTTTCAATCACTCTATGAGTATGTGACAAATGGTAATTAAATATCTTGCATTTGGCCATCAGATCCTTTTACTTTCTCCATACGTAGTATAAGGAAAAGTATTGTTTTCATGAAACATTTCAAGATTTCAACGGAAATACACACATGGAGGTCCCCTGAACATGTTTTTGCCATTTTCTCGGTCTGTGTGTAATAATAATAAATAGTGTTCTGCATATCTGCAGGTTCAGGTGCTCCCCTCCACCTCTCTCTATCCTGTGTCCTTCTCTTCATCTCCCCATGCCCTCCTCCCTCCCTTAGAATATCCAACATTTTAATTCTTCCTCTTTTCTTTCTTCCCTCCACCGTTCCTTCGATAACATCCTTCAGTAATCCCTCTCTTCTCAAAACATGTCCTATCCATTTCTTTTTCCTAGTCACTATCATGTCCATCAAACTCCTTTCCTCTTCTACTTTTCTTAGCACTTCCACATTTGTAATCCTGTCAGTCCATTTAACCTTCAGCATCCTCCTCCACACCCACATTTCATATGCCTCCACCTTCTCCCTGTCTCTCTTCTTCAATGTCCATGTCTCCGACCCATATAGCATCACACTCCAAACATAATACTTGACCATTCTCTTCCTCAAACCCAAATCCATCTTGCTGTTAAATAGCTTCCTTTTTTTATTGAACGCTTCCTTTGCCAAACCTATTCTCATCTTAATTTTCTTCTCACATTTTCAGTCCTCTGTCAACAACGTACCAAGATACCTGTACTGTTCCATCTGCTCTATCCTCTCCCCCCTCACCTGCACTTCCATCCTTTCCTCGCCCCCTATCCTCATTACTTTTGTTTTCTTTCCATTTATTCTCAACCCATATCTGTCCTCCATGCTCACCAGATTCTGTAGCATCTGCCTCAAGTCTTCCATCCTCTCAGCAAACAGTATCATGTCGTCAGCAAACCTAATTGACGATGTAATTCTTCCTCCAATGCTTACTCCTGTGCTCGTCTCCCAACACTTCTTTATCATTTCTTCAGTATAGATGTTAAACAGGGTTGGTGACAAACAGCAGCCCTGTCTAACTCCTCTCCCAATCTTGAACCACTCCGTCCTGCTTTCCCCTATCCTCATGGCTGCCTCCTGTCTCATGTATAGATTCCTTATCAATCTTCTGTCTCTCCAATCTACTTTCTTCTCCTTCAATATCTCCATCATCCTTTCCCACATCACATAGTCGAAAGCCTTCTCCAAGTCCACAAAGCACAGACTGATACCCTTGTCCTGTTCTAAATACCTCTCTCCAATCATCCTTACCACCCCTATGGCATCCCTCGTACCCATTCCTTTCCTAAATCCAAATTGTTCTTCTGCTACATTCTCTTCCATTACCCTCGTCAGCTTTCTATTCATCACTCTCAACATTATCTTGGCCCCGTGAGCTATCAGACTAATAGTTTTATGCTCCCCGCACTTCTTTGCCCCTTTCTTTTTTGGTAGTGGTATCATTTCCGTTCTGACGAACTCCTCCGGCCACTCCCCACTCTCATCTCATATATTGCATTGCACAGGTTGGTCACCTCTTCAATGCCTTCGTCTTGCAGACACTTAAACAGTTCCACAGGTATCCCGTCTACTCCTGCTGCCTTTCCCTCCCTCATTTCCTTCATAGCTGCCACTACTTCCTCCCTCAGTATTACCTCCCCCATCTCCTCCCTATCCACTTCCCCTTCTTCCTCAATTTCCAGCTCTGCTAGCTTTTCCTTCGCCTTATACAACTCCTCCATGTATTCTTTCCACCTGCACATAACCTCCTTTTCCTCCTTCAGAATCCTACCATCCTTGCTCTCAATTTCTTAATTTCTTTTGAGCCTCCTCCTCCAGATCTCTGTCCATCCCAAGTAATACTCCTGACCTTCTGATACGCTAGGTCGTACCTTCCCCTCTTCTCAAGCTCTTGTATCTCCTTGCACTCCTCCAGCCACTTTTCCTTCGCCCTTTCAGTCTCCCTCCTCAGTTCATTGTTCAATCGCCTGTAGTTCCTTCTCCCCTCTGTGTTTACATTCTTGTATCTCCTTCTTTCGTCCATCTTTGCTATCATTTCCCCTGTTACCCAGGGTTTCTTAGCTCTCTTGCCTTTCCTGTATCCTATTTTCCTTTCCGCCACATTTACTATTCCATTCTTAATTCTCTTCCATTTTTCCTCTACTCCTTTGTTCTGTGTATTTTAAGTATTATATTTAAATCTAATTCATCATGAAATCTTATTCAAATCTAGGGCCAAAAGTTTTTAGTTGCTTTCCCCACTGAAAAATGAGCATTTTTTCGAAGTGTGACTATAGTCGGGCAAGCGACTTCGACTCATGACTATAGTCGCTTACCCCACTTAAGGGGTTAATGAAGTAAGATATAGAGATTAAAATTGATGAACAGTTGTAAGTCTTTGAGGACATTTTCTGTGAGAGCTGCCTAAGTCTTTAATCTTTGGGTAAAAACAGAAAAACAAATCTTATTTAAATTTATTTTAATGAAATCATGTTTTATATGCATTAAAAAGTAAAAAATAAATCTAAAATTCACATATTTGTGTTCCATAAAGTAAAAATAGTTTTGGGCATATAAAAGTGGTGCAGTGTAATGTTTTACAAATAAATCTTCATTAATATTTCTTTGCCCCACAACATTTATTTGCCCAAAACTATTTTTACTTTCTGCAACATTCAATCGTGAATTTTATATTTATTGTTTACCTTTTAGTGCACATAAAAGTTGGTTTCATCTATGTTTTATTTAATTTTTTAATGTAATACTTAATTCAGACATATCATCATATTTAATGGGCAATTACAACAAGGTAACACTTAACGACACACAATCTAAAAAAACGCATGTACCGTATTGTCCCGAATATAAAGCGACCTTGAATATAACGCGACCCCAAGATTTTTGGAAAGTTTTTCTAGAAAAAACTAAACCTCAAATATAACGCGACCCCAAACAACCTTCAGCCAATCTAACACAAGTTCCTCATTCATCCACCCCTTCTCCTGCACGTGAAATATTACACCTGATGGTAACTTTTCCTTTGGCATCCTTTTATGATTTAAAATTACGTAAGGAGTCAGTTTTCACCTGTTGGTTGTGACTGCAAGCATAATAGTTGATTTCTCATTTCCGGTGGATTTTAACAATACCACTTTAGCTACGACTATTTTAAAAATCATGTGATAACTTAATCAGATTCCTCTGTTAACCTGGGATTTGGAAGAACCTTTTTTCTCAACATGATCAACACCATTTTTGTCACCCATTGTTAAAATAACGGATTGGTAAAAACTCGCTATGGCAGTTACAAAGAATATACCGATGCACTTATACCTTCAATTCAATGACTATCGAGAGGTTCAGTCGCCGATTGGACTCGATCTATTCTTGCCTCAGATGCTTTTCAAGTACAATGTAACATACACCTAATGTGTCTACAATGTAACAAGTATCTTATATCTCGTAAACAGATGTGCATAATGTACGGTGATTTTTCGAACACTATTTTACAATCTTTTAAAATCACTATTACTCATATATAACATGGGAGCTACTTTTAAAATTTCATTTTTTGGAAAAAACCGTGTTATATTTGGGATAATACGATACATTTACAGTGAGGACTGTCATGTACCCACAATTATTCATGATCAATCAAAACAATTATTTCCTTCCGATTATCTCAAATAAATATAAACATTATGTTTCCTTGAGATATCTACTCACTGTTTATCAAGAGTAGATAAACACAATTGCTCTTTTCAACTAAATATTCTAGAGAAAAAGCCAAATTTAATTTCTTAAGTTACAGAAAATTCCTAATGTGACTTTGATGCCCACTAAGATTTTGTAGCCACTGAGAAATATCATAAAAAAACTGTAAAATCATAAGATACAGCAGACAGACATGGAGCTTTTTTTTATTATGCTCATACAGAATGTTAAAACTGATGTATACTAAGTATGGTTAGCCTGAAATAATAATATAAAAAAAGAAAATATTGGAAACTTAAATTAAAATATTCATCCCATTTTGCTAGTCACTAAAACCTCCACAAGAAAACGTGCACAATGAGACAGAATGCTGAATCGAGAGGCGAAAAACCGAATTCTTATCTGCTTTCATTCAAGAGTTAGCATGTCAGACAGATAGATGGAAAAATCAAATGTAAAAGCAAGTTCTTTTGAAAAAATCATTAAAAAGATTAACTTTGTAGTCTCACACATAATAAAAAATAATTCTTAGTGATGATCCTTCCAACATATTCGGAATACAATTCATGATAAAAAATTGAGTATTAGAAGTGTGTCCAGGAATAATCAGTAAATTAAACTAGAAATAAATACTACAAGCTTAATAAAATGGAAGATAAAACTCACCTACATCTTCATTTGGAGAGACTTTTAATGTCAAGGCCAATGAGGAGAGAGCTTTAAGGGCACTCTTACGGCAATCTGCCCACTGTCTTGTTTCAGGTGGAGTGTAACAAGTAGAGCAAGTAGCCAAAGCAGAGACCACTAGGGCCACTTGTCCTTCCAAGGCAAAAGCAGGCAAAGATCCTGAAGAAACCACAAACTTTATAGAATTTTAAAGAATTACAAATGGGAAATTGGATTAAATAATGTCATAAATTAGAATTAAGATATTTTTATCAAATTAGTTCATTTAATCAGTCATTTCATCAAAGGAATGAGATAAAAGCTGCAAATTGAAACAAGTCCAAACCAGGACTAATGCAGGCTGGTTTCCCAAAGTTTACAACCCGAATTGATTACTTATATTGACAGGAAATGTTTCAGTATGTGTTAGTCATTCCAAAGGAATTCTTATACCATAAATACCACTTGTAGTTCATAGTTTATCAATGATAGAGAAAAATTGGAAAACAAATTAACAGAGCATTTTTAGGTTTAAAATACTACAAAACAATGTCAAAATCTCTTTCTGCCATTATATTTTGCATGTATTTTTTTAAATAATTGAATTTAATAAATGTTACTGTTTATATGCTAATATATGTCCATTGCTGAAGAGTAGTTGAGCGGAAAAGAAAATAACCCATTTGTTCACTCGTCTATGCTCAAGCAGAGTTTGGTAATGATCATCTTCATGGCAACAATCCGATAAAATGCAGTTTAAAATGGAAAAACGCTGTTTTAGCAGTAATTCAAGAAAATACGATCAATTGTCAAAATTCATTGATAAGAATTAGAATCTAAATTTTTTCCTCTTAGAACAATACAAACCTTGCTCTGATATTACAATCTTATAAATATTTTACACCGTGGGGTCAACAAAATACTATTTCCATAAGAATGCATGGGAAATGGTGTGGAGAAACCCCAAAATGCCATGCAGCCCTTCACTGATGCAGATATAAATATACCTAAATATTAACTTATGATCATGGGAAATGCCTTATTTTATGCACGAAAGACTGAATATTTTAATTCTGTTAATGTTTTGTCATATTACATCATGCTAAATCACTCGAAATTTTCCTTCAAGCGCAAAATTTATCGGTTAAGATGACCATTTTCAAGTAGACAACAAAGATAAATTTCTTAATCATTGTCCCCTTTAAAGGGAGATAGCCACATAAAGATCTATGCAAGGAAAATCCAGGCCTTGGAACACCGTAGAGGAAGAATAGCCAACACCAAGATAAAGGGTACAAATGGATTCATACCTAAATATAGTCTATGAATACTTTTAAAGTGAGTTAAATGATTTTTAAGGAATATTAGAACATTGTTATCTTTTACCATTAACATTGAAAATTCTATCGTAACATACATTGATACACCTACTTACATTTGTTTGGTAACCAAGATGTTGTTTATTCTTTATGTTTTGGCTAATATAATTGATATTGACATAATCCACATAATTTTATTGCTGCTTTAAAGGCTTCGGTGCATTTATCCATGAGAATATTAAGTAAGACGTTAATGCGTAATTATATTAATGGCAAAACTTTACAATACAATATATAAAATAGTAAATGTTAATGTTAACATCGCTTGCATAATTAAGGAATGGGGAACGTTTAGTAAAGTTTGGATTTTTTTTGTGGAGGCTCCGGCCCCAAACTCCTGAACCAACAATTCAAAACTTGGGGTGCACATCAGCAAAAGTAAGTACATCTCAAAATTTATTGTATTATTTTTATTGTAATATGACATCAAAAGTGATACATCATTTATATGTGGACTCCGCCCCCAAACCCTCGAAACATCAATTCCGGTGGAAAGAAAACAAAAGAACACCCATAAGCAAAGGATTCGGCCTGACTAAAAATTTTCAATGGTTTCTTTAGGTGATAGTTAAAATCCTGTATGAACCTCTTCTCCAAATAACACATTTGAGAAATTTGGAGACACCAACAGCCCAGGGCCACGAACAAAAATCATTCGCTACTTAAAAGAATACTCTTTCCTGAGCGAAGTCGGGTATTTCAGCTAGTTTTAAAATTATTAAAGAAAACATCTCTGCACGATGGATGTGAGATTTCCTATGTAAAACAAATAGGGAAAAAACATTCCTGGAATCGAACTCAGGACTTCAATCTCCACCAAATAAAATATAGCCTGCAGGTGGGCCTTGGCAGCACGAGCCTCATGAAAATCGGTCCATTGGTACAAAAGTTGTTACTAGGAGACACACACACACACACACAGACAGGACCATTTCATAAGGCTATGTTTCCTTTGGAAATCAGCCTAAAAACAGGCAATTAAACTTAAAAAATTGTATAGTTACTCCAAAAATATATAAAAAGTATACAGTTCATTTTACACAAACAGCATTCTACACTCCCCCATTATTAATCTAATAAAATTCATAATGATGACCATGCAGTTTTCTCCAATCAAGAACTGAACCTGTAGACAGCTAACAATAAACAAATTCATTATGAGTTGAAATAATTTAAACTAAAATCTTTACTAAATCAGAATATGTATTGATAAAACAATTTTTAAAAAGGAAATCTTGTGATATACTATCATTGCTCCTATAATGTGACAGATATGTTCCAGGAAAATACTGTTTAAGGGAAACTGCATCATAGGATACCTATCTATGAAAAATAGGGGGATAGGTATCTGAACTAATTTTAATATAAAAATTCTGAATAATATAATAAAATCTATTGTATATTTTGAAGAGTTTGGATGTTTGTTTGTTCATATAACTCCTCCTAACTGATAAAAGCTAGAACTACCAAATTTGTTACGATTCATCCTTACATCCTAACTTAGTGAATGATCAAGGTTTGGTCAACCTCATATTTTTCTTATGGGGTTATTTTTGAAACCATTGTTTAATTTCAATACCCCATAAGAACAGCATGGGATTCAGTACAAGGCAGTCTAAAAATGCATTTTTAAATTACACATAATAGAGATATGAATTTGGGATGAAAAGAGTTCTATGGGTAAAAGAATGAAGTTTATAATTTTCAAAGACAGAATTCAAATCCATGCCAAATTTGCTTATAATCAGTTTTTAATTGCAGACTATTTTTTGTTTTCAACAATGTAAAATGCTAATTACCATGGCGACGAGCTCAATGCTTTTAATCTCTATTAATAAAAGGCAATGTATGTGTGGACAGCATATCTCGAAAACCAAAAAACTTAATGTATTACTAACAAGAATTCATCTAGAACCTTCTGTTCATGTTCTATCATCTAAATTTATAAGACTCCATTAACGAGACGCAAGGGCAGATGCTGGACAAGGTCGGCTGATGTTTGTCTAAAACATGTTTTGGCCACTGGCAGTAGTACATCACTATGTCGCACCTACGTTTCCCCGATAGATTGCAAATAAAAATAATTCATGCAAGTCGCTTAAATCATTGCCAGATGACTCCAAACATCGTGCGGCAAGAATTGTTGCAAATTATCGAAGAAAAAGTGTGATTAAACTTTTATATGGCTCATACAATAATTCTTGCCCATTAAAAAAGATTTCTCTGATTCCTGCACCTGGATATAATGGAACATAGAAAATTAACTCATTCAGTAGTGTAATTTTTGTCTGGAATCTAAATCGGAGAATGAGTATTTGATGGTATGCATGATGACTACGACACATTAGTGCTCCTTGAAACTCTGTACAGTGCCATTTAAAATGTATCATATATAGATTATTTAAATTATTATACTTTTCTTAACTTTACATGTTTAATTACCATATTATAAGTCGACCTCGATTTTTCAGATTGTAAATACACGACTAGACATATATTCACCGTATAAGTCAACCCTCCACTTTTTCGCTAAAAAAAACTTTGAATGAAGAATACGAGGAATTTTATGGTTTTTAAAACCTAAATGTAACCTTTTCCAAAAAATAGTGTCAATTTTTGAGTTATTAAATCATTTGTTTAATTTAAGAAAGATCAGTCATATACCGTACTGCCATCTATCGGCGGAATGTATTTCTACTTACCCTTTGTTCCTGTAATCGCAAATAGATCATTTATATTTTTGAGATTCAGTAATAACAACAAAAGTTAAAATTTTAATTTTTATTAACTATTAAAAATAATTATCTTAAATCTTCAAAAATAAATGACAGAATACGTAAACAATGGAGCAGCTGATTCAAAATGGCAATCACCTACGCTGCAATATCAAATGTTTTTGTAAATATCAATGTTTTTAATCTGTTATTTAAGGGTCACATTTTATATTCGGCGTATAAGTCGGCCTTAAGTTTTCAGATTTTTTTTAGCTTCAACGGTCGACTTATATGCCAGCATATATGGTAGTTATTTACAGCACAAGCAAATTTTGTTTATAATTCTGTTGAGCTAAAATTCTTGCAAAAACTACCGTATCTGCCCAAATAGAAGTCAATCCTGGATTTAAGCCGACTACCCAGAAATTTCCACCAGTTTTTGACAACAAAGTAAATTTCGTAGATTTTATGCTGAAGTGTGCCGGGCATGCATGCACGGCCTATAATACATTATTGGAGATCGAATAGAGTGGGAAATGGTTTAGTTGTCGACATTTGAAATATTACTTGCATGAATAATTTCGCATTGTTGAATAATATTCCTCATTTAGTGACAATAATTTCATTCATTTCATTTTCACAAAAGGTCAAATAAAGCAATAGCTACCTCGTAAAGATAATTTTTAATCCAAGTCTATTTCCAATAAAATTAACATTTGCATTGCCTTAAGAAATTGCATTTTTATAATTATACTCGTTCCATGTAATTCCGTAATTCAAACAGTTGAGCATCAAAAGCGTCATCGCATTTTGCGTTATCGTCTGCGTAGTCAATGTACGTAATTTTAATAGATTCCATGAACGAGGTTTTAACATGCATATAAACATTATTGTAGCTATAGCAATAGCTACAATAGCCAAGTAAAACTAATAGGAACGTCTTTTAATGGATAATGAAAAATAATACAAACCGCTAACTATTCTTAATGATACATACGTATAGCTTTGAGAAACGAGGAAATGTCCTATAGCATTTAGAAACGAAAGAACAGGTAACAACGGCAACAAAACACAGGTACTGCTAAATTCAATATTCTAGCTTTATTATGTATTCATTATTATTCATCGAGGTCAGATATTTACTTTACTAAAAATATAGTACTATCATTTGAACGTGACGGCAATGAAAGACGTGTTGCCATCAATGGGTGACTACGAAACTTAACCCTAATCCCAAATTATTTCTCGAACTCGCATTTAAGCCGAGGGATGATGTTTTCATGATAGATTTTGGCAAGAAACACCGGCTTATATTTGGGCAGATACGGTATGTCTTTGTGTGACCTCATATTTTATACAGAGGATTTTCTTCTTCACCTTCTCATTTTATCTTTTGCACTTTTTATTCAATGCAGTGGAATTCCATCTTTTCAAGGAACTCCAGGAGTTGGTTGGAAATGCAATGGAATTTTTTCCTTTCCATTATCTGAACAATGCTGCAGCACGTCACTTGACTTATATGGCATTCAGTCACCTTAAATTCTGAATTTTATTAGGGTTAGCTCGGACTGCCAGTGCTTTTTGACATAAAATCTTTAATGATCTACACCACATTTATAATATTAAAAGAATTTTTTTTTGAGCTTCAAAGATAGACTTATATGCCAACATATACGGTAGTTTAATTATTTGCTCATTTGATTGCTTATGTGTACCATTTAATAATATATACCATTCACATCATTCATTAATCTGTAATAATATGTCAGGGTAACAGACAAAACCTGTTTACATTGATTCTTGATAAATTATAAAATTTACTTTATATTTTGGAAAGTTGTTTGCCTGTAAGTTATGCATTTGGACCTCTTAAGATATCGTAACCAAATTTTGTATAATGATTCCTGAGATTAAGGAGTAGGTTTTTGTCCATTTTTGGATACAAATGGAGGCCATTTTGAAACAAGGTGGCAGATTAAACCTTTCAAAACTGCACTGATTTTAACCAAATTTAGCAGGATTGTCGAGCTTCTAATATATATTTTGGAAAGTTGTTTGTCAGTCTGTTCAATATGCATTTTGACACTTTGAATTCCCAAGCAATGCCGGGTACTTTCAGATAGTAATATAATAAATTGATATATCAATATTAAATTAATACAAATTTTCCTAAATAAAATTGGATTAATATAATAAAAATCAGCTAGACTTAACTGCTTCTCGCTATGTCTCACTTGTGTTCAGTAAGGCTTCCCAAACTAATATGCAGGTGGGTTCACTGAGCTATGCGACTGTACTCAAGATTGATGATGAACTGACAAGTACCACAAACTGTGCTATAGGATAACGCGTTATAAGCAGGCCGACTGTATAAGATGACACATTCAAATGTTGTAGTTATTTAGCCTTTGTTGATGCAGTGGGCCACAACTCTGTTTGGATCAAAGAAATTACTGTATTTATCCAAATCCAAGACAAAGTTTTTTTCCAAATTTCAACTTGCAAAAATCAAATGTCTTAAATTCGAGTAAGAAGTGATATACCGTCAATACATCACACATCAATTCGTCATGCATCAGTTTGTTGCACGTCAACTCGTCACACAACAAAACTTGTCATGCATTAATAAATCACATGACAAACTCATTGTGCATCAATTCATCGCTTGACAAATTTGTCGTGAGGCAAATTAAAAGGCAAGACACCATGATTGGTGTATGGCAGGTAGGCCAGGGAGCGATGAACTGATGCACAATCACTTTGTTGTGTGATGTATTGAAGCACAATGAATTTTTTGTGCAACGAATTGATGCATGACGAGTTGTTGTAGAACTGTAGGAAGTATGATAACACAATTAATGTTTTTTAAACAAATGAAACATAAGATAAAATACTTGTATCTACTAAAAATTTTCATTTCAAACATATGATCTGGGTTTCAATTAACATAGTAATAAATTTAAAAAATACATATTAAAAATTTTTTTCCCAAGAAAAATTTGTAGCAAACCATTTCAATTAATGAACAAACCAGTATACCTATACTGAATGTGTATGTCCAAAATATATGCTAAAAACATTCAATGAGAAATTCAAATAAATACAGTAAATAGGAAAAGATCCAAAGCGACCTTACCAAGAGCAAGAGATGATCCCAATCTCTCAGTTCGGCTACCACCCAATCCATGGATAAAATGTTGAGCAAGTGTTTTACATTGCTCACTGTCTGTGCAATGATACTCGGATAAAAAAGCTGCAAGTGTGGAAGCAGCTCTCTCACGAACTGAAGCCTCTTTGTGAACCAAACACTCTTCCAGGGAATCGCGCCACTCAGCTAGAAAAACATAATATACATGAAGACATATTAAAAAACTAAAAACTCATTCAAGCACGTCTATCTTGTAATTCCAGCTGTTTGAAATATCTGTCACCAGATCATTCAGAATACGTTTAACCATACCAAGAAATATATTACATGGATTTTATTAGAAGCACATGGTTTTACATACGATCATAATGTGAAGATATCATTAGCCTACATTAGAAACCATTAAAATTCAAGTACTATTAAACACAAAATGCAGTACTAGCCATAAAAATGGCAAGTTGTTATCACAGAATTCAAAAGGCACAGAATTGCTTAACCATTACACTCTCAGGGTTCCAATATATTGGTTTTGCATGGTTGTCTAAAAAAGCTCAAGCAGCTGATATATCAGCTCCAGCTTAAAATTCGTAGAACTAACAAAAGGACACTATTTTTGCATTGCGATTGTTGGTAAATGGAAGGTTATACATTATTTCATATTGTGTTTAAATTTTTATTTCATTGAAGTATTTTTTCTAAGCGATGATATTTGCTAGCCCTACCTCTGCGACTATAAAACCCTTATAATTGTCGCTGAGATTTCAAAACTGAAAAACATCAACAAATGTTTATACCAGTTACCTGAGAAATAAAAAGGTAATAATTACGCTTTTTTAATATCTTACAGATATTCTCTGAATAGTATCTATTTCAATCTTATTGTATTTTTTCCTCCCAAGAATGATTTGGGTTTCTCATTTGTAGATTATGTGATCCCACTCTTCTCTCAGGCATTTGTATTCGATGTATACTAGTTCATTGTTATCAGAATGCTATCAAACAAATGCTGATCTATGTTTTTCACTATTGAAGGTGCTGATACTTGTAGTATATGCTAAACAAAAATTTTTAATTAGAAGAGGATCCCATTGGCTGAGCAAACATTCCACCAAGTAGGCATAATGCCGTCCGCTGTGCACTTTTCCTCAATATCATACCCAAATTATCACATTGAATTATAAACAAAATTCAGCAAATATTTATACATTATCTGTAAGCATGATGGAAATGATGACTTTTATATCCTACAGAAATGACGAGTATTTGTTTCGACCTAATTTTCTATGTTCCTCCCAAGGACGAGTCAGATTTATCTCGCGTAGATAACAATATTTATAGGCTACACCGTTACCAGCAAGTTGATTACTAATCACTAATCTATGCCAAACCATTTGATGTCTGCTAATACATTGCTATCAGATTGTTACGTATCAAAAGCTGATGCATGTTTTTCTTGGTGCTTCTCCTCATAGCAAGCACAAAGAAATATATTTTAAACGAAGACGATTCAGTTGTTCATGCAGACGATCCACCGAGAAGACATTTTGTCTTATTCTGAGAACTTGTTCTCTATTTTGTACCCAAGTACATTTTTTTCAGCTTTATAGATTTTTCTCTGTGTTGTAGAAATTGCAAACTATAAATTTTAAAAGAAAGAAAAAATTATCTCATAATGGCTGGCACTTCACGTAAAAGTGCGAATGAACATGAAATTATGGACTATTTAGATAATGTAACAGATGACAGTAAATCACTGTTTTCCCCAAAAAGTGATTTAGGATCTGAAAGTGATAGTGACTGTATTCCAAAAAATTTACATAGTTTTACATATTATACAATATCCCAAAGATTAACATAGTTATGTAAATAAAACTTGCATCTTTTGTAAAGAATAAAAAGGGCTTTCTGAAAATATACATTATAACCTAGTATCAATAGAGAATATAAAGCTACATTACTTTGAAATGTTTTTTAAAAATGTTTTTATATTTATATTGTCAACAAGAAGGTGAGTATCAAAAACAATTATTTTTTAATAAACAGCAATAAATTTCCTAGCTTGCATGAATAATTTTAATGCCCTAAATTTTAAAATAGAGATGCAATGCATTTTTTAAAAGTTAATGGAATTTTCCAAAAAGTGACAGTTTTTTTTGGGAATAAAGTGGAAAATGCCCTGAGTGCATAAGAGTTAAATTATGCTCTTCTAGGAATACTGATGTAAAATTTCATAAAAAATCATGAAAATCAGTTACTAACTTATTAAACACATAAATGAGACAAACTTTTAGCTTACAATAAAAAAGAAAATAGCAAACCCACCTATGACTGGCAGTGAATGCAATGGTAGATGTGCTAAAGAGGAGTATTCTATCAGCTTTAAGATAGCACACCACATGAGTTCACCTCCAAGACCACGGAAGTAGTTAGCCTTCTTGGCTTTCACCACCAACTCCTGTACACCTTGTAGAGTGTCAACTCCTGAATGAGACAACAGATGATCTTCAATCAACTCAAATCAAGGTAATACCAGCATAAAGCAATTTCATTGAAGAAGAAAATCTCACAAGCATTTAAAAATAATAAAAACCTTTATGAACATGACTATAAAGAATTATTTTAATAAGATAATGCCATATTTAATGCAATCATCTGTACTACCATATTTTATCTTGTATATAAGATTGTTATATTTGCTGAAGCTCATATAGTGCAACAAATAGGTGCACCATAGACTTCATGATATTTAATACCATTTATGTTATACATTTATTCTATTTTGAAACAGACTATTAAGCATGTAAGAGAAAAATCAAGTGAAAAGAAGCTTAGATCATAATATACCAGGTTATTAGAACTACAAATGATATAAATGAAAAGATAGAAAAATTCTGCATTTGTCATAATAACAAAAGAGACAAAAACAGACTGCACCCACCCAAAGCAACTTCGTCATCAGAAGATGCACACTCAGAAAGGGCAAGAATCACCTCTGCTAGGGCCAAGACCGCCCCATGTCGCCAATCCAAATTGCTGGATGTGGTGCGAACCATAATTTGTGGGATCACATATGACAAGATGTAATGAGGATCTTTTTTGGTCAGAATTCCCAAAGCCTGCAAAATTGATTTGAGAACAGAATTGCTACATCAGAATATCTTATAATTTTAAATACCGAATTTACCTGAATCCAAGACGAGGTTTTTTTTCCAAATTTTAGCTTGCGAAAACTGGGGATCATCTTAAATTCGAGTACAAAGACATATACCATATATAAATCGCGGTCAATTGATTGTGCGTCAAATTGCAGGGCTTCAATTGGTGGCGCGTCAATTCGTCGTGCGCAAATTCATCACTAGACAAATTTATCGTGAGATAAATTGGAAGGCGAGACAACATGACTGGTGTATAGCAGGGGGATACACTTGTTGGGTTGGGAGTCACCCTCAGCCATACACCATCCAATGTATTGGAGAGAATTGCGATTCATTCTGATACTATCAAAATATAAAGAAAATTTTTTTGTGGAAAAGTGTCTTTCCCTGCCATTCACCAGTCATGGTTTCTTGCTATCCAATTTCATTAACGTAAGATAAAATAATTGTATTCACTCAAAATTTTCATTGCAAACTTACGATTTGGAATTCAATTATTAGTCTTAATTTTAAAATTAGATTTTTAAAATTCTTTTTTTGTTTCAGACAAAAATTTGTAACAAACCATTTCAATTAATGAATGAATTAGTATACCTATACTCAGAGCCACGCCGGCATATTTGCCGCCCGGGTGCAAGTGGTTTATGCTGCCCTTCTCTATAAATCCAAATTTTTTCGATTTTTAGATTATAAGGTGTAATTAATTTAAGGATAGCTATAATAAAGTAGGGTCTTCGCGCCTAGGGTGCCCAACCCAGATTAGTTACAAATGATTATTATTGATTAGTTACAAATATTCCGTATTAACTGTTAATCGTTATTATGTTTTTATTGTTCACATCTCTTTCAAAAAGTATTCATATCATTATTATTTGCATTATTTGAATGTGAAAGAAGTTATCCAATTTTTTATGGCTTTAAACAACAAGCTTCAACTAAGAATCACACTACGAAAATAATAAAGAGAGTTGCCACAGCTTTTCATAATTTTACCAATATTTAAAATTAATGCAGAAAAAAATATATATAAATTTTCATATTTTTAAATATAAAATTTATAATTTAGTATGAGTATCAGCAATACATATGTTGAAATAATGAAAATACTTGGCAATTCAACTTTTTGACATCATCATCTGCTTACGTCGTGGTAGACGTCAACATAATGATTATATAGGCTTAAAAGACTCAAATGTATTCTTAAAAATCAATATCACCTCAAAAGTGCTGATTAATTTATATTTTAAAGCATTGGATGCGTTTTCACAGTTTTTTTGATTGGAGAAAAAAGGAGAGAGACATACTTTTTTCCGATCAAATTTTGAAATTTGAAGTTATGTTTTGTCTTAAAAATAATAAAGTAACATCTTTCAGCTATAAATTAATTTAAGTTTCAAGATCGTAACTTAATTTAAAGCAATTAGGTTCAACATTTAATCGATTTCAGTGCCTCCTAATGGGGAATAAAATGGAATTATTGAGGTTAAAAATACTTTCCAAAATGCGAATTTCTGAAGTTTTCGATTTTTCCTGTCGGTTGTAGCATCTACCATCATAAAAAATTTAATCTTTTTGATACACCTAACAGCGCCCAAAAAGTGTGAAAGAATACTGATGTACGAATACTTGAGAATTATATTTATAGATATTCCATCAGTGATTAAGTCACGTTTGCAAAAATTTATTAGATCTAAGAAAGGAAAGCTTCTTAAAATAAAAATTGTAAACATATAAAGTAACCACATTATAATATTTGGAAAGTTTAATTAATTATTTTGAAAGTAAAAGGTAGAAGAAAAATCTAGCAATTTTAAGGGAAAAACGACAATAAAATAAAAATGCCAAATTGGTTTATTTGAAGAAAATTACTCTTCAAGATTTCATAATTGCAAACTCATTCACAGTGTCATCAAAATTTAGTTAAACACATATTCCATTTTCTATGCTAATAAGAGCCAGATTACTTATCCTATCTTGGCTGATTGATGAACGCAAATGGTTTTTTATCAATTTGCTTTTAGAGAAGTGTTAATAAAACATGCAAAGCTATACAGATATTTGGAAAACCTCCTATTAAATCCTTGGTGAAGATATATTCTAAAATTTTAAAAGGACCCATACTTGGTTTCATATAATCTTGAATAGCTTCTAATTCGTCGTAGAGATCCATAGCACTAATGTTACTTTCTTCTCTGGCATTTCCCATTAGTTTTTTTTTTAATCTTTGCAGAATTTCATTTTTGTTTCATATTTCGTCCTAGATAAGCTATGTAGATCATAGAGGAAACTGAAATCAGCATTATGTATTTTTAGCTGTTCAAATCTTTTACTAACAGAGGTTATCGTAGTATCCAAAATATAGCAAAAGAAATTAATCTTAAAGCTAGTTTCAGGGTCTTGAACTGTTTATCCTTGTGTTCGTAATCGGATTTTACTTTTTCTTACGTGGCCGAACAGATAGCAATGGAGGAAATTCTATATCAATATATTCAGCTAATTCCTTTGCGTCAATCAAAAGACGTTTAAATCTTTCCTCAGTTCTGTTGCTTTTCAAATATTTAATCAAATTTTCTTGAACTTCTATTGAAACTGAAATATTTACGTCCGATTATTGTAAAGTTTTACTCACAATATTTACCTGTGATAAAATGTTATACCAGAGCACAATGGAGCAAATGAATCTAAATGATTTTATTTTCAGCACCAGTGAATTTGCTTGATGTCTACTAATGATGTCTCTGCTTACATCTGTCGACAACTCAAACAGGGCATCGTATATTTTCGTATTTTTCAAAGGACGAGTTTTGCGAAATGACGCTCCCATGTTTGTCTTGGAGGGAGTTAGTCCATATCGCTTGCTCCTAACTCTTGGCAAATGTGCACAAAAATTGGTAAATCATCCTCAAACTTATAAGCACCCCTGATTTTTGACACCCTGATACATTGCTTCAAAATTGCCAAGGTCCTGGATGCGAACGTATTTGTCTAAAAACTCGCTCCACCTCCGAAAGAGGAGCTTGCCAGCAAACTGTTGCCGCCCTCGCACTAGTTATTTCTTTTTGGATGTGTACGAATAAAATAATCAGGTTACTAAGTAAAAATGATTTTTTAATATCAAGTATTACTAAAATACGTGCGTTCAAATCTACGAGATGGAAAAGGAAAAAATTAAGAAATATTATTGCCCATCGGCAAGTGCCGCCCCTCATATGTTGCTGCCTGGGTGCGATTCGCCCCTTGCACCCATAGGGCGGCATGGCTCTGCCTATACTGAATATGTGTGTTCGAAATATACACCAAATATAGTGAGTGAGAAATTAGGTCAAAATCTTTTTTCTGTTTTGATAGTCGTAAGAATCGAGGTCGTCTTGGAATCAGGTAACTACAGTACTTAATATCTTTATTTCCACCATTAAAGATAATATTTAATATTTTCTTTGGTTTGTTTAAATCTTTTCAAGATGCAGCAAGATGGGAACATTAGCATCTTTAAACTACAACTGAATATTCAAGTCGTAAGAATCGAGGTCGTCTTGGAATCAGGTAACTACAGTACTTAATATCTTTATTTCCACCATTAAAGATAATATTTAATATTTTCTATGGTTTGTTTAAATCTTTTCAAGATGCAGCAAGATGGGAACATTAGCATCTTTAAACTACAACTGAATATTCAAAACATAAAACCAGAATGTTTTCAATGGCCTTAGTAATACTGTTGCAATTCTAAACTATAAGAAAACAGCTTTGGAATCATTATATTTGTTTCTTTAGACTACATTCAGAATTTGTAAACAGATTTAGAGTGGTTAGCTAATGATACCAGTTGTTTTTTCATGTTGTACTTAAATTAACAGAAGAAAGTTTTAGGAAATTTTTCTATCAAGTTCACCTCTAAAAATAATAGAAGGCAAAATCATGCAAGTTAATAAAGCAATTAAAATGAAATGATAACTGATCATTCAAAAAGCTGAATAAAAATTTCATTATCATTTACATTTTAATAAGGTGAAAACACAAAATAAACTTCAATGTTAATATGAGATTTTATAGACAAAATAATAAAAAAAAATCATGCTGAAATTGTAACTTGTGCAACTTACCTTGGAGGATAAATCTCTTATGGATGCATCCCAGTGGTTAATCTTTCGATCAACCAAGTGGTTGATTAGAGATTTAGTGTACTCCTCAAATCCTGCAATGTAATAACTAAGAAAAAAATAAAACAAGTTAGGAAAGTGTACCGAGTATCACAAATAGGCACTTTTTGTGCGATGGCGCATTTAAAACTAAACAATATACTTTGAACGAACACCCACTATAAAACACCTATACACCATGACTCAATTATGTCTTACTGTCTAATAAAAACTTCCTCCTCACCTAAATTGATGCATTAATAATCGTATTTCTGTAATTTTAGTATAATGACTAAATACTGAAAAACGGTGTATCAGAAATGATGCCAGAGAAATATTATATTTTTCTTCACTGATTAATTTGCTTATCAGTTTTAATTAATCAAAAATTATATAAAACTTACCTCATTTGAGTTAAGTAGTTGTAATATTTATGTTTTACGTTCTTTTCTTCGTCGTAGATAATCCTTTCCTTCCACGTATAAAATTCTGCATGCTTAATTAAGGAAATTAAACATATTTTCTAAATTATAGTAGTTTTTATTTGCTTCAATTACAACTAAGACTGAGGTGAAGAGTTCCCGGGTTTCCAGCCAGGTGAATATGTTGTCTACCGACGTTTCGGCTCCTTCCTCAAGTGCCATCTTCAGGGGTCTCCTGATTACACTCAGGAGACCCCTGAAGATGGCACTTGAGGAAGGTGCCGAAACGTCGGTAGACAACATATTCACCTGGCTGGAAACCCGGGAACTCTTCACCTCATCGATTTGCCAGGAAAGCATCAGATCTTTCTATACAACTAAGACTGTTTTTGTTGGCAACAATTAGGTATCCACACATGAATTTCATCTTGAATTGACTTTTTTGATTGATTTTATTGATAAAGGCTACTCCCATGATAAAAATGTAAAGGAAAAGAAATACTCTACTAGTTCTACAAGTTTTATTTGAAAACTATTTTGATATGACCAATACTTTATGAGATATGACTGCAAGTTTATTTTTTGTCACCAGTCAAGTGGTACCCCTGATTGGTTTATGTAATTCAGTTATGTGATTTTCTTATTGTCTTTGACTGTTAAGCCTTGAATATCAAATTTCATGAAAATCCATTTTGTAGAAGCTGAGAATGAACATACGGACGGACGGAGAAGCTAATAGGCACTCGCGCTGGAAGCAAAACGTGCCTAAAAAGAGGAAAAATTTGCAATTATGAAGTATACAACAAGGCATTATTATTATTGTGACAAAATGACATCATATGACAACCTGCAGTAGGAATATTACATTGTGCTCTTTTTCTTTTATGACATTGTGGAAAACTAGTAGGTTTTATTTTTGGCTCATCACTTTTTCTAGGGAAAAAACAAAGGAATTGTCCGTTTAGAGATGGCATTTGACATAACTTCATACAATGTTTTAAAAATTTGTTCGGCAACAGAAATTCATATTCCACGACCTTTTCTGGAACATATCACTTTCTCGTGAGAAAAATTAGAGGTCACTAAGGCTGAGTAACAACTTTTCAGTGATTTATATAGGGCATCATATAAATTATATCTTAGGATATCCATTTTTGTGACTTCTACAGAAATTAAACAAACTTGCATGTTTATAAACATTTTCTCAATATAACTAACTTTATCAGGTGTGAGTTAGTGGAAGTGTTTAGTATTATTCATAATAAAACACAAATAGTACTTTTCTACAATATACAAGGTAGTTTAAAAAAGTTCCTGGAATCATATCATATAAAACTGTCCAATGACCTTGGGAAGGGAACAATCAGGGCACATGATAGCAACACTTACTAGGAGGTTGCATGCAAGTCCCAACAGGTCCTCAGCAGACGGGTCACTCACAGCGCTAGTTCATGTTGGAGCGTGCGTTTTGTCACATCACAGTGAGAAATGTCCATGATTGAGCAGCATAAGAACATCAAATTTTGTGTGTTGTTTCAGAAATCACCATCAGAGACATTGACAATGCTACAGCAAGCCTACGGTGACATGGAGATAAAACACAGCCAAGTGTACGATTGGCATAAGTGTTTCCAAGGAGGTCGTGAAAGTGTCAGAGAAGATTTGTTCAGTGGTCGCCTGTCGACATCAACAAACAATGCAAACATTGACTGTGTGCGAGAGATTGTGACAAATGACAGATGCCCAACTGTTGAGGAAATTCCCTCAAAAGTTGGGATTTCAGTTGGCAGTTGTCACAGCATTCTGCAAAATCGTTTGAACATGCATCCTGTTTGCCAACACGTGGTCCCTCAAAATGCTGATGGAGGAACAGAGGGAAAGATGCATACTTTTGGCGGGTGACCTCATCGATATGGCAGATAAGGATGGCAATTTCTTGGATAACATAATCACTAGAGATGAGACGTGGTGCTTTTTGTACAACCCTCAAACAAAGCACAAATCTTCTAAATGGAAGTCACCAACATCACCCAGAAGCAAGAAGTTCTGACAGGACAGGAGTAAATGAAAGGCCATGTTGGAGGTTTTTTTCGATTCCCAGGGTAATGTCCATTTCGAGTTCATTTCTGAAAGGTAACTAAGGAACTGTATGTTGAAGTGCTTGGCCATCTGAGAGATGCTGTCAGAAGGAAACGTTCTGAGAAATAGGCAAACAGCAAGTGGATTCTCCTTCATGACAATACTCCACCACACATGTCCTTTTTGGTAAAGCAATACCTAAATAAGCACTGTGTAACAGCATTGGAACATCCACCTTACTCTCCAGAATTGGTGCAATGCCCCCTTACAGTTGTTAACCGCTAACAGTGCATCACTTTCTAGATGAAAACCCCTCTTCAGGACAAAAGGAGTGGGTTCAAATATATTAATGGTACATACTGTGCGCATAACAAATCGCATTCATGCAAATACGTGTTGCGTATATTGAAAAATGGTCATAAGAATAAATTGTGTTAATGCGATTACACTACACATATATCAAAAAATGGTAATAAAAATAAAATTGAGCAAATGTGAAAATGCATAAACCATAAATCGAGGAATGCCTGTAATACGAATCGTGTAAATAATATTCTGCTCAGTGAAATAGTTCTGTACGTATGTACATATGTTAATATACTTTAGATGAAGTGCAGAAACTTGCTACCTAATGTGAGATTGAATTCAAAACCAAGCTGTTGAACTGGGTAATCAACCTAAGGCATATTTATATTTCTTCTTTAACCTTCTTTTTAGTATTCATATGAATGCAAATATATGCAGCACTTATTCAAAAAAGAAAACATCAGGAGATTGGAAAAAGTTAAAAAACTGGCTAAAAGATTTTCAAATACTACTGATGAGGGTGATCTAGACTTTTGAATACCAAGTTCATTGTCTACACATTATGGAATCAGCCCTAATCTATTGTCTGTTCAGACTATATTGATACATATAGGAACAAGGTCTTACAATATTAAAAAGATGGAAAACCACTATTTCCATTACTTTGCAAACTTGCAAAGGCAATGCTTACACTTCCTCATAGCAATGTTGAAGTGGAGTTTTTAGTTATTTGAATCTTATTAAAAGTACACACAGGTTGGCACTCAAACCCCAATGCTGAGCGCTCTGAAGCAGTGTTCATTTAGAAAGCATCTTGCAGATTTAGAGACAACAGATGACATGAGGAAAAAGGTGAGGAAATTAAAGAAGTAGGGATTTGTTCATTTTGTCTAATTTTGTTGAACCATAAAATTGCTAACAATAAAATTAACATTATTTTATGTAGCCTTTGTTAACAGTTTTCCTAATCTAAGGCCTGTCCTGTAAACCAGACATACTTATTTTTTTCAATGCATTTGTGCTATTTACTGTACATTTAAAACTTGAATAAATTTTTGAAAACTTTCTATGATTTGTGATGCATGATAAATTTAAAATTTATCCACAAAAGTACAATTCAACTTAAATTACAGGATTATGCATAAACAGTTGTGAATAATTTTACTAAAAATATGCGATATAGACGCTGAACATATTTAAAGCATAAATTTGTATATTTTGCATTAAAAATACAAGATATTACATAGTACAGGATTTTACAGGCTATAGGATTTAGAAAAAAAAATCGGTGGCAGCTCTGTTATCATGAAATAAAATGATTCGGGGAACTTTTTGAAGCTACCTTATATATATTGTGGAAAAGTTCTATTTGTGTTTTATTATGAATAATTTTCTAAATACATCTACGGATTTATTTAAACATTCCACAAAAGAGAAGTCATAAAAATGTAAGAACTTCTTATAAAGGTATCGATTCCCTCTGATTGTGATTTAGTTTTTACAAGATATATACATGTATATCACAAGTTAATTGTAATTTAAATTGGTGTAAATCATGAGATAAAAATTTAACTTATAAATGGGCCAATTTAAATTGAAAACAAATACAATTAAAAATTGGTCAAAGAATTTTTCATTAAAAATTTTAGGCTCACAGGAAAAACAAGGATTAATGCAATTATGTTAGTAACAATAAAATTTTAAGAGTATAACAAATACACCTTGACATTTGAAACAATACGACTGGAAAAAGCATATCAGTTTTAAGAAGTTAAAAAATTTTACTATTCACATATATATTTTGCCACATCTGTACCCTCTATCATTTCAACAAATATTGTATTTTATTACACCATCTTTTTGAACTTCCCGAACAGTTGGTTCCGGAAAACCAATGCAAAATGCAAATTCGTGAAGTGGAAGTCCTATTTTTCCCATATGATGCAATGCAAAAATAGAAGTACGGGTCAAAGTCAACCTAAAAAATTGAGTATGTAATGCAGGGATATTTTCTTAGGTTCTGCAACCAACATTTCCAAGTCCCAAAAAAATGCATTAAAACGTGGTAACATTTCTTTTTTATGCTTTCCCAGACTATTTTGACAATGATCCATTTCATTTTGACAATTCTTCATGCAATTTTGACAATGGTTCATTTCATTTTGACGATGGTCCATCCAATGGTCCATTCATTTTGACAACTTTAATATTAGGGTGTTATAGGATATTTGAATTTGTAGACAGGTACGTAGAGGCAAATAATGAAGAATTTCTCTATTACTATATTATTTATTATATTATTATATATATAATATCCTACATAATTCTGTTGGTCTGTCCATCCGTCTGTCAGAACACTGCTTTGATTCGTATTGAGTGAAATCTGAAGCTTGATCATGATCTTTTTAATGTGTTTAATGCTCGTCTTTCACAATCTATTAATGTGTTTTGGCAAATTTCCTGACTAGGTAGAAGATTGAAATTTGGTAGGAATGCTTGATTTAGATATTACAATGCAACAACAAAATAAACGGCACAAAATACATTGCACAAACTTTCTCATATATGTATGTATATACGTTTGGTTAACTGTGTACATTTATTAAAGAAAAAAGGTTATAAATAGTGTACATTATAATGCCACTGGTTGATATTTAGTCATTTTTTGGGACATATGGTTTAGTAAGTATTATTTGTGACATCAGGCTGTACGATTGGATGGATTTTAATCAAAATCCTTACAGCCATTTCTGAGAAAATCGAATTTTGTTTCAAAATATCTAAGAATAAAGTACCTTTAATTGTTGCGCAATATTGTTCATCTCTTCAGTGTGTCTATTATGAATGATATTATCCATAAATATGAGATATCATACAATTCAGTTTAACTGTTTAGGTTGTAATAAGATTTTTAGTGGATCGTGGCCGCGGCGTGACCTCATAGGGCTTGGGTAAGGTAGCTTAGCATACTTTATAATGCCACTAGATGCCATATAGTGATTTCAAGAGATATAGGGCTTATGTAGTATTATTTGTGACATCAGGCTCTACAATTGGATTGATTTTAATCAAATTCTCAAGAGCCATTTTTTAGTAAATAAAATTTTTCTAAAAATCCCTTAGTTTTTGCGCAATATCATTTTTATGAAAAAAGGGTCTGTAAAAGATGATATATTGCACAAATACAAAATATCATTCAATTTCATGTACGCATTTGGGCCAAGGAACAGCGAACAGACGGCATGGCGAAAACCACTTTTATGGGCTCAGGGACACCTAAAACGTGTATTTCCATCAAAATCTCAAAGTCGAATTTTTTCAGGATAACAATACTTCCTCAATATACTATGTATATAAAAAAGTAAAAACTCAGAAAAACTCCAGGCGATAAGAAAGGGGAGTGAGAAAGTTGGAAGGAAAAAAGAGAAAATGAGGTTGAGATAAGGAGAAAGGGGAAGACAAAAATAAGTTTTTGGCCTTAATATTAAACAATAGGTAGCCCTAACATTGCCCTACAATGCATTATCGTATGAAAATTAATTTTTGTAAAACTTTTTTTATATAATCGATATAAAAAATGTAGTGTCAATTGATTGATACGATTTTTAATTCTAAATTCAATGATCGATCAAATGCTTTAGAATCATATTGACAATATGATTGCTAAATGGAAAGAATCAGTAAGGCATGGAAAACTAGAAAGGAAATCGAGTTGTTGAAATTAATCAATAATGGAGGTGATCTAATATAAAAAATGATTGCGCTGCTTTTTACAAATGGCAACTTACATTCCTAGATGTATAAAAAAAGAAGTTACAAATGATTAAATAAATCAATGATTATTTAAATAAAAAATATGTTCATGTAGTTCTGGCAAAATGTAATTCTGGCATGTATTTATGATCAGTTTTATATGTATAATCTAGTATTCTTACTGAGTTATGTAATATACATGTGACATGTATGTAATAAATCATTAACAACTTTCAGTTTTCATGATTTTTGCTCAAGGTCAAATAAATTTAAATGTAACTTTGCGATGAAATTCACAATAAAAGAAACATCAGACAATTTTGTCAAAATTAAATGATGCATTGTCAAAATTAAATGAACCACCGTAAAAATAGAATGGGTCATTGTCAAAATAGCATGAACCATTGTCAAAATGAAATGGGTCATTGTCAATATAGGATGGGTCATTGTCAATATAGGATGGGCCATTGTCAAAATAGGATGATCTGCTGTCAAAATAGTCTGGGAAAGAGAATTACGTCCAAAATGCTTAATATAAAATCCAAACCTATTGTAAGAAAGTGATATTTCTTTTGATTGTCCAAAATATGACAAAAAATAAAAACAAAGTATTAGAGTGGTAACATTTCTTTCAGTAATTGCATTCAAAATACGCGGGAGAAAATCTTACATTACAAGATGATAGTCTTAGATTTACATTCAAAATTCATAATAAAAAAGGAAAACCTAACAAAATGAAATAAAATTTCCTTATATTATGTTAAAAATACAAATAGAATAGCAAATGAAAACCTTACATTCCAAAATAATGGCATTTCTTTAAATGTTAAATTAAAGTTTCCTCATCAAAAATAGCTGCATTGGCAATGAAGTTCAAACTGAGCTACAAAATAATTAAGTCCAGAGTTATCAGATTTGTTTACTTCGAAAACTGCTACTAATGAGCATTATAAATCATACTACATATAAAAATAATGTAGTGAGTGAGGCAGTGTCCGGTCAAGTATAAGTATGTATCTAGAACACAAAAACTACGTAACATAGAGACAAGTGGAATGTGTTATTTTAACTGCAATAATGAGTATAGGGTGGTAGACTGGTTTTTAAATCAATTCATTTGACCATTTTATTTATTTTTTAAATATGTTGTTTTCATTTTCCCTATTTAATAAAAACATGGAGATGAGTGTAGACTATTTTTCATATGTACATTTAAATTACTAAAAATCATTGTACAAAGTCAGGACAAGAACTTGAGGAAGAAAATAATGAACTTTTATTTTCCTATGGAGAAATTTCAAATTTCCGCAATTGAGCTTTAAACTACAAAATCGTGAGTATTTGGATGAAAACGTTTCCCTTTCCATGGCAACTGATATTATTGCCAAACTCAATATCGTAAGCCTATAACATTGAAATGAATTCAAGGTCAGTTAATCATCCATCTAAATAAGAGATGCCATAAGAAGCTATTTCTTCTGTTTCAAATATTAAATGAATAGCAAGGGGAAGGAAGAGAGAGAGGGATGAAGAATTGGAGGATGGAAGAGAGAGAGGGAGGCAGAATGAGGGGAAGGAAGAGAGAGAGGGAGAGAGAATCGGAGGAAGATAGGAGAGAGAGGGGAAGAGAATGGGAGGGAGAGAGAACGGGAGGAAGAGAGAGGGAGAGAGAATGGGAGGGAGAGAGAATGGGAGGAAGAGAGAGGGAGGGAGAATGGGAGAAAAGAGAGAGGGAGAGAGAATGGGAGGAAGGGAGAGAGAATGGGAGGAAGGGAGAGAGAATGGGAGGAAGGGAGAGAGAATGTGAGGAAGGGAGAGCAAATGGGTGGAAGAGAGAGAGGGAAGAAGAAAACAAGGAGAGGTGTAAAATGTATTTATTTGTTGTAATGCATTGTAGCTAAATGGTTTGTCACACTCGATCGATGTTGGACTATTCTTTTTATCTTTTCTCGTTTGTTAGTGCTTTTATCATTTTTGTTCATCTTTGCTATTCTTTCTTTGTTCTTATTTGTTTGTTCCTGATTTTGCCACTCTCTCCTGATGTTTGATTCTTCTTTTCTGTTTGTTCTTCGTTTATAATAATATCTTTTTGTTGTTTCTCAAAATTTCCCCACAATAGAACTGCAGACTCTCTACTAGTATAACCTTTATATATTAATACTCAATGTCTGTCCATCCATCCATTTGTCCGTCCGTCCCCCCTTTTATCTCTTGAACAGTTTGTCATACAGAAATGCTGTAAATGCCATTTTGTTTCTGCCAACTAGGAGACCCCAAGAAAACTATTTTCATTTACATAAGTGTCCCGAATTCAACTCCAGGAGATGATTACATTTTCCCACATGTTTAGACAGGAGTTTCGAATTTTCAAGGTGCAAGTTTTATTTCCTTCATTCATTAAAATACGTAAATAGGGACCGAATTTCTCCGTTTTTACTTTATTCAATGGCTAAAACTATAATATATCTTATTTTGCAATGTTTAGACACTACACAGAAGAATCAGTCAGAAACATGCATTTCTTTTTGAAATTTCATGGCTTTTTCGTACTCTTTCTGGGTGTTGCCAAGGCGACTCGCATTGTTGCCTCCGATTGAATTAGCGTCTATTAAGCCTTCAAATAGACAAAAGAATTGCGTTATTCGCTTCGTACTTTTTATGAAGCATCGAAATTATGTTGTACCAATGTCAAACTTAACGTTGCAACGTTAATAATTGAAGAGTATTATTATTCAGTAAACTGCGTACAGCGCATTTTTAAAGGTGATGATTTTAAACATGCAGATTTCTGACTGACTTCAGAAAAGTTTTTGCGGGTACTACTAGTATAATAATAATGTCCTTTTCTAGGGTGCCAAAGTTTAAAATGAACTTCGAAACAGAAAGTAGAGGGAGTTCATGCTTTTTGGCATTGTAAATGCATGACGCAAAATGTAAATAATCAGCGCGAAACAGAAGTAATGGTAATAAAAAAATTTGTCACGAAGTGCAAATTCATGAACCGCAAGCATGTGAAGTTCAAAAAGATAATGTATTTATTTATCAACTAAAAAAGTAATTTCACTATGATCATTTAAAGCAGTAACAGGATAGCAGAAAACATCAACCTGGAACTTACCTGATTTTAAGGTAGGAATTATTGCGACTGCCTAAAGCAAAGTAATCAGCCACTGTCACAATATCTATTCCATGAGGAAAAGTTCCTTGACGCCCAACATTTTCTTGGAATGCTGCTGATGCTGCTCTTCTGCAGTTAATCTTGAAGAAAAGAAACCTATACAATTAATAAGCAGACAGAAAACTAATGTTTAAAGTACAAATTAAGAATGAAAAAATTTGGTTGAGTTTCGCAAGGGAAGGAAAAAATAGAGAAGCCTGAGTAAACTCGGGCTTGTCAGAATTTGACCATCAACTTAATCCGATTATACTTGGGTGAATCAGGGAAGTGGATAATAAGCACGTATGTGCTCACCTCACGATCAAACACTGTAACACAGACCAATGCTGAAGCTATTGTCTGCACATATGGATGCAGAACCACTGCATCAAATGCACGAGCAAGGGACCATGCCACATAACAAGCTGCATCACGCACTGAGCTGCCAACTGCAAAGTTGTGTGCTCGTACATCATCATAATCCAGTGCCCTTATAACAGCAGAGACTACGTCTGTGAGACGTGTTGGCAGGAGCAGCCCACGGCGACCTAGAAGAAAAAACTTCAACCAATGTAAATAGTTTTAGAAGGATAAAGAGGAAAAATAAAATCTTATATACCATATTCAGCCGAATCCAAGATAACCTTTTACTTTAAAGACTGTCTACACAGAAAAATGTTCTATGACATAAGTCAGAGGTACCAAACGTTATACTAAAAGGGCCACATGAGGCTTTATATAACACTTTACGGGTTACGTATGTCCTTTCAAATGACATCATGCCATGCATAAATTTCAAATATGTCATATGCCTATATTTAAAGTATACAGTAGACCCCGCATAACGACAATTTTTTGTCACCTGTAGTTTTTATTACCACTTATTTCATCAATGGTATCTACATGATCTGCCATTTCAAAGCCAAGGGCGACTTCTTTGAAATCACAACTAGAGAAATGATGGCTGCCACTCCCAATGAATTATGCTGTATATTACTTGTTAAGGTCAACTCGGGTCTGAAGAGAAGGATGTACATGGAGTCACATATTTTCACTCTAAGGAAACAATTCTATTGGACAAGCCATAGCCTCTGAAATATAATATTTTTTCATCTATGATTTTATAGGAACAGGATGAAACTCAAGTTGACTGTACAGTGATTTTCTCACTGAAGCTAAGTTCAAATAAAACAAGTGATGGAAGAATTACAAAGCAAATTACATATGGTGCTTTATTTCTTGTTTGGGGATTGTGACATTATCATAAAATTATGTCTTTGGTTGAGATCGACGACCTCATAATATCTATAACATGGGTGTCCAGACATGGAAGCTCATGTAGCCTTATAGTGCCCAGAAAAAATCTTGAGTGTAGGATTTCTTTGCTAAAACAATTATTAATTTTTCTGTTATTTTTTATATTGCATATTTCTTAAATAGTTTTTCTTTCCAAGTATTTTAAATTTATTTGATTCAAATTACAAATTTTTATTTTCTTTTTATAATATATATTTATTTAATAAAGTTTAATTTTTTACAAAGTATTTTAAATTTATTTAATTTAAAAGATCATTAATTTGTAAATCCTTTAATTTTGTGAATGATAATCTGAGCTGATGGATCAGATTTTTATCGATCAAATTATACCGGTATCAATTTTTTGTGAATTTCATTTGGGTGAAAAATTGTTCGCAAAGGTAAGTACTTCCAAAAAGTGATGTCATTTTTAAGGCATGATCTCTGAGACCTGGATATTTTTCTCGTGTAATATAAATATTATGAAAATTTTCTTGTTTTTCTTTAAAAGCACAATGGGCTTCAATATCATATTACAGTTCAATAAGCTCAAGTTGCAGACAATCTGGTGAAGAACTAAGAGTTCATAATAAATGGGTTTGATAAGAAAAGAGGTAACGTAGGCTTAGTTCATTCCAAGCATGCCATTATCAAGGGCAGGGATGGCCAAATCGCGGCTCTTGGACAACTTAACTGCGGCTCGCAATCAAATTTATAGATCATGATCAAAAACAGTCTCCGGCTTGAATTGATATAATGGCAAAGTAATTAGTGGCGGTAAGATGGATATAAGTTAATAAGTCAGTAAAATAGGCATGTTAGCACTACGAAATACATACTTAAAATGTTATCTGTGCCTTATATCTCTTTAACCTATTCTCTGTGGCTCTCAGATGTCTTCTGGCTCTCGAATTTATGAAGAATTTCATATGCGGTTCCATGAGTATCAAGTTTGGCCATGCCTAATCAAGGTAAAAATATGAAAGTTTACCTTATGTAGGAAATCAGAGGGTATGGTAAAGCAACCGACATCCCTGTAGAATTATTTAACACTAAGGCTTTTTCAACCATGTGACGTAATTGGTTTTTAACAAATATTTAATTTCTACGAACAACATATCATAACATTGTAGGGTGACTGAAGCAATCAAACAAATTTTAGAAGACTAAATTCCCCATATTGCTTTGATGTATAACCGTTTGCCTCTTGAGACGCTCTGCGACAACGCCCTAAATCTGTGTGAGAAAATTCTCTTTCAGTGAGGTTTGAAGGAAGTATCAAGTAGCGGTGGCGGGATGATAGGTGCATGATGCATCATCATTCTGGGAACAATAAATAACAAGCGAGGAAAGAACTGCCAAACAAGTCCCAGAAAGAAGGCGTTTTTTTCCGAAAACACATTCACCCTTACCAAAGGAAATCAAGAATTAAGAAACTTTAATTGGCCATATTGCTAAAACAATATGAATATATATTTAAACAAAAAATAAAATTATGACAATTGAAAATATTTTGGAATTTTTTCTCTTGAAAATGGCTTCAAGTACATTAAAAATTAAAATCATTTTACGGGCCGCACAAAATCATGAAAGTGGCTGCAGTTTGGACACCCATGATCTATAATAATAAAACTACTTGTGCCTCACTGACTGACATAAAACTTTAGGTACATCTAGAAGGGCTAGGCATCTGAAATCTGGCATGTAGGTAGGTGGAGCATCATAACCGACAAGAAAAAAAATCACAAAAAAGTTAATATTTAAGGGGTCTGTTTAACCCCAATGTTCCATTTCAATACCCCATAAGAAAAGCATGGGATTCAGTGCAAGGCTTTCTAAAAATACATTTTTAAATTACTTAAAATTGGGATATGAATTCAGGAAAAGAGCAGTTGTCTAGCTGACTGAACGGAGTTCTTAATTTTTTATGGCAGAATTCAAATACGTACTGAATTAGCATAAATATTTGCTTTAAATCGGAAAAGTGTACATTTTTTCTCTTTTCAACAATGAAAATGCATAAAAACAATGGCAACAACCTTGTTGCTTTTAAAGGGACCTTTAATGCTCTTTATGGAAATTAATGTTGTCATAATGACTTATAGTGGAACTTCCATAACTTGAATCTCAAGGGAAAGTAAAAGTTATTCAAGTTATAGAAAATTAAAAATATGGTAATATATTTTTATATATTTGTACATACACAGTGGAACTTCTATAACTCGAATCTCAAGGGAAAGCAAAAATTATTCGAGTTATAGAAAAATGAAGTTACGGAAATATATTTCCTCATTTTTCTTTAATTGAGTTAACATCAAGTTTATTCCCTTAAGCATATAAGTTAACTTACTCAAATTTATGAAAACATCATCCCTATATTTTCTTCTTATAATGTGTAAGATTTTACTGCATCCAAAACACAAATTGCATCATGCACTGTGATTGAGGGTATCATAAATAATTGGAATTCTGACATATTACTGAAAGCAAAAACATGACGATACAATTTGGGATATTAACTTTAGGAAGGAGTGGATAGGTTTGTTTTTCTCTAGGAATACCAGAGATCACAATAGGAGAAGCAACCCTGATAGAAGTGACGTTAGGGACTGCCTAGTCTATAAATTCCCTACAAAAGCATAATTCAATGCAATATAATAATATGTTTCCCATTTAAAAGCAGTGGACTCGTTGCTATGGCAGTTTTATTTCCCATTGTTAAAAATCGGAAATTTTTTCCTCTTTTTTGGATCAAAAACAATAGTTCACTTTCATTCAACATGCATTCGAATTCTGTTTAAAAAAATATAAACCTCAGTTTTTCAGCTACAGAACTGTTTATATCCTGAGCTTTTATCTTATTCTCTATCTATATAAAACTCAACCTGTCTGGCTGGCTGGGAGTCTGCCGTTTCCTTCAAATATTTTTCTCTTAATATCTTTGGGTCTACTAAGTCTAATGAGCTGAAATTTTCACAATCATTAAACCCCCATGAGGTGGTGCCTAGAAAAATCAAACATCCTGGAAAAAGTCCCGGATTCGACTCTGGGAGACAATTATATTTTCCCATAAGTTTACATGGGATTTTTGATTTTTCAAGGTGCAAGATTTTTTCTTTCATTCATCAAAATACGTAAATATCAACCAATTTTCTCCATTTTTGCTTTATTAGATGGCTAAAACTATAATATATCTTATTTTTGTGATGTTTGAATGTTATACGGACGAATTTGTCAGAAATATGCGTTTCTTTTCGAAATGTTATCGCTTTTTCATACTCTTTCCGGGTGTTGCCAAGGCATTGTTGCCTCCGATTGAATTAGCATCTATTAAACCTTAAAATAGATGAAAAAATTACATTATTCGCTTTGCGCTTTTTATGAAGTATCGAAATTATTGTTGTAGCAACGTCAAACGTAATAGATTTCAACTTAATTAATTGCAGATAAGTTTGATTGTATGGTTCATCCGTGTGTATTGCAGGCAGAAAATTTTAGATTTTTTTAAAAAGTGGTAACCCCCAGAGTGCACCAGTCCTTTTGAGTTTTACAATTGTGCCAAAGTTGAGAAATAAATCCAGGTTAGATTTTTATTTTAGATTTGTTCTCGGATTCCTTTTTCAGTTATGTTATTTTAACACCTTGCGTACAGGGCATTTAAATGCCTCCATATCGCCTGTTCCGGGCGAATTAAAGGTATTCAATTTAAAATGTAGTTGAATTATATAAATTTTCATAACTTTGTTATTTATTAAAATTTCAAGTTGAAATCTTGAATAAATACTCACCAATGATGTTAATATTTTTTGCTGGTGTGATAATGCAGGAAGCATCTTCCCTTGTGTAACGGGACACTGCAGAATGAACAACCATACCCTGTCTCTTTCCTCTTGTTGTGAAACCAGTGAAAAAATAGTGTCCTCTAATTTTTTTCCTTCTGCAGCGTATATTTCCAAATTTGCAATATAGCCTGAATCACTTTCACATACCATGCGAACAAGTAAGCCGTATTTCACTATTTTTGCGGGGTTATACATCCTAAATTTGAGCCGTCCCCTCCAAGGTATCACCGCTTCATCAAGGGATAACTCCTGTTTTGGTTTATATACATTCTGAAAATTTTCAACGAAGTAATCAACCACGGGCCTTATTTTGAATAGTCTGTCTGTCGTGTCTGACAAAAAATCATTATTGTTGAAATGCCATGATCTCCATATCTGTTCAAACCTGTCTCGACTCATTATTTTTCCAAAAATGGCAGTCTCAATGAAAGGATCAGTGCTCCAGTACTTTTTAGGGTATCTTTCCTTACTTGGCCCATACGGATTATTATAGAAAGGAACTTTTTCATTTCAGACCACTTCTTTGATTTGGGGGAATATTTGTATTTATCTATATTTTGACTGTAATATAAGTTAGATTCATAACATAGAATTTTGAACAAGTCATCACCAAAAAAAAGTTTTACAACATCAGAGAGGCTTTCACAGTTTTCTGGTAAATGTTTTACCCCAGGCAAACATAAAAGTTCCTCCAAATTCATTTCCGTATCGTTTTTTTCTCCAAATGGTATCACCCGTGCTAGCTAAATTTTCCTCAACTTCACTTATTTCAGATTCACTATCACTAATTACATGAGGAGCTTTTCTTTTTCTCACACCGAATAAAACACTATCATCACTTTCTTCCTCACCACTGTAAATTTCTTCATTGTCCTCACTCGGTACATCAGACAAATCGTCTGTATATAAATCACCCAAAGTTTCATCATCGTATATCTCTCCAGGTCCCGCCATGGGTAGTGAATAGAACGTAAATTTATAAGAAAAATTAAAAATTAATACCTATTATTGTATAAGATAATTGTACCACAACTTTTAGATGTACTATGTCTTCACTACGGCATATGATATAAAGTGACACACGATAACACCGCACACAGAAAACATCCGAACGCTGAACCAGCTATTCCAAAACTAATAATTTCTGCAGATCCATCTCTTCTTGTCGCTACTGTTGACGAACTCCTGACACTGAGGCTATATATGACTCAATGTGCTTTCTACATCATAGAAGAATAAACAGACTACAACAAGTAAACAAGATTCTAAAATGCAAGGAGCGCGTTTTTGTCCCAAAGCTGCAGCTCGGAATGTTAGATGAAATGAAAATAATTTATTATGGTTTAATGGATATGAGAAATTCTACAAAAATCTTTCATTAAATGCATACAACCTTTATAATTGAATATGGTTGAAAAAAAAACGTGATATATCGGAGTTAAAAAAACAAAGGAGAAAAGAAATGACATAAACTAAAAAACTGAGATTTCCGTGCCCTGTACGCTACCGTTGGCACAAAAAACGGAAATCTCTGTGACCCGTACGCAACTTGTCAACCTTCAACAAAATAAATACTGTACCACTTTAATATCCTGAGTGAAGCCGGGTACATCTGCTAGTATGAACTAATTTTAAATGCAAATTTATAATGCCCTACACCGATATCATGCTTTTCTTGTGGGGATAGAAATGAAACTAAGGGGTTGGAGAAAGCCATCGATTACGCTTCAGTAACTCATCTTACACTCTTCAAATTTTAACCATGTTTAACTCTCATCTAGACCACCGTCCTGAAACTTTGTTCTCTCCAAGTTGCAGGATTCCAGAGATATTGCCTGAACCAGGCTGTTTCTAGGATCCACAGGGCCCAGTGCGAGGTGGCAACCAGTGGGCTCCCTCTACCCCATACACAGGAAAATGATATCTTGCTTATAGCAAACATCGAGAGTGATTTTTTTCAAGTTTCATGCAATTTATGTCTTTCTACTAAGAGTAGTAAGTAAGAGTAGTTAGTAAGCTAATTTCAAGCAGAAACCCTGTAGACGTGAGCCCCTCTTAGGCATGGAGCCCTGGATGACTGCCCTCCCCTAAAAATGGCCTGAACAGATGGACGGATGGACAGACAGACAAACTGAATAAATAAGCGATATTTTGTCAAAAAAGTGCTAAAAATATCAATTTGTATGATGAAACTGGAAAATTCCGTGAAGAGTATACTTGTCATACTTAATCAAGTAAATACTTTTTTGTGAATAGATAATCCAAAATGGAGGTTTATCTCATATTCAGATAAATGCTGCATTTGTTTGGTAGAAGGTTAGTCCATGCATAGCGATTTCGATATTATTTATGGTTAGATTTCGTTGGGTTACAATGAATAGTCAAATGACTACAAATGTCAAAGTGTCCTTTCAGAATATAAACTTTGCTAAAATAAGATTGTTCAGATCATAATTTACAAAATTTAGAGCACATTTTCATTTTAAAGGTTTAACAGTTGCTAGTTCAACAAAAGACTTTTCTAACATTAAAACTTACCAAGCTCTGCCAAGGAAAGAGATGCACCATGCCAAGCTCCATCTGGCTCCCCTGGAGTGAACAACTCTAAAACTGATGCAAGGACCTCATCAGCCATATCTCTTGGAAGCCTAGCAGAGAGGCGCCCTAATCCTTTGGCAGCAGAATAACGGACACGCGTGTCAGAGTCACGAAGTCCTCCAATGAGTTCCTCCACAACCTCCTCAATTTCGGGTGGTACCTAAAATATAAAGGTCAGAACAGGGATATTATTGGTTTATTATTTTCATATTATTTTGGCACAACTTGATCCATCTAAGTGGAAAATGTGAATTATTTTTCTTGTTGCTGACATCTGAGTGACTAATGTTCTGTTATGTAATTTGGTTCAGTGTGCTGCGAGGATCAAGAAAACCAAAAACTGCCACAAAATAAAGAAGATTGCAGAGCACAGCTCCAGAAAAATATTTGTAACAAGAAAGCTTACAATAAATATTTATTAACAGTTTTCATAGCATAACATGAGGTTGTTTACCACCAAGAAGAGAAACAATCTTTCAAGCAAATCTAAAGCACTTTCTACAGTCATTGGACAAATATGCTAGCAAAACTCCACAACTAGATGATTGCATATTATTTGATTAAGAGTTTATAACAATTAAGGATCCTTATGTTTTGTGTTTTCACCCAGGCAAGTAAACAGTCATGTTTTTATAAGAATACAACAGCAACACTGAATGCCTGCAAGTCATATTATTTCACTCAGAGCAATTGTCCTTACCTCCACATCATCATCTTGTTCTGTCTCTTCCAACATGGGTAGCATCAACTCTTCTCTTCCACTGGTAGTGCTTAAATTGGCAGCCAATGATCTGTTACCACGTTTGTAACGCCATGTTGCCACTCTTGCTTTGAGGAAAGTAAGTCCTATATAGATATGGTTAATTTAAAATTAACACAGGAATAAATAATCGAAATAAAAAACTTATTTTAATATGAGGTATTATATATTTAACCAATAACTTCAGCCATAACTATAACCATTAAAGTACTATTTTCCCTCAAAGTACCACCAAAAGTGAAACAAAAAAATTCTTACCAATTCTCTGCACAACCTTTATGGAAAATTTCCTTGTCATGGCATTTCCACTGGCACGATATCCACTGTCTAGAGCCCAACGGAGGAGGTTTGTAGCAAATGGGAGAAGGTCTTCTCTCCTGCCATGCTTCAAAAGGGAAGCAACAGGTTCAAGGCCACGCCAACCACAACCCAGATTAGTTAATCCCTACAACGGAATAAAAATCCTTGCATATTTAACGTATAAATCATAAATCTGGGTCTCCCAAAAATTTTAACATTGCCTGTACAAAACCATAGAGAATCATATAATAAAATTTACAAGATATTTACCTAATTCTTAATTTGAGAGGACAACATATATGACTGCCATGACAAAAAAGTTTACCAGAAAATTGTACAAACAAATTCTATATTAGTTTTTCATACAAAATTATAGAACAACCCTTAGATCTGTTTATCAATTATAATTGCATGGCTAAAGATGTTTTGTCCTCTTGGGAGAGACTACAATTTTTTAAAGCAAAACTGTTGTAATGTATGATTTTCTAATAAATGGCAGTACAAAAACAAACATTCATTATGGTTTCTGAAGAGGTGATGTGAATAAAACCATTGCTATTATCATTATATATTTTTTAAACTGATGCCAAAAAGCTAAGTATTAGAACAAATGGAAAAGAGAAATGCATAATAACAATAATAATGTTCTAGTGAAATAGACAATAAAGAATGTTAATGTTATACTAAAAACTTCTTTTATTCCAAACCATTGGTATTGTAGAAATTGGTAAAGAGGGTTTTAAAATTAATACTCAAAACTTAACGTTCAGTTTTAAAGAAATTGATCATCAAGGATACCCATAAAGACTGAAAAAATTAAAGTGAAAGATAGAGATAGTTTGCCAAAATGGCAGACACAGGCATTTTTTTGCCCACACTGTGTACCTATCTCTAGTTTTCACAAAAAACGATGTATGAACAGTTCAAGTAGTAAACATTGTAAATTTAAAATAACTAATTCTAGGTTGGTTTTAAATAAATAAATAATTATAATCATGGAATGGAAACTTAATCAGAGAAAAAAATTGGCTAAAGGGGAGGGTTTAACACCCAAAACCTCCCCCCTGAATATGCCAGTTCCAAACTACTTTAATTCTTAGCCAATATAACCTTATCTAAAAGGTATTAGATTATACTCAACCCAAGGGTCCATATTCAACTCTACTTTTTAAATTATAGTCTATATAACTTCTTACTACTTAAATGATTATTCCATGGCAAAAATGTCAAAACTTTGATTTAATTTCATGTTATTAAGACAATGTCCTATCTAGAGGAAAGATTTTCTAAGAGATTCTTTTATGCAGTCATTATTTTTGTTTATAAGTTTTGTAATTGCCCTCTGATAGAATTGGTAAATATTAATCTATAACACACTATTAAATATATATATGGTGACCTGGAGTTAAGTACCAATACCTGTAGTTATCCTCTGAAAATGTTTCAAAGACTAAAAATTACAATATTTTTTTAAATCTCTCATTTTTTCCCAATGCATAGTTTCAACATAAAATATGAAGTCATCAAATGAAGCTTAAGAATCCTATTGATGACTCATGTCGAAATAGAAAATAATGCACAAGGATGATATAGAACCATTCCTAATATAAACCCTTTCCACAATGACGAGTCAATGACATACACACACAAACTCATGATTCACAAGGCTCCTCAAACACGGTGAGCAAATCCTCATACATTATCCTCACCATCTCCAATTTTAACGAGGGTAGTAGTTAAAATTCTAATCTCCATATGAGTTTCCAATTGAAACATATATACTTCTGTCAGTGGTACTCAAGGTATAATTTTTAGCCTAATTTAGTTTCGTAAAATTAATACAATGACTGCCACTTCATGAAAATCCTGGCTAAACTCTTTCTACAAGTACAAAAAACAACAAACACTATCACGGTACATTACTAATAAAACACCTTACCTTACATTTGAAAGCTATTGAATTTAAACACTCACACTACAACACCAATCAAGAAATCCTGACAAATGTTCTTGCTTGACATCAGCTCTGATGAAGAATCGAGAGGCAAGAAAAATAGCAGCATTTTTACAAGAGTCACTGGAGATAATGTACCTTTTGCTCACATCAAGTATCCTGAAAAATTTAATTTAATTCATTTTCTTAAGTTAATAAATAGACTCGAAAAAAATATTTCCCAGCAGTACCTCTCAATAATTGATTTCTTTTCTCCTTCGCAAAGAGAGAAACTATCAATTCTTGACATGTGGAAAGGAATCATGACTATTATAGATAGCCAAAGGAGAAGCACATATCGGGAATACCACGTCTCTAAGTCAGAAGGATCCTGATTTTCCAGCATTTTTAATACTTTTTCTAGATCAGATACCTGAAATTGTCGTGGAAAAATATAAATAACAAAAAATAAACAACTGGGCATTCTGATATCATTTTTCTCGTACGAATCCGTTCTACTACTAACCTGATGAGGCAGATGTCTCACAACCACCTTATGCCCCCTTACTTTCGTTATGAAATATATGTATTTAAAACATTCGTTGGTAAGTATATTTATTTCTTCACAGCTTTTGATTATATCAACAAGACTACTTAGCATAGTGTCCAAATGTGGATCCAACAAGTGAGGCTGCTCTTGATATTCATTCATTATCTTTGAAAATCTTTCAAAAGCTACTTCAGCTGCAGCAGGAGTTTTACAGTTAGCCTTAACTTCCTCTATTAATTTCATTACTTCTGCAAATTCCGTAAACATTTCATGTACACAACCTATTCCTATATCTTCACCTTCGTCAGGAATATTATTATCTTTTATTTCAACCATTTCGGCTGCTTAAAGAAGAAATATAATCACAAGGAACTACTGAAGGAATATCCTAAATTAAATCAACTGCAAAACAATCTAAATTCACAAAATTACAATTCATGTTTCCCCAAACGTCATTACATCTTCCACTTATACTACGGCACTATCACGCACTACGGGGCTACGGGCTACGGAGACTCTATAGCGAAAGTGCCACCACAGGCCTGAGAGTGAATTATTTGTTTGGCTTAACCAGATACCATACGTATGATGATTGGTTCAGTTTCTCAGTATGGCGGTATTTACAAAAATATGTATTAGATTTAGAAATTCTTTTTCAGTTTACATGATAATATGCCATTCGTTTTCATTGGAATTCAATGCCCGCGTACTTTAAATATCTCACGATATCATTTTAGCAATTTATTTATATTTAGTCTCAAATCCCGTCAACTAAAACCTCTTTTGCAAATCCTGTTTTAGATATTGTTTATTAAATATTTTCACTCACTAGAACATACTTAACGTAAATGAGCTGCCTTTCTTATCGCTTCCTTTCGATTAGATATTACTTGAATTCTCTTAAACCAATATTTTATAACCATCTTCCTTTAAACTCCCCAAAATCATTCTAGATTTAATTTAATTTAAAGGAGTGAGAGATAGAAATCTAGGTTGCACGTTAGGAAGAACATGAAATACAAGTATAAGTACAGTGAATATTTGGAAAATAGAAACCATATAACAATAAAGAGGGGTATAATGTGCGAGGTAAAGAGATAAGACACGTTAGAGAATCGCGGGAAAATTTACAGAAGAATATAAAACAGCATAAAAGAATAAGCAGAAGTAGTGTAGAAAGCAGCATAGACGGAGTGAAGGAAAACTGGAAGTGATCGGTATTTGTAATTTAAAATCGGGGAGGAAACTGAAACATGTATACTCAAGAAAAATGAGAAAATAACTGGAAGGCTTCTAAATGTGGGTATTAAGGATAATGCTGAAGATATAATGGACAGATAGGATGAAAAACGAGGAAATAACAAGAAAAATAGGAGAAAAGCGAATTATTATAGTGACTATAAGAAAGAGTAAGACGAACTGGATCGGACATTACCTAAAAGACATGTTAGAAGGAAAACTGGAAGGACAGAATACCCATGCTGAATGATTCGAAGAGAGACTCTGAATTTGAAAAAAAATTGTTGACATATGTTGTTAATATTATCTTTCTAATTGAGAAGCTTATAACTAGGATTGGTAGATTTCGAAGTATATTTACTACGACTAAAATCGTCATTTATTTTTTGTAAAAGTCGACGACGAATATCGACGTTTAATTTAAAATATTTATCAGGCTTGATATTTTCGGCATTTATGTTTCTTAAAAATGACCAATAAAATCGGCGTTTAATTTTCCTGAAAATTTAAGACAAATATTGATTGAAAATTTAGTGATTTTTATCTATAAAATTTTCATTAATTGAATTTCTTCTAAATGAATTTTATTACTTGTACTTGTATGTAAAAATAACACTTATTGTATGACAGATTCTTTGTTGTTCTCTAAATTTGGTTAATGTGCTGTTGTTGACTTCGTCCATCAACCCGGAACAGCTTATATTTCAGAATAAATTAGAAATTATATTTTACTCGCTAAATCGTGGACCTTGTTTACGAAATCTTTTGCTTTCGCTAACAAAGTTAATTTGACGTGAATATAATATATACAAATATTTTTATGGAAAAAACATCTTTATGAGTAACAAATTACTATCAAGGTAGACAAAAGCCGAACACGGTACGATCGTACTTCGACATCATTGCAAGAGAAACTAAGAACTGAAGGATTGATTGAAGGATGGATTGTGATTACCAAAAATAGAAATGTTATGAAAAAATGTGAAAATACGATAAAAACATCTTACTCGTTTTTCAGTTTGGAAAAAACCTTTCTTTTCGCATCTTGGAGGAGGTCGACTGATCTTTTTGCATAGAAGATACAAGAGACGTACCACTACATTTCGGTAAATCGAGTATGAAGTACGGTCCTATTGAGAAAACGACCCAAGGCGCGTAGGGATTATAGGATCTGGTCGAGGGTCAAGACAGAGTGAAATAAACCGATTACTTTGTCTCTTGCCCTTGGATCCCGCGGCCGCTCAGTATGGGTCCGTAAGACAATGACATAGTGTGACAAATACGGATTTTCTAATCCGTTTTTGATGTTTGGTGCTGAACTATATTGCTTTAATTTGGTAAACCAAATAAAAAATACAATCTTTTTACTATAATTCAGAAAGTTTATTGGTTTTTATGTTTGTCCGGCTATACAAATCTAAGCGGTTGATCCTAGACCCACCAAACCTGGCATGATATCTAATAGGACAAAAGGAAGAGCGTAGATGAGGTTTGAAACCCGTGGGGTCTTTGGAACATCATGGGGTCCACAGAATAGCATTTCCATAACATTAACACGGGAGTAATACGACAATAGGTGTAGTCATGTTGTAATTTGAACATTAAAATATGAAGTCATTGTCCTAGAGTCATAAAATTCATAGTGATTTACTCCTTATAACATAAGTAACATTATTCAGGTCATACAATTTCGTCTCTTGATCATAAACGATCAAAAATTACATTTGAGTACGAAAATTGCATAGATTTTTAGGCATTTTCACAGAATAACACCATAGTTAGTTCTAATTGTTGGGGTTAATTTGTTTGCATTTTAAAAGTAATACTTAAATAGTTTTTAGATTTGCAATGCCACCCAAAAAAGTCACGTTTAACTGGCAGCAAATCAGATGCGCAAAGAAATGTCGCTTCGAGAGCATCAGAAACATCAGCACTTACAGATAGACGCATAGAAAAACAGAGATTACGACAAGAAACAGTTCGAAACTCTTTTCCAAACGAGAACAGATAGAAGCTTAGCATGTTTTCTACATTTACATGATAGCCTGCAAGTCACCTTTTTGGTGGATGGCAGAGGGTGCAGTGCACCAAAGGTCCCTAGTTTTCCTACGTTATCTTTTTCTATTATGTAATATTATCGTCCTAGAGAAAAACGATCCTCTATATCGCTCCGTTCTACAAACGGTCTCGCGAATCTTGTCCTCACTGTCCTGCCTTCCGAGATACGTCGGGCTTCTGATAAGTCCTACTACCTTTCTCATTCGCTAGTCCCTCCGAAATAAATTTTACCAGTAGTTTAATTCTAGCCTGCAGCCTACGTTCCTCTAACGATGTCTATTTCAAATTTCTATTAACGATGTTACGCTTTGTTTACTATCGTAACTCCTCTTTACAAATCTAGCTGCCCTGCGCTGAACCTTTTCTATTTCGTTAGTGAGTACCTTTTCGTAGGGATCCCACACAGCTGAAGCATATTCGACCTGCGGTCGAACAAAGGATAAATAACATAATTCTTACATTTTTCGTAGCTATTTCGAATATTCTCCCTATAAAGGCCAGCTTTTTGTTAGCGGCACCTATCAATCGGCGAATGTGGGTGCCCCACGAGAGATCACGATGGATCGTGACTCCAAGATATTTAATCGAGTCTGAAATTGGAGTCTCTACTACGTCCAACGAATAATTAACATCCAACGAGATACTCTTGGTGCTCCATAAATTAATGAAGCAGCTTTTCTTTAGGTTGATCTCTAACTGCTATTCCTTGCACCATGCAGAAATAGCTTCTAGATCATTTTGAAGATACTGATGATCTTACAGATTGCTTATTTCTCTATAAATGACGGTGTCGTCCACGAAAAGTATAATTTTACTTCTGACTACTGAGCTGATATCGTTTTTATAAATTATAAATAATAGCGGACCAATTACACTACCCTGCGGAACGCCAGAGACAACCTCCACTAAGTTCGAGGATTTCCAATCTATAACAACCTTCTGCTTCCTATGACTTAAAAATTCGCGGATACAACTAGCAATTTTGGAATTAACGCCTAAGGTTTCTAATTTCGTTATTAACTTCCTGTGAGGTACCTTATCAAAGGCTTTCCTAAAATCTAAGAAACTGGCGTCGACCTGCCTATTATTTCCTCTGCTTCTCATTATACAATTAACAAAAAGACCGAATTGAGTATCACAAGACCTACCTTTCCTGAAGCCGTGTTGACAATAACCTAACAATGAATTACTATCAAGAAATCGAGTTATGTCGCTAACGAGTATATGCTAGAGCAGAGGTCGGCAACCTTTTCGCCCACGAGGGCGCAATTTATATTACTGAGGACGTGAAGGGCGCATAAGCAAGATCAGTTGATATCTCTCTGTATCAGTGGTTGGCAATCTATGAGGGCGCAACTTTAATTATTGGGGGTGTGAAGTGAAGTAACAATAGTAGATGTGTACCAATATTTATTAAAATATTTTTGTACATATAAGAGAAAAACTATTCAAGAATTTATTATAAAAACATGAAAAACAAATCAATGTGAAACTTGGGACTGCATATCTTAAGCCAACTTGCTATAATTTGGCACATAACTCGAGATACCTGATCTTAGGCAGTCTAAATTGTAATCGGTGAGTCTCGATCGGTACTTGGATTTCAAGTGTTTCATGCTTGAAAAAATGGACTCGCAAGTGTATGTTGAAGCACAGTAAGAAATTATTTTTAGGGTACATTTTCTTAATAATGGATAGAGATTTTCGTCAACTAAATTCCAAAAGTTTTCATCATTTTTATGTGACCTTAAAATAATATCATTCTGCATATTTATTATTTCCATTTCTAAGTCCTCGGTGTTAACGATATTAAAGTAAGTTCCACTATTAACAGACATATCATTGTCCATAAAATTGAACGGATTAGCAAAGAATGTTATTATGGGTTCTACTTCAGAAAACTGACAAAACCTAAAATTAAATTCCTTCAGGAGAGTTTCAATGTGTTGTGAAAATGGTTCAGTGGTAACATTTTCATCAGTCAGACTCGCAATAATATATTTTAAATTCGAGAAATGTGATAATGAATTTCTCTCTAGGTGAGACTTCCACAATGCCAATTTACATTTGAATGCATCTACTGCACTTATCATTTTTGCAATGTGTTGATATTTCCCTTGCATCTCCATATTCAGTTCGTTCAATTTTATGGTTATATCAACAAGAAATCCGAAATCCATCAACCAAGCTTTGTCATCCAACTGTGCATAATATTCATTTCTTGACGTGAGAAATTCCTTTACCTCCTTTATGAGATTTATAAACCTCACAAGTATTTTGCCTCTGCTGAGCACTTTGTATACTAAGCGAAGAACGGAACTCCGAAACCAACGACTCACAACAATAACTCGAGCCAAGTTATGCTACAAGACGGAGGACAGAACTCCGAAACCAACGACTTTCAACAATAACTTGAGGCAAGTTATACTACAAGACGGAGGACAGAACTCCGAAACCAACGACTTTTGACAAGAACTTGGAAGTTTCACGCGACATAGGGAAATAGTTTTCCCGTATCGAATGCCTACCTCCAAATAGCCTGAACCGGCTAACGGAGCTAAAGTACACGACAGGTTGGGAACAAGGATCTCAGTTAGCCTTGCACCCATAATAGCGATTGAAGGCGACAGGACACCTTCACCTCTCTCACCTTCCACTAGTGGCGGAGAATTCCCTATCTTTTCGTACAGTTCGTACGAGAACGTTTGTATGAATTGTCAACACAGGCACGGCAATCACACAAACACGATAGCGGCTTCTCCTACTCTCGGTGAGTAATCTCCGAAAAACGCTGTAAAGGATGTATTTATACTAGGTTAGGGAGAAGGGAAAGGGACATGGATAAACAAGAGAGGAGTAATGGAGGAGTCATTATGAAAAGAACTCTGTTAATGACAACAATGTCTTTATCAAACAATGTATGTCCCCATTCTGTTCGCTTATGAGTCCTGACCTTGACGATGTTATTTTGTAACAGATATACGATTCGGCTCGGTGTAATGTAAGATTAAGATGTTGGTTACAAAGTTCTATCCTTCATCTTGTTCCGCAACTTATTGGTCTTCTGAGAGTTTTTCGTAATTGTTTAACTTGAGTTCTCTTTTTGGCTGGCGGGCGACACACAAATGTCTTGCGGGAGCCATGGCGCCCGCGGTCGCCGCGTTGCCGACCTCTGTGCTAAAGAATCTTTCTTATATACACGATATCGAAGTTAGGGAAATCGGCCTGTAATTTTCTGGGTTCTCCTTGTCGCCGCCCTTATGAACTGGGGTAACGTGCGCTAACTTTCAGTCGTCAGGGACCTCTGCGCGGGAAATGGATTTCTCTAATATTATCCGAAGAGAAGGTGCCATTTCTCAGCTAATTCTTTTAAAACGGGAGCGGAAATTCCTTTGAAGCCAGTGGCTCTGTTATGTCTGATGGAACTTAATTGATTTGCTATTCCCACCTGAGAAAATACCATATCGTCCATCAGGTGCCTCCTTATAGCGGGTGCATAATGTACGCAATGGTCGCCGACGGCTGTAAATGCTTTTACAAAATGACAGTTTAACAAGTTGGCTTTCTCTACGCTATCATGAATAACGGCACCCGAGTCATTACGCAGGGAAAGTATGGTAGGGCCTCTACCTTGGACCTCTCTCACATAGGACCAAAAAGCTTTAGGGTCTTCTTTCAAATAATTATTTAATACCTTATTCCGGAAGTTAGTGAAAGCCTCGCGCAGAGTATTTCTCGCTTTAGCGCGGGGTTAATCAGTCCAGGCTTTGATAGTTGCTTCTCGAGATTTAAAATACAATCTACACCAGTATTAGGTGGCCTGTAAAACGAGCATAAGAACACCTTTTTGGAGCCCTCTTTACCTATGCGGCACCAAACACTCTCGATATCCTCGTCACTTATCGGAATCTCACTGCTATCGTACTTATCGCTAACCGCTATGAAAACTCCCCCGCCCGATCTATTATCTATCTATCTTTTCTATAGACACGATAGTCTCTAGGAAATATCTCCTGACTCTGAATCTCATCCGTTAACCAACTTTCTGTGCCTATTACGACGTCGGCGTGCAGACTGCGAGTAATATGCTCGAACTCAGCAATTTTCCTAAGGATGCTGCGGCAGTTCACTACGACGACGTTTAATTTCTCACTATCACTTCGCATATTAATCTTACCCTTGAATTTCTCTTCCACTCTAAATCTACATGCGCTCCCTTCACAATCACTCCCACGACTGTTTAGCATCGCATCAAAATTGTAATTGCGACCCGTCGCACCCTTTACGGAACATTCTATCAATGATCTATCGCGAAATTGGTGCTGCATGTTACTATGAACTTCCTACTTATCTCTCGTATTACGTGCATTTACCTCACGCTCGGAGTATATTCTGTCATTAGATAATCTATCGTGATTCTTATTTTCTACGAACGTATCGATTATCCCCTTACCCAAAACTGACCTTCACCCTGCCCTACTCTCTAGCCTAAAAAATACCTATTGTGCTCAAGAATCCTACGCGCTACTCTCTGAGCCGATTCGGGCGTGTAGTGAACACCAGAGTGAGTGAGTGAGTGAGCTCGAATTTTTCTAGGACATATATCACATACTTATCCCAGGAAATGCGAATATGTACGTCCGTTCAATGTTGTGTCTATGGAAGATAGTGATCAACTTTTGGTCGCAATTTTGGGGAACCTAATCTGACGTATAGGCAGAGAGTACCTGTGTTTAATCTAGGATAAAATGGCTTTTATTCGTAGAAAAAAGCTTATTGAGGTGCAGAAAAATCGAAACATAACAATATCTGAACCGATTAGAGGTTTTATCTATGTACATGGATTTTAGGGTAGAGATTTTCGACACGTTTTTTTCCGACATACGATGCGTTTATCGGAACGAATTAGCATCGTATGTCGGGGGTCCAATGTATAGCGAAATAAATGTTCAGCATGATCAGAAATCTCTGCATTCATTCCCACGCTATTCTAATGGGAAATAGTAAAGTTTCTGGAATCGGAGTTTGGACCATGGGATCGCATACAAACGCAGCCCTTTACCTTCCTCTGGGCGAAGGTAGATTCCATGCAAAATTTGGTTACCCTGGCTCTCGCAGTGTCCGCATACATAGAGGACAGACACTCTTCTTTATATATTAAATTTTATAAGACTTCTTCAACCATAATATTTGTCAAATAATCGACATAATAGACGAAATTTATAACAATAATAAATTAAAAATATGATTTTTTCTACAATTTGTACTTTAAAAATTGTCATTGAGGTATTTGTAAAATTTAAAAGCAAATAATAAATTAAATAAAAAATGTTTACATAAAATATAAACTTTTTAAATGCACTAACAAGCATAAAATAAATTTATGCGTACACCTCAACAAATCGAATGGTGTAACGAGACCAGACCGATAACGGACTTTGCTCTTCATTTTATTTTGTTTTTGCGCGCAGCCAACAGGATGCGCGTCAGTTCTCTCTTCTCGTGTGGAAGCTTATAGAGTGTAGTGTGCGCCCCAGGCGATTAAAGGTGTTTGTGTTATTACGTGTAACTTTCATTTGTGCCCTTTCCTCTCCGAGAAACCCTAGCCCGTCACAAATGGCGCCAAACTCGCGGCTCGGGAGCAGATAAAAGTGTGGAAAGGAATATATGCGTTTTAAACACTCATCAGATCTGAGCATCGGATTTCGGAAGCAGCGCAACCAATTCCATGTTGTGTATAGATACCTCCTCACTTAGTGCCATATACAGCGAAATTAAGTGCGATACTTGTGTCCGCAAATTTCAAATTTGTATTTTGGCCATAATTAGTGTGTGCTGTCTATTTTCTACGTGTTAATGCTATACATCCTGCCACGTGGTTTTTTTGTGTATCCTTCCGCGAAGCGATACTTCTTCGCTTACTTCCACCTACAGTGAAATTTAGTGCGATACGTGTGTCCGTAAATTTCTTATTTCCACGTGATATTATTCGCTCGCTGCGAAAATATTTGTCCTTTCGCGCTGCGACAATTAACTGTCCTTCAGCGCTGCGGCATTGTGTTTTTCCGCGTGGCCATATTGTTTTACTCGCGGCCATATTGTTTTTTCCGCGCTGCGACCTTGGGCCTTGCCGCCTAGCGAATTTTTCCGTATTTCCGCTGAGTGATATTGTTTCCTGCATCGATTAGTTTAGAAATAGCTACCATGCCTAAATCTAAATCATCACCCACGGAAGGGACGAGTGAATCTCCGCCAGCCTTGACGTTATCAAACGAACAATTTCAGACGCTGATTGCGCAAATTACGGACTCGGCAAGAATGACTGTTCTTGATAGGCAATTGACGAGCCCCGTCCTTGTTACACCAAGTAGCGGCAATTTTTCTAAATGTACTTCTCGATTTAACGGCAGTGCTTCGTCTGATGTTGACGCATTCTTAGACTCGGTTTTGACCTTTAAGGATTGCGCAAATGTCAGCGAAGAAAATGCATTACGTGGTGTCTCAATGCTTCTGGAAGGCATTGCTGCGACATGGTGGCAGAGTATAAAGAGAGATATTTCGGACTAGGACGGTGTCGTGTGCGCGTTTCGAGACGCGTTCTCTCGCAAATTGCCGCCTCATCTCGTCTTCAGAGAGATTTTTGCACGTGAGCAACACGAAAATGAAACAAGCAAGATTTTTGTATGCCACATTCGCGCCCTACTGTCACAATTACCGTATACCTTGCCAGAACGCGCGCAATTAGATATTGTATACGGGTTAATGAATAGAAAAGTTAGGAAAAGACTTTCACCTAGCGATTTCGACTCATTCAAGAGTCTTTTGCAACGTGCAAAAGACATTGAACACTCACAGCGTGAGGTTCTGCGACCATTAGAGGATGTCAGTAGTAATGAAGGTAGAGACCGACCGGAGAAGAAACAGCGTCCGAGGTGTAGTTACTGTAAATATTTCGGCCACGTTGAATCAGATTGCAGGAAAGCAAAGGCAACTAAGGGTGATGTTGCACAATCAGTAAAATCATCACCCCATACCCCAAAATCTGATTCGCCAAAACCACAAATAACGTGTTTTGGGTGCGGTGCCCCACGTTACGTCAGAAGCAACTGCCCTAACTGTGCGCCTCCCATGAAAACTGAAAGTACGATTGTCTCATCCTTCAATTTTATGCAGTCAACCTTCTCTATTGATGATGGTTCCTCGCGACCAATGCTCCCGGTCCAGATTTTAGGACTGGATGGTCTAGCTTGTCTTGACACTGGCTCCCAAAGAAGTATAGCCGGTGCACAGCTTTATCATATATTAATTTCTCGAGGGCGTCCGTTCAGCGAGACTTCCCTGGACATGAAGTTAGCTGATGGAAAAACGCATCGCGTATTAGCCAGGAGTTTTTCTGTGGAAATTTCTGTCATCAACCGTACGATCCTCACGACCTTGATCGCAATTCCGGATCATCCGGAGAGCCGGATGCTACTTGGCATAGATTTTATCCGAAGTGCTGGCATGGTTCTGGATCTTCCCGGACATGAATGGTTCTTCAAGGAAGATCCCAGTAGCCGCCACGGTTTTGTACGAGAAGAAGATATTGCTACATCTGTACCTGTGAGCAACGTCCACGTCAGCAACCTGCCATTACGGGATGATGGACAGAATTTGGATGAGGAGCAGAAACGCCGCATCACCGCACTTCTCGCTGAATATGAAGATGTCTTTTCTCCTAGCAAGGAGCCCACTCCATTTGCAGAGCATGCTATTAAGGTAACCGATGATACTCCAATCGCTGTACCCCCATATAGGCTGTCGCCTGCCAAAAAGGATTTTCTTCAGCAGGACCTTGAGAGAATGCTGGCTGAGGACATCATCGAGGAGTGTGATTCTCCCTATGCAGCGCCCGTCGTCCTCGTGCCCAAAAAGGACGGAACCTTTCGGACCTGCGTTGATTACAGACGCCTGAACAGTCTGACGGTTCCAGACAAATACCCTTTACCTCGTGTAGATGACCTACTTCACGCAGCAAAGCAGTCCCTGTACATGACTACGCTTGACTTACGTTCAGGGTATTGGCAGGTTCCGGTCAAGATTGAAGACAGAGACAAAACTGCGTTTATCTCGCCCTTGGGCCACTTCCGATTCAAACGCATGGCATTTGGTCTCCGAAATGCTCCTGCCACCTTTCAAAGGCTGATTGATCGTCTCCGATCTGGTCTTAGAGATGTCCAGGTACTGGCGTACTTGGATGATTTGATCATTTTATCGTCATCCTTTGATGAACACATGGAAGACCTACGCCAAGTGTTCAGTCGCCTGCAACAATTCAGGTTATATTTAAATAGATCAAAGTGCACACTTGGGTCGTCGGAGGTAAAATATCTTGGCCATCTTATTTCACCTCAAGGAATCAAACCAGATCCCGGTAAGATAGCCGCCATCGCAGAAATGAGAGCTCCTAAGAATGTCAAAGAACTCATAACGTTTCTGCAGACAGGGTCCTGGTTCCGACGGTTTGTGCCCAACTATTCCAGTATTGCTCGACCTCTAAGTGAGTTGACGAAAAAGAATGCTCTATGGAATTGGGGACCTAGTCAAGATGATGCATTCAAGATGCTCAAGAAATTACTAACAACACCGCCCATCCTTCGGCAAGCAGACCATACACTACCATATGTGCTCCGAACAGACGCAAGCGCTTACGCTTTGGGAGCGGTTCTACTCCAGGGGGAGCTTCCAGACCAACGCCCCGTCGAGTATGCGAGCAGACTGCTGACTGCCCCTGATCCGTGTCTATTACGGCCGCTGCGGAAACGAGGCCGTCCACGGCAACAGCAATCAGCCCCAAGACCTGCATCGATGCCTTCCAGGACATCGGTGCCTTCTACGTCATCGGCGCCTTCCACGTCATCGGTGTCTTCTACATCATCGGTGCCTTCTACGTCATCGGTGCCTTCCAGGACATCATTCCCTTCCAGGACATCGGTGCCTTCTACGTCATCGGTGCCTTCCAGGACATCGGTGCCTTCTACGTCATCGGTGCCTTCCTGGACATCGGTGCCTTCTACTTCATCGGTGGCTTCCCACATACCTGCGCTACCTACTAGGATGCAGCCACCTAGGAGATGCCGCCAGTGGCAGACCTTGTAGAATTGCATTCGAGGTCGTACATGCCATTCTAAGGGGGAGGATGTAACGAGACCAGACCGATAACGGACTTTGCTCTTCATTTTATTTTGTTTTTGCGCGCAGCCAACAGGATGCGCGTCAGTTCTCTCTTCTCGTGTGGAAGCTTATAGAGTGTAGTGTGCGCCCCAGGCGATTAAAGGTGTTTGTGTTATTACGTGTAACTTTCATTTGTGCCCTTTCCTCTCCGAGAAACCCTAGCCCGTCACAATGGTTATTTTATCTCCAAAATTTGTAATCAGAGAGGACCCTTTTAACAACCATAAAGGATTTCGATTCTTGTTATTGTTCGAAGAAAAGTTCATTGGAGCTCAACAATGGTAATGAGGGAATCTACCTGCGCCAAAAACACAATCAAGCTAATACTATCCAGAACCTAAATCCTTTATGGTTGATTACAAATTTTGGAGATGAACTAACCAATTGATTCACATAAATCCCGGGGCTTTGCTGCCCGGAAATCCCAATTGGCAATGCTAAAACAATGTGGACATATATTAATCACAGTTTACCGATACTTGTCGGTAAATATCAAAATAATGGAGGTGGCCTACCGAAGAAAGAGTGTTTTCTTGGGAAAATTAAAACCTGCCTCCCTATTCCCTCTTCATTTTTTAAAACTTCATTTTCTAAAAGACTAAATTCTTATAGAAATTTACCGCCACACACATGTACTACAATCGTCACCTTAGGGGTGACGAAAATACAATTAAAGGCCATGACCGTATGAGAGAGGTGAGAGAAGGGTTTCACTATTACGTAAATATCTAAAGTACTCCCTTCTACCTATGTAAGTAGCCCAGAAGTACTCATCTGAAAAATCCTGATCTGAAACAAAAAACCACAAAAAGAAAAAAATTTCGCCAGTTTTAAAATAATGTGACAAGTAAGACCAAGGGGTGACCATTTTAGTCCAACGTTGACCTATCTATGAATATGACTAAATAAAGAAAAAATCTGAGCATATATTTGAGAAAAAGATATTTATTTGTAAAATATAATGTATAAAAGTCAGCAAAAAACCCAGTATCTATGGCTTTGATATCCAAAAAAATAATCGTAAACTGATGCTTGGACCAAAATGTTCACCCCTTGGTATTTCAAGGGTTAAACACGTTCACTTCCCTTTTTGATGCCTAAATACATATCAAGGATTCCATCATCAGCAGGCCAGGTCAACAAGATAAAGGTTTGGTTTGGGCGTTTGAGGGTATGTATGTGTGTATATATATATATATATATATATATATATATATATATATATATATACACACACACAAAGGGAAAAGTGAAAGGTACGGGAGGAAGTGAATGGTGGTTGTTGCACTCTTAACCATGGAAATGAAGAGGATCGATAGAATGATCGTAATCAGAAAGGAAAATGAATGTTGTGTTGGTAATTGAACTGGAGTCTTGATTAATGTAACGTTTCTTTGTCTGTAAATTTTGTTTGTATACCTCAACGACTTTAAATATTGAGTTTCTTTTTTATGATTGTAAGGAGGCATTCGATTTTTCCTTTTGTCATTTGTGAGCTGACGAGTTTGTTGATCAAAGAATTGCGATCGTTATAGTTTCCAAAAACTCCTGAAGCTATGTTATGCAATTCCGAAGAAAAAACGACTGTCAAGTATACCAAATATGGTGGAACTTCACTTAATGACTAGCCTTAACGACATAATTTCTCTGAAACCGCCACAAAATCTCGTATGTGTATTTATCCTTACTGTTGAACTGCTCAGTAGCGTGTTTTCCGATCATTTTCGCTTTCATATTTGTTTTGTTTCGGGAAACTGTTTCACAGCAGTGCGATCAATTGGGAGTGCTATTAAAGAGCCCCGTTAATTCCCCTGAGCTCAAAAGACACCATGGAAGCTGTTTGGACATAATACTAACGATGAGATATCAGCTCTCTTCAGAAGGACAAGTTCCAAGAGGGGAGTACACTCCTGTTGTTTTTATTACCTGAGAGTGAAGAGATAATTTTGTTCCTATCCTCCCACCAATATCCCCCTATCTTTTCTTGCACTTCAATAACTGCCCTCAATCCTGCGACTGCTCTAAAAGCAATAATTTCAGTATCGAAACTGTAGTAATAACGAAGAGTTCCTTGGCTAATAATTGCTCGCTTGAGAATCGACAAAAAACGCCGAATGAACGATATATTAAAACGCCTAGAGATGTACAATTCGAAAGATTTAGATAAGGAGCTATTAGGAAGAATTATCCCTTCCCTACTCCATCCGAAGATAATATACGCGAGATCGATTTCAGGGCAACGATATTAAGGTTCGTTTTTTTTCAGTTCAATCCCTTTCTCTCACTTCAATTTCTTATGCTGATATTATAATTACATATATATGTATGTGGTGCACTATTAAGCAATTTTATAGTTTTTTCTGAATTCGTCCTAAAAATATAAACTTCTTTTTTTCGTGTATTTCAGTAGGCTACATTTTCCAAGTTTTTCTTTTAATTCCATTAAATTTTTTGAACAATCAAGAATGCTGCTCAGAATTTCGACATATTCTAAAGGTTTTGATTAGTTAAATCACTGAAGATAGCAAACAATTATTTAACAAGGGTATCTTACTTGTCTATCTTCCTCGGTACTTTTCATTTACAGGAACAAACAAGATGATACAAACAGAACTTATGATGCCTACTTTCCATTTAATCATTTATTACCAACAATGCATGCATGCATTGTTGGTAATAAATGATTAAATGGAAAGTAGGCATCATAGTTCCTTTAAACCTAAATTCCTCCACTTAGAAATTAAAGGTCGCAAATTGGTTGCTCTAGAACAGCTAGAGATAATTATTTGTAAAGATTCATTTCTCTTAAATTAATTCATTTTCCACAATCATTCTCCTCTGTTAAGCTTACCTAAAGATTTTGTAAATACTTTGTAACGTTGCTGTCTTTGGCTCTTTTTACCAATATTTTTAAAATACATTTTGTAACTTTGTTTTGCTTCTGCCTTCCTTTTCCAACCCCTTCCTTTTTCCTAACCGTTACTTTTATTACCATCCAATCGCTTTCTGGGTAACACCTCCCATCTCCCTCCTCTTTTTTTAACGACCTGCTGATTCCCTCTGGCCTACTGGAAATGGGTTTCTGAGAGGTAGTACAATGAATTGCTGGTCAGTTAAAAATTTTTGGCCTAGCGAAGCGAGGTCTCTCTTGTTGAGTCACTGCATTTTGTCTGTTTGTCGATTTGTCTGCTTGTTTGTTCTACGATTACTGCCGTCTCGGTTGTCTAATTTATACTAAACTTCGTGTGCATATACAAATAACTTAGAATCGACTGTCTTTAGTTTTTCTAGAACACCACCCTTATAGTTGCTGTGCAATTAGCATTAGCGCATTGCGCTAATTTCCAAATCTTATCCAATCGAAACGAAATTTGGCATACGTACGGAAAATATCAAACGATGAAGAAAACGTCAAAGAAACATTTTTCTAAAATGTACAGGGAGCCTCCCAGAGGCGCGCAATGTGATTCCTTCGAGGCCGAAGATCCCTGGTGGGAAGAAAAGTGACTTCCCAATACCTAAATAACTAGGAATTTCTAATCCTCCTTTTTCCCTATATATGGAACTGTTTTATATATCCTTTCACCTGACGATGCTACGATCGTAGCGAAACTGACCGTTTTCATTAAACTGTGTGGAAGTGAGTAAGTTTTTTCATTTCATCTCTATATGAATAGTACTTATTTTTGATTTGATGCCAAACTTTCCGATGAATCCGGCAATAGAAAATATTTTTGAGTTTCAAAAAACAAATAAATGTTATTACTTGTTGACTAAGCGAGCTAGTTACAAACTAATCCAAGTCTAGAAGCATATTTGTAACAAAATATTTTTCCTAATACAAAAATTTGAACTTGAGCAAGGATGAACCAAAACAAACGCGTCAAATCGATGGAATTAATCATGTGTAATTAATTCGTTTCTCAACATGTCATGGATATAGACTCGGAGTTCCGTTTCCTACTTTTAATCTTAGATTATGCGGCCGATGGATCGCTCAAAGGACCGCTCATTCAACCATGACGTTCCAGCTGTAGAGGGAGCTATTTTCCCGTTGAATTCAGCTTTATCTTGCGAAACACGACACGGCCATTAGGTCTTTTCCGCTGCCGCCTTGCGTGCTCCTTGGGTGAGAGGGAGGAAGGTTATCGTGGAGGGAGCGGCAGGTGATAGTGGTTCATGGAATCTGCTAGATATGAATACTCCACTCTAGTGGTCGGCAACCTTTTCTGTTGTTATGGTTTTTGGTAAATGCAATGGGTCGATTAAAGAAAATTGAATGAAAAGAAAAATCAAAACTGGAAGTTTATATAAATTGTATTATTTATTAGTTGAATTATTTGTTTATTTTCAAGACATAAATCCTTCTAAACACGTTTACCTTTGTGGGTCATCCAAATTGTATTGGAGGGTCACTCATTGACCCGCGGGTCATAAGTTGCCGACCACTACTCTACTCTCCACTTACGTTCAAACGAGACAAATTACAACCACTTAAATGTTATATTTTTTAATTCGAATGAAGCTAAAATGCTTGAGAAAACTCATAAGATTACCTGTCATATTACACGACACCTCTTCCACTTGGGCAAGAATAAACTATTGCCGCTGTTGTGCCGCTCGATTGGGAATATAAAGAGATTGCATTGGATGCAGCAGCCATTTTCCAGTTTCAAACAAGATGATCCAAACGGAACTTACGATGCCTACTTTCCACATAATATTTAATTAATACTTATATTGGCTATATCTTTAAAATCACCGCTTTGCGTTCCCAAATTTCATAATTCGGCGTTAGAAAATATAATAAATACATTCGAACGGAAAATAAATTGATCACGCGTATTTGTATGGCAAAAATAACGCGTGTATGCATTAGAACAGATATGCACAACTCAAAAGTTGACACGGGCCAAAAGCGATCTTGATTGGACTTAGCAGTTGTCCTTCCGTAGCTGTATCGTTGTGTAGCCGTAGAAGTAGATTTGAAGTAACCGTACTGATAAGTTGAACTAACATTTATTTGTATTGTTTATTGTTGTATCTCTTAATCCCAATATCGTTATTTTCTGTAGTCGTATATTTCTAGCACTGTAGCGGCCTTGCTTTTAAAATAACTCATATTCAAATAGTAATTGTTTCTGTAAGAACTCTACTCTGTTTGTGTACTAACTTAACTTGTTTTAACTTGTTTATCGCTGTTGGTGTACTAACTTAAATTGTTTTAACGTTTGCTTGTGTGTATATCTTGCCTGTTCGCTAACGTATTTTGTGTGGTGAGTCAGCGTTTCCCTTTCACTTTTAACCTGCGTTCCTCTCCAGCGTAGACCTTAAGTCCACGAATTAGTTAGTCACTTAGTATAACCTTAGTTTGAAGTTTAATTTACTTTATAGCTAGTACAGATTAGTGTTTAGGATTCCCGTTTCCTCCTTTCTATGCGACGCTGATTTCGAGGGAATGAGGTCTCGAATCACGGAGCTGGTAAGAGAGGTTACGGACCTCCGTCGGAGGGTGGCAAGAGCGGAGTCGGCCCTTGTTCGTGTTGAGAGAACGCATCCATCCCCGAGAACTCACCGCGCCAGGATGTCGACTCGGGTGCGCACGAGTGCGAAAGTCGGTGGTGTGATCGAAGGTGTTTGTGGGACCTCTTCGGGGGCTGGGGTTGCTCCAATCCTGAAACCCAACGATTGGAGTGTGGTCTCCAACTGGGGGGATGGTGGGGTGGTCCTGCGAAGGCTGGGAGTTGGGAATGCCCCGGCAGACCCTCTTCCAGTTAGCAATCGGTTCGCGGCGTTGTCGGAGGACGACACTTCGGCTGATGCTCTCGCATCCGCTCCCGTCTCTTCGGCGGAGGCTGGATCAATGGGAAGTCGGGTGGGAAGGGAGGGCTCTTATTAATAGGTAGTTCTAATGTCCGGCGTGTTATGGCTCCCTTGCTAACTCGGGCCTGCCGGAAGGGAGTGGCTGAGCGGGTGTTCTCCAGGTGTATACCAGGAGGAACGGTCCCCCAAGTGAAGAGGGCGGTACGGGAGTCGGTGGAGTCAACGGGTTGCTCTAGGCTGCGGATGGTGGTCCATGTTGGGACAAATGACGCCTCGAAGCGCGGGTCCGAGGAGATTCTAAGTTCTTTTGAGGACTTGGTCGCCGAGGTCACTCGTGACTGAGAGGAGTCGGGTTCTGATGTGCGGCTCACCATTTGTAGTATTGTCCCGCGGATTGACTGTGGTTCGGAGGTTTGGAGCCGCGTGGCGGGGCTAAACCAAAGGCTATGGAATTTCTGTGTGGGCATGGGAGTCGACTTCGTTGATCTCCGGCCGGTTCTCGGATCGTGTAGGGTACCCCTAAACGGCTCTGGAGTCCATTACACGACCAAGCCTTCACAGAGTGTAGGGTGTAGAATCTTCGACCATGGTAGGCCTTTTTTAGATTAGAGAGTAGGGTAGGGTGTAGGCGTAATAGGAGATTTCATAGGGGCATCGAGTGTAGTACAATTTCTGGTCGCGTAGTGAGAGAGTCCACCTGCAGAAGCCGTAATATAGCATTTAATGCTTCGGGCGATGACGAGAAATTAAATATTGTAGTTTTAAACTGCCGCAGCATTCGTAGAAAGTCTGCCGAACTCGAGCACGTAATTCGCACGTTGCATGCTGATGTAGTTATAGGTACCGAAAGTTGGCTCACCGAAGATATCGCTAGCCAAGAAATTTTTCCAAACTATAGAGTGTACAGAAAAGACCGCGCCAATAGAATAGGTGGCGGAGTATTTTTGGCAATAAGTGAAAAGTACGTTAGTTGTCAGATCCCTATTATCGACGAAACTACCGAGAGTGTGTGGTGCCGCCTAGGTAAGTATTATTCGAAAAAGATATATTTATGCTCATTTTACAGATCACCTAATGACAAAGTTGATTATATTTTAAGTTTAGAGAGGCAATTAGCCGAGCTTAGATCTTTTATGAACGACGATTATGTGATAATTGGAGGCGATTTTAACTTACCGTCAATCGATTGGGAAAACCTATGTTTCGTTACGGGAAGTAAAGAACGCGAATCGTGTGAAGCCTTAATTGATACGTTTCATGAATATTCCTTAATCCAGATGGTACGAGAAGCCACGCGTTCGGGCAATGTTCTCGACTTGCTTGCTTCTAACACCCCGCATACGATAACTAAGGTATCCACAAAGGAGGGATTTAGCGACCATCGAGCTGTGTATGCGGAGTGCGAATTAAAGCTCAAAAGACATCCTAAGCCCCTTCGGAATGTATACGCTTTCGCCAAGGCCGACTTTGAAAGTTTCAGCTTACATCTCAGTAGCACCTTTGTCAGTTATAGTGAAAAGACAGAACGATTAGGTATGGAGCCATCATGGTTATTATTCAAGGATATACTAGGAAAAGGTATCGATAGATTTATCTCCAGAAAGTTAAAATCTGATAAGAAAGAACCTCGTTGGTTTAATAAGGAAGTTATGATTGCCTTAAGACGACGCAAAATTGAAAAACATACCTAGCACCGCTTCCGATGAGTATCGCACAGCTATAGTCCATGAGTATAATAGTGCCCGCGTATTAGCGAGAAAAACCATGCGTAACGCATTTAACACCTTCCGGAATGAGGTATTAAATACAAAATTGAAGGAGGATTCAAAAGCGTTCTGGTCCTATGTAAGAGAAGTTAAGGGAAGGGGTCCTTCAATACCCTCCCTGCGATGTGGTTCCGGAGACATCCTTCACGATGGGGAGGAAAAAGTTAATCCAGTAAACGCTTACTTCGCGAAGGCGTTTACGGCAGGTGGAGATAGACTTGAAGATAATCTTATTCCCGATAGACGTATTCGGATGGATAATATTAAAATCTCTGAGGTTGGAATAGCGAAGCAACTGGGTGCGATAAAGCCCAACAAAAACCCAGGACCAGAAGGAATTCCCGCGCGTATTAAAAGAACTAGCAGAAGAAATAGCTCCCTTCCTTCGGATAGTATTCGAGAAATCTCTTACTCTCTGTGAGATTCCTGATGATTGGAGATTAGCACACGTCACACCCATTCATAAGGGAGGTGACAAAGAAAACCCAGAAAATTATAGGCCGATTTCTCTAACATCATTATCATGTAAGATTTTGGAGCACATTATTGTTAGCAACATTATGTGTTATCTCGAGAGTAGATAGATAGATAATCGTCTTTATTCGGGCGAAATTTAGACCAGAAGGTCCATTCTTACATTTAACCCTTCGTCAATATAATAAATACAAGAAAATGAATAAAATAAGGTATAACAAAATACATTATATAAACATTATGTACCTAAATCATACTAATTAAAAAGATAAAATTGAATACAGATTTGTGTTTGTGGGGAAAATCTAGGTAAAAACAGACATGTCCTCCCTAGCAAAACCCACGCAGGAAAACACCCACTAAGAAGGGGGGTGTGAAAAACCTGCGAAAACCCTAGATAGTGTACATATGGTAATACAAAACTACGACATTAAATAGGAAGGAGTATGTACAGTGGGAGAGTTCGTATATACAGCGTAATTATATACCGTCATAAAAAAGTACACGTAAAGGTAATAGCGTAATGTAAACAAGAAATATACAAGTATGCAGAATGAGATGAAATATACATGAAATATATACAATGAATGAATATAAAGAATGTTGTTGGGGCATGCATATTATAAGAAAGCAGGAAAAGATATAAAATACATAAATAATATAATACAATGCAAAATAATATAAAACAATAGAAAATAAGATAAGAAATAAAAGCAACACAAAAATATACATAAACAATAGAAAAAAAAATATATATATAAAAACAATACAAAATTAAATTAAGAAATACAAAGTAATATAAGACAATACAAAAAAAAACAAAAAAAAACTTGTGTAAGGATAATTTATGGGGAGTGTAAAGAGATGATTAAGGATTACGTTGTTGTTTTAGAAAGTGAGTGACACAGGTGCGTTTGAATGAGTTTAAAGAGGGAGATGTTTTAAAATTCTCATCTAAGTTATTCCAGAGTCGGCAACCGGAGACTTGAAAGGATTTATTGTAGATATTCGTCCTGTGATGAGGAATAAGGAGGTTATTCTTGCCTCAAGTATCCCGCTTGTGTACTGTATTGATTTCATTGAAGAGGGAAGAGAGGTAGTCAGGTTTGTTATAAGTAAGGATTTTGTACATTTGCATCAGGGTATGTAAGTTCCTTCGAGCGTCAAGTTTGAGCCATGAAAGATTATTGTAATGTTCGCTAATGTGGTCACTCTTTTTAAGGTCACCGATGAATCTCATGCAGGAGTTTTGTGCGCGTTGAAGTTTTAATGCCAATTCACAGGAGAGATCATTATAAACAACATCACAATAGTCAAAGTGAGGAAATAGGAGTGTGGTCACTAAGAGTTTACGTAAGGAATTAGGTAATAAGTTTTTGAGTTTTTTGAGAGAGTGCAAGGAGGAGTTGAGAACTTACCATCGATGATTACTTTTTGTTTTCTATTCCAAAGGAAAGCGCGAACCCAGTTAATGACTTGAACATTAACGCCAAGATTTCCCAATTTTACATCTACATCTACAAGTTACCCTGCAATTCAACAAGTTGGTGGGTGGCAGGGGGTGCAATGCACCAAATCCTACCTAAAGATTGTCTAACGCAATTCGAAATTTCCTATTGTGATCTCTTATTGTCCTCGGAAAGAACGAGCCTAGATAACGCTCCGTCCTACAATCGATCTCACGTATTTTATCGTCTCGATCATTTCTACCTATATACGTCGGTGCCACAATTATTCCCACTACCTCCTCTTTTAGACATTCTGACCTATATTTCTCTAGAAGTTTCAACCTTGAGTGCAATCTACGGTCCTCCAGTGATACCCAGTTCAAATCGCTCAATAAAGAGGTGACGCTTTCCTTATGTTCGTACTTTTGTTTTACAAATCTGGCTGCTCTGCGCTGTACTCTTTCTAGTTGAATTATGTGTCCCTTCTCGTACGGATCCCATATGCTCGCTTACTTACGGTGGGAAACCTTGTCAAAAGCTTTTCTAAAATCAAGGAATACTTCATCGACCTGTTTATTATTTTTGCCGCATGATAAAACATCATTCACAAACAGACCGAGTTGGGTGTCACAGGATCTACCTTTTCTGAAGCCATGTTGACAGCTGACTAACAGCGATCGTATCCTCACAGCACGACACATCCCAACCGCCCCCGCCTTTTTCCTTAAACCCAAAAGCATCTGAATTTTTCCCTTCACAAACTCCCCTCCCTTGCTCTCCCGCTAAGTGTCTCAACTTTCACGATTGTCCTTCTCTACCTGTTTCTCTCATTTCATCCTCTCCCTCCCCCAACTCTTCTCTATTGACCTCCCGAGGACACCTGCTTAACCCACATGCCCCCGAGTTCTGTCTCCCTCGCCACATTACTCTCTCCCCCCTTAACCCTGAAGCTTCTGAATTTGTCTCAACTACCTCACTCACCACCTGCCGCGACGCCTACAACTCAAATCCCATGAACCCAACACAGGTCCGACCCGTGACACGAATTTCCAGGTATCATATCGACACTCAATCTCTCCTTTCCAACGAACTTAAACCACATCCTCGCTCACTAAAAATTATCTATATCAACGCCCAAAGCATTCAGGCTCACTTGGAAAAACTTCGTTTAATTTTATCTAAAACAAATATTCATATCATTGCCGTGGCTGAGACTTGGCTTAAACCTGAAACTGACTCCTCGCACGTAGAAATTCCTGGCTTCAAGCTTTTTCGAAATGACCGCTTAGGCAAAGGTGGCGGTGGTGTAAGAATTTCCGCCAGAAATAACATTCAATGTAATATCCTCGCTCATAGTGAACCTAAGTACTCTAAACGTCCCGAATTCCTTCTACTTGACGCGCGAGTTAACTCCGTAAAAATCCTCATAGGAATCGTTTATCGGCCACCTAAAATAGGACACCTCTCCGATATAGAAGAAACTCTATCCAAACACATTCAAGACTTTCAACATTTAATAATCACTGGTGATTTTAATGCTAATTTACTCGTACCCAACCATGAAAGTAACTTTCTGTTACAGTCTTTCGAGTCCCTAGGGCTAAACGTCTTGCCACTCCAGCCAACGAATCATACGGCAACCTCCGCCACATGGATTGATCTTGCGATTACGGCAAATCCCGAGAAAATAATTAAATACGGACAATTAGCAGCTCCCGGTATCTCTTCGCACGATATGATTTACATTGCTTACTCCCTACGTTGTCAAAAACTTAAGCAGAAATTCATAACGGTTCGCGACTATAAATCTATTAATGAATCACTATTAACATCAGAGGCGGCGCTCCTACCCTGGCATTTAATCGAGCACCTAGAAGACATAGACGATAAAGTTCAGACTTTTAATTTATATATGTCTCAGCTACTTGAAAAGTTTGCCCCTCCCAGAATCATTCGGGTCTCAAAGCCACATGCTGCATGGCTAACTCCAGAAATAAAATCGATTATGTCCCGCCGTGACAGCATTTATCGTTATTTTAAGAAATTAAAAGAAATAAGCAATCCGGAAGACCACCAGTATCTCCAAAATGACCTAGAAGCTATTTCTGCATGGTGTAAGGAATGGCAGTTAGAGATAAACCAAAAGAAAAGCTGCGTCATCAACTTCTGGAGAACCAAGAGTATCTCGTTGAATAATAATTATTCGTTGGACGGAGTAGAGATTCCAGTTTCAGACTCGATTAAATACCTCGGAGTCACGATCCATCGTGATCTCTCGTGGGACACCCACATTCGCCGATTGATAGGTGCCGCTAACAAAAAGCTGGCCTTTATAGGGAGAATAGTTCGAAATAGCTCCGAAAAAGTGAAAGAATTATGCTATTTATCCTTGGTTCGACCGCAGGTCGAATATGCTTCAGCTGTGTGGGATCCTTACGAAAAGGGACTCACTAACGAGATAGAAAAGGTTCAGCGCAGGGCAGCTAGATTTGTAAAGAGGAATTACGATAGTAAACAAAGCGTAACATCATTAATAGAAAATCTGAAATGGACATCGTTAGAGGAACGTAGGCTGCAGGCTAGAATTAAACTACTGGAAAAATTTATGTCGGAGGGACTAGCGAATGAGGTAGTAGGACTTATCAGAAGCCCGACGTATTTCGGAAGGCAGGACAGTGAGGATAAGATTCGCGAGATTGACTGCAGAACGGAGCGATATAGAGGATCGTTTTTCCCTAGGACGATAAGAGACCATAATAGGAAAAGATAACGTAGGAAAACTATGGACCCTTGGTGCACTGCACCCCCTGCCATCCACCGAAAAGGTGACTTGCAGGGTATAATGTAGATGTAATGTAGATGTAAGAAATTTAAGGATCCTGATTTACTATCGCGGTATAAATCATTGCGAAATAAAACAAAACAACTTATACGCAACGCTAAAATTAAATATGTACACGATTCAACCAACTCTGCACGAACACAGTCCTCGATATGGAAAAAATTACGGAACTTGGGTGTTGGTAAAAATAAAGATATGCAACTTCCACCAAACCTGTCCCTTGACGAGCTTAACGCTCATTTCACTAAACCTCCCACGACCATAGATGTAGGCCTAAAATCTGAAACTATTGAACGTATCCGTAGCCTCAAACCCAATCACACCTCAAATACAATCTTTGAATTTACACCACTCACACAACCACAGGTAGCTAAATCACTTCGTGCAATTAAGTCAACTGCAATAGGAGATGACGGCGTATCTATAATACTAATAAATAAATTAATTCCTATCATTCTCCCCATTATCACTCATATCTTTAACTGGTCTATTCTTCAATCTAAATACCCTACTTCATGGAAATCAGCTCTTGTCCGTCCTATCCCCAAGAAAAACAATTCTCACGAAAACGCTGATTTCAGACCAATTAGTCTCTTGCCTGTTCTATCCAAGGCGTTTGATAGACTTGCACATGAGCAAATAACTCATTTCCTTTCAAAAAATAATCTCATCGACCCGTTCCAATCTGGTTTTCGTAAATCGCATAGCACAGCTACCGCACTATTGAAAGTAACGGACGACGTCCGCAAAGCAATGGATCAGAGAAAAATCACCATTCTAACTCTATTGGATTTCAGTAAAGCCTTCGACTCCATCGACAAAGACATCCTACTATGCAAACTTGAACTTTTGCACTTCTCACTCGCTTCTCGAAACTGGTTTCGCTCATATCTAAATGGCCGCTCTAAAAAGGTTATTACTCATGATTTATCATCTCGTCCCTTAAATGTAAATAGAGGCGTTCCGCAAGGTTCTATTCTTGGCCCCCTGCTATTCTCTCTGTACATTAATGATATCTCAAATGCCCTCACTCACTGTAATTATCACCTATATGCTGACGATCTCCAAATCTACTATCACTCGCGCGTACCTGAATTTCCCGATGCTGTCGCTAAAATCAACTCTGATCTAGCTTCTCTCTCTCTTTGGAGCTCAAATAACTTTCTGAAGATCAACCCCGCAAAAAGTCAATCTATTATTATCGGTTACCCCAAATTATTGGCTTCCATAGATAATAGCGAATCTCCTCTTCTATCGCTTGAGGGGTCCACATTGCATTTTAAAAAATCAGTAGTCAACCTCGGTGTCATAGTAGATGAAACTCTATCTTGGGCTCCTAATACCAATAAAATCTGTAGTACCATCGAGTCTCTGGAGTGCCGCAGGGTAGTGTGATCGGACCTATGCTTTTCTTGCTTTATATAAACGACATCAGCTCAGTTGTGAAAGAAATATTAGGCTGAAGAAAGATTTGAAGCTTTCCCGGCGAATCATCATGGTGAATTTTTCTCGGGTTTCCAACCGGGTTGTCTCGGAGATTTCTTCCGACGTTTCGGCGACTAGCTCTGTCGCCATCTTCAGGGATCCCTGAATAATACATAAATAATATAATACAATGCAAAATAATATAAAACAATAGAAAATAAGATAAGAAATAAAAGCAACACAAAAATATACATAAACAATAGAAAAAAATATATATATATAAAAACAATACAAAATTAAATTAAGAAATACAAAGTAATATAAGACAATACAAAAAAAAAACAAAAAAAAAACTTGTGTAAGGATAATTTATGGGGAGTGTAAAGAGATGATTAAGGATTACGTTGTTGTTTTAGAAAGTGAGTGACACAGGTGCGTTTGAATGAGTTTAAAGAGGGAGATGTTTTAAAATTCTCATCTAAGTTATTCCAGAGTCGGCAACCGGAGACTTGAAAGGATTTATTGTAGATATTCGTCCTGTGATGAGGAATAAGGAGGTTATTCTTGCCTCAAGTATCCCGCTTGTGTACTGTATTGATTTCATTGAAGAGGGAAGAGAGGTAGTCAGGTTTGTTATAAGTAAGGATTTTGTACATTTGCATCAGGGTATGTAAGTTCCTTCGAGCGTCAAGTTTGAGCCATGAAAGATTATTGTAATGTTCGCTAATGTGGTCACTCTTTTTAAGGTCACCGATGAATCTCATGCAGGAGTTTTGTGCGCGTTGAAGTTTTAATGCCAATTCACAGGAGAGATCATTATAAACAACATCACAATAGTCAAAGTGAGGAAATAGGAGTGTGGTCACTAAGAGTTTACGTAAGGAATTAGGTAATAAGTTTTTGAGTTTTTTGAGAGAGTGCAAGGAGGAGTTGAGAACTTACCATCGATGATTACTTTTTGTTTTCTATTCCAAAGGAAAGCGCGAACCCAGTTAATGACTTGAACATTAACGCCAAGATTTCCCAATTTTACATCTACATCTACAAGTTACCCTGCAATTCAACAAGTTGGTGGGTGGCAGGGGGTGCAATGCACCAAATCCTACCTAAAGATTGTCTAACGCAATTCGAAATTTCCTATTGTGATCTCTTATTGTCCTCGGAAAGAACGAGCCTAGATAACGCTCCGTCCTACAATCGATCTCACGTATTTTATCGTCTCGATCATTTCTACCTATATACGTCGGTGCCACAATTATTCCCACTACCTCCTCTTTTAGACATTCTGACCTATATTTCTCTAGAAGTTTCAACCTTGAGTGCAATCTACGGTCCTCCAGTGATACCCAGTTCAAATCGCTCAATAAAGAGGTGACGCTTTCCTTATGTTCGTACTTTTGTTTTACAAATCTGGCTGCTCTGCGCTGTACTCTTTCTAGTTGAATTATGTGTCCCTTCTCGTACGGATCCCATATGCTCGCTGCGTATTCCACTTGTGGTCTTACCAGTGATAAGTAGCATGTTTCGCGTACTTTCTCTGTAGTGTTCCGTACTATTCTACCTATGAATGCCAGTTTCTTGTTGGCCGCGCCTATAACTCGACGAATGTGCATGTCCCACGAAAGATCTCGACAAATGGTTACTCCTAAATATTTTACATACTCAGCTTGTCGAATACTCATTTCATCTATTTTATATTCGAAACCTAAATCTTTGTTCTTACTTTTCCAGAACGTGACTGCGGCACATTTAGTATAATTAATTTCGATTTGCCATTCTTTGCACCACGCTGAAATGGCTCTTAAGTCTTCACACAGAGACTGATGGTCCTCCTGATTTTTTATTTCTTTATATAGAACGGTGTCATCGGCGAAAAGCCTAATTTTACTACGAACAACCGAGCACATATCATTTACATAGATTAAGAAGAGCAGAGGGCCCAATACACTTCCCTGAGGAACACCCGAAGCAACTTTAACGGGGGACGAGTATTTCCCATCGATGACAACTATCTGTTCCCTATTCGAGAGGAAGTCTCTCACCCAACCGACAACTTTCGAATTGATACCACATTGTCCTAACTTCGCAATTAATTTCCTATGAGATACTTTATCGAACGCCTTCCTGAAATCAATGAATATGGCATTGACCTGAGTATTTTTCTCTCCGCATCGCAACAAATCGTCCACGAACAGGCCGAGCTGCGTTTCGCATGATCTACCTCTCCGGAATCCGTGTTGGCATCCGCTAAGCAATGAATGACTATCTAAATAGCGCATTACAGAGCTAAAGACTATGTGCTCAAGTATCTTGCACGATAATGAAGTTAAGGATATCGGCCTATAATTTTCGGGGTTCTCTCTGTCGCCACTCTTATGGATGGGCGTAACATGTGCCACCTTCCAATCTTTAGGAACTACTCCTTCTCTAATGGATTTCTCGAATATAATTTTCAAATACGGCGCGATTTCAGCAGCTAATTCTTTCATTACACGCGCGGGAATTTCCTCCGGTCCAGGAGATTTATTTGGATTAATTGAATGAAGTTGGAGCGCGATGCCATTTTCCGAAAATACCAAATCTTCCATCGAATCGCCCTGACGCATAGGAATAGGGGTTTCACATTCATCGTCATAAAAGCTTTCTGAAATATATATAGGGTTGCCAACGGTGCCATTTTGACCCGGACTCTCCGGGTCAAGCGACCTTTCTCTTGGCTAAGGGTTTTACGCGAATTTCTTCGGGTCAGCGAACTAATCCAACAAAATCATAATATTATATGTAAATATTGGTAAATATGTTCTTATTTGTACCTAGACAATGTGCAACTGAGTATAACTACGCAGTGTGAAGGTTATATCCTTCATTCCTTTGAAATTCTTGGCATCGTAGTTGCTGTCCTAGTCATACATTATTGTATGGACCTGCGAATCACTAATTCTCCTTTGAATCGAATCGGCAATTTAGATTCGAATCAATTTCGAATCGAATCAGGCAGTGACTTATATAGTTATGCATATACTTTTGTCTACATAAGTACATGTATGTATGCTTGTTAAGTATTAAATGTATGTTGGAGGTCTACAGGCCTAATGTTACTGATTAATATTGTGGCGAAAACTTTTGAGTGAAAGTGTAGTTACTGGACAAATAAAGTTATTATAAACGTATTTTGTCTTATTCGTTTAATTAAGATCTTCATTAATCTCACCCGACCTTTAGAAGAACTTGAGAATATAATTGCAATGCATATTAAACTAAAGCGAATTTAAATTAAGCAATAAAAATACATACTTTTAGTTTCGTAACTTTAATCAATGCAAATCATGTTATGAAATGAAGTTAAAGATTTTAACGAAGTTCAACGATGTAAATTAAATACTCATTCGTTCATGCCTTACATAAAAGTGGATTAGTTGCCAGCCTTCCAGTGATCGAACGTGATAGAAGGTCGAGAGTCCGCAATTTCCAATCTCAAAGACTGTATGAGTACGTGTAAACTGTTACTCAAATCATCAAGTTGACGTGAAAGTATGGTTGGATGAGGAGGATAATAGCCGGCTTTGGTTAATACTGAACACAAATTCTTGAACCCCAATCCGGCAGCATTCTCAAATGGTCTACCATTAGCCACAATAAATTTCATGACTGCCGCATCATATATTTTCTTCGTTGATGCATCAATGGATTTCACCACGAACTTGGATAAGCTGATTTGTTTTTTCTTAGCAGATTCATCTGATTGTAAAGGTCTCTTTATTGCCTGCTTCGCTATATCAACTTCTCTAGCTTCCCTGTGCACAGTTGGACGTTTTCGTTGGAAATGAGTACATAAATGGGAATTCGTTCCACTGGCTTGCAATGAAAACGTTTTCTTGCACAATTTGCATATTAAAGACTTGTCTTTTTCATCAAAATGCGTTCGAATGATTGACATGATATGGGTCTGTAACAAATAAAATGATGTAAAAGTTAAAAAGAAAAAAAAATAATTGTTTCAAATAAGTAATCATGAAATCATATCGAAGAGTACATGTACGTATTAACTGCGTATGTAATGAATCCACTGGTTTGAATCTGGTTAACATTACGGAGGTAGATAGAAATCGATTTTTTAAAGCGTTGTTTTGAATTTTCTTTTATAGAAATATATAAATATTCGGATTTAACGAATCGACCGTCTTAATTTCGAATCGAATCGAATTATTCACCCGATTCGCAATCGAATCGAATCTCGAAGCTTCGCAGGTCCCTACATTGTTGTTACCGACTGCTTTTAGCTTGCCCACTCCCCGATCTTGGATAATCAATCCACTGAGAACCTTACCAGTCAGGAACGGCCCGAGAAATGGGTGTCCCGGGCGGCTGCCAAAATATTGGGGGCGCTAATCAGATCATCTATGGATAAGTGTTGGATACCAATTTATATCTCAGAACAGGCAGGAATCTAGATGAAATTCATTTTATTTTTCATTATCAATTATTTCACGGAGTAATAAATAAATGAAAAGTTCTTTTTGAAATATCTTAACAAAACTTTACAAAAGGGGCACTGGAGCGGTTTCTCGCCCGGGGAGGCAAAGTAACTTGGGCCGCCCCTGTTACCAGTTTCTTAATATCTCCCTTTCCTAGAACGCGCAACCCGGACCCTTGCCTAAAATGTATTAACTTTACGCACTAAGATGCTTACAAAAGTATCCCACCTATTCTACGTTGAATTTCCTCAAATTGACGGCCAAATTAGTTGCACTTGTCAAGTATCACGTGAAGGGTACAATTTTAATGCTAGCGATTGTGAGGTGTTAGTTGGGAGTGATACACGGTAAACATGGGTACTCATTTATATTACTTGACAAAGTTTTTTACCAAGTAAGACTCCCCAAAGGCAGCACTCTATTAAGGCGGAAAACTGCGAATGCTGGAAAAAATTTCCGATCTAATTTTTCATATATTTTAATTTCACTAAGGCGTATTTATAACGCACTTACACTACTCACGTGTGACTAAATTAATATTGTAAATAACAAATTAAAATATATTGCTTTAATCTACATCAATTTCAAAATTAGGCAACTTGTGAATAACGGTGAGCCTGTGAAAGGCGGAAAATATGCTTTCCGGGTTTCAGACTAAAATCTCTGGTTCATGACGGTCTTAATGTTGGCAACCCTAGTTATATACGACTTTCGTACTTTCTGAAGATATTCGATTATATTGTGAAAGCTTTGGCAGTTCTTAGTTCAACTTAACTTAATTTTTTATGCAAAAAAATTTAGAAAGGAATCTCAATCACGGTGGAATGTCACCAAACCCAAGAAAAACACGTTCAATTAAAAGCACTTCATTAACATTCTTTTGCGCAAGAACATCATTAAGCAGTTTGTCGTAAACAGTGTATAGAACGGATTTAATTTATAATTCCATAGTAACAAATTTCAATAAATAAACACTTTCTATCTTTCTTTTGCGCATCAAGTTCACAAACTACCTCATTTTGCTGAACATATTCCTTTTATAATTACTATTTAAAGGTGAAATATTCATCGCAATCATTTTTTTACTTTTTCCTGTACCATAAGGTGACCATGCGTCCCGATTTCCTGGAAATTGTCCCGGATTTCAGAGTTTTGTCCCGGTGTCTCGAGTATTTTTTTTCGGGACGCAAAAAGATCTCGGTGATTGTTCTTGTAAGCGTGATTGTCTATCCAGCAGTTTTTTATCTCCGTTTCTACGAAATCAGTTTTAACATCATACTCGATCTTCCAAACACGATTTCATAAAAGGCATTCGCATTTTTAGCGCTGGAAAATCCAAAGACCCATGGTAGTTCACCAAGAGCTGATTCTAAGAAAATAATAATAATAGCCGGTCATGATTTTCCCTTTCTTTGTAAATACAACTTAAATATGTAATGTAAAGATTTTTATAAGAAGATTAAAAATGATCAAAATTTGATCAAGACAGGCAGAAGTACTTTAGAATATGACTGAAAACACCATTGGCTCCTAAAATATTTTATTGTAATACTGCTTAATTATTCACGAAATATGTAAATTTACTTGTTATTACAATAAATAAAAGTTTGCTTTTTCTTTTGCAAACATATTCATTTGAAATTTAGAGCATATAATAAAATAATATCAAAATCACCATTGTCCCGGTTTTTTTGGAAAATATCCCGGATTTTCTCTTTCAAAACTCATTTTGTCCCGGTTGTGACCAACAGCATCTGGTCACCCTACTATATCATAAACTGGTTATTTCCAACAAATTCTAAAATTAAAATTCGATATTTGGTCTAAGTTCAAAAACATTATTGTTGAAAAGTTAAATATCCAGTACACTTTAAGGTTGGAATCTAATTGATGATTTAGATAATAATTTCATACCCATAAAAAATTTATGGAAACCAGATACACATATTTGCTAAAAAGTAGCCTCCCTTAGTAGAAATTAATCGATCTAGTAGAATGCTCCTTTTTAAAATGGAATTGTAGGGGTAATCGCCATTGAAGACGAATAATTTGTAGCTAAAGAGTGCATTTTGTTTCTTCAATTGCTTAATTGCCAAAGGAGATGCGTTCATCAATAACTGAGTTCCGCAGCTTCATCACAGAGACAGTTTCCGGTGTGTAACACGAAAAAAAACAAGAAAATCAAAATATTTCGTGCACCTTATAAAATAGCAGAAGGAGCAGAATAAAACATTTCTATGTTGTTGAAGTACAAATAGCGCTCATAAACTGCGTTTGAAGAGAGAAACAGATTCCATAAATTAAATATTATTCCCAAGAGACATCAACTCAAATTTATGAACGGAATACGTATCTAAAGGAAATATCTGACTCTAATTGATCCCAAAGTACCAGCTTGAAGAGATTCACATGCTGATACATAATTTGAAGGGGTAGTTGGATAGCATGCCACATGAAATTATTTGATGCTCTAACAGGAGCGTTCCAATAAAAGCTAAAAATAGTATTGTAAGCAGTAAAACTCACAGATAGATGAAAAATGTTATACCACAAGATGCAATTCAACATCCTTTCGACGGGTGTTCTGCCTTTAAAAGCAAATCCCGAATGTTTTCTTTCAAAATGCAATATGTACCAACAGGAGACGGATGTCCTCATGAACTGTCACCCGCCCTATAGATGCGTCAGAGGGATTTTCCCTCTGCGGCGAGCAAAAAAACCCCGTACCATCCAACAATGTCAGAAGGTTAAAAGTTCTTTGGGAAAGTCTAACCAACCTTTGGATATATTGTCATAATATAACTAAAAGAATTGGTTGTCTTGCTGCTTAAGTAGTTTGGTGTTATGATATAATTTTAATAACAAAGGTCTCTATCGTCACCTCTAGTACAAAAATACCAAAATTTAATATTTATACAAATCTGCTTAAAATCTTATAATGAATTGTCTAACACGTGTCCATTTTTTGTGGGAAGAAATAAACGCCAAAGCGGCACTTCGGTTTTCACGCGACCTCAGTGTCGAGAACCAAATAAGGGCTTATAATCAGCTGACACGGAGCAATCGGTGATATCTTCTTCATTGCGTAATCGTTTCTCTACAGCAGCAACCAGGACGCATTTGATTAAGGAAAAGATGCGCATTCATACGCACGCACGGTAATTGATGCAAATATTGTCTTACTTGCATGAATGCAGCAAAAACTATGAATTAAAAAGCACTTTTATGAGTTCGTCACACTCGTTTTGAAGATTGGGTCTTCATCAAAATCCTAAAAAATATAAATGCTTGAAGTTCACGAGAACGGTGTACGAGAGCGATGTACTTGTAAACAATGCTCGAAAATTTCTCGTTGAAACCTTCGAGAGAAGGAGTGTTATTCTGCCCTCCCCCCTCCTCCTCGTCCTCGTCCTCCCGCCCTCCGACCCTCTTATCTCTATGGCGAACTGCCGATTAATAGCGGTGGTGGAAAGGAGAAGTAGCACGGACATTCCATAACAACGAATAATAAAAAAATCATTCAATTTGGCTCTGGCACAGTTATTTTCGTTTGATGTCTGAGAAAGTTATTAATATTGCCGCATTTTAACAGCTTAAGATGCGTAGTCATCGATACAAATACAGAAACATTGAAAATAAAACTAATATTATTGACGCTTTTTCACGGATGAGTTGAAGTTGAAGGCTTATGTGATGTGTTAAATTTCAGTTTATCTAAAATAAATTCACTGTGTTAATCAGATAAAAGATAATGGAGTCGCTTGAGTATCTGTCAAACTTCCGAAGAGTCTCTAAATTGTGCAGAATTTCTTTTTAGCTGTAACGCTGATGAAATATTGTCTTTAATTTGATCTCTCAATTCAAAATTTGCTTCATTAAAATACTTTAAAATGAATTCATATGAATTCAAAATTATATTTATTCCTGTTTTAACGCATAACCGATGCTAACGCAGAGAGCAGATAAATTTTTGATTCAATGAGCATATGGTTTACCTAACCTGTTATGGCTAGAGGATTAATCTGTATCTTTTGCATTTTAGATTTATTATTTTACGCACTTTGAGTTTTTCACAACGTGCATCCGTGAAAAAATTCTAGAATATTTCAAACGAAAACTTGTGGGCTCTGTTACGTAATCACTGGAGTTAGATTTCGCACGTGCTACGTCATCGATTCAGCAGCTTAACTACATTTTTGGCGTTGGAATCGCTAATTGCGGTTCCTTGAAAAGAGTTACAAAGAAAATATCCATGAAGTTATCACAGATATTATTGTATGTACAAATTTCTATGATATTGGAAGGGGAAAAAATATGCAAACGAATTAAAATGTGGCGAAAACTTACGGAAGAACACAAACCTCCGAGTGGAGAGTTGGTGCACGGATACAGCGTAGGATGGGGAAATTTCAAACTATTTCTCAGTGAGAAAGGGCAGCTATTCAACGGATTTTCTTCTTGTTAAGAGAATGTTCTCTATCCACTTTGGGTTAAGGCCTACGCCAGATTTCGCCATTTTTCTTAGTTACATATCACTCTCATCCAAAACAGCCCAATGAATTTAGTAATATGTTTACTTCATTACTACTTGGATCGATCACCTCTCAAGCTTGCATATTTGTAGATAGTGATATAAATGCCGAAAATACTCTTGCATACAATTTATTGGGCGCCCTGAATCGTTTATTTTCCCGTTACTGTAGTTACGATTCCGGTTCTTCGCCCGCCCTCCTCAGCGATTGTTACACCAATGAATTTGTTGCCTTTCTCCATTTTTTTCTCTTCATCTTCAAAAGCCTTCTCAGGCTCCTCCTGTTTTTTTTAAACGTGTAATACTTCCCTCCATTTAGCTTCAGCAGTAACGGAACGGAATATTTCGTGGCCGATGTGAAAATACAGTATGCTGCGCCGCTGCGAAGACGATCTGCGCCGATGAAAATCAGTGGAAGCGGGAGTTGGTGTCTCCTGGTCAACCGACTCCAACCCTCTCTCTTTCTCTCCCCCTCTTCCCCTTCCTCACCGTAGGTGGCGCTTACATAAGAAGAGGTCGACCCCCGGTTGTAGGCTTACATAAGTCAGCCGAGCAACCTCGCCCCCTCCTGCCACGTGTTGCCTCCAGCATCTCTGTGCCCTTACCACACCCCTTCTCTCCCTTCCCGCCCTCTCACCTTTTATTCCGCATTCCCCAACTACCCTGGCCTCCCTTCTCCTCACCTTCTCCGAGTACATCCCTGCTCCTCCGATGTGTCCCGGCCGGCATTGCGGTTCGGCTCCGGAGCTTTTGAAGACCTTCGTTCTCATCGCCCTCGAACCTCCGAAGTTCTTTCACCGTTTGTCGTTCCGCGTTACCCCAATGTTAATGAATGAGTAGGAAGTGGTGAGGGTTAAACATCGAAACTCACTTTCTTTCTTTTACATGTATTATGCCGGATTGGAATGGAAAGAAACCTCTTGCGACTTCTCTTGTTTTACGATTAACAACGCGTATCGCATCTCACGGCGGCTGCGTACTGTCGTTGGAATCATTCTTAATTTAACCGCTCAATGAAACTTTCCTCGTTGCATCCAGAAACAAACTGATATGTAGTATAGTCACCTACTTAGCTTATCATAATGTGATATATCAGCCATTAATTATCAACAATATAGCCTTCCAATACACAAAAAAATAATTTTCTTTCGGCCATATGTCAGACCGCCAATAGTTTCTTTACCCTCACGCATCCAACGCGCCTTCGTTCCGTTATTCGAGTTTCCGAATAATCTTCCCACGACCTTTTAACTCCAAGTTTCATTAAGATTAAAATTTTATTGACGATTTTCGAAAGGTATATTATTCCAATTGTACGGTGAGAACGGTACACAGTGTGGGTGACGAGAGTGGTCCATTAGGCGACATCTTGTGACCTTAAACCGATTCGCGAGGACAACTCACCATTTGGGGATGGAAAATGTCGATACTATCTTCGTAGTATTTCTTCCTTCCTCTCTCCCCTCCCTTTAATAAACACGAAATTAATATACCACGCACGGTCGCGCACTTCACCGCTATAGCATGAATCTTCTTTTAGCACCGCAGAATCCAAGGTCCATTAGAGAGAGAGAGAGAGAGAGAGAGAAGCTTGATCTTACGGCGATTTGATTGCAGCAACCTGAAAACCAGTTATCGTAAGTGGTTTGGAGTATTTCTTTTCACCATATAAGAATAACTAAAATTGATACGGTCGGACAAAATCGCGCATTATAATAATGTATCACCTCGGTAAATTTAACCCAAACGAATGGATTATCACACATTATTATATAAAGTCTAATGCTTCAGAGAGGAAAAGTATGATCTGAAAATTAACCCAAAATTAACAACGAGAGGAGGCAATAAAAACACGAAGAACAGAATTTGCATGTTAAATACTGAAAATGCTTACACCTTAAACGATAAAAAATAAGCTAAAATGTATTCTTTATTAGCAGCTGTTATATAACCAAAGGTTATAGGAGGAAGAAAAAAAAACTAAATTCGGGGTCTGCACGAGGTATGTGAGGTGGAAGGGGCGCCGAAATCTCAGAGGCAGTTCGTCGACTACATATTTATATATTATTTGAAGAAGTTGAAAGTTCATCGTTATACCTATAAACGAAATGGAATCACGGTGAAGTTTATTTAATTTTCTCATAATGCTTTAATGTATACAGAGCAATAAATAAATTGGCATGCATGTCAAACTGTCTTCGTCAAAATCATGTGAAGGAGGGACTCAAGTGGATTCCCGTCCGGGGCGCAAAAATATCTCGAAACCAGCCCTGACTACGATAAAGATAACTACTGATCCGAAAAATATAATTTTCCTTGTGTATTTCTTTTGATTTAAAATGTTTTTATTCAATGGATGTTCGTAATAGTATTTATATCGCATGTTTTTTAAATAATCATGATCTATGTAATACATATGTTGCATATCACATCACAGTGTGACAATATATTTTTCGCTGCAAAAGGAAGCAATGTAGCAAATTGAAGTTATCGTTTGGTGTTACTTGAGGTCAATCATCTCTTACTCTCAAAGAAAAGCTTCTTATAAACTAAATACGTGCAATCTAGACTTTCTCGTTATTTAATTAGGCATGTGGAACTGGAACGACAAGTTCAGCATTGGAAATGCGTCCAGGTCAACAATTTTTGGTGCGAAATCAAGTATGGGTAAGAAATTGCAGAATTGCAATTGGATTTTTCAGATAAATGGTAATAAATACATAGATAATAAAACTGAGCAATTAATTTTTAACTAGGTATATTTAAAAAATCTGATGTGGCCACCACATGACTTTCTACATATCTGTAATATTTCTAAAAATTCCAAATAGGTTAGATAATAATAAATATTTTAAGAAACTGCAAGAAAATTTTAGACTTTACGAAGAACAGAAATAAACTCAAACGATAGCTTTCTGATATTGGATATACCCACAAAGCTCCAACAATTAAGAAAAGAATAAGGAGCGTTACTAAGACGTAACTAATCGTCAATTGTTAACAGTAGTCGTCGGTAGGTGGCGTGGTTGTGGCAGCTAAAAATGTAAGATATCTCTTAAATAATGCATTATATAGAAAAGTATTTCAAACAAAGGTTGTATAAAATTAAATTTCCTACAACTTTTATTCCAATATAATTTTATATTTATCAAATATTAAAGCAAATATTTCAAAATAACGGATGTGACAAGACACTTCTGGTTGACCGATTTTTACCAAAAACTAATCAGTTCTTCTGACTTTTATAAAAATGTTAAATATAAAATTTCTCATTGACCTAATTAATAGTTTTTGAGTTAGAGCACCCACAAAAAAGCTATCACAGACACACACACACACGCACACTAACACACACATACATCATGAGAAAATTGTCAAAACGTGTTCAGGGGACCTCAAAACGTGTATTTCCGTTGAAATCTCGAAGTGATTTTTTTCATGAAAACAATACTTTCCCCTATACTACGTATGGAGAAAGTAAAAACAGCCTAAATCACAAATTATGTAATTTATTTCTTTACCATTATGGCTTCTCACAAAGTTATATCTTCTCCAGTACAATTTAAATAAATAGTACTATTTAGAAATGATTTTACTTAGTTTTAAAATGAAGAATTCTAAAATGAATGAACAAGTTCGTCTTATGGTTTCATTGTATAATTTAATTCTTTTCACTTTCTCCATACGTAGTATGGGGAAAGTATTGTTTTCATGAAAAAAATCGACGTCGAGATTTCAACAGAAATGCACGTTTTGACCATTTTCTCGATGATGTCTGTGTGTGTGTGTGTGTGTGTGTGTGTGTGTAATAGCTTTTTTGTGGGTGCTCTAACTCAAACACTATTAATCAGGTCAACTCGAAATTTTATATTTAACATTTTTATGAGTCACAAGAACTAATTAGTTTTTGGTAAAAACCGGTGAACCGGAAGTGGGTGTTTACTCTTGTCACATCCGTTATTTTGAAATATTTGATAAATGTAAAAATGTACTGGAATAAAAGTTGTAGGAAATTTAATTTTCTACAATTTTGTTTGATACATTTTCCCAAATAATGCATTGCCTAAGAGATATATTATATTTTTAGCTGCCGCCACCACGCCACCTACCGACGACTATTGGTAACAATTGACGCTTAGATACGTCTTAGTAACGCTCCTTTTTTATTTTCTCAATTGTTGGGGCTTTGTGGCTATATGCAACATCAGAAGGCTATGGTTTGAATTTATTTCTGTTTGTAAAGCCTAAAATTTTCTCGGTTTCTTAAAATATTTATTATTATGTAACCTATTTAGAATTTTAATAAATATTACAGATATGTAGAAAGTCATGTGGTGGCCCCATCGGATTTTTTTATTTTAAAATGAGTCCACAAAGAGCTAGCAGGTGAAATAATTTTTTCTATTTTACGAACTGATCGTAATTAAAATATTTATATAGTTTATTAAAAATCCGTTGCAATTTTATTAGTTAGCACTTTGTGCCATCTGGGTCAATAAACCCTGTTACCAGATTTTTTATAGTGTGAGAAGCTAGTTCGATATGTTTGCCAAGTAAGACAGCAGGATTATCACTTAAAGAGTACTCCGGCGATAAAAACAGATTAATCGGATTTGAATATTTCCTCTGACAAAATCAATCCAATTTTTCTGTTTGCAAAATTATGACAGTAAAATGTTTCGTTTTGCTGTAAAAATCTAATAATAATAAAGAATTGCAACCAGTAACGCGCGATTTTTTCGGGTAATCAATTCTTTCAATATATCTTCTCAAACGGAATTTACCTAGCGTAACACACAACAACTTGACAAATTTTAAAAATAGAACCGTAAGCTAAGAATTTAAGGCCGTTAAAGCACCATTATCTTCAAAATTGGAGAAATTAAATCAATTGTTGAATCACATTATATCATCTTATAACGAAACGTTTCCTACTCCAAGCGTATATTAAAAGCATATTATTTAATCAAAATAATCATCAAATAAATGATACAATTGAATATATTACTCAATAATTGCTAGTGGGCCTAACTGGAGTCTTCAAGAAGTTGTCTGTGAGCATGTACATAAGGGCTAGGATTCTTGTTAGATGTTATTTCATGCGTTTACTCTGACCTTCCAAGATCAAATATTTAAGCAACCGCCGAGATTCGATAGCAATGGACTGACAGTATCTTAGAAAGTTAGTTGTCAGACATTCTCAACTAACAGTATCGCTTAAAACCATTTGTTTAGGGCGCATCTCGCTCGATGACCTGGTACTTACTTGAATTTCTGAAAAAGCAAATCTCTCAGTTAAAGCGTCTTAGCTACTTTAACAATATAGATAGATACTTACTCAAGCTATTACAAAATCTTCCTTCTTCATTTATGATTTGATGCCGTCATACGCATACATTTTCACCTAAAAGAAAGAGACCCTTCAAAAAGAGAATACGTTTGATGACTCTTCTATGAAAATAATATAAAACTATTTGTAGAACCATAAACCATAAAGAATGTTAATTCGTGTATCTCATTCTATCATGGACCGCATCGATTTCAGTTACGGATATGAAATCAAGTTCGATACAATTAAAAGGTTTAAAACTTCGAAATTTAAATTTTTTACAAATTTTTAATTTTTATGAAAAGTGATCTGAAGCTTACGAAATAATAAATAACAAATAGAGTTTTCTCTTAATAAGCAGAAAGTGTTTAGCTAACTGAGCAATTACGCAGAATCTTCTGTCGTTCGAAAAGTCCAATTCCATCTTCATAGTTTCGGAAATTAAGCTTATTTTCCTGTTTCACGCAAATGTTTTAAATGTATGGTTTGTATTTTTTCCCGATGTTTCACTTCTAAATGAATTTATGACACAAATATATAAAAATTACGTTAATTTATTAATTGACAGATTATTTTTATTTTATTTTATCATTGTTTTAAAACTTTTGCCTAGGAAAACACAAAACTTCAATTATTATAATCTTTTTGAGGGCGCAATTCAGTATGTGGGATATGCAATTAAAAAACTGAAGTTGTCCAATTAATAATGACACATTCGACATATTACAAAAGTTGCGCGTTGGTGATTTCTAATGTCGACTTGAATTCTCGTAGACCTCGTAGATCTGTTTAGTAGCTAAGTTATTCCACTCACAGGCACCACATTGCAGATTTCTTCAATCGACTTTTGAGAATTGTCCGAGCTTTGGAGTGATCCAACTTAGGAGTTGGACTTTAGGACTTTATGTCAAGAAAAACTTTGCAAGAAGACGTTTTAAATTTAACTGGAAATCAAAATCAAAATTTTATTGGACTGATGATGCGTGTCGTGAAAAATTATCTGAATCGCTACGTTTTATGTCTCTGTATTTTTTAAATGTTTTTTAAGAGAAATTTTTATAAGACAGGAATCGGAGGAATTAAACGGAACGTTAGAAGAATGGAGTGCGAAAAGAGAGAGAAACGTAAAGTAGGGAAAGACGAAAACGGCACGCCTCAGAAGAGTGGGGAGGAGAACGGGAGGGGATAATGGCAGGAGCGTTTTGGTTAAAGGATATTGGTGAGTTTGGGTTGGTTAGGAGAGCTAAAGAGGGAGAGGGAAGGAAAAGGCAAATAAATCTTGGGTGTGAGAAGTCGTATGGAGTGGGATGGTGGAAAATAGAAGTGGCGGGGGGCGGGAGGGGTGAGCTGAGGTGTAACAGCGTAGGAGGAGGCAGTGAATGGTAAGCGGAGGGATGAGGTAGGAAGGGAGGGGTGTGGACAGAGAGAGAGAAGGGAGGGAGAGGGAGTGAGAGAGAAGAAGGGAAAGAGGGAGGCCTCCATTCCTCAGTGTCTTCCGAGGCGTCCACTGGGAGAGAGCGAGAGCGAGATACTGGGAGAGAGCGAGAGCGAGATAGTGCGAGAGATGAACGTATCTACAGCATGGCCTTCTTCCGTCCGACTGAGGAGGTTCTTCTACGCCACCGCGCCCTACGAGGGGAGTTACGAGACGCCACAACACGTGCCCGAGATATTCCGTGAGGTGAGGATGCATTGCGGCGCACGCGCATTCGATCCGCACGCTATTTCTGCGTCTTGAGGGAGTCATCGGCCGTCGGCGCCGAAGCGACACGATCTCGCTTATACGCTTGCGGACGAAATCACTCCGTTGGGATTCGTGCGTCAACGCTTTACGGGAGCGGTTGCCTTATATTCCGTTTCTGGAATAGAACCCCTGCTGCAGGTCGGACCCGGTTTTTAACCATTTTTAGCGTCTTTTTTTGAGCACGCAAGCTCTCGTCCCTCTTCGTCGCTTGTCGTCCGAGAGCCTGCCACCCTCGCCACGCGAGCGCTCCCTCTCCTCTGCACACTCCTCCCTCTGCACCCTCCTCCCTCTGCACCCTCCTCCCTCTGCACCCTCCTCCCTCTGCACCCTCCTCCCTCTGCACCCTCCTCCCTCTGCACCCTCCTCCCTCTGCACCCTCCTCCCTCTGCACCCTCCTCCCTCTGCACCCTACTTCCTCTTCACCCTCCTCCATCTGCACCTGCCTCCCTCTGCATCAGCCCTCGTCCCCTCCCCCATTCGTTGACCCCTTTCTGCCGAAGAACGCACCCTGCTCCGTCGCACTCTCCCTCCACACTCCGCCCCTACTCGCGTGTGAGAAGAAACCCCTCTAGAGATATCCCACCACCAAGTCTCTCCCGCTCCACCGCTCCTCCCCTATTCCTCGCGATCCTACTTTGGCGTTAAGAGGCGCGTGGCATGGGGTGTTTTTGCTCCTTTAGCGAGGCATTCTGTTATCGCGTGTTTGGCCGCACCTGGGACGAATGACCGAGGGCGGTTATCTATGCTAGATATTCCTATCCGCACTCTCTTTCTCTAGCATTGCTCTCGAATGATTACGCATACGATATTCGGCGTTGACAGATCATTGCCCTTCTCACGCGATCTCCTAATCCGATACACATTTAAAATATTTTTAACTTTAATTGGATTCGCATTTCCTTAGACAGATTTCGATGTAGTTCATTCTTTATACGTATGCGACCCGCTTACACTCGTTTCCATGTACGGAACGAGCTGCTGAACCGTTTACTCGATTCTTAGATGAAAAAATAGGATTCCAGCGCTATCGAAGGATTGGGTAACGAAATGCAATCAATCCAGGCAACATTTGTAATGTGATTAATCCAGTGAGGAAATGTTTTATTGATTTTGTCACATAGATCAGGAACGTATTTAAGGAGGCAATTCTCGAGAAGAATACATTTAATTCGCTAAAATGTAAAGTAACATATTAAAAAATTCCGCTTAATAGCAAAATTATGCGATCATGGTTTCTACTCCTAGAGTCATTACCAGATGGATGATCACTCTTAAATGGAAACCATGGCCGTATAAATTTGTTATGTAATGCCATTTTGTAAGAAGTTACTTTATATATTTTGTAAATTAAATTTTATTAAAAATGCAACTCCTCGATCGGTTTTACTTGAGGGTTATGTTGTGGATTCGAAGCAAGATTATATTTAGGCTATATTCAGAAGATGAGAAATCCATTGGAAGTAGGCAGAAATGAAATAAATCATTCAAGAAGGAAAAAATGATTTTTTTTATAGAACGACAGTAACTCCTCCAAATTACTCCATTACCCATTCCCCCTTGCTTGAACGAATTTTAATATAATATAACCTTATATTCCAAGTATGTATTCATTAATTTGTGCCGCAGCGGGCTAAGCGAGAATGCATCGCCATTTTCGGTGATATACTCCTGAAAATATTGTTTGCGGTGGAATGGTTTTGCAAAGTGTCTCATTAGCGTTTTTGTTAGCTATGTCCACGTATGCATTTACCGTAATTACCCGTGTACCGCGCGCACCTTTTTTTCCCAAATTGTCGGTAAGAAAAAGCGACTGCGCGTCTTACATGAGGATTTCTGAACAGGTTATATAAATTGCAAGTGTCGATAGTAAATTCACTGCCACACGATTGCATCAACGTTTATACTCGCAGAAAACGAAGAATTATACGATGTATACGCGCAGACGTTGTTTCAATGAAGGGGAATCGGTGAAGAGGCCGCTTTTTTTAAATCCCAGATGTCAACTAATTCCGGCAGTAATTTATTTTTTTCCCTCCGAACTGGCCCAAAAATAGAGGTGCGCGTGGTACACGAGGGCGCGCAGTAAACAAGTAAATACGGTATCTTAAGTCGTTGCTATATATTTTTTAATGTATTTATGTACATTTTTGTGTAAGAAAATCTGACTTATATTTCTCCTTTTCCCTCGAATTATAGTTAAGGTTGTGTTTATGCGCGCGTACTTTCTTGTACTTTGTTTTCATATGACTTTTTCGTACTTTCCCTCGAGACTCTGTTTCCGACTTGCGTCGGAATTTTTGCCGCCTTTGTCTATTACTATTCCAATCAGGACTTCGCTGCTGATTCGCAAAATTTCTTATCAATACTTGCCGTTTAAAATTCTATTTCGGTTTTATTTTCGACAGTATCTACGGCTATGTTATTGTCATCTGCTCGTGCTTTGTTTATCGGATTTTACTCTGTCTCTCACTCTCGGCTCATTAATCTCTAAAATACAGCATTTTGTAGTACTAATCAAAATTCTCCCCATTGAGAATGGGTTCTGTGAATGTGTGCGAACAGGGGCCGTGAGATGCTTCGATAATAATCTTAGAAAGCGGAAATATTCTCTTAATATTTTGCAAGGTAGTGTTCCCATCTGCTGTCAAGGGTATCATTGTACACGTTTTATGACGTTAGCATTCCGTTTAACCTTTGCGGGCGCCAATCCCCAATCATGTTTGTCTATGCACGGACAATAAATAAAGCCCAGGGCCAGACGTTTGGCTGAGTTGGTCACTTCCGGGATCCGTACTCGCACATTGGCAGTTCCACGGTTCCGCATTGAAGACTCATCAAATTCATCTCAGCAAAATGGCTAAAACAAAAAACAAAATTTATTGGTGTTTATAATTATGTGATCCAAAAACTGCACGAATAGTTATGTGTTATACAAAATATGCAAAGTTTTCCAATCACTTCTATTCCCATAACGATTGAAAGCGGCTACTATATCAGTGTTGAGGTTATGAGATACAGAGTAATACGAGCCCCCGTCATATGTTTTATATTAACGTCTAACTTCTTTAGAACTGAATAAAGGCTTTGCAATATGCCATCAGTAACTAGAACAGAGGTTCCCAATTTTTTCATTGTGGCGAACATCATGTTGTGTCCTGGAATATCAAGCGATCACCGCTATACTTTTGCAAAAATAGGAATGATCATATATAAAAACAAACCAATGTCTAAGTTATTCCTATTATTTTAAAATCCGTTTTGAAAGAAAGAAACCGAACAAATTAAAATTTTGACGCTAAGAAACGTGATTTTAAGCATCGCAGAAGAGCACAGTCAGTCTGCCATTGAGCACAGCGGTGCTCGCGAACGTCAGGTTGGGAATCCATAAACCAGAGGAGAGTTTGGCTCTCCGCAAAATTGCATTCCTAATTAATATCGTATTCATAACTAACTTCTAACTTATAAAATAGGGACAATTATAAGAGATTCGCCATTAATTTTATCGAAAACTGCGCCATTACTTGCATTATCATTTATAGACAAGCGACAGATTAAATGAAGATAAGTGAAATGGAGTGGAGACTGTAAATATTGGGGGATTATTAATTCAGAATTGCTCGTGAAGAGCGAGAACGTCTACAGAAATTTCCGTTAGGGGGTGAATTCGGGTGGGTGAACGCTCTGCAGTGTCCTTCGTAACTTTTACCAGACCAAAAGCATTATTAACAATAAAAATTATGAAGTAAATGGATAATTCGCGTTAATTTTTTGTGTGAAGATTAAAGAAAATGAAGTAAATTAAAAACTTTTTTAACGTTGCCGAAAATCTTGGTGGATAGGGATTGTTTTTGGGCGAATGGCGTCAGAGCGAAGGCTCCATTGGTGAAGAGATGCGAAACAAAGAGAGAAAGGTTTTACGAGCAGTCGGTTTGCCGCATTTTATTTGTGCTTGTCACAGATAAGCGAGTGAGCGGAGAACGAATACCTGCGTAGAAGGAACTGATTTTTTTCGAAACAAGAATATCAAGATAGCATATGCTGGCGCTGAATTTTAATTGATACTTTGCCTATTACTACATGAGTTCCATAGCAAACCTATGGAAAGAATAATGGTAGTATATAATGTTCAGTTTGGATTATATAACGTTTATTATAATTTTCCAAGGAAGGACTGCCTCAAGAAGGCCGGTTTTTAACATGTGCGAGCAGTGCGGCGACGCTTGGACACTCAGGGACGGAGGGGGACTGCGCCGCGCACGTTCCTTTCTTTGCATTTGAGTTGAAACACTTTTTCGTTTAAATAGATAAAAAAAGATGATGATTTTTGGCTACGCATAAAATTTCTTCCTCTCACTTCCAGATTCAGACTTCAGAGATTTATGCTGTATGGCGTTCACGGACTAACTGCCTCAAGAGAAAATTCTATCTTTAACAAAAATCAGAAGGCGAAATCCGTCATGGAGTACACCTCATTGAACGACCGTACTGCTATAGAGTAAAACTGTGCATGCATTCTAAGAGCCGCGACATAATTCAACGAGAATTCACCCTGCAAATTGAGCGACTTTGGTAATAAAACAAATTTTCACCGAAGGAAGGAAAGCTGAAGCGAAATTGATTATCTACGCGTCAATACGATAAAAAGAGCGAGTGTAAAAGCCATTTCCACTTTATTTAGAACTGGAATCGTAAAAGTCGCTTTATGGCGAGTCACCTCCAACAAAAATTTAAAACTGACAGTTTGAAAGTAAGTGATGGATACTACCTGACTTTATGTAGGCCGAGGCGACCACGTGTATGGTACAGAGAAGGGTGATTTTCATTCTTAATTATTTTTTCGAAGAACCAAAAATACATCTTTAAATGCGAAACTGAGGTGACGATTCATCTGAAATGGATTTTAACTTGCACTTTAAAAATAGTCTGTGCTCGTGCAATTCGTAACAAGAAAAATGAGCGATTATATTAAAAATAGAGATAGGTGACTTGATAGGGTTCGAAAATGGCCCAAAGAATGAAGAAAAAAGGAGATCGCTGCTATCGGAAGTGGTGAACGGGTATACGGAGCTCGAGATAATCTTAACCTTGCGCAGTTAAAACAGAATCGCGATATTTCGGAAATACATTGTTATCTCTTACGAGCGTCTGCTGGAGGTGTCTAGAAATTGGTGGCATCCTTAATCGCGAAAGGGAATATATTGCCTGTTACACATAAGGATCTATCTTCTACTTTTGTCGATCAATAAAACATACTCTTCTGGAATAATTTTTATTCAATGGTCACAAGCTTCAAAAGCGTAATGTAGCAAGAAAAATAAAATTCGATACTGTTATAAAAATTTTCCAAGCGTAGAGATAGCGTGGCGAGATGTCGGGTTTGCGGACGCATCACAGTTGGACCAGCTACTTGATATCACAGCATACGACATTAGTAGGCAGACCGTCGGATAGGATGGCCTTGTCTTCGCACTAGACGTGCTCCGTCTGCAACCTGTTGATTTGCGCCTCCGACCACTCGATCGCTCGTAGTTTTGAAAGTAGCTCACGTGTCTTGCAAAAGAATGGTGTGTCAAGTACTTGGCCTCGTGAACTTAATGAAAACTCTATGGAACACTTTCCATTGAAGCTTTACACCCCTCAGGCTTCAGCCGTAAATACGGCTCGCCTCACGTTGTGTTTTTAGTATTCGTGTTTTACTTACGTTGTTGAAATTTTATATGGACCAAAAATTTTGTCTTCCTTAAATATAAACTGCCAACTCGCAAGAATTCCATTATATCACGCTAAATATTCGATGAAGAACACCATTTACATTCACGTCTTTTGAATTATTACCTTCAAATTTTATAATTCAATCGACTTGGTACTGGGTACATATAAAAATAATTATTAAAAATAATTTAATTTGTCTTTGATGGAAAAAAGAAATGGAAGCATTATAATTAATTTCCGAATGAATGGGCGCAGTCCATTCTTTTTAACTTTTTAGGATAGAAGAAGAAAAAATCTAAACATCGTATTGTCTCATCAGCCGTTACTCAGGGCTCTTGATTATTTTATTTCATTTTCATACCGAAACATAATCTCGCGTGAAGTATGGCATCGGGCGTGAGGCCTTAATTATCGCTGAGCTCTTGTTCAAATATCCGATAGTATAATGAGAGCAAATAATGAAAACGTAATGTAAACAGCAAAAAAACCGTATGGAGCCGGTACTGAATCTTGGAGTTCTGGCGTTACGCAGAAGCCACGTCTCGCCCAACGCAGTCAAAAACAAGTGGGAAGAATTAAAAAAAATAAATGCTCGAAATAATTTGCGGGGACTACGAGCGAGGCTGATGGAAAGTGTCACATGACCTATTACGTAAGCGTGGACTTACTAGGCTCTTTCTCGAAGGTAAATGGCGTTTTTTTTCAAATGCCGGACCTTTGTCGTTAAGAAAGGTGATCTGAAAAGTAACATTCAGGCCACGCACAAATATCAATGTCAATTTTTTTCATAAGAACGTCTATCGGTGGAATGGTATCACAGATTTGGATCCGTTGTCCCAGTTCCGATGGATAAAAGACATTCGTGCGGTCCTATAAGAAAAGAAACGCTATGTATTTTATTTTTTAGTGTATCGAGTGTGTAGGCTCTATATATCGGACTCAGTATTATAGGGGCCTATAACGGAGTTATTTCCAGAGACAAGCCCTATATAAGAAAAGAGGAAATTATATATTACATGCCAGTTTCTCGGAGACAAAACAGTTCAAGCCTAAGTATAATGTAGCATGATTTGTGAAACATCTCCATGATAGAGCCATTACTAGCAAAACCATAATAGCGTTGAGCGTTATAAGCGGAAATGACATTTTTAATAATAATCGACTACTTATTCATTACCTAACACATTAGATATAGATTTTAATTGTGTACATTATACGAGAAAAGGTAAATTATTATATAAAGGGAAGTGAAAAGATATATTTTCCTTCTGGTTATTCGATTTTTATTATTCAACTTTCTTTGTGTTAATGGCCAGAATTGATTACAAAGTATCTGTCTTTATTATGGCTATTGGAGCTGCCATATTTGTAAACATAGGTGCAATAATATTGACCTGTAGTGTTAATTTCTCTGAGCAAAAAAACTCAGAAAACGCCTGAAGATGTCTAAACATTAGACTTATCCAAACTTAATTGACCACGGAACATATTTTTACTTCCTCCATATACGAAGTATAGGGCAAGTATTGTTTTCATGAAAAAAATCGAATTCGAGATTTCGACGGAAATACATGTTTTAAGGCCCCTCAACACGTTTTGACTATTTTCTCGATGATGTCTGTGTGTGTCTGTGTGTGGGTGTGTCTATGACCGGGATTTTGTGGGTGCTCTAACTCAAAAACTATTAATCAGATCAGCGTGAAATTTTATATTTGATATTTTTGTTAAAGGGAGACGTGATGATTAGTTTTTGGTAAAAATCGGTTAACCGGAAGTGGGTGTTTACTCTTGTCCCTTATCAATTTTTTTCAAATATTTGCTTTAATATTTGATAAATTTGAAAACGTGCTGGAATAAAAGTTGTAGGTAATTTAGTTTTATATAGACTTTGTTTGAAACAATTTCTCATAGAATACATTGTTGAAGAGATATTTTAAAAACTAAATGTTTTGATCTGACATCACCACACCACTTACCGGCGACTATTGTAAACACATTACGCTCCTTTTTATTTAATTGTTGGAGCTTCGGGGCTATATCCAATATCAAAAGGCTACAGTTTGAGTTTATTTCTGTTCTTTGTAAAGTCTAAATTTTTCTCGCAGTTTCTTCAAATATTTATTATCATTTAACCTATTTGGAATTTTTAGAAATATTACAGGTATGGTGTGGTGGCAGCTCAAAACATTTAGTTTTAAATATATATCTTCAACAATGTATTATATGGGAAATTGTTTCAAACAAAGGTTGTAGAAAATTAAATTTTCTACAACATTTATTCCAGTACGTTTTCACATTTATCAAATATTAAAGCAAATATTTGAAAAAAGTGGATAAGGGACAAGAGTAAACACCCACTTTCAGTTGACCGATTTTTACCAAAAACTAATCAGCGCGTCTTTCTTTAACAAAAAATTTAAAATATGAAATTTCACGCTGATCTGATTAATAATTTTGGAGTTAGAGCACCCACAAAATCCCGGTCACAGACACACCCACACACAGACACACACCCACAGACATCATCGAGAAAATAGTCAAAACGCGTGGAGGGGACCTTAAAACATGTATTTCTGTTGAAATCTCGAATTCGATTTTTTCATGAAAACAATGCTTTCTCTATACTTCGTGTATGGAGAAAGTAAAAATGTGATATATTCCACGGAGAAATATTTTTAAATGAGATCTAGATGGGATATGAAGCAATAGAATAGACGACATAAATCAATTAGTTGGTAAATGCTGACTATGCATCAGTGAGCAGATCAAACGTCATGTTTTCATGCATCAAGTGATCTCTAATGTGACTTCCTGGCATTCTGGGGTATGGCACACCATTTCTTAAAGACAGATCATCGCGTAATAATAAGAACTATACAAATGTGTTTAGTATTTTTCTTACATAGACGTATATTTAAAAAAAAAAAATTTAGAAGAAATGTCGCTAGCATTGATTTTTTTTCGCGGAACACCTATTATCATCTCACGAAACACTAGTGTTCCGCGGAACACAGTTTGGGAAATGCTGCCATGCATCATACTTTATCTCAACTGTTGATGGCGTAATTTTGTGGAATAACTCCATAATATGAAATAAAACAATGTAATTTTCCACTATTTTTTATTGTATTTTAAACATTAAAAATTAGTGAAAAATTACATATCCTTATTTCATATCATCATACTTTAAATAAGTATTTTTCAAACTTTTTGTATGGCAACCCAGTGGAAGGGAAGAAAATGTGCAGAGAAATATGTTCTGAATTGAGTTTTCGTTAATTCTTGATAAACAATAACTCATACTAAAAGATTGGCATTTAAACAATAAGAACATTTATTTCCCTGCCATTTATGATGCATTTCAGCTGGTCCTGCAATGAATGCTCAAATTTTCCCCATGAGCCTCGTGACCCAGTAATGATTCACAATTTGTACTTTGAAAAACACTGCTTTAAATGAATTTTTTCTGCAATCTATGCCCATAATAACATATTAATTCGATGATAAATTTAGCCAAATGACCATCTCAGCAAATAATTTATAGGCCATTGGTTAAAAAACATTCAACACGGTCGAAACGAAACACGATGGTCTTTCAAATTCGTTTTAATATTTTAAACCAAAAATAATATATCAAGCCTTATTGTGGCTTAAATGTCATCGATAATGAAAGTAACTGCGTTCTAAAAGCAAACGTTTTTTTGGCTGCCAATGGTTTCATTATTTCCAGTGTTCGAAATTTCTATTCAATAAAATGATTGTAAAAATCAGTACTTTGTACCAACTATATAATTCCTAAACAACTTTCAATATTTAGCATAGCAACTTGCCAGGTAATTAATAATACATATACAGTAAATTATTAATAAGTAAAACTGTCGAACTAAAAAAATTCTCCTCTATCACCCCACAAAGTTGTATAACTTTTTAAATTTTAAAGTGTTTTTATTTCGTTAACCTTTTGCACCTTGAATCTTATTCCATGCTTATTCCTTCTCCTGACAGTCTATCGTTAATATCTTATTTAGTGAAACTGTATGTATGTAAGAATTGCTTTTACCAAAATCATTTTCCCCTTTATACTTCACGGCATATATTGCCCATGCTTTTCAAATGATTTATCCTCACAACGGCGCACTTCCAATTATTACCAACTGCGTTGTCACAACATTCGCTTAAAAATATCTGTCCAAAAATGCGTCAAATGTGTGAACCGAGCCAAAGCAATATGGTAATGTTACGATGATTTGACGGAAGTCATCCGGTAAAAAAAACTCCAGAACCGCCGTCCATATATAAAATGTACGAATGGTGTATAGGGCAAGAATGTTCACAATTCATTCTGTAATGATTAATGTTCTCTTTACTCAACCTCATGAATTTTAAGAGACTTGCTCTAGTTCACCTTCTTTTTCTGCACACTCTTGTTCCAGGAAAAACGTTTTTAGCATCAAATAAACATAATCTCCAGTGAATCGCCCTTCTTTCCGATGTTGTTCCCAAGAAATAATTACAGAAGCTCGATGCTGTAGTGTAATTTAAAAAAATTCATATAAATGATGAAACGGTACCTTTATTTAAGGAAAAGCGATTTTAACTAAGTATGTAATTTAAGCGTAAACATACGAGTTTGTAGAATGCGACCAGAATACCCATGCTATAGTCCATAGCGTTCAAAAATTAATAATTAAACAACGGATCGACAACCTCAATTCATGGATATAACTCAAATCACCAGTAAATATTTAAAATAATCGTCTCCTAACAAATTAAACTCATTGAAAAGCCTGTGCATTTCATAAATAAAATTCTATTGAAGAACGAAGACTGTCTCTAACCTAAAACTCCTTTTCTGTTTCTTAACGACAATTCACCTTTACTCCGAGAGACCGTTCGACCCAAAACATTTTAAGTGATTTGCCATTCTCAAACCCCTCTGTTGCCTCAGCATACTTTAAGGACGCACCCACTAGGATTACCTCCACTCTCTATACCAGCGGTTCCAAACCTTTTTTACTTCGCGAACCCTTAGGATTAACCTTTTATCTTCGCCAATCCCGTGAGTTGTAACAATTTTGGCGGCGAACACCTTATAATGGAGAGTAAATTTTGTAAAAACAAATCTTTTTGAACGCGTTTAATGGAGCCTAATGGAGCCACCTAATTTGTCAAACAGCAATTCCAGAGTATAACATTCATATTATAGGACATTTTATTAATTAATAATAAAGCCACTTTTCTACAGACGTTAAATTTCTTATTTATGCATTGAAAGTGTTATTATTTAGCCGCAGGCAAACTCTAAAAGCAATCGCTAGATAATGAATCTAGAAAGCAGACCCTTATGAAAATAAATTGGTTAACAAACTTTTTCAGCCGCTGTGTAGTTAAACCCGTGGGTCGTCCTTTCGAGGTTCACATTTCGTCGATGATATAATAACGTTCATATTTTTTATAAACAAGAAGTCCAAACCAGGACTAATGCAGGATGGTTTCCCAAAGTTGACGTCCCGAATTGATTACTTATATTGACAGGAAATGTTTCAGTATGTGTTAGTCATTTCAAGGAATTCTCATACTATAAATATCACTTGTTCATAGTTTATCAATGACAGAGAAAAATTGGAAAACAAATTAATTGCGCATAATCAGGTTTAAAATACTAAAAACAGTCAAAATCTCTTTCTGACATATTTTGCTTGTATTTATTTTTTAAATTGACGAATTTAATAAATGTTACTGTTTATACGCTAATGTCTGAATCAACTGTCCATGTTTCTTAATGCTTGGATATCGTTTAAAAACCATTCTAAAGCAAAACCGGTGACTGTGTAATTGGAGGGATGAGTGTATACCAAACAGCTTACCTAAAACAAAATATCACCCCATGCCACTGTTATGAATGTACATATTTACAATGTATCAAGGAAATATAGGAGGATACATGTTTAGCTAAATTCAAGTAAGATTAACACAAACTGGAAAAATACATAGCAGATAGCATTTATACGTGTGCATTAATTAATAAAAACAAAAGCAAAACATTCATTTATCTTGAAAAATATGTCCGGTGATACTTGAGTTCAATTCTCTTTATGATAAGTCATGATATCAATGATTGGTTTGAAGTCTTGCTTTTTGCAGAAGAGTTCCCCAGCTGTTTGGGGCATTCAATAATCTAGCCTGAGAAAACCATCTTAAGAGAGCATCTTCAACATCATTACACTTGATGCCCAGTTTATTTTCCCAATTCCTAACTTCAGAATTATATTTGTCTCCCAAGAGTCTACAAAAATGTCATTCTGACATTATATTTTGTATGTATTAAAAAAAAAACGAATTTAATAAATGTTATTGTTTATATGCTAATATGTATGGATAAACTGTCCATTGCTGAAGAGTGGCCGAGCAGAAAAGAAAATAACCCATTTGTTCACACATCTATGCTCAAGCCGAGTTTGGTAATAATCGTTTCCATGGCAAGAAACCGATAAAATGTGATTTTAACGCAAAAACGCTTTGTTTTTAAGAAATTCAAGAAAATACGATCAGTTATCATAATTCTGTGATAAGAATTAGAATCTTCATTCCTTTCCCCTTAGAATAGTATAAACCTCGCTCCGATATCACAATTTAAAGATATTTTAATGTATTAAAGAAAACAACTCTGCACGATGGATTTAAGATTTCCTATGTAAAACAAATATGTAGGATAAAAGTTCCTGGAATCGAACCTGGGACTACAATCTTTGCCAAATAAAATATAGCTCGCTGGTGGGACCTGGCAGCACGAACCTCATACCAAGTTTCATGAAAATCGGTTCATTGGTGCAAAAGTTGTTAGTAGGGGACACACACACGAACATGACCATTTAATCTTATAAATATTTTAGTGTGAGTGTATGTATGTATGTTCTTTATACGTTTTCACAGCATTCAAGCTATCGAATTCAAAAGTTTCAAGGGCCATCCTATGGACCAAAGGAAGAACTTGGTCGAGGTTTGCAAACCATGGGGTCTCTTATGCCCCATGGGGTCAACAAAATACTATTTCCATAAGAATGCATGGGAAATGGTGTAGAGAAGCCTCAAAATGCCATGCAGTCCTTCACTGATGTGGATATAAATATACCTTAATATTAACTTACGATCACGGGAATGGCTTATTTTATGCACGAAAGACAATATTTTAATTCTGTTCATGTTTTGTCGTATTACACGTTAAATCGCTCGAAATTATCCTCAATTCTTAAATAAATTTCATATTTCGTTGTAAAAAATAATTAATTAAATTTAAAAAATACAATCAAAGCAGCAACCTAATTAATAGTAATTCATTAATATAAGCATAACTGCTCCTGCAGGCAACCAACAGCCAAAATCACAGTGGACCAATTCCTTTACGCAGGAAGTGGCATCTTCTGTAGCTAGACTACTGCATATGTTGGAAGGATATCTTCTTAAAAGAAACAACAGCTTGAGTCAATGACATAGCGGAAAATATAGGGACTCCTCTGCCAAAAAATTAGGTCTCCCATTATGAAGTTATGGCTAATATAATTCAGAAGGCTGTTAGAACACCCTGTCTGCTGTCTCCCTGCATAGCAGGGGCCTTCACTATACTCCTGGTTAGGACATTGAGGAGCTGGTTAAGCCTTCCTTTTGAATCAAATGCTCATTATGAAACAGATTATATCTGTTACATCATGTTCTTAGAATAGGGTCATAGAAGATACGTATTTAAATCTTCCGATCTCAAGAAAATGCTAAGTCATAGATATCATGTTCGAACTTGACATTGGCCTGTTTTTCAGGAATTCTTAATTCTAGAAAATCAATATCAACAAGTGTAGTAACCAAATCAGCCTAGAAAGTATTGATAAAAACTGTTAAATGGTTCTTGTATAAGCCTCATTATGAGTTCTATCAGACTTTTATAATTTCTTTCTGCTTCTTTACTTTATTTGAAATGCAATGCCTACAAAATAGGTGAAACTAATATCAGAATATGACTTTATAAACTGAGATACTATCTTTTATTATTAAAATGTTAAATTCTTCAGATTATCATTAAATAATAAATAGAAGTCGAATGTTTTTCTACAGCCAAGCTTTGATATTTAGGGTATCTAATCACCAGTCACTGAAGCATGAGCCCCTCCTTCCTTATGTTGAGTCTGGCAATTATGATGTTAATTTCAGTTTTAAACTAAATTAAAAAATATTTGCATCTCATCAAAGCATCAACTTTTACTGAGATATAAATGCAGCTGTTCCCAAACTTCAACATCTGTGACCTCCTGTTTAGGTAGCTAACCTTTCTGCAACCCTCTCTTAATGCAGCTGACCATATCATGGCCCTCTTAACCCGATTCATCTACCAATAAATATAAAGTATAATATTAAATTCTAAATATTATAAATATTTTTTTAATTTACAGAAAAATTAATTACCGTATTTCTCTGCATATAAGACGCACTTTTTTCCAGAAAAATTACACCCAAAATCAGCATGCGTCTTATATGCTGAAGGTAAGATTATTAATATTCTCAATACTGACACTAACGAACACACTCCCAAAATGGAATAATTGCCAGTCATTCATTGCTTAAACAAAATATACATTATTAATAATTAATAGTGAAAATTTTGTTAATATACTCTTATACAGTAATGCCTTATGCAACAAGAATTCCAAGGATGCATTTTTAATTCCGCTTTAATACATGACCGCTCACAATTATTATAATTTCGGCATGTTTTCGATGTTTTAGTTCCTAATGAGCCCATTGAATAGCACAATTAATTCTACGGAACAGTAGGATTTATGTATAGCTAAACTGCTCTAACTTGGTAGTGTGCAGTAGGCACATTTATGGTAGGATGAGTCTATCTTCGAGGCGGGACTGCCTATAAGGGAGGTGGTGTTTAGGTATGGGCATTTGATGCGCAAACTTGGACTCATGCAAACTAAAATTGTTACTGCCCATAGGCTCTGATGTTGGCTCCCCCTTAAAGTTTCTCCTCCCTGTTCCTTCTCTTCCCCTCTCATGTGTCTCAGACTGCCATCTTAAAGTTTGCAAGCTATAGATGTCATAAATATTTTATGCATATCTAGGATAAATAACGTTATATGTATTGAGATTGCAATAGCTACAAAAGTGAAAATATTTGTCTACGCTATTAGTTATAAGCTTCATGCGATTCAATATGCAAAAACCCATGGAAACTGAGCAGCAGCATGTTATTTTGGTCCACCTCCCACAGAAAAAATGATCTGTGAATGGAGAAAATGAGGAAAAGCTGAAGCTGATAGGAAAAGATAAACAGTCTTCGTAAGGTTGGTCTTAAATGGCCACAACTGTAAGAGGAAGTGATGGATATTAGAACAGAGAAAGTTAGGTATTGCTCTATCAATCAAAATCATTATGTATGAGGCAAAAAGACTCACAGAAGAAAAAGGACTAGTTCAGTATACATATCCTTATTACATATGCATTCCATTTATTATTTATCCCATTAAATTAAAATACCATCTTGCACTTAAATTTTAGTAAGTACTATCGGTAAAGGGCATATATATGTGCGGCGCACTCCAACAGCTTAATTAATACGACTGCTGAGTTCTTGCAGGGCACGTTTAGCTATACAAGTCTCAAAGCAATTATTTATGTTTAAGATCATCCCTATTTATTTTACGAATGAAGTTTATCTAAAACATTATATTTAACTGTTATCATGCTGTAATATTTTCTGTAAATGTTTCCAGGTACGGGCTTAATCAGGGCTGGAAATGATATATGATGTAGCCCTTCTTAAATGCCTCGGTTAACCAACATACTTTTCTTTTTGAAAAATCTTCTAAAAAACTAGGGTGCATCTTATACCCCAGTGTGTCTTATATGCCGATAAATACAATATATTCTAATAATAATCATTCGTAAAATTAAAACAAAAAATTTCTGTCTTCATGATCCTCCTTGAGACCTTTCACAACCTCCCTGAAAACATTTCATTACTCTACTGAGAGTCACAGCCCTGGGTTTGAGAACCACTGATATACTTCACTAGTAAAGCTTTTATTCAGTAGGATTCCTTTTTATAAAGGAAAAGTAAGCAACATTATTCCACGCAAATTACTCTCCTGAGCGTCACAGCCCTGAGTATGAGAACCACCGATATACTTCACTAGTAAAGCTTTCATTCAGTCGGATTCTGTTTTATAAAGGAAAAGTAAACAACAATATTCCTTTCAAATGACTGTGTATTGTTCCATAAGAATTATGTTATTTAAATGCTGTACTATACTATACCTGATACAGTTCTCTTTTGCTTCATACATTCTAGGAAATCTCCTTTGCATTTATTTTATCCTAATCTGGCTTATATAGCTAAGATGGTTGGGTTGTATCTATCTATCTATCTATATATATATATATAATATAGCATTGATTAAGCTTATTTCTTATTTTGCTAATTAATCCTTTAGTGCTCAGTGGCTACATAATAAGAGAGGAAAGTATTACAATCACATAGTGCTAAAAGCCTTGATTCATATATTTGATCTTGATACTTTTATTAATAATAATTGTTACTAATTAATAGTAGAAAGGAGCTCAGCAAAATAAAACGGTTCCATTAAAGATGCATTGTTTGATTTTTGTTATTTCATCTTTTCTTGCGCAAAGTCTAGCACTAGGGCAGGATTTAGCTATTCTGGGGCCCTAGGCACAACCTTACATTTGGTCCCCTGTGTTAGCACTATTTTTGATTTAATCATTTAAATAATTCATAGTAAACTACTATATGAAGCCTCTTTTCCTGTGACAGCAGTTTATGAGCCCTTTATAGTTTTCTTGTATGTAAGTACAGTGAACCCTCAATATATAGGACTAAAGGGGGAAAGGCCTGCCCATTATTGCTGAGTGTCCGTTATATCTGAAAGATCTGAAGGAAATTGTAAAAATGCTGTTCAAAGTCAAAAACCAAAGCAGGTAAGCAGTTTTCCATAAATTTTTAGAAAATCCATATTTTCAATGCATTTGATAGAGTAGAGATAAGTGCAAATTGAGCACAGCATTCAAACTCCACTATCGATGATGCCATGTTGACATCATTTTTAAAATCCCAGAAAATGGTATTAAATGCTAATAAAAATAACTGAATTCAATCATATTTTAAAATGTTATCGAAGAAAGGTCTGCAAGCTGGGTTTAAGCTCTTCCCATATTATATAAATGGAAAAACTAAATGTCCCAGGAATAAAATCCAGTGCCTTACCATACTGGAAAGTAGTTTTCCAGGTGTTTGCTTCCCAATAGTAACAAAATGGCATTTACCACATTCATTTACAATGTATGGTTCTTGAAATTCAGAGCAGTATGTATGGACAGGCACTTGGAAAATTTATACGTATAAGGCTATTTAACATAATTTGTACTGTAATACTTACAAAAATTAATCATTTCTTGGTTCAATTTTGAAGAAGTTATCAATTTTTAGCTTGGTGGTCTTCTTATGCTGCTCTCAAAAGTTCTAAAATGCTGGAAGTAAAGTTGAATGTCCAAGTCTGAAGCCAAGTCAATGAAGTTGATGACAGTATCCAGAGCCTCTCTCACATTTTACAGCTTTGGCTTCATAATGGTTACCTCTTTCTCCTCTTAGTCCATGGCCTGTTTGTCAGTGGCTGCCGTGGCTATCTCTTCCTTAGTGAGGATCTGTACCCAGGATTCCCTTCCTCATTTTCTATTCAATTGGCAACATTTGCTTCAGTGAGACCAAAATCACCAGCTAGCAACAAGGTACTGCAATAATCGCTAGCCTCCAATCCTTCAAAATCAAGATCCATATCCTTCTCGAAGAGAACCTTGTTCCATCCATTGGTAAGAGTGCTGATACTTATTTCATTCCAAGATGATGTCCAATTAAATATAGCAGACTTCAAATAATAATTTCGGATATTCTGCAAGGTCCTCGGCCCTCTGGTACCCTCCAGACTCCTGCAAAATCACCATTGCCTCATCCAGAAATTTCCTTCTATACAACCTCTTGCAAGTCAAAAACATTCTCTGATCCATCAGCTGGATTAAAGAGATGGTGTTAGATGGTAATGCCAAGCAACTAATCTTTCCATCACAGCTATACAGTCTCTCCATCTGAGGATGCAAAGGAGTATTGTTGAGGATCAATGAGGTATTGACATCCTCAGTGGCAATCTGAAGGATTTCAGTTTAGAACCACCGCACCTCAAGATTGAAGTGGTTAAAGAACCAGTCACTGGTAATTTCTTGTGTGAACCAGGCATTGGCAGAATTGTAATGAAGGTCTGGGAGATAACCAATTAAGTCCTTGAGAACACGAGGTCGCTGTGACTTGCCTTCCACAACAGGCAAAGACAACCGTCAGTGTTTGCTTGTCTTGAGCCACGGTGTAGAACTCTCGTGCTTATACACTTGAGTGTTTTCAGGTAGTGAATGCCAAAATAGCCCACTCATATCAGCATTATATACCTGGGCCAAGCACAGCCTTAATTTTTTAATAATATCATTGAGCCAGTTTTTAAAAGGCTCAACATTAGCAGAATCAGCACTCAATGATTCATCACACATTTTATTGTTTGAGATAGCATGTCTCTGACGAAAGCTCCACAACCAAACATTGCATGCAATAAATTTGATGTTCATATGTGTGGCGAGTATTTCAGCGGCTGCCTGAAGCTCTATAACTTGGACCACAACAGCACTCAAAGGCTGCTGCACATATCATTTATACACAGCTTCTTCAAGCTTATGGTCCCTAGCCAATTTCAAACATTTTTTACCACCAGTCGTCGCACCAACATCAAGCTTAAAAGAAAAATCTTGAAGTGTTTCCATGTTCTTATGGATGTCTGAAACAATTTGTTTCACAACTCCATACTCTTGAAACATTCTAGCCACCAAAACACTGGACTTCAGCTTCTAATTTTATTGAAATTTTTCAGTTATACTCAGATTAACACACTTTCTTTTCTCACAGCCTTTCATGGAAACCATTATAATCATAAATACAAAATATTGTAGGCATATGATATATTATTATATACTATATAATTAGATGCAATGTATCTATATATTCATTAGGTCTTCTGCATCACTCTTGTGTGATATGTCTGTATGAGATACAATGTATTTAGTGATGTTGTTTAGCTGTGCCGTACCACCAGACACATCCGAAGTCCATTCTATTGAGATCCATTATATCACGGGTTCACTGAATTACACATTTCTTATTTTGAGTTTTGGACCATCTATTTCAGCTTATATATCTGCCACTCAGAAAAAATATATATAAATAAAAATTACATAAATAATTATTCTCTTTCCAGTCATGGCCATTCTTTCTAACTTTCATCTTGTTGGAGAATGTAGTGCTGTGGCTCCAAAAAAAACCAACACACCGCTTCAATGATAGCATCACATCCCTAAGCCATGGTCTGTTCCTGGAAATAGGAAGGTATGGACTCAGAAAAAAGTTTTGTTTATGCAGATACAATGTTGAGATAAATGTTTGGCAGATTAAGAATACATATGATCATTGACAGAAATCACTTTTTGAAAGACGGATATTAATCTTATCACTCTAGTTTTCTGAGTGGTCCATTTAATATTAGTTTTATAAATAGTATAAATGGTCCAGAATTATTTAATTGTGTTAAACATTTACAATAGTTCCTTGCTGACAAATGAATTAGAGCTGAAAGTGATTTGTATAAGTTATCTACCTTAAGAACTATAGAAACCTGTCCCATGTTCTATCTACTTTTGTTAGTCTCCATTTAATGTTATGTGGATATTAACAAACTTGAAAATATTTTGTCAAATTAATATATTTTCTTATAGATCCTTTTAAGGGTCTCCGTAATAGTGTCATGTAAAGAACAAGGTTTTCAATACTAAAAATAGAAAAAAATCAGTACAGAACTGTCCAGGGAAGATTGATTTGCCTTACATCCATTTAATTTGGAAATTACAATGCTTAATTAACTAGTTATCTTGGTTTAATTTGGTATAATGCCTGAAATTACTACTTCACAAAAAAATAAGGAAAATTTTAGCTTCTAATTGCAATAATCTCTGCTTATTTTGTTAATTAGATGTTTTTTACTCAGTAATATTGATAAATTTCAGAGATAAAAATTTCATTGAATAATCAATATTCATTTTACTGGTTATGCAAAATGAACTATTTTTATAATTGGCTTAATAAACATATTTTGCTTAAAGCAATCAAAAACAAGAATTGCATAGTGAAGTAAACCTAATGATATAGCTGTTTTAAAAAATATGGCAGCTACTGTAAAGCTGTGGGTTTTTATACAAGGGTAGATCAATAAGTAACCAGAATTGAGCATAATTTCCAAATTTATTGCTTTACTTTAATAAAACTAACATAGTAAATAATGGCATAGGTACATTATTTTTCAACATCACCTTTGATTTGTTCTGGCACAATGGAAGATTGTTTATGCCTTTATAAGAAAAGGTTGTGTCCTGCAATGTAAAGCATTCTGTGATGGCTGCAATTATGCTGCCCTCCCTTAGAGTTGCCTTTTAAGAGGCCCAAACAAAACAGTACACACAAAGCAGATGCTTTTCACAATTCATTGTTTTAGCTAATTTCAAATTAGAAATGACTGGAATATAATTGTGGTTACTTATTGTTCTCTCCTCATATGACTATAGGATTTTAAAAACTGTATTCTTAATTGCCTGTCATAAAAACAGATATTTTGGACTTCTACCTAAATATAAAAAAAGATTTTATACTAGTTTGTTCATGAATTTGTATACAAATTTGAAAGTTAATAGAGAAATATAAATTGATTTTACAAGTTGTGTATCATGGAATCTTCTGGTCTTCTGATGACACTTCTGATATACAATTAGTAAATGAATTAATATGCCCTTCTAATGAAAGTCAAAAAGTACAACAATCTTATTTAAACTGTAGTATAGAACTCAGAGGCCCTTATACTTCTTGCTGGCACCCAATATCAAATCTATATTTTGTATAGATGGGTTTTAGATAATTCCAAATATTACCAAATTAAAACTTTCTATAAGTTTATGTTATGGTAAATAGCTTTTTGCAATTTTTTGCCAAAGAATGGCTGAAAGGCTAAATTGTAAATACAAGTTCTACTAAAATAAATGAAAATTATTTGAATAGAGTCCTTTGTTACCCGAGGTCCAACGTCCAAGTATTAAACGTGCCAAACCCAACTGTGGGGTCTTGCCTATTCCCTTCCCCCCCCCCCTCCTCCCTCCCTGAAAAATTCCAGTAGACGCCTATGCTTTGGCCCATAAGATGCAGGTCCATTTTTGGTAACTTTTTTTAAGAAAGAATGTGCCTCTTATCAGCCAGAAAATACTGTAATATTTTGAAATATAACTCAATTACTATTTTATTTTCTTAAACCTCTATAGATTAATATTCCGTGGTACTGAGAGTTCTGCCTACATTTTCATCTATGAGCGCTGGCGCTTGGTTGATCTTCCCTGGGACAATCCTTGGACATGGTATATTGCACTTCTAGCCACAGATTTCTGCTATTATTGGGTACACAGAGCTAGCCATGGTGAGATTATAATATTATAAAATTAATTTTAAAATATAATTATATATATGTATTTTTTTGTTCTTAAGTTGCATGACTAAATTCAATACTTCATGTCCGTAAAACTAGAGAGCTGTATTCTTATGAAATAAGCATTCGATTTTCAGTATATGTCTGATGTGTACAAATCATGTGAATATATTATAGATTAGCTTCAAGGAAAAGATTTTGAGTTGTATGAGGAGGCATCAAAAACTAAGTTTTCCTATTTTTTTATCCCGATTTCACATAGCTCATTTGTAGCATTTGCCACTGCAATAAACATATGCTCTTTGGAGTGGCCTACAGTTGTAATCAGGTTCAAGCAACTCATTAGTTAATACACAGTAATCATTAAAGATGGTGACCACTCTGAAGGAATATACACCACCTTTTTGAATTTCGCAAAGTGCAAGTCCTATTTTCCCATAAGATGCCATGTTATTACGAGAGAGTGGTTCCCAGCCAACCTAAAAATTCACATTTGATCATAAATAATGCAATTTAACAGACAATAAAAGAAAACGTAACCGTAAATGAAAAACCTAGCATTATAAAGTTAAAAAAATACCTTTTAATTACCTTCAAAACACGCAATCGCAAATGAAAATCCAGCAATTTCGCATGTGATTTTCGATCTTCTTTTGTCCATTCTAAGGAAATGGTTTAATTTAAATAGAACTACTGCACAAATGTTTTTCTGGATTCTGCAACAAACATTTCCAAACTGCAACAAAACACTAGCATTAACAAGTGGTTCCATTTCTTTTAGTAATGTATAACAGAAAATCAAAACAGTGTAATAATGTCTTTTAGTAATCATGTTCAAAATACGCGGCAGAAAATCTTACGATACAAGATGATACCATTTTTAGATTTACATTAAAAATTCATAATAAACAATGAAAATCTCACAAAAGATAATTCCTTAAATTACATTCAAAATACAAAGAAAATAGCATTAAATCGTTAAATATTTCGGTCAAAAACCAAAAGCCTCATACGCAAAGAAAGAATATTTTTAATGTCATACTCGTAAAAGTTGTGAAAAACCAAATGCGCAGGAAGCTTTTCCATTAGCCAATAATTTCTAATTTGGCCGCTAGATGCCAGCAACTTTGACTGTTATGGAAACTGTTGGCAATGTTTAAACTGACAATGAGCTGACTGAGCTACAAAAGAATTAAGTCGATGGTTATCACGTTTGTTTACTTTTTACTGCTAATAACGAGCATTATAAATATAATATAATAATGGTCCTTTTTTAGGATGCTAAAGTTTAAAATAAAATTACAAACAAAAAAGTAAAGGGAGTTACCGCTTTTTGGCATCGTAAACACATGACATGAATGCAAGTAATATGAGCGAAACACAACTAATGGTCCAAATTCGCGAACCGCAAGCACGTGAAGTTTAAAAATATGGTGTACTCATGAAGGGGTAAGTACAGTTATTCAATGCTTGTGCACCAAAGACAAAAACCTGATTGAAAACCATAAGGAACCCTTAGAGATGAAAGATGGCTTCATCACTATGAAGTCGAATCAAAAGCAGAATCGATGACCTGGTAACATCCAACCTCAGCCACCCTAATAAGTACAAGTCACAGTCAGCAGGAAAAGGGGCATTCTTGGCATCATTCTGTTGGACTTTAGTCCATAAGGACACGCTACCAATGTTGCTGCATACCAAGACATGTTGATCTAGCTGATAGCTGAAATTCACCAAAAATGGCTAAATCTACTTTTGAAGGGAGTCTTATTCCTGTGCAACAATGCATAGACTCAAAGGGCACTACAGATCCAAGGACTTCTGAACAGTAGAACTGGGAGGTTCTTACTCATCCACCCTACACTCTGGACCTTGCTTCCTCCATCTTCCATCAGTTTGGCAACTTAAAGAGACATCTCCGAGGCCAGCACTTTCTTTGAGATGAGGAGGTGAAGACATGGCTCAAGCAGCATGACATATCTTTTTACCACAGTGGTTAAGAAAAATCAATTGACAAAATGAGAAATGTCTGAATAACCTTGGAAATTCTATTGAAATGTATTGTATATCGCGGCGTATATGTCGAATTTTGAAGTGCTAAAAATTATTATTAAGTTATCTATTGAAAAATATGGTAGTATCTTAATTACTAAAGGAACAGATGTCATCAAGGATGCTTTTATCATTGTGCTAGTGTATTTTCCCTTTAAGAATGACGAGTAACCACACACCCATCAACTAAATTTCTGGATAATATTTTACTTATACCTGTATTTAGCATTAACAGGAATATGTTCTTTGAATAACCGTCATGGTTTTCAATCACAACCCGCTCCCATGCACACTATTTACAGTGAATAATCATCAAGCCACAGTAATTTTGTGCAATGTAAGCAAAAGACAACTCCTGCACCAGTCTACCACTAGTGACACCTTAGGGTAGCAGAACGATACTTCGCTTTCGCAATCATAGCAACTTTCCAGTTTTTGAGTCCTTCAGGATTCTGGATAAGGGGTCCCACACTGTATTAAGAATATCAACTACTGCATATCGTGGCATGGAAGTCGTGTTTTGAAGTGCTAAAAATTCTACAAAAATCCAGGGTTGACTATACGTAGAGTGCAAAAATGATAAACATTGAAATTTGGGTGAATGATGCCTAAATCTTCAAATACGAGTTATCCCTCGATGTAGGTGACCATTATTTTGAATCCGCTGTTTCAGTCCTTATAATTTAGCAGACATTTATTATAAAAAATTCTTATAAAGAAATAATTTGAATGACAAATAAATAAAAATTGCAATGCTCCTTTAAGCAAGGTTTTCTAATTAGGGTGACGATATACTTACCAAAGATGTTGGAATAATATACCGCATTACAGTACACATTACATTATTCCAATGACTTTGATACTGATAGAAAACTGATCGTAAGGATTAAATAAATTAATATTTTCTCATAAGAACTTCGCTGATTTCAATAATTTTCATAATTGGTACTTTTTAGTACTTTTTGAACTTCGCGTGATTGTGGTTCTCGAATTTGCACTTTGCGATAAACAAACATAATAACTTTTGACTTATTTATTTTGTAGCTCAGTTTGAACTTCCCCTTTCGATGATGATACTTTAGTTTAAAATTTAAAGATACACCAACATTTTGAAATATAAGGTTTTCATTTACTATTATCCTTGTACATATTTTGAACATAATTTAAGGAAATATTTTGTTTTGTTAGTCATTTTTTATTACAAATTTTTAATGACAAAGAAGGAAAATGTGAGCTATACTGGCTACTGTAAAACTGTAAAGCAAAGGCAAATCTCCTAAGCCAGTCAATTAGGATAAAACCCCGATAAAAAAGTCAGATAAAAAGCCAAATAAAAAACCGGATAAAAAGCCAATACGTATTACCCACCTTCCAGATATAAATGCACGCACACAGCCCCTCATACCTGGAGGGAAGGGTCTTCAGAGTGCACTGGTAGGAAGAGCGATCTAAGCTCCACCTGATGCGCGCAGGCATACCCCAGGGCTCCATCCTTGGGCCAGTGCTATACAATCTCTATACCCACGACTTCCCTCAGGAACTTGGGCAACACACTATCACTGGCCTCTACGCCGACGATGCTGCCATTCTATCTAGCTCAGCAAATGCCAGCCAAGCGGCAAAATACTTACAAAAGTTGCTGGATATGGTTTGCGAATAGTATGGCAAAAACAGAATTGCCCTCAATGCCTCAAAAACCATCGCAGTGATGTACTGGTCCAGGCATGCCCGGCCGCTGGGTTACATCAAGATGCAGGGACAGACATCCCCTGGTCCAGCGAAGCGAAATATCTGGGAGCCATCTTAGATTATGGACTCCAATGGTATAGCCACCTGAAAGCGCTGAAATGCAAGGGAATGGGGGTGGTGCACTCGCTTGGCCCTCTGCTGGGTTTGCAGGAGACGAAGATGGAAACCAGACTGAGGATATACAAGTCCTGCGTGCTTCCTGTCATTCTGTATGCGTCGCCCATTAGGGCATCGGCAGTGCCCTCCAACCTTAAGGGTATCTCCACGGTGCAGCATACTGCACTAAGGAAGATACTGCATCTATGCTGGAACAACCTCGTCACAAATGATGAGTTGCACAAAACTACTGGAGTAGAGCCTCTCCCCAATGTCTTACGTCAGAGAGCAAGGCTCTTCTTTAAGAGGAGTGCGGTGAACAAATCACCGCTAATTAAAGCTCTGGCCAACATCAGGGTGATGCCTTGGGACCACTACAAGCGACCCATTGAGTCCCTTGGACTGGACCATATGCCTCCTCCAAAGGAAAACAACTGAGAAGGCCTAACAACCCTCCCAGTTTAACAAGCTGCCGAAGGGCAAACATATTAAGTATCGAACGAACTATGACAGTCTAATAGCATTGCTGGTAGACTGATTTCGGTAGCTGGTCATAAGAGACCGGCTCCACAAGACTGCACCAACCCCTCATAGCCACTGGACTCTTCCTTCCACCAGTTTGCCTGCACTCAAGTCCTTAGCCCATGATGATGTTTACGTCGTAACCAAAATACGTATCGGCTTTTTATGCGGTTTTTCATCCGGGTTTTATTCTAATTGACGTGCTTTGCAGATTTGCCTTTGTTTTACATGAATTTTTAATGTAAATAAAAAAATTGCTATCATCTTGTAACATATGATTTTTTGCCACGTATTTTGAACACAATTACTATAGGAAATGTTACCATTTTAATGCTTTGTTTTTATTTTTTGTGACGTATTTTGAACAATTAAAAGAAATGTTATCACTTACTTACGCTAGGTTTTGATTTTCTGTTACGCCATTCAAATGTAATTAATAAAAGAACTGTTACCCCTTAATAATGCTAATGTTTTTTGTGGCTCAGAAATGTTTGTGACAGAACCCAAAGAAAAACATACATGCATCACGTACTCAAGAGTCCATTTCAGTAGTTCATCAATTTAAATTTAAGCATTTCCTTGGAATGAACAAAAGAAGATCAAAAATGGCATGCAAAAATGTGCTGGAGGTAAACTGCATAATTGCCGAAAGAAGCTTTATTGCTTTGTAATGCAGGATTTTCATCTGGTATTATGCATTTTTAAAGTAAATAAAAGAATGTTTTCACTTTATGATGCAAGGTTTTCATTTTCTGATATGTTTTCTTTTATTTTCTGTTAAGTTTTTTCTTTTCTGTTAAACTGGATTATTTATGATAAAAAAGTGAATTTTTTAGGTTGACTGGGAATGCACTCCCCATTAATAGAATGAGTCTTACGGGAAAGTAGGACTTGTACTTCACGAATGCATTTCCTGTCAGTTTTCTGGAAACAATTATTCGTTGAGTTCAAAAAGATGTTGTATACAAAAGTAGGGGTACGACTTATATGACGAGTATATGCCTCATCATGCATTTTTGGGCTAAAAACTGCCGTCAACTTATATGCCGGGCCGACCTATATGGTAGCTTATGCATGTAGTCATCTGTACATACCATGTTCTGGTTATTGAAATACATAAGTCTGATCTAGAAAATTAAGGAACCTTAGTTTTTAATACTCTCTAGTAGCTTAAACTGATTCAGAATTTTAATAATAAATGTGATAGTAAATTATTCTACTATACCTCCACAATTACTGTATAGAAAGACTTTTTAAAGAAAAAGCATGAATGATTTCATATAATCTAACAAAAATGTTATTTATCTGAAAACAGAGGTTCACTTGCTATGGGCACAGCATCAAGTGCATCATAGTTCGGAGGAATATAACCTAGCAGTTGGATTAAGGCAGTCAATACTGCATGGTTGGTGTGGATCAGTGAGTACAAAAATTATTATAAATTAGCCATGCTTGACAGCTAAGATAGAATTCTATGAAAATTCTTGCTAAATTACTTTCAATCACATAGTTATGTAAAATTGTAATAAGCAAATAGTGGTGCAACTTTATGCTCTAGAAACATTTTATCATAATAAACCCCCCTTTTATCTTTGAATGGCATTTTTTTCAGCTGTTTTATCTTCCGATGGCTCTCTTTGTACCTCCATCACAATTCCTCACTCACCAGCAATTCAGCTTACTCTACCAATTTTGGATGCACACACACACAGTTCGAACTCTTGGACCTTTGGAATGGGTTCTCAACACTCCAAAGCATCACAGGGTACACCATGGTATGTATCTTTAATTTCACGAACAATCTTGATAAAAGCTGGTGGAGGTTTTCGGGTTTCTGGCTCTCGACGTTTCGCAGACATTGCAGTCTGCATTCAGCAACGCTGCGAAAGCCTTCAACTCAAATCTTGATAAAAGTTAATTCACAAAGAAAATTAGTGAACAAATCAGTTCAATATACCGTAATTTTCTGATTATAATATGCATTGAGTGAAATGTCAAAATTGCTTTATCATGATATATAATATGTACCTCAAATTGTAGTAATACGATCAATTTAACCCATGCATGTTTTAATGCAAATAATTACAAACGTTTAGTATAATATAAAATGCAAGTTTACCAAATTTCCAACATATGTGGATGTCTGCCAGAGAAGGGCCCACTTTGTCATTATGCAGTTATGAATGCAGCCGTATTCTGTGAAAAATTATGAGTAAAATAAAAAAATCACACCTATGTTGAAAAATAAATTTTTTATTGAATATTTCAGATGATATTTAAAAACAGTGTTTTGAGAAAATTGAAGTCAAAATCACTACATTCAAAATAAGCTCTACTTGTATTTCACTTATAGATATGTTTCCTTGATTCAACTATTCTTAATAAATCAGAGGATCATTCTATGCAATTTTCTTGAAATCGTTGTTTTTTACCCTTTTTCACAAAAATGCTGATATCTCAGAAACTAGAATCGACAAAGTGGTGGACATTCACATATATTGATTAAGTATGTAAATATAATAAATATTAAGACTCGAAAACGTTTATCTTCTTGATTATTTATCCTGAAAACCAGTTTTATAAAGGCTGAAAATAAAAGATACTTATTTTTTCTTTAAAAATTTAAATAGAAATTCCATTAATAACAACTGCTTTATCAGTAAAAATGTATACGCATCGTAACTTTTTGGTCAATTATTTGCGAAAAAATTGCATTTTATACATGAGAAATTACGGTATATTTTTCTAACTTTAAAAGTTTGTGCCTTTATTAAATTCCTTATACTACCTTAATTTACACAAGGATGACAGTTAATAATAATGAATCAAGTTCATCTGTTTCAATAAATAAATGTTTTATACCAACATATGGAATAATAGCTGATTTTGCTCTTGAAGTCACTGAGTATCAAGGCAAATGTAACATAAATGAAAAATTTTATGGCCTTCCTAGTATTCTATCAACTAGATTTGCTATAATTTACTACCCTAGAATGTAAGACTGATCACTCTTGGATTGGCTATGAGATATTCAATCTAGTTTCAACAGAATAATGATACATTAACCATCTTAAAAATAAAAGTTATTTACTACTCTTGGATAATTCTTCCTTTTTTGGTTCCAGGATGCAACCTGTACTGTCTAGATAAGAATTATGGAGGATTTCTTATAATTTGGGACAGAATATTTGGCACTTTTGCAGCTGAGAAAGAGGGAGAAGAAATTATTTATGGTTTAGTGCTAAATAATCCATCCTTCAACCCTCTGTGGCTGCAGGTTTGTTTAACTAGCTAAATGTGCTAATATACATATAAACTTCTCTAATTTGCCTTTAAAGAACTAAGTCAGAGGTGGCCAAGCATTCTTTGTGGTGCAAAACTATCTACTATGAAGAATGAAATGCTGCGTAAATGAAAATGCCCTTTCGTAGTACAGTTATCTATCATAACTATCATAAAAATTCAGTAATATCAAAATAATACAGTAGAACTATAAAGAATGTTTAAAGAGTTCAACTTCATCAACCATTCTTATCCAGCTGCCTTACATCAAAGCCACTTCTCCTTTCAAACCAATGTATCAGCTAGATTGTGGTAAGACTAGATAACAATGTCTCACAGTCCACAGGTAAGGAAAAGGACAGCCTGGAAACTAACTTTCCAGGCATTTAAAATTGCTGATTTTAGTTGAAAAACAACAGGCCTATTTTATCAAATGAATGCCTTTCTTCAGCACTCTTACCATCACTTTTATATTTTGTCCATGAGCATCATTTATTTAAACCAGCGGTACCCAACCTATGGCCCACAGGCTAAATCCAACCTTTGTGAGTTTTTATCTTCCTAATTAATGTGTAAAATGACATCATAAAATTAAAACTGAAGGGCATCAAAGGATAATCAATATTATATGAGATAAACCCCAGTAAGAGCATCATCTCATCAGAGTGCTTTCCTCAATCTTAACTATGTAAAATTTGTTAATTTAAATTTATAATTTTATTTTCAAAATAAAAGAAGCTTTGGAATGGTTAGCCATTCATTTATCATTTCATAAAAAATTGGAAACGCATTACTAGCCCAATATAGGTAGACACTATTAACAGAACAACAACATATAAATTGAGAACCACTGATTTAAGTCATCTCCATTTTTACTGGGGTTAATTAATTTCATATGACCAGATTGACAGTAGTGTCACTTATAATGAAATAGAGCCTTCAGAAGTCCACCTATATGTATAACAAACCAATTGGTTTCCTCTGTAAAGAATTATAAAACCTTTTCAGAAAATGTAGGTTTTACATGAATGAGACTTTTATATGAAGATATTTTAGGTATTATGTAATGAATATATCTTGTTAAGTATTTAGAGTGGAAATTAAATAGGAAAGAGTTTGAATGATACGTCGGTATTTAACCATGTATACACTTAAATGCACACAAAATGTAGGTGCTGTTCGCAGACTAGCATTTAAATCCATATGATAGAGGTTAATATCACACTCAGCCTTTTTATGCTTTTCATTCAATTGAGCCTGCAAATCTGCATGAAATAATAGTTGATAAATTTTACTTAAAACTCTATTTGTGGATCAGAAGTCATAATGGAAAATCATTTTACAAGCAGTGGTTCAGTGAAATTTTTTGCATCATTTCATATACAGTATTATAATTTGCAGAAATATCTTCTTGTGTACAAAAAACTCTGACACATATATTCATATATATGTAAATGGATTATGATTTACTACACACAAAGGAACTGAATTGAATACCCATGAAACAGAATTTTTCCATCTGATCAATGTTTCCAATTATGTAATTGGTAGGCCAGTTTATTCCAAAACTCAACTGTCAATCCAATTAAAAATACGAAATTTTTAATTGAAATATTTTAACCCTTGAAGATTTGGGCAAGTAATTAGTTCAACATTAGCTAACAGCTTATGTCACTAGTAACTCCATATGCTATTTCTGACACTAACATATTTATTTAGGTGTTCTACAACCAAAATATTATTGATAAGTGGAAATCAGTTAATGGATGGCAGAACAAATTGGCAGCTGTGTGGAAGGGCCCAAGCTGGTATCCTGGCCAGCCTCGACTGGGAGCAGAGGAGTACAAGATAGATGTGAGTTTTAAGCCCTATCTTTCTGCAATAGGAATTGCTGTTGTGTACAAATCATTCACTCCTTTCTTCAAACTTTCCAGGTGAAATACAGAGTCAAGTATGATGTCCACTTGCCCATGTGGTGCAACTTATACCTCCTACTTCATTTCATTATCGTGGTCATAGGTTTTCAGGAGCTGGCAATCCGTCATATGGTAAGATATGATCCAAACTTTACACCCTTCCAAAATTTTCCATTTAATTTTCTGGCAATTATCCAAGCTTGTAACCATTTGATACAAGTTTTATAAAAATCAGAACCATAGTAAAAATTAATTACCGTAAATACCCGCGTATAATGCACACTTTTTTCGAAATATTTGAGTTAAAAATTAGGATGCGTGTTATACGAGGGTACATAATTTTCCTATTTTCATTTGACCCCATATTTCCACAATTTCGGCACAGTAATTACTGCCCGGGTATCCTCATAATTTTATTGGTGATTTTTACGAAAAGTAAGATAGAAAATAGTTAAAATTTATTAATTAATTCTACAAACATTCATTAATTAGATATGAAAAGAATGAATTCAGTATTTATTCATTTTATAAGCCAAGAAAGACTTCGTCACTGGACCATTCTTCTTCGATGTTGTTATCGGAATCGGCATCTTACGCATGACGTCACCCTACACCGGCGATCGGCCTGGTGGTGAAGAACTGGTACTACTTACAATTAGAAATAATGGCAGCTGATACCTTTGAGTACGCTGGGAGTTGATGCTTCTTGTAGAACTAAATAAAGTTATCGTTCCCTACCTTTCTCTCAACATTCATAAGTGATATATTCTTGATTCTTAGAGTCTGTAGTTAACTATGGTTATTTAGTATTGTTTTTACGTGCTCCCAAGTGTTCTAATAAGGGTAAAACTGAAGGTTGGGCGAACCCGTCCACCTCAGGCGTAACAAAAACGCATGTAAAAAACATAGGATTATCGTCATTCCTTCATTTTATTAGCTCAAAGAATGTCATATGCCATACTATGAAATTAATATAATTCGATTTATTGTGTATATCCTAATAACACCTTGTAAGTAAACATAAAGTATGTAATGATTGAGTTAGCTGACGTTCTTTTGGAACGTTATTCGAAAATTTCATTTCGCGCTTTCATTATGTTACCAATACATAATACCAATAATTCGATCATTGCCTTAGAGCACGTTACGCCATCTACTTGATTCTGGAACGGCAACGCTAAAAATAATCTGTCCGCACTATACGCGGGTATATAGAAAAATAATAGATTACGAGGCTGAAAACCCCCCTGCGCGTTATACGAGGGTGCGCACTATACGCGGGTATTTACGGTAAGGCCAATAGTATAACTGCTTTGGTGATAACAATATGAAAAAATACTACATGATCTTATTGTTTTAACAGAAGATAAAAAATATTACAGCATTTGAACAGAAATTCAGCAATTACCGTATTTTTTTGCCTATAAGATGCACCCTAGTTTTTTAGAAGATTTTTCAGGAAAAAAGTATTTTGGTTCACCAAGGCATTTAGGAAGGGCCACATTATTTCCAGCTGTGATTATGTATGTATCTGGCAACATTTACAGAAAATATTACGTGTGATAAGGGTTAAATGTAATGTTTTAGATAAACTACATTCGTAAAATAAATAGGGATGATCTAAAACAACCTGTGGGCCGCGAAGTTATTCCAAGGGGGCTGCGAGGTTATTTCTAGAAATTGGCAAATTCACATAACTTCGAAGCAAGTCTTCCTTCTCCAATTGGCACGTGGTTTCCTTTTATTTCTGCCGCTTAGAACAAGGCACCTTCGAATTTGGCGTGCAAAGCAGGAGCTTGTTTCTCTCTGTGCCTCGCTAGATTACCGTCGAGCATAGATTCTCAAAGTGGGAGGCGCAATAGGTTGCCCGATGAGACACTAGATTTGTCTAGAACAGTGTTTCTTAATTTGTCTTACGCATTTGTCGGGTGGTCTGTTTCAATTGATTAGAGATTGATCAATATTCCAAAACTGAAAATAATTCCCGATTATTCTGAGAAAGTTTTTTTAGTCATGTACCAATTATATTTATTATTTTAATGATATTATAAGGTTCTACAGATATTTGGTAATCCGCAGAAAACCTGCTTCATTGAAAGTGGTCCGTGGAGTCGGAATGGTTAAGACCACTAGCCTAGAATCTAAAGGTAAATAATTTTTATTTAGGAAAAATATAATTTTTATTATATGAAATTATTATGAATTGTTTTCAATTTCTTCAGTTGTTTTACATTTCAACATAATCTGACCCAAACTTGTTTTTTTAGGATCGAGTCTTTTCGGAAAAAACTCGATAGACCGTTATATTCACGCAACAATTTTAAAAGTCCAACCTTCGATATTAGTTCGTCAAACCACCAAAACAGTCACTTCTATCACTACTATGTCTGACCAGCTGTTTGCATGCGGTACTTGGCTGCCATGCTCCGCTATAAACACACCCACAGGCCCTCGCCAGCCTATGGGTGCGTCGCACTCGGGCGGAGACGTATGAGGGGTCGTATCTCTCCTCCACCTTTCTGCCCAATCGAGCCAGAACCCAACCGAAAACCTTAACCGGAAAGACTGATATTTTACCCGGAATGAAACTGAACCAGAACCGATAATAATATTACGACTGAAACCGAAACCCAAAACCGTTATTTATTTCGTTTCGTTTTTTCGGTTCGCACCAACTGTGAAGGAAAGAAATTTCTTCTTTTGCTTTAGTATGAAACTTTTTGAAAATCTCACGTTTCATTACCGGATAATGCAAATGTTCGTACTGAGTACCCAGAACTATCTGATGAGGCTGTGAAGTACTTGATGCGTTTTCCCACAACATATGTTTGTAAAACTGGATGTTCTGCACTTGTTGCGCTGAAATAAAAGTATAGAAACAAGCTCGATGTGGAACCAGATTTAAGGTTCAAACTATCAACGCTACAACCAGACAGTCAAACTCATTGAGTGACTATATATCTATGTATTTAACTGTAATATAGGTGTGTGTGTATATGTGTGTGTATATATATATATATATATATATATATATATATATATATATCTCCTCCCATCCTTCACTGTCCTTCACTCACCAATCCTCTACCTCCCACATCACATTCCTGGATGTCGATCTTTACCTTCAAGACAGCCAAATCCGCACCTGTGTTCACATCAAACCCACCAACAGCCTCCAATACCTCCACTTTGATAGCTGCCATCCCCTTCATACCAAAACCTCTATCCCATATGCCCTTGCTCGTCGAGGATGGAGGCTTTGTTCCGATAGAGCATCCCTTCTAGAGTATTACTCTGTCCTCGAGGATGCTCTTCTCAAACGTGGTTACCCTCCAGTGTTGGTCCGCGAACAGATCCATAGGGCGATGACGCCTACCCACATTGGATCTCATCCTCACACACCCACTATTCCTGCATCTACCCCTCCACTCAGTCTTACGACACTTTTCCATCCTGGTATCCACGAAGCTCTCAAAACTATCCTTCATGCTGCCCACCCAATTCTTACCTCTTCCTCCCATCAGTCCCTCTTTATCAACCTTTTTGCCAATCCTCCGCTCCTCTCCTTCCGCCGGCCCCCAAATTTGGGAAATATCTTGTGGAGGAAGGATCTTCCCACTTCTACCACGCTTCTTGCAATAGGTTCCCACCCCTGCGGAAAACCTCGCTGCCTCACCTGCCCTATCCACCTACCATCATCTTCTTTCTCGAGTCCCTCCACCAACATCACCTACCCCATCACCTCCAGAAGCAACTGCACCACCCGTAACGTCATTTACCTCCTTACCTGCACCCTTTGTCCCGCGTTTTACGTAGGCCTCACCAGCAATCCGTTAAACATCCGAATGAACGGTCACCGGAATAGCGTTTCTCTCAGATGCCCCCTCCCAGTTGCATTACATGCTAATACCCACAATGTTCCCTTTAATAGTTGCTACAATGTTAGGATTATTCGCGCTTTACCCTATGACACTCCTGCCCCCCTTCTCCGACACTGGGAACTAGCACATATCCATCTTCTCGACTCTTTCTCTCCGCCTGGCCTCAACCTCCGCTAACCCTATTAGCCCCCTTACAATGTTTCCTTGTTACTTTGTAACTATTCGGACTCTACCTCATCACACTCCCTCTTTATTGGCTATCCACCCCTCCTACTCCCCACCTCCTCCAATCATCAACCTTCCCACATCACCCTGTCATTCCCCGCCCAGTGTGTCACTTTACGTTACTCTTTTGCTGAAGAAGGGCTTAGGTCCGATAAGCTTGCGTGTGTTTTTGTGTTCGTGTGTTTTACGTGTCTCTTCGACGCCCCCAGCAGCCTGCCAGCTTGGTCCTCAACTTGGTGAGTGTCCGCTGGGCTTCCCTCAACACCTTGTTGCCACCCTCATCACTACCTTTTCTTTTCCTTTAGTTAATATATATATATTTTTATATATTTTTAAAATCCTATTTTTAAATCGGTATTGTTTTGATGAATAAAATGTGAATTTATATACAACAGCTACTGAATTTATTAGTTCTTTTTTGTTATTTTATATTTTCATAGTTACAGAAAGCCTATAGCATGTGGGAGCCGCGAAATGTTTTTAAGTTAAGAAGAGGGCCTTATACACAATAAGATTGGTAACTACTGATCTAAAACATAAATAATTGCTTCGAGACTTGTATAGCTAAATGTGCCCTGCAAGAATTCAGCAGTCATATTAATTAAGCTGTCGGAGTGCGCCGAACATATAGATACCATTTACCGATAGTACTTACTTAAACTTAAGTGCAAGATGATATTTTAATTTAATGGGATAAATAATAAATGGAATGCATATGTGATAAAGATATGCTCAACTATTCCTTTTTCTTCAGCAACTCTTTTTGCCTTGTACATAATGATTTTGATCGATACAGCAATACTTAACTTCCTCTTTTCTACTATACATCACTTCCTTTAGTTGTGGCCATTTAAGACCAACCTTACGAAGACTATGTTTCTCTTATCCCATCAGCTTTGGCTCTTCCTCATTATCTCCATTCACAGATAATTTTTTATGTGGGAGGTGGACCAAAATTATGTGCTGTTGCTCCGTTTCCATGGGTTTTCGCGTAATGAATTGCCTGAAGCTTATAACTAATAGCATAGACATATCTTATCACTTTTGTAGGTATTGCGATCTCAATACACGTAATATTATTTATCCTAGATATGTATAAAATATTTATGACATCTACATGAATTCTATCAGGCTATTTAGGATCTAAAATGTATGAATAACATCACTAGCTCACTGTAATTGTAATCATTATAAGCAAGCACGAAAATGTCGTCAATATTCGCAATGCATACAGTTTTTCAGTTTACATTGACAATTTTTTCGCGATTAGTTATTAATAATCTATATTTTAATGTTTTTGCATTGAATTACTGTCAATTATTCCATTTTGGGAATCAGTGGATTTGAGAGTGTGATAATGAAGACAGTAATGACCTTATCTTCGGTCCATAAGACGTAGGCCGATTTTGGGAGTAATTTTTCTGGAAAAAAGTGCATCTTATATGCCAAAAAATACGGTACTTAAATAAAAATAAACAAATGGGCACACTAATCTCAAGTTATTAAATTAAGCAGGAAATACCTAATTCGTTATTATTACCATAAATTGCAGCGTATACGTTGACTCAGTATATAAGTCGATGGCAGTTTTTAGCCCCAAAATGCGATTAAGCATATATCTACCATATAAGTCAAACTCCTACTTGGGTATACATCTTCTTGAACTTCGCGAATAATTGGTTCCAGAAAACTGACGCAAAATGCAAATTCGCGAAGTTCGTCCTACTTTCCCTTAGTAATGGGCAGTGGCGGCTCGTGTATAGGCACTGCGGAACTGCAGCACCCCCTATTTCCACTTGATATTATCGATAACATTTAATATAATGAGTCCTTTTTTCTTTAATTCTTTCTTTATTTATGTAGTACAATATATATTCCTTAAGCTTAATGTCAGTACTTCAGTAGCCATCCCCCAGTTTATGAAAAAGATACAAAAATCTTTGTATGGAACTGTGCGCTTTACAGTGCCAGCGACGTGGTGTTTGACTGTTGTGCGCACGCGCACATAGAAGGGGGGTGGGGAGGAAGGCGGGACTGTCAGGTAGAGAGAGCACTGTTGCTCTCACAGTGCCGGCTCTGGCGTGATGGTGGAAGGAAGTTTTTTTTTACTCAGCGTGTGTTGTGCTTAAAAACCATGTACCATATTCTTGAATGTGATAAAGTGTAGAAGAGTGTAGAATTAGATTATTATTCTGCCTCCAGCTATTCTATTTGATTCATTTTTTTTCGGTTCTTTGATGGATTTCATTTTTAAATGAATAGATCAAGCTTGAACTGTAACAATTTAAGTTAAAGTAAGTAAAAAATGTTTGTTTTTTTTTGTTAAGATTTTATCAAGTTCCTGAATAAATTTCTTTTTATACATGTTTTTTTCCTTTTACACAATTTTAAAACAAAGGCTAAAAATTTTCTGGAGCAGCACCCCCACTAATTTTAGCTACGAGCTGCCACTGGTAATGGGCAATACCTACAAAATTCATTTTTTTATCATAAATAATGCAGTTTAACAGAAAATAAAAGAAAATTTAACAGCAAATGAAAGCCTAACATCATAGAGTGAAACAAAGTCTTTTAATTACTTTAAAAACACATAATAGCAAATGAAATCATTATGAAGCGATTACACTTCTTTTGGCAATTATGCAGCTTACCTCCAGCAAATTTTTGTATGCCATTTTAGATCTTCTTTTGTTCATTCAAAAGAAATACTTTACTTTAAATAGATGAACTATTAAAATGGACTGCTGAGTACGTGATGGAGGGATGTTTTCTTGGATTCTGCCACATACATATCCAGGCCGCAAAAAGTACACTAGCATTATAAAGTGGTAACATTTCTTTTATTTAATTACCTATATTCGAATGGCGTGACAGAAAATCAAAACCTAGCATAAGAATGTGATAACATTTCTTTTAATTGTTAAAAATAGGTCACAAAAAATAAAAACCAAGCATTTAAGTGGTATGTACGTTACAAGCTGATAACAATTTTTCTATTTACACTAAAAATTTGTAATAAAAAATGATTAACAAAACAAAATATTTCCTTAAATTACGTTCAAAATATGTACAAGGATAATAGCAAATGAAAACCTTGCATTTCAAAATGATGGTGTTTCTTTAAATTTTAAACTAAAGTTTCATCATTGAGAGTTGAGTTATTATGTTTGTTTACTTCGAAAACTGCTAATAATGAACATTTTAAATATAATATAATAATATGTAATAAGCCCTTTTCTAGGGCGTCAAAGTTTAAACTAAACTTTGAAACAAAAAAGTTGAGGGAGTTCATGCTTGTTGGCAACTCAAACGCATGACGCGAAATGCAAATAATCAGCGCAAAACAAAAGTAATGGTCATAAAAATTTTTGTCGCAAAGTGCAAATTCGAGAAGTTCAAAAAGTAATAAAAAGTACCAATTATGAAAATTATTGAAATCAGCAAAGTTATTATGAGAAAATATTAATTTATTAAATCCATACGATCAGTTTTCTATCAGTATCAAAGTCATTGGAATAATGTAATGCGGTATATTATTCCATCTTTGATAAGTATATCATCACCCTAATTAGAAAATCTCACTTAAAGGAGCATTGCAATTTTTATTTATTTGTTATCCAAACTGTTTCTTTATGAGAATTTTTGATAATAAATGTCTTAAATTATAAGGACTGAAACAGCGGATTCAAAATAATGGTCACCTACATCGAGGGATAACTCGTATTTGAAGATTTAGGCATCATTCACCCAAATTTCAATGTTTATCATTTTTGTACTCTACGTATAAGTCAACCCTGGATTTTTGTAGAATTTTTAGCACTTCAAAACACGACTTCCATGCCACGATATGCAGTAGTTGATATTCTTAATACAGTGTGGGACCCCTTATCCAGAATCCTGAAGGACTCAAAAACTGGAAAGTTGCTATGATTGCGAAAGCGAAGTATCGTTCTGCTACCCTAAGGTGTCACTAGTGGTAGACTGGTGCAGGAGTTGTCTTTTGCTTACATTGCACAAAATTACTGTGGCTTGATGATTATTCACTGTAAATAGTGTTCATGGGATCGGGTTGTGATTGAAAACCATCACGGTTATTCAAAGAACATATTCCTGTTAATGCTAAATACAGGTATTAGTAAAATATTATCCAGAAATTTAGTTGATGGGTGTGGTTACTCGTCATTCTTAAAGGGAAAATACACTAGCACAATGATAAAAGCATCCTTGATGACATCTGCTCCTTTAGTAATTAAGATACTACCATATTTTTCAATAGATGTGTGTTAACTTTTGTTAAACAAAAAATTTCGAAATATGGCAAAAATGGTCATGCGCGGTATTACATAAGAAAAAATTAAAACTTTAAAAGTGAATAAAAGTTTTTTTACCTATAGCATTGCTATGCTTTATGTCATCTTGATGGCTAATTCATGATAATTCATCTCATTTTCTTTTAAAACCACAATGTATGCAATTATTTGCAATCAGATTTTCATAGCTTAAAATTTACAAGTTCAAAAATAATTTACTACAAAGCACAATAAAAAAGAAGCTGTTGGAAAAGAACCTTTCTCATCTGGGCAGTATTTACTTAAGTCTAGAGTTTTAGCCTTATTTTAATTATTTAAAATTTACAGGACCAAATTTTTCCATACTATACAGATGGAGTCATTAAATGCTTCTTTATTCAGACAGTCAAGTTTTAAACATGGCAACTCACTAAAGGACTCTTTAGACTGAGATCTTAAAAATGAAAAATAGATTCAATTAATTGTGCCTTACTTTAGTTATTCAACGTTTTTTGGGAGTTAAATCATACCTAGCAGAAAATTGACTGTGTTATGTATACATTTTAATGAACGGTGAAAATATTGAGGCACTTGTTATACATTAGGTGTGTGTTATCTATTGAAAAATACGGTAATTATACACTCTCAGCATCAATAATTGTAATAAACTAAGCCTGCTGGTCAGGATATGCTACTATATACAGTATGCACATCTAGCGCACTACATACATCCTATGGGGACCTGAAATCCAGAAAATCCAAAAAATTGGCAGGCCGTACATCCCAAGCTTGCCAGATAAGGGGTCTCTTACTGTACCGCCTAGTTCATTTAAATGACATAAAAATGTAGCACTAATTTTTATTTAGAGCAACTTTACTTATCAAAAGCAAAACAATAGTAGTTTCAAGAAATACCATATTTACCCGAATCTAAGATGACCCTCTCCTTTTAGCAGATTGTCAAAACAGAAAAAAGATTTTATGAACTAATTTCTCACTGACTGTATTTGGTGTATATACTAGTTCATTCATTAATTGAAATGGTTTGTTACAAATTTTTTCTGAAATAAAAAAGAATTTTAAAAATGTATTTTTAAAATTATGACTTTATTAATTGAATTGTAAGTTTTGTAAGTTTGTAAGATTGTAAGTTTTCAATGAAAAATACAATTATTTTTTCTTATGTTCCATTTGTTTAAAAAAACATTGGTTAAACATGTATCCATCCTTTCTACAGTTCTATGATAACTTGTCGTGGTCATTTTCTCACACATCAATTTGTTGTGGTTAGTTCGTCACACATCAATACATTGCATGACAAACTCATCGTGCATCAATTCATCTTGATGAATTCGCCGTGGTGTCTTGCCTTCCAATTTGTCTTGCGACAAATGTCGTGACAAATTTGTCTCGCAACAAAACTGTCACGCGACGAATGTCTCGCAATGAATTGACGCGCGATGAGTTCGTCGAGCGATGTATTGATGCGTAATGAGTTTGTGTGACGAATTGATATGCCATGAATTGAAGCGCGGTGAACTGATGGGCGATCAATTGACCACGATATATGATGGTATACAACTTCGCACTCAAATTTAAGACTACCTCCGATTTTCGCAAGCTGAAATTTGGAAAAAAACCTCGTCTTGGATTCGGGTAAATGCAGTATGTTATGTGAACTCCTTGTACGCTTTATGTATGCTAGTAATTTTAAATTCAAAATAAAAATTAAGGGACATAATTCAAACTAAAACTTTGGCATTTAAAAACCAAATAATTTGTTACGTCAGATAATATTTTTTTAAATGATTTTTTTATCGAACTATATAAAAACTAACTAACTTTTCTCTTCTTTATTTACAGAGCATGAGCCCAATAGCAGTTTTATGGTTTGCCGGATACATTCTTATTTCCCTGACCTCTATTGGAATGCTTTTTGAAAACCGTCCAAATGCCTCCTCATTTGAGTTTCTTCGCTGCTTACTTTTTGTGACCTATGTGCAGCATTATGGGGCACCTGTCGTGGGGAGTGTTTTGTCTACACTTCAAGTATTATTCGTCCTCTCCGCAACATTCTGGGGTCTCCAAACACTCAAGATTCTACAGATTAAAATAAAAACAAAGTGATTTCCTTAACAAAATGACTAATGAACTTCTCCATCCCCACTGATAAAATAGAGCGCATTGTGGCTTATTGGAATAAATCTATATCACAAAAATGGTGAGGTATTATCAAAGCTGTCCTATGCAGTTTCAGAACATTACCAGAAGAGAAAAGGGATGAGTGAATAACTAAATGTACCTCACTAAATAAAAGGGTACAAATTATGACATTGAAGCCAAATCTAGACATGACTCGAACAAAATAATTTTGTGCAACTTTATCATAAACATGATCAAGAGAGAAGAAATCTCTTATTTCTCAAAGTAAATAAGATGTGTGTTACAAAGATCTAGGAAAAACTTGTGCATGTCTTATAATTATCAAGTAATATTTAAAAAACATAATGCACAATCACACCATCAAATACTAATATAATAAATAAAATTAAAAAGATTCAATAAAATATTTTAGCTAAGAATTTGTTCAATTTTAATTTTTCATATAATTATAAGATAACTGATTTATAAATAAGTTAAAATTCACTCGCTTCATTAATAAATTTGTAGCAACATGTCCAATGAGAGGGTACCTGCTGTCTTAAAACCATCTTTCCCATTCAAGAACAAGCAATTTAAAAAATATACTTGCCTCGGGTATCTCCAATAGCCACAACAAGGTTATTGTTGTGGCTATTGGAGATACCCGAGGCAAGAATATTTTTTAAAATTGCTTGTTCTTGAATTTCTTCAGCCATAAGACGAGCTTGACAGTTCTCTGTTGAATCGTTCCCATTGTCGTAAATGCCAAAATGATCACTGCATCAATCTTGGGTAAGCTGTTTTTTGAAGTGAAAACTGATTATTTAATAAAAATACAATGATTAATAGGTGGTATCAATTTAATTGAGAATTCAGATCTCATAAATTATTCCAAATTAACAATTAAACAAGAATGTGGCTTTGGAGTTGAGAATATCAGGTAAGGGTTGAAAGCAACTGGAGCATTGAAAGAATAAATACCTTGTTAAAATAAATAATTTACCAAATGAAGGATAATATTCACTTTGTAATGACTAGAAATTGTGCTAACATATTCAAGCTCACTTATGATAAATATCTCTTCATACCATACCCTAAGCACTCCATAAGAACAGCTTTGGGATTTGACACCAGATGAATATACTCAAGAATTGGTTAATGTGAAACACCCTTGAGCATGAATAAGAGAGAAACTGAATATTCTCTCAAGGAAAATTAAAAATGGCCTAATGCAGATCAAGATTTTCACAATGTAAAGCATGCCCAATGAAGAGATGCTTTAGTGCAGCAAGAAATAAGGCTATCTATACCATTATCATAACTTGGTCCATTGGTAAGTAACTCATAATACCTCATGCACTCATGTTCATATTTGTACAGGAAAATATCTCAGACAAGTTTCAAAATTATTACCAATATTTCCATTAAGCCAGATATCTAAGGCATGGAATCACAGAAATAAATATATGAATTGTCACTTCTTCATTTGAAATTCCCAAATAGTATAGGAATTTCCACCCTTTTCCTACCATATGTTGCTAGTAAACGCATTATATTCTAACCTTAAGTCATCTTATTCAACAATGACATAATGAAGTATAACACTACACTCAGGTGTAAGCTTTTGATGCATTCAGGTTTAAAAATTGGCAATGGAAGTCAAACCACTTTCTATTAGAAAGACAAGGACAGTGCAACATATGAGATCACTCTTGAAAAAACAAAGAGTAGACCCACAATACATAAGGCTCAGGACAGACATTTCTGAACCTTGGGAATGCTATTCAAAAGTATCACCCCATCATGAACACTCGGACGCACTCAAGGACTCGGGTTATTTACAAATGGTAATTCTTCCTCGTAGTAAGGTTAATTGTTTGCTCAATGATTATGATCCTCTTCAACTCTGGAACCACTTGAAAACAATCCATAGGCTTGGCCTAAGTAATGAATCAAATGCATATTCTCAATGCAAATCCTCTAGAGAGCATCAGAGGTGCAAGAGTGCCACCTCAAACCATCCTAAATTTTTTTCACAGAGTTCTGACTCTGTGAAAAAGGAACTGTATGAGTGGTTAGGGATGCAAACCATTACAAATCCTTTAAATGTGAGCAACTTTTGGCCTTGGTGCTGACCACTTCAATTTCTCTCTGCTAGATTACACTGGAAGGAAGTCGATCGAAAGCCTCTGGAGGAGGGGGCCCTCGTCTACCGAGTCCACTATCACGCGATGGTTCTGGGCATCCATTAACAACCAGAAGCTCTACAAGACTGCCCGTTGAAGACGCCAATGCCGGCATGGGAAGATTTGGAGAAGACATTGATGCCATTCTAGCATAGCTGAGACAAGTGCGACCTTCATGATCTACAGCCTTGACATCTGCATTATTCTGCAAGAAAATGCACATAGGTTATTGGATAGATCTTGCTAAATGTCACACATTACGAATCATAAGTTAAAATTGTAATGGGATAAAATCATTAAGCAAGCATTGCAAACTAATTCACCTAAACTCTTAAGAATTAATATTTACCCAAATTAAAAGCTGTGCCATTGCAAGATTACCCATTGCACAAGCCAAATGAAGTGGGGTCCTAAGGTCTACAGAGCTAAGTGTTGTATTCACATGTTCAGGAGAGTTGGAATGTGCAAGTAGAAAGGCAACTGCTTTCATATCAGACCTGAAATGACAACATTAGATTAGATAAGTGTAGTGTACATCATTCAAAATGCTGTACACAACTTTAAACACTTCCAGCACAAGAGTGTATTTAATTTAAATGCTATCATGTACAAATGACAACACTTAAAAGTTATTTAATGTAGGAAGAGGAGAGAAGAGGAAGCGAGAGATGAAAGGACAGGTGGAAGAACACAAGGATAGAGGACAGCAGAGAGAAAGAGTAGGTTAAATACAAGAGAGAGAATAAGAGAAGCAATTATGTGACACTATTCCATTTGTAATAAGACCGATCAACAGAAACATTTGTTTCAGCATATGGACTCTCCCCCTTATTCGTTTGATAGATAACAAGGTAATAATGTTAACATAAATGTATTCAGTTAAATTTATGAAAATATCAAAGTGAAATAGGCAGAGAGAAGTTAGATGAAGTCCAAATGGAAGAGTAAAGCCAAATTGAGCAAAGCATGTAGACAGGTTGGCATATGTAGTGGCACAGGAGGAAAAATCTTCCTCATTTTAATATTAAACTGTTTTTTTAATACAATAAGTATGCCATGTAAGCTTTTCAACTACACCAAATGGGATACTTGATCAAATTCCAGAGAAGAAGGTAAATCAAATTTTTAAATCCTAAAAGTTCAATAAGATTTCCTTGTCCTTATGAAATTTCCACATTCTCTGCATGACACAAATAATGTGCATTATTAATAAAAAGAATGTACTATATTTTGAAAGTACAGGGAGCTCCCAACTTATGGGTGACTCGACTTACATATTTCCAACTTTACATATAGGTTCATCGCAGGGAATGTATTCTATTTATATAATATAAAATTTGTTCTAACATTACTATACATTATTTATTTAATAAATAGATGCATATTATATTATAAATATACTATATATTAATAAATATTTATATAGTTATAATAAAACTAGCAGCCCCATTACCTTAGTGCCAATGATTATCGTTTCACACTTTATTATAGAGGAGCTCACAAACAATCATGTTCTTTCAAGTGTCCACAACAACTGCTTTTAAATTCTTACAGGGCCTACTAGAAAGCCGACGTCACAATGTCACACAGTTTCTCAATTATATACGGTATATTCAAAAGGAAAAAATTTAAAATTCTGCCTTACATTATTTACAATAATTATCATAATTAATTCAACCATTTATTTAATTTTTTACTCATGAATTGTTACCAACAAATTTTTTTTGTACTTCATGATGTGTTATTTTTCATTTATTAATAACAGCCCATATTCTCATCATCAAATTGCTAACTGATGTGTAGGCCTATTTGCGTTAATAAACATTAAATATGTAGAATATAATGATTTTACTTATGAAAAAGGTAATATTCCAGTATTGAAATAAAGTAAGATTTTTTCTTTTAATCAATCGTTTTAAAATGCCCTCAGTCTACATGCAGTTTACTGAATAATAATTATCTGCAATTATTTACGTTGCAATCTATTACATTTGATATTGCTACAACAATAATTTTGATGCTTGATAAAAAGTTTGAAGCAAATAATGCAATTCTTTCATCTATTTGAAGGCTTAATAGATGTTGATTAAATCGGAGGCAACAATGCGGGTCACCCTGGCAACATCCAGAAAGAGTACGAAAAAGCCACAAAATTTCGAAAAGAAACATGTATTTCTGACAAATTCTTCCGCATAACATCTAAACACTGCAAGAATAAGATATTTTACAGTTTTAGCTGTCGAATAAAGTAAAAACGGACAAAACAGGTCCATATTTATGTATTTTGAATGAAAGAAAAAAATCTTGCACCTTAAAAAATTGAAAATCCCGTGTAAACTTATGAGAAAATATAATCGTCTCCCGGAGTCGAATCTGGGACTTTTTCCAGGATGTTTGATTTTTCTAGGCACCACCTCATGGGGGTTTAACGATTGTGAAAGTTTCAGCTCTTAACTCCATTGTAAAATGTCCAAAAGTACCATGACAGACAGAGAGAGAGAGAGACAGACAGATGGAAAGTTGAGAATTATTATATAAGACTAATTTACAGGAAGGGTGGGAGAGAGAACGGGAGGAAGGGTGGGAGAGAGAATGGGAGGAAAGGAGGGAGAGAGAATGGGAGGAAAGGAGGGAGAGAGAATGGGAGGAAAGGAGGGAGAGAGAATGGGAGGAAAGGAGGGAGAGAGAATGGGAGGAAAGGAGGGAGAGAGAATGGGAGGAAGGAGGGAAAGAGAATGGAAGGGAGAGGGAGAAAAATGCAAGGAAAGGAGAGAGAGAGAATGAGAAGGGAGAGAGAATGAGAAGGGAGAGAAAATGAGAACGGAGAGAGAAATGAGAAGGGAGAGAAAATGAGAACGGAGAGAGAAATGAGAAGGGAGAGAAAATGAGAAGGGAGAGAGAAAATGAGAACGGAGAGAGAAATGAGAAGGGAGAGAGAAAATGAGAACGGAGAGAGAAAATGAGAAGGGAGAGAGAAAATGAGAAGGGAGAGAGAAAATGAGAAGGGAGAGAGAAAATGAGAAGGGAGAGAGAAAATGAGAAGGGAGAGAGAAAATGAGAAGGGAGAGAGAAAATGAGAAGGGAGAGAGAAAATGAGAAGGGAGAGAGAAAATGAGAACGGAGAGAGAAATGAGAAGGGAGAGAGAAAATGAGAATGGAGAGAGAAAATGAGAAGGGAGAGAGAAAATGAGAAGGGAGAGAGAAAATGAGAAGGGAGAGAGAAAATGAGAAGGGAGAGAGAAAATGAGAAGGGAGAGAGAAAATGAGAAGGGAGAGAGAAAATGAGAAGGGAGAGAGAAAATGAGAAGGGAGAGAGAAAATGAGAAGGGAGAGAGAAAATGAGAAGGGAGAGAGAAAATGAGAAGGGAGAGAGAAAATGAGAAGGGAGAGAGAAAATGAGAAGGGAGAGAGAAAATGAGAAGGGAGAGAGAAAATGAGAAGGGAGAGAGAAAATGAGAAGGGAGAGAGAAAATGAGAAGGGAGAGAGAAAATGAGAAGGGAGAGAGAAAATGAGAAGGGAGAGAGAAAATGAGAAGGGAGAGAGAAAATGAGAAGGGAGAGAGAAAATGAGAAGGGAGAGAAAATGAGAAGGGAGAGAGAAAATGAGAAGGGAGAGAGAAAATGAGAACGGAGAGAGAAATGAGAAGGGAGAGAGAAAATGAGAAGGGAGAGAGAAAATGAGAAGGGAGAGAGAAAATGAGAAGGAAGAGAGAAAATGAGAAGGGAGAGAGAAAATGAGAAGGGAGAGAGAAAATGAGAAGGGAGAGAGAAAATGAGAAGGGAGAGAGAAAATGAGAAGGGAGAGAGAAAATGAGAAGGGAGAGAAAATGAGAAGGGAGAGAGAAAATGAGAAGGGAGAGAGAAAATGAGAAGGGAGAGAGAAAATGAGAAGGGAGAGAGAAAATGAGAAGGGAGAGAGAAACTGAGAAGGGAGAGAGAATGGCAGTAAGGGAGAGATGTAGTAAACAAGGTGGAAAATGCCTTTATTTGTTGTAAAGCATTGTAACGAAATGGTTTGCCACACTCTATCGATGTTTGACTATTCTTTTATTCTTTGCTCTTTGTTTACTATTGCTTTTATCATTTTCGTACATCTTCACAGTTTATCTTTGTTCTTATTTGTTTGTTCCTCATTTTGCCACTCTCTCCCGATGTTTGATTCTACTTTTCTGTTCGTTCTTCGTTTATTATAATATTTTTTGACTTCTCGAAATTTCCCACAGTAGAACTGCGGGCTCTTTACTAGTAATTATAAATATGAATTATAATAAATATCTGAATGCACCTAAGTTATGTTATGAAAGTGTGCATTTTTCTAACTTGTTAAATGTACATGAATGCAGGTATGTGTAAGAGTAATTTCCGACATACCATATCTGACTGAATAGAAGCTGATCCCGGATTTAAGTTAACCCCCCAAAATTTCCACCATTTTTTGGCAAAAAAGTACATTTCGTAGATTTTATGCTTAAGTGTGCCAGGCATGCATACACAGCCTAGAATACATTATTCGGATAGAAGAAAAGAGTGGGAAATGGTTTAGTAGTTGACATTTTGAAATATTACCCCAATTAATAATTTCGCGTTGTTGAATAATTTTCCACATTCAGTGATGATAATTTCATTCATGTTCATTTTCACAAAAGGTCAAATAAAGCAAGATAATTTTTAATCCAAGTCTATTTCCAATGAAATTAGCATTTACATTGCTTTAAGAAATTGCATTTTTATAATATGTTCCATGTAAAGTTTTACCGAAATTCAAACAGTTGAGCATCCAAAGCCATCATCACATTTTGCATAATCGTCTGCATAGTCAATGTATGCAAATTTAATAGATTCCATGAATGAGGTTTTAACATGCATACAAACATTACAATGACTATAGCAATAACTACAATAGCCAAGTAAAACTAATAGGGATACCTGTACTGTTTATTTTTGAATAATTTTCTCTGAAATCAGAAGACACAATCAATGGAGAGCAAAACTTCAGCACATCTACAGCTGCTTGACAACATGAGGCAAACTTATCATCCACCACTGCCTTCAACCAATGACATTTCATTTTGAATATTCCTCCTCCTGTCAGGGTCTTTCTTGCCAAAGTTTGAAAGAACTAATCTATGGCACCAAATCGAGAAGCTTCGCACAGAATGGGAGTAAGAGCAAATCATAAGGAGAACAACTGTTCCGTTCGAACCCCTTACATCTTTTACTGCCACAAACCCATTTGAATAATTAATTTTTGGAATTTTAAAAATATCAAATCAACTGCGAGCTTGATTAGGTTCTATAACAAATCTTCATAGACCCACGAGGATATAAAAACTATAAAAAGATGCTTTATGCAACTGGTGTGAATATTGCTTAATTCTAGGTGAAAAATAATCTTACTTGCAAACTGCATCCACCAGCTGCTCACCAATTGGAGGCTCTGATGGGATTTTTGTAAGGAATTCTTTCAATTCATATTTGCTACGAATCCAGCGCTCCTTTTCCTCACGACTTGAATTTGGTGTTGGCTTTGCTCGACCATTAGTGCATGCTTCCCAAATCTCATTGGCTGTTGAGTTCCCTATAGCCAGCATTACACTCATGTGTCCTGGTCTGAGAAAGAAAGTAAGAGAGAGGGAATTCCAAAAGAGGCTATGTAAATGTTGCCAATTAACATCAAAGGTTTACTTAATATCCTGTGGAATAAAATATTAATAACACCTTATAATAATATTCCTATCAAATAATGAACTTAAAGAGGACACCTTCCTCATAGATTTTTTTGAATCACTTAAGGTGATCATTTTAAGTTTCTTTTTTTGAGTCAAAATATAATGTGAAAACAAAAAAGACACTATTAAAAAAGAAAGAAACTTCTCCTTTACTGGAAGCCCACTACAATTTTCATAAAAAATACCATATTGGCCCAATTATAAGGTGATAGTTTTTTTTAATTTGAGCCAAAAAATCCATAGGCTGCTTATAATTGCAGCTGAAGGTATCTTCTATTCCTTACCTCCCTCCCCAAAATAATTTTTGTCACACTGCTTCTGAAATTTGAGGTCCATCTTATATTTGAGATCCACCCATAATCAGGCCAATATGATAATGTTTTGATCAGAGCTGAAGCATCAGTTATTGACAAACATTCCAAATAATAAATATTGCTACACAAGCAGTTTAATCAAATCAAATTGAAATGACAAGTTATGGTTTTCTGGTGCAAGTTGTGCAGCCAAAAGTTGGGTTTTCTCCCACTTTTAGCTTGACATAAACACACAAATGGCCAAATTACAGAAGAAGCAAATATCATAAAAACTTCAAACAGAAGGAATGTGCCAGTATTCGAAACAACTTCAACAAAAAGACTGGACTGCAAGCTTAATCTCACCATGGAAACTGATGAATTGAGAAAAATCTAAGATGATAAATTACAGAAATGAAAAAAGAATGAATCAGTGTGTGGATTGGCAAATATACAATTCCAGCTCATTTCATGATGCCTAACAATTTTAAGTCTCCACAGTTATAAGGCAATATACAAACAACAAAGTATTAATCAGTGATGAAAACAAGTCACTTGAACTCATAATGTAGTAATTTTGACTTTTACATCCCCTCCACATTTAAGGAAGAGGTGAGCAAATGGTTGCAAAGAGAGTTTATAATGTACATGTGATCTGCGTTTTCTTCACTTTTTTGTGGTGAAACTTTTTTATCCACCACCTGTGTACACACATGTGATCATAGGCTTCCCCTTGAAGACTTTATCACTTCAAACATGGGAGAAAAAATGCCTAATTTCAGTTTTTGCAATTTTGGCCAGCGACTCTCACGGCTGTCAGGGCAGAAAAAATGGTGACATGATTAGAGTTTGTCATATTATGGTGTACTGTATTTATTATTCTTTCATGTTTGTGCATCTGTGATGATATCGAGCTAAACCATGGTCCTAATAAATTAAGTATTTTCTATCAGAATACCAGATCTATTGCTGTTAATAGACTAACAGATTTTAATCTGGCTTTCTCCGATTCCTCTCATCATGGTGTTATTGTGATTTGTGCTACAGAGACTTAATTGAATCCAGCCATATGTAACTCTTATAAGAGACTTTAGAGCTGTGTTTTACATGTAGTTCACGGCTCACTGAAGGTGCTGCAGTCACAGCCACAGCACTCACGGCGGTGGTGCACGTAGCTGGCTGCCTCCATTTTGAGTTAATTAGCAAGGCAAAATCTGCTATTACTGGTTTAGTACGATTCTGGCGAGTATATAATAATGTCTTTAATACGAGACAAATGTGCAGTGGCAGACCGTAGTTTAAGAAGATGCGACGGAGTGCAATTGTTCTGCCCTCCAAACAACAGTCAAGGAAGTCTTAAAAACAGCATATATTTTTAAAAAGTTTTCTGACAAAATATTTCTACAAAGTGTGTATGTGAATGCATTTTGTGGGAATGCACTTATATTTTCTCAACAGATACCTGCACTGGATAGATCTCCTAGGAAGGAAGGAAATTTCTCTCGTTTTTGTGTGTGCGAGAAGCATTTTGAGAAGTGTTTCTCATTTTTAGGTGTTAAGTCTCACTTGCTTCACCTAGCTGTGCCATCCATTGCCCTGAGAATGAATATGGTATGAGTCAGTATTTCACAAAATAAGCCGTAATTTTAGATTGAGTAATTGGTATTTCTATTTAAAACTTTTCATGGTTATTCGTAGATTATAGTTAGTTCTTTGGAAGTTAAACTGCTATGTAGACATTTGGGAATAGAATTGTGCTTGTAATAGAATGAAATAAGTATACCATAGTGATATCTCATTTTGATTATTGTATATGTTTTATTTTTAAATATTTTAAATTATTTACAGAAATTGTTCACATGTTTATTTCTTGTTCCTCATTATGTTTGCTTGTATTCCTTGACGTTAAAATAATTCTTTCTTTGTTCCAAAACGCATTAAGAAGTATTTGTTTTTTGATCTAGAAATTGAAGTTTCCATATCGAAAGTTTTCCTTGTTATTTGATTAATACATATAGATCTTAAATGGCCTGAGACTGCTAAGAACACCTGATCATCAGCAAACACAACTGTGCTTATAATAGATTATAAATAAAAACAAAGTGGACATTTTGTTGTGTAATCTGATATATGTGATCCTCATGGAAAAACATGTTTATAAACCTCAAGTGGCCTTAAGTTAGATTTAGGGAAACATTTGAAACATGGCCATTGCCTTCTGCATCAATTTCTTCAGGTTTGGAATGTAATTGTTATACTTAATGATTGACATCTTTAGAAATTTATTTTCATTCTTCTTACAGGGGGAACAGAAGATTCCTGTACAAACATGGGACTTTCACCAAAGAATGCCAAAAAGAATGAAAAATCACCTTACCTTAGTTTTTCGGTTGATCCACAAAGTCGTACTTAATGTGAAAGTTTGATGTTTCCCATCGTTCAGGTGTATTTCCCTTAAATATGTTTTCATTCATAAAAGGTATTAACATTATAAAAATGGATACAGTAATTCATTTTTATATCTGTATCGTATTTATGTACAAATACTTCACTGTTAAGTAGTTTGATAATAACTCTGCAATGTGTGATATATGATAATAAATTTGATTTCTTAAATGCAATTCAACATTTCTTCTATCCATCCAATTTATATTTGCTACGATTATCATAATAAAGCAGGAGGGGGTGGGGGTAAAGGACAGTGTTACATGGTGAGAACACAATAGTGGTGGGGGGACATTAATTGCTATTTTCACAGGCAAAGTTATCTTGGACCTGACTGAAAAATTCTTGCTGCAAAGCTTCAGCCAAATACCTTCCTCCAGGCTAGATTACTCATTGCGGTCATGTATCTACCTTCCCATGTCCCTCACAGACCTAGAGACTCTCCATCCTTCCCTCGAGTTGATGATTGACTGACTGAAAGAGACTCGCTCATCTTTCTTGGCGACTTCAAACTCGGTGACATCACCTGGGTTCCCAACGCTGATAATGCTTCCCTAAATGCTAATAATGGCCTGCATATCAATACAGCCCTGGATTGGTCAAATGAATTTAATCTGAGGCAAATAGTTAGCTTCCCTACTCATAATGATAATTTTCCCTTACAAATAAGGGAAAACTCAATATACTGTTACCAAACTATTTGGTGTGGAAAATATTACATCAGACCACATTCCGTTTTTTTGGGAACTTCAGTAGAGGTAATTGCTCGTGTTAACAAAACTCACATGGTCGGATATAACTGGAAGAGAATGGACCTTAAATGCTCTTAAGGGGCTCCTTGCTCATTGCCCATGGAATCCCCTTGAGGCCACTTCTTCTACAGATGGATGCTGTGCTTTGTTCTATTTTATCTTAGAAAGCTGTATTTTGGATTGTCCCCCCTACTGAAGGCTAACCCGCTTAAATTCTTCATAGGGTTCGATAGCAAACTTATTTCATCACTTAAGATTAAATTTTGGCATTTCAGAAATGGAAATGGACAAAATTACTCTGTGGCTATGTATTAAAATTTATTGCCAAATTGTGTTTTTGAACTGCATCTGCCAATCAGAACTTCCACTTTATGTAAGCACTTAAATAAACATATACTCATATCTTGTTAAATGGCATCTGTCAAGCAACAATTAAATACCATATATTTCTCTTCCATGCTCTTATATGGTCTGTACTGTATCAATTAAAAAATCTATTTTGGTAGAGGACAATATTTACCACAAAAAATTCTGCGAGACCATATAAAATATGAATTATATGAGGCAGGTCCAGAAAGTAAGTACAGATTGGCTGTAAATGAAAAAGAAAATTTTTTAAAAATATTTCTCTATTGTCACAAGTTTACACATACTTTAAGCTACTTCTCAACATAATCGCCCCCTGAATTGAGACATTTGTTGTATCGGGGCAAAAGTTTTGTATCCCCTCGTCGATGAAGACTGTCGCCAACATTTTGATCCAATCCTGCACGGCTGTCTTCACCTCATCATCGCTGTTGAATCGTTCTGCTGCTAAAAATCTCTTCAAGTGAAGAAAAAGATGGAATTCACTGGGTGCAAGGTCGGGGCTGTAGGGTGGGTGTTCAAAGACTTCCCACTGGAATTGTTCAAGCAGATGGCATGTTCGAGCAGCGGTGTGCAGTCGTGCGTCGTCGTGAACCAAAACAACTCCAGAGCTGAGTAGGCCTCGTCTTTTGTTTTTGAATCGCTTGCCATAACTTCTTTAGAGTCTCACAGTAAACATCTGCGTTTGTTGTTGTTCCTTGAGGCATGAAATCAATGAGCAAAACACCACTTCTGTCCCAAAACATGGTACACATGATCTTCCTGGCATAAAGCGTCTGCGTCTTTTAACTCCACAAGTGGGTGTTTACTCTTGTCACTTATCCCTTATTTTGAAATATTTGCTTTAATATTTGATAAATGTAAAAATGTATTGGAATAAAAGTTGTAGAAAATTTAATTTTCTACAACCTTTGTTTGAAACATTTTCCCATATATTATATTTTTAGTGCCACCACCACGCCACCTACAGACGACTATTGATAACAACTGACGCTTAGTTACATCTTAGAAACGCTCCTTTTTCTTTTCTTAATTGTTGGTGCTTTGTGGCTATATCCAATATTGGAAGGCTATGGTTTGAGTTTATTTCTGTTCTTTGTCAAGTCTAAAATTTTCTCACAGTTTCTTCAAATATTTATTATTATGTAACCTATTTGCAATTTTTAGAAAATTACAGGTACAGAGAAAGTCATGTGGTGGCCACATCAGATTTTTTTGTTGTAAACTTCAGGAAATGTCCCGTTTTCGCCTTTTTGAAATATGGTCACCCTAACTTAAGTGTAACAATTGCAAACTGCCATATTAAATTAGTATGCTACAGAAAGGTGACTTCTTTATCAAAATCATGTATAAGTGCAAGCCCCAAAGACAAGAAACCCATTGTGAATCCAAGAAAAAATACTTTCTGGTACCTGACAGTATTTCCAGTAAATATCATCACCAGCCAAATGTCTGAATATGTTACTGCTACTTACTCACAGCAAAAAATTTGGATTTGCTACTATAACCTGACTATAGAAATTTTTAGAGAAAAATGCATGCTATATTCTTAAAAATATTGTTTGATAATGAAGAAACAGATATGACCTCTTGTTGGACCATACAGTTAAATAAGAATAACTTTTATTAAGTATAATGAAATTTATATTATTAATTATCATTCATTTTTTGGAAAGTAGGTTAAAAATACAATACAATATGAAAAATATAATTGGAAATTTATCCCGCCATTGGTCCGCTGTATTTTGTGACACCGTTGGTTGTGGGTGAGGGCCGCACTCACCCAGATGATTGTTCCTTCCTCGTGGTAAAATAATTATTTGTTATATCATTTAATCATTATCTTCCACAATTTCATGTCCTTAATTATGTATAAGTAAAAATATAAATAAAAGAAGCAATAATATATTTTTTATTAAGATTATACTCCTTGGTCCATTGGCTGAAGGAATGATGTGGTATTAGGTGGTAGAAACATGACTTAGACTTTCCGCGAGAGATACTGGATGCCCAGGTGCATTGTCAAAGATGAGCAGCACTTTAAACGACAAATTTTTATTTCTACAGTAGGTTTTCACTTGCTGAATAAAACAGTTTTTGAACCAGTCTTCAAAGAGTTTATCAGTAATCCATGCTTTCTTATTGAATCTCCAGAATACAGGCAAGTCCAATTTACTTTTTCCTTTTAAAGCACAGGGATTCGCTGCATGCAAAACCAACATTGGCTAAAATTTAAAGTCTCCAGATGCATTCCCACAGAGAAGGAGAGTTATTCAATCTTTAAACACCTTAACCTTTCACTCCTAAGCGGTCGGCGATTGCTCCATCCGCGCAGCGCTAGATACTCCGCAGCGTGCTCTACCGCCCTGTGCTGAATACTTTTGGTGCGCAGCACTTGATTACTCGTTTGTTGTTTTATATGGTTTGCTTTCATCATATAGTTGTTTTAAATATTTCCCATCATTCTTTTAGATCCAGGCTTCGGACCGGCGTTGGCTAAGTTAAAAATATATATTTTTTTATTTTAAATTTTTACGGTTTTTTAAATTTTTAATGATTTTTTTAATTTTTATTTGCTTTGCAATTTAATAATTTCTTTGTGTATGGTACACCTCGAGACATGGAACGACACATAGAGGAACTTGACATTTCTTGCAATTGTACCTTGTCTCCCATCTCTTATTGTTTTTCCGACAAACTACGCACTTTCTCATTGGGAATTTACTTTTTGCTGCCTCTGATGCATTGCTAGCCGGAAAATGCCTTTCCATCAGCCACAGAGGTGAATCCTCACTCGATCTTTTTCCTACTCCTGATCGCTTTCTTTCTTTACTGAATTTTTCGAGAATTCCTCGGATTAGCGCCAAATAAAATTTTGCTATTGGAATATTATTTCCCGTCACCACTTGCTAAAGGATGTGTGCACTCAGCACGGAAAGGTCGAATAATATAATCACAGTAAAAGTAGACAAACAGTAATCCAAGAGTATCCAAAAACAATGTCCAATATGAAAGCCAAGGTCCAGAAATAAAAGTTGAGCAAAGCAAAAGAATAAATCCACAAAGCCAAAAAGAATGTCCAAAAGAAATGCAAAGATCGAAAAATAGAAAATCGGTGAGAGGGAACACAGCGCGTAACTCTTGAGAAAGACAAGGATAAACTGAGCTCCGAAATCCGACGAAAGCATATCGAGAAGAAAAAAATAACGGTACTATAAGGGCATAGGGGCTGAGATAAAGTCAAGGGACTCTTGAAGGCGCCTGAAACATGTTGCCAAGTCGGGAACCTAACTCTCCCAAACATTCATTAAAAGGCATTGAATGACATCTACCGGCATTGAAAAACATTCCTAAATAAGGAAGAGACCGCTAGATATCGCTAGAAGCAAAAACGAGAAAACAGGTCTCGAGCAGCGACACGAAAAACCGGCGAACGAGATATGACGTCGTTAGCACTGAGGGGTCGCATATCCCGGACGAGTTATCACGTCCATAGCACTGAGCGGCCGCAACCCTCCGGATGAGATATCGCGTCCATAGCAGCAAAAAGGTTAAATCCAGGTGCTTCGCATTTTTCCCGCTAAATATATGAGCGATTTGGCACTTTCTTCCAAAACAAGCTGGTTTCATCACAATTAAAAACTTGCTCTGGTTTGTAATCCTTGGATTCAACAAGATTCAAATACACATTTGGAAAATCCTTAGCCGTTTCGTGATCAGCTGATGCAGATTTCCCCGACAATTTAATATTATGCAAATTAAAGCGTTTCTCAAAATTCTCAAGCCAACCCCTACTGGCAGTGCTTTCTGAAGAATTTTCACAAATATTGCCTTCACTTTTAATCTTTAAATGGTCATATAAATTAAGAGCTTTATCCCTAATTAGCAGTCCATTAAGAGGAACATTTTTCTGGGTCATATTCTCTACCCATAGATTCAAAAGTTTTTCCATTTTTCCTAATCTAGTGTTACAAGTCATAAAAGAAAACTTAGCACTCGATGGAGCAGCAACATTGAAACTTCTTCAAACTTTGTGTCTCATAGGGTAGCCACCCATCAAGTTGAAAAAATCACTAGATGGCAGAACACCTCCTCCTAGCATGACAGAGAAGGCGCGCATATTTGCGCCTAACCCACAGAGAGACGAATTTTTTTTCGTGGTGCACATATCTGCGTGCTCCCCACCTGGCAAGCAACTTTGATGCGTGCATATACATGCCTAGCCCACTTAAGGGATTAAAGAAATTATAAAATAACATCGATCATCTCACTGTCGTTAATTTTTATATTATGTCATTAAATTCCAATTCATAAAATAGAGTTCACCTGTAATTATATCTATATTTTGTACCTGCAATAGTAGTAATCTGGAACAGAGCTTGATTTGAAGTTTTCCTGATAGATAAAATATTTTTATTTTATCATATAAGTTGTGTCAGTTACAAAAAGAGATCTAAGAAAAACATAAAATGATGAAAATAATGTTATAGACATAAAAAAACATACAGAAGAATGTATTGAGCAGCAAATTTAAACTTACGGCCATTCATCCAGCCCCAAAGACCTCACTCTTGATATATGCGATCCCAGGTTTCGGTGTATACCAGAACACTCTATGCACATTAGTACACCAAGGTTAAGACTGGCCCAGTCTGGATCTGGAATAAAAATTGAGAAACCATATTAATGAAACTGAAATGAAATTGACATCTGAATATTCACCTTCTTGTTATGTCCTGATACATTCAATCTTTTCACTCATAATAGGGAACAATGATTTCCATACATATTCTTTTTAAAAATTCTGATATTTCTAGCACACAAATAGAATGAGCACATTTTATTTCCAAGTAATCTGTAACTGAATAATAAAGATTACTGAAAGATTTAAACATAGTTAATGGTAATGAAAGAAATTGTCACTAAAAAGTGGTTAATACATAAAGTTTTATCACAATGTGCACAACGAATGAAGCAATAATTCTCTCATATTACACATAGCACTCCAATCAAATTATGAAAACACAATTCTTTTACATTAACAAAACTATCGACATCAACGTTATCATAACCAGACTTCTTACATTAATATTTAATCATAGCTACGAATTTAGGAGAAGATAGTTAAGAATGTATGAGCAACTGCATCACATTTCATTTTGTCAATAATAACTACAACAATATACTTTTTGATTGTAATGATATCAGTCAATATTATTGTTATTATTAATAACAACAAATAATGTTGTTTTTATCATCATTATCAATATTTTTGTTACTTTTGTAAACCTATAAGTGAATTCAAAAATGGTCAGTATTAAAAATATTGTGAAACATTTTAATTTAATTATGGACTAGCAATTTTCATCTTACATATTAACCGAAGAAAGTGATAATGAAGATAAAAAATAGCAAAACTATTATTTAACTATTTTCATGTGTTATTAGTGAATGGTGTACAGGAAGATTATATCTCACTAGATGTTATTGATGTGGATGAAAAGAATGGAGACAAAAAAGAAGGCAAAAAGGAGAGCGAAAGTGAAAATGAGAGTAATCTAAATAGAAAATAGCAGTGAAAGTTACATTGACTCTGAAGGACAATTATATGAAGAAGACGAACCTCGCACATCAAATCCAGATTTTTCTTTCCAGGAAGCTCAAGCTATTGTTAAATATAGTAAATTACCACATGGCAAACATCGTAGTTGGCCGTCTATGACAACTAGATTTAGGAAACTAGCAAAATATTACAGTAAAATTATTTATAAACTTGAGCACCGTGTCAACACTAAAGGTAGTAAGTTTGAAAAAATGAAACTTATAGAAAGTTATTGTATTGCAAAATTTGCAAATGTAAGGTCACTCAATGTTCCAGTGCAAGACATTAATATTCAAGCTTGGGCAACCGAGGCAGCAAAACAAATTGAATTCAACTTTAAACCAAGTAAAAAATGGTTGCTTTCCTTCAAAAATAAAAATAGGATTTCATCAAGGAAAATAACAAAAATAGTCAATAAAAGATTTGCACAATCATTAAGCAAAACACTAGATGGTGCACAACAGTTTCTTTGTGAAGCTAATCAAAAATGAAATATATCAGCGATGATCATATATTGAATATTGATCAATCTGGTTTCAACATGGAAATTGCACCATCCAGAATACTTTCAACAACTGGCAAAAAACAAACAATCATTGTAAAATCTGTAGTATCTACAACACATTCTTACACTGCACAATATACAACAACAAAATCAGGAAGACTTTTACCAAAAGTGCTAATATATTTAAAAGAATTGAATGGAAAATTTGGACCAACAGTTGCAAAAGAAATTATTTGTTAGTTTCGGTGCAAATGGTAGTTTTATGTATTTTTTCTTTGTGTTTTGATTCGTTAGTGTGGTGCTTGATTTTATTTGAATATTGTGCTTGTGTTTTTGGATCATTTTTTCGATGATTTGTGTGTCGAGTCTGTTGTGTAATGCGCAGTTTTTAATAAAAGTCAGTTCTATGTGAAAATCTGTTTTCGATAGAGGTGTATTTAGTAGTCTGTGAATCATGGAGTGGAAAGGAGCCAATTTATGTGAGATATGGTGGTGAGAGTCCATATGAATATATGTGTTGGTGTGCGTAGGTTTTCTGTAAATGTTGAATTGCAGTTTGTTATGTTCTCTTGTGATGAGCAAATCTAAGAAAGGTAAAGATTTATTGTTTTCTATTTCGTGTGTAAATTTTATCGTGTCGAATTGTTGGTTGAGGCGTTTTATGAAATTAGGGATGCTTTCTTTTGTTGTGTCAAAGATTGCGAAAATGTCATCTACGTATCCGAGCCAAATTTTTGGAAAATATGGGAAGGAAGATTTACAGGACTTCTCGAAATTAGTCCTTGTTTCCTTCGATGTCACCTCCTTATTTCCAAGCATACTCATCAAAGAAACCATAGAATTCCTACAGACATGGCTATTAGAAAAGAATATTCCCAAAGAAGCAACAGAAGAATACGTTCGTTTAACCTCCTTGTGCATGCAACAAAGCTTCTTTAAAATCAACAACTCCTTCTACCAGCAAAAAGACGGTACAACTATGGGTAACTCCCTTTCTTCTTTCATAGCTGAACTCTTCATGACTAATTTCGAGAAGTCCTGTCTCTTTGCTCTCAGCAGCTAGCGCTAATGAATTTTGAAGTTTTTTTGCATACACTTTCTATGGAAGAAAATTTATAATTATCTGTTAGTGCAAGTTGAGAACCTTCCCTTGTAAGTACTAGTTATATGTATGTATGTAATTTTATTACTTCGTGTGTTAGTTTATGGCTTGCCAGCATTACATTGACATGACGTATATATTTATGGAGAACGTTGAAAGAGTAAATTATATTTTTATGTTTCCAAGATTAGCATATATATTTTAACAAAACCTTCATAATGTAATATACCTATTCTAAATACGTAAGATCAAACTTTCGGAAATCGTTGGGCTATGGGTTTATTAAGCAAATAATTACTGTTGCAGTGCATATATTTAAGTACCAAGTTTTTAAGCAAATACTTTTACAAATGTTACATATTAAGTTAGTTCTGTAACTTAAATATTTTAATAAATTTGTTCCCATAATATCCACAACAGCATGGTATTTTGAAGGACCATGTTTTGCTAAATAAGGGCAGTCATGGCACTCCACAGACGTGACTAAATATTCTTCATCTACAACTACACTCACTCCATAACCTCTTTATCTTATTCTGTGTTCAGAGCAAATCTTGCCTTTAACAATACAAATTTTTCCTTCTCACTTCAGTTTAACAAATCCAACAGCATTACTAACATAGTCTTTCCTCATTGACCTCAAAGGGCGAAAAAAGCCATAAAAGCAACGATGAAATTCGCGGCATATACAAAAGAGACATACAGTTATGACAAACACTTCTACAGATTTTCTTTTCACAAGTATAGGTAATAACTAAGGCAGATAAACACTTAAAACAACAAACTTCACCACATTTCCTATAGACAAGACACACGGAAACAGTTAATTCACATCAATTTTGTATACTTGTCAATATTTGACCTGATGATTATGTAAAGGCAGATGATGGTGATTATTCACCGAACCCGGTCGTGTTTTACTTCATATATTTTGTGGAAATTAGATAAAGTTTAATATAAATAAAAAATACTATCTAGCATTGTTCATGTTATATTATTGTGGAATTCCACGAAGTCTCGGCCTCATCCATTACCTTTTGTATACTTATCTAACTATATTTTATTTACTAGATACTAGGACAGCATGGGAAAAAATACATAAATATTCTATATTATTAATTAAAACTAGAGTTGTTTTATTCATTTAATATGGGAAAGCTGTTTTAAGACGCAAATCTATCTTTTAAATATCTTCTGTATTTCAGTCGAAATAATAGTACTATTACAATAACTGAAAATAAAAGCGCTACATCGAACTTGTTTTATCAATTACATGTAATACAAACCTATCTTCTTTCACTCCACGCATTTCAGCATCTGAATATTGCTCCCTACGACTTCCAATGTACCACAAAAGCATGTACGAATCAACGTTGGGCAAATTATCAGATCTGGCTACACAAAACCCTTCATATGCCATTTTGCAAAACACAAAGCGAAATAAATGCAGGAAGGTCCAGTATTTCTACCAATATTTCTTCTAAGACGGCATATAGAGGAAAACAACAGAATTATGTCTTTCAAGCTTCTACTTCTATAACTGCACAATGGGTTCTACCATTGGGGCATTGGCTAACATGCTTGTGGCATGCACTGACATCACTAAACACTCAACAAACTTCAGCTACCAATCGGATGTGATCGGGTTTGGCATTAACTTGTCCGTTTTAAATTGCTTTTTTATAAATATCTGTTAAAAATTTAATGAAAAACTTTATATTTGCCTATAACAATTGCCATACAATACAACTTCATAAAATTTTCGGTAATTCCCGATATTTGACAGTCCCCCATTATCTTCCTTTCCAAAATCCTAGTCTGTTTCTGCTCCGGTATCCACTGGTGGTAATACATATATGGAATCAGGAATATCTTCCTCACTTAAATGCTCACATTCCTCCAAAACTTACGCCGTAATTAGACTCCTTGTCCTAAACATAATATAGCACGTATTATCCCAAACGGTCAAAAACGACCACATTGTAATTGAAGAGAGAATACACGTAATGTATGGTTTTTCTTAGATTTCTTTCATAACTAATATGAAATGAAACTTTTTGCAATAATAAAAAAATAATTTTTATGATATATAAAAAAATACGGAACTTACCAAATAGATTTCCATGACATGTCCTTGGAGAAAGTTTTTCTCGATGTTAACTCCACAAACCATTAAGCCAGACTGACAATTCAGCAACAGCACAACCCACGTGTTACCAGACATCTTTCTTTACAGATAAGACACAATGTAAGCCTATCAAATGCATTTCCTAGAATTCTAGGGGTTAAATTGCTAAAGGTCGTTTTTGACCATTTGGGCTTATATGCTGACATGGTCATTTTCGACCGCTTGGGTTTAAATGGGTTAATCTTGACTGCCATACATAATATATTCTTACAGATTGTCAAAACCATGGCTAGCAAAACTGCATGCAGTTAGGGCTTACTTTATAACCTACAGTTATAATCAGAAGTACTCATAGACAGGCGAGATTATTGAAGTAAGCCAGTATTATTTAGTTGGAAATAAGACCCGAGTTTAAATGCCCTAATCCTCAGCCAGGGCTATTTCAAGGTACAGGCAAGCCGAGCGGCTGCTCGGGGCGCTATCCTGATCATCTTTCTATGCATTGCTTGCGAATGAATAAATATAGGATACCAATTTATATTGCAGAACAGACTAGAATCTTGATAGCATTCCGTTTATTTTTTCATTATCAATAATTTTTACAGAGCGATGAATAAATTAACATGTACTTAGAAAATACCTCAACAAATATTTACAGATAGAGGTGCTGGAGAGCTATCTCGTCTGGGGCACCAAAATTCCTTCGGCCACCTCTGTTCACAGCATAATGAGGCTAATACTCCAATACATATCTATGAAGTATTTTAATGTAACATTAGATTTATGCAGAGGAATGAAGGATTAATATTTGCAGTAAACTTACTAGGAGCATCACAGTCCACACAATGTTTGTTCCCAAGAAGCTGCAAACGTATTGACTGGACAGACGCAGCATCCACAAGATTGTTTTGTTGTACTTTGGATTTACTGCTCTCATTACCCTGATAATAATAGAGAACTTATATTATAAAACCAAACAACTGCTAATAGAATAGTAAAAGAGTATATTTAAGGGTAATCATGATAGCATTAAAAATCTAAATAACAGAGCTAATATTCATTAAAACACTTCAGTATCACACACTTGATACTAGAAATATAATAATTATCAGTCATTAACTCAGCAATGAATAGTGTGGTGTATATATGTATATGTCATGTATAACTTATCTCGTAAGGAAAACTGCCACATGTAATCATAGCAAATTAAGTCGAAACAATTTTAAAATATCAACTTTGGAACAACAAAATATCTTTGTATTCTTTAACCCTTTCCAAATATTGAATTTAACTTAAGTTTTTAAATGCTTTTCAATAAAATTTTTCAGCCGTTTCACTCACTTCAAATTATTTCCTCATATATTTCACTCAACTACTAAAATAGCTCAAAATTTTCACAATGTACATTTGAGCATAATCTAACAATATACAAGGAAGGATCAAAAAATTCCTGGAATTCAGGCATAAATTTTAGTAAAAAGTATACGTAAACAAAAGTCCAAACCAGGACTAATGCAGGCTGGTTTCCCAAAGTTGACATCCTGAACTGATTACTTATACTGACAGGAAATGTTTCAGTATGTGTTAGCCATTCCAAGGAATTCTCACACAATAAATACCATTTGTAATTCATAGTTTATCAGTGAGAGAGAAAAATTGGTAAACAAATTAATAGAGCATTATCAGGTTTAAAATACTAAAAGCAATGCCAAAATCTCTTTCTGCCATTATATTTTGCATGTATTTTTTTAAATAAACAAATTTAATAAATTTTTCTGTTTACATGCTAATGTGTATGGATCAACTGTCCATTGCTGAAGGGTAGTCGAGTGGAAAAGAAAGTAACGCATTTGTTCACTCGTCTATGCTCAAGCCGAGTTCGGTAATAATCGTCTCCATGGTAAAAATCCAATAAAATGTGATTTAAAATGCAAAAGCACTGTTTAAGTAGAAATTCATGAAAATACGACCAATTATCAAAATTCGGTGATAAGAATTACAATCTACATTCGTTTCTTCTTAGAACAGTATAAATCTTGCTTCGATATCACAATTGTAAGATATTTTAAAGTATTAAAGAAAACATCTCTGCACCATGGATTTGAGACTTCCTATGTAAAACAAATAGGGAAAAACCATTCCTGGAATCAAACCCGGGACTTCAATCTTCGCCAAATAAAATATAGCCTGGAGGAGGGCCCTGGTAACATGAGCCTCATACCAAGTTTCATGATAGAAAAGTTGTTAGTAGGGGAAACACACACAGACAGGACCATTTCATAAGGCTATGTTTTCTTCGGAAACCAGCCTAAAAATTTAACTAAGTCATCCTCTAAGTGCTACCCTACTGCACATACACACTTGTTCCAGTGGTCCTGCCATTGCGGAAGCACCTCTGGAAGTCCTCTTCTGGTATGAATCTGAGACCTGTTGTCGTGTTCTGTTGAATTTCATCCACCAATGCAAAACGATGACCTTTGAGCCCCATCTTGAGTCTCAGGAAGAGCCAGAAGTCGCACAGAGAGATATCTGGAGAATACGGTGGCTGGGTGATGGTTGGAATTTGTTCCTTGACATTGATGGCCTGCTGCTGCACTCCGTGTTTTCCAATGACTCTTGACCATATTAAAATCGGTTGTACCAGTCATACACAGCAGATTTTTTAAGAGATTCATCTCCATAAACTGCATTAAGGCTTGCAGGAGTTTCTGCTGCTGATTTCCCTAGTTTGCACAAGAATTTGATGTTTGCCCGCTGTTCAAACTGAGACTGCAACAAGCAACAGCAACACACTTCCACTCTATGGGCAACTGCGGCACACTAACGTGTCTCAACCTGTTGCAACTAGCTCCACAGATAGCACACAGTCCAATCGTGCACACTCCATCCCCCTCGCCTTTAACTAGAAATGCAGTCATCTCAATATACCTGAATTCCAGGAAATTTTTGATCCTTCCTCATATGTACAACTTTCATTTGTACATGGCGAAATATATTTTTATGCATTCATTCAAATAGTTTAAATTTTTAACGTAAATCACCTGACAACCGCTCATGTTCTTTATTAACCCATTGCAGTAGAATGATGGATATGTTGGCCAATCGAAATGATTTTACTTCTCAATTTTAAGCATTATAATCTCCATAATAGTCAGGTTTTTCTTAATTAATAATTTACTCCAAGCATCTAGAGAATATTGATCTGATGTTATAACCTTATAAGATGCACATTAGAGGTTATATACGGTAACTTTAGTGCATGTTGTAATGTTTCAAAAACAGGTATGAAATTCAATCATTCTTCAGTGATCAAGTATAGAGAAGCACCAACTACATTTTCATATAGACAAATTATTTTTATAGATTCAGGAAAGAAGCAATGAATATAGTACAACTCATTCATTCTTTCGGTTTCTTTTTTTCTAAACTGGAAAATTAATGTGTCGAATCCACTAAAATTCATACTGCAATGCATTAAAATCTATAAAGAGATAATGCAGTGTAAAGTTGGTGATAGTTGAACCAAAAAATATATCTTTTCCTTACAATCATTTTACTAAGGGGTAATCTTAAATTCAGGATCACTTTCCTTTTTGGTAAATATAGTATACAGGCACTCCCCGGGTTACTTAACTCAAAATTTGCATATGTCAAAATTACTACGGATAGTATGCAGTACAAGAAGTGGGGAAATTACATGTATAATGAAAAACTAACAGTTGAAGAATAATTGAAAGGCCGATAATTAAATCATGTTTTACCTAGAGGAATTATTGCTGCTCCTTGTAGACGTGTTGTTGTATTGCATCAGATGAAAATGAAATAACATCATTTACTGTTACTATGTTAGTATTATAATGTAATTTATTTTTGTATTCGTATGAGTGCAGATATATGCAGCAATTATAGCCAGTCGCCAAAATTAGGTAGACTGTTAAATCGATTCACTAGATTTGTAGGTAGTCACTGTGGCCTCTTTTTAGGTGCTAGTTCGAACCCCAAGTCACTAGATCTAGCTAAAAATTCACTAGATTGGCAACAGTGGCATGGTAGCATAGTGGGGCTACTGCATTACAACTCACGTCTTGCGTTCTTCCTCCGCACACATATTTAGTTCCCGCTCGCTTACGAAAACCACTAACGTAAACTTGAACATAAACAGATTTTTTAGTAATTTATGGGGCGGATTACGTAAGTTGAGGCTTACATAATCCGGGGAGTGCCTGTACATAAGAAATATCAATAACAGCTTTATCTGGAAGAGTTAAGTGTTGTACTCCAAGTTTTACTAGTTACAGAACTTAATGAGAATTTCCAACCTGAAGTGATTTTAAGATTTGCTGCTGTATGGCATCCACCCATTCATCTCTTTCTTCAGAATTACTTGCTTCAAAATGCCACTGCTTGTTGTCTAAAGAGACAATGAAGAACTCATATCCATCAGAATCTGCAAAATGATTAAAGAGTACATAAGAATAACAAAGAGTGATTAATCTCTGATTATTATATCAAGGCAATACATTATTTACAAAATATAAATTATACTATGATTGGACTCCATGCTATCATAGTCAAGTACTTATTATGTAACTACTAACTACACAAATTTAGTTGAAATTTTCTTAGTGCTTAAATGGATCATGAAAAATTATTAATCCATAAGAATGGAAAAACAATCATAACAGAGGTGGCATACAAAAATAAATGCCAATCAATACAGTGATTTTCAAACTTTATGAATATAATGATCTCTCTCATCTCATTTCTTATGCAATAGAACCCTAAAGATACGTTCAAATCAAAGACTATAAATAGATAGCAAAATTCTACCATGAGTAGAGGAAACTGCCTCACCTTCTGCAATTCAAATACAACACAATCTCCGGATTTATACTTATTTTTTACATATTATTACCGACAGGTATTCATATCTTTTATACCTTGTTTGTTTTGTGGTGGCAGGCGGCGATGCGTGAGATGGGAAGGGAAAGACTTGGGAGGGGAAACTTTAAGGGGAAAGTCGACGTAATAGCCATGTGCAGTAGCACATTTTGGGTTCGGACAAGTCCTCATCAGGGTGGGAACCATGGAGAGGAAGGGTACTTCTCCTTATGACAGCACAATGTTCCTTGTCACACTCTTTTTGAGACAGCCTAGACTGACATTTTCTGTGTTGCGTGCTATATTTCTCATTGTTAATTTTTGTTAAACTGTTTGTGTATTTCTTTATTTCATGTTTGGGACGGTTTAATATTTGTTCTGCGATTGTTAATTTTAATTACCACGGTAGTATGTCTTATTTTTTTTTTAATACTCATGTATGTTAATGATCCATTGTAAAAGGCCAAATTTGGATGTTTATGGACCTTTTTAATTAAATAAATATATTTTAAAAAATTAATTAATAGTGAAAAATCAATAATATGTATCCAGTAAAACCTTATGCAACATTAATTCTGACGACACATTTTTATTATTGCGCTTGATTACATGTCTGCTCACAATGATTACAATTTGGTGCATTTGCAATGTTAGCTGTGATGTTTTAGTTCCTAGTAAGCCTGTTGAACAGAGAAATTAATGCCATGGAATAGTATAATTCCGGTAGATGTCATAAATTTTTTTATAAATATCTAGGATAAATACTGTTATGTGCATTGAAATCACAATGGCTACTAGAGTGAAAAGATATGCCTGAAGTAATCAGCTATAAGCTTCTGATGATTCATTATGCAAAAATGCAGGGAAACCGAGTAGCAGAACGTCATTTTGATCTACATCTCACAGAAAAAATGATAAGTGAATGGAGGAGGAACAACAGAAGGTGACAGGAGAAGAGAAACATAGTCTTTGTAAGCTTGGTCCTAAATGGCCAAAACTAAAGTAAAAAGAATGGATAATATAACAGAAAAAGTTAGGTATCACTGTATCGACCAAAATGATTATGTACAAGGCAAAAAGAGTCACAGAAGAAAAAAGACTGATAGAGTGCATGTATCATTATTATATATGCATTCCATTCATTAGAAATTAAAATCTCATCTTGCACTTAAGTTTAAGTATTATCGATAAGGGTTGCGATGTATACAGCGCACTCTGACAGGCTAATTACCATATTAGCCCGAATATAATGCGACCCCGAATATAGTGCGACCCCAAGTATTTTGAAAGGAATTTTAGAAAAAGACGAAAAACATTTAATTTTCTCTATTTTGCACATTTAAATTACCTGTAAACTCATGAATTATGTACTAAAGGGGGGTAATGTGACGGCACGTTTAGACGGTCCTCGTTTTCTAACGTTGAGTGTCGCGACCCTGCGTGAAGTTGTGCCGGTGCTGTGGTTGCTGCAATTTGACCTTGATTTATTTTCAAGTCTCCTCAGACCACTACCGAGTATACTTGTACAATGTAGCATCGTAACATGAACGTCCAATTCACTTACAATGCAGCAATTATAAAAATATGCGCTGAAACACGCGTCATGAAACGTGCCGATATGCAGTTATTTTTTAAAGATACAAGTATTCGAATATAGTACCAATGATCTCCTCACACCCCTACCGAGTATATTTGTACAATGTAGCATCGTAACATGGAATGTCCAATTCACTTACAATGTAGCAATTATAAAATATGCGCTGAAACACGCCGATACGCAGTTATTTTTTAATGATACAAGTATTCGAATATAGTATGAATGCAACAAGTACTCGAATATAGTGCGAATGCGACTTTCAAAGGTACATATTGAGGAAAAAAACATCGCACTATATTCGGGTCAATACGGTACCATATTTACCTGAATCCAAGACGACCTCGAATCTAAGACAACCCCCCTTTTTCAAGACTATCAAAACAGAAAAAAGATTTTATGATCTAATTAAATATGATTCCTGTAAAAATTAATAATTCCGCAAAACTAGCAAAATTTTTTATCGAGTTTCATAATTTTCTTGAACATCATAACATCAGTCATCATCACTCTCTGCTCTCTTCATCATTGTCCTCGCTATCTTTATCACTCTGAGCTTTGTCCATAGACTCCCAAAAAACATGGTCTTCACTTCCATCCATGGCATTGGATAAGCAGCACTTCTTAAATTCACTCACAATTACTTCTGTATTTATCTGTTGCCATGATGCCTTGATCCATTGGCAGAGCATTGAAATAGGTAGTAGGTTCCTTTAAGTTTCTTTTTGGTGTTAGAGAGTGATCTCCACTAAAAAAATAACCCTTTTAATTATCTTCAAATGGATTGTTGACAGCAGCATCAAGGACTTGAAGTTGTTATGTTATTTCTCCAGGTATTATTAAAAGATCAGTATTCATTGCATTAATTGAATCTTTAACTTCAGAAGTTGTGTCCTTGGAATGCATGTAGTACAAGCATCCCTCTTTTTCTTAACCTCTTAGGTGGGGAGTTTTTTCATTAAAAGGGCTACTGTAATTAACATTGTAAAAAGAACAAATTTTTTTACTACAATAATTTTATTTAATCTTTCAAATATTTGATGACATTACGTATTTTATATTATGCTGTTTAATAATTAATTTCCATGTGAAAGATGTGGAAACATGGTGCAGGGCACAATCCTTTCCCACAGTCACTGCACCAGTATCTTGTTTCCTTCTGTTCTCCAGTTTTGGTACATACTACACATCTCCTGGTGGGTTTCTCTTTTGCATTGGAGGGGATCAAATCTGGGAAATGCCTCTCAAGAAGTCAGGTAGGTTTAGGTGATTTAGATGGGCACCCTGTCACCACTGGAAGACTTGGTTTCCCGTACCTCTCTATAAGACCTTCCCCTAACTCGATCAAAAACAACAATCAGGTTTTCCTTCCCCCTAGTTTCCTGTGAGAATGATATGCATTTAGGGTGCACATGTCCATCAAATGACAAAAAAATTTCATATAATATTTTTTTAGGCGCATTCTGGCCATTCCATAATAATGCAGGAAATTATCTGCTAAATCTACACCTCCCATCTCCCTGTTATAATCTACCAACACAGCTGGTTTGTCTAATTCCCCTTTTCTCGTGGCTACTTTCATCATCCTGTCATCATGGATAGTGCTTACTAATGACACATCTTTCCTATTCTTCCACTTGAGTATCATCAACTTCTTCCAGAATGCAGCAACACATTCCCCCTTTTTCAATTTTGCCATTTTCACTCTCTCGGGCACACCTTTTCTATTTAGACGAATTGTCCCTACGCAGTCAGTGTTTCTTTTACAGAGCTTATCAACAAGGTCAGGGCTCGTGTACCAATTGTCCAGATAGATTGTGCATTCTTTCTCTAACAAAGGATCTGCGAGTTCAAGAACAATTTTCGCAGTTACCGACTCCTCAATGTATTTTTCCCCATAGTCTGTTGTGGCATCTGTATACACAATGAAATTCCACACACATCCTGATTTGCTTTCGCAGAGTTCAAACAGCTATATTCCAAAACGTTTCCGCTTCAACAGGATGTATAGTGACCAGCCAAGTCATCCCTTCCATCCAAGGAGTAACTCACCCACCATTATATTTTTTCGTGGCACAAAATTTGTCCTGAATTTATCACGAAAGTAATCCAGAATAGGCTGAATTTTAAAAAGTCTTTTATTCGGGTAACTTTCACTGAATGTTTCATTGTCCACGAAGTGTAAGAATTTCAGTAGGAGATGGAATTGTAACTCTGACATAATAGTATAGAAAAAAGGGGTAGCGATACTCTCGCACCTAGAAAACTACATTTTATTTTCTGGCTTCTGAACCCTTTGGAGAATAAGAAGACCAAACAATGTCCTTATTTCATCACTGTCAGTGTCCTTCCACTTATGCACTCGCGATCTAACTACATTTTTCTCCATGTTTCGCAATAAACTGCCTTGCATACTTATTCGTTTCCACAACGATTCTACTAATGATTTCGTTGTCCACAAATTTTTCATATAACTCCGCAACATCATCTCTATTATTCACTGCCACCTTTATCTCATCATCAGCTGTATAAGGGAATCGCTGACGTTCTCTTCCTCTCTCAGCCCAAGTTTCGTCCGCTTCAGGATATTCACCATCGTCCTCTTCACTGTAAGTGTATTCTGAACTAGAATCACTTGCAGAAGTATAGATCCAGTCTTCATCTGAAGAAGAATCCTCGAAATCATCATCAGCAACCTTGCTGGTGCTTGCTCTTTCTGTGTCAATCTGCTCTGTGCTAACACGAGACCGCTTCCTAGATGCCATGTTGAAACTGAGCGGCAAAGTGTGACCACGAATTTCGATGAAGAGAAAGTTTCATAGAGACTCGCATCCTATGCTATTTTTCCCGTATACTGCATGGATCTGCCACCTATAGACCAAGGAAGGAACTAACTTGACAAAGAATGCTATAGGACGATTATAATCATCTTTCCCATTACGTTTTACGCAAAAAATATGTGACTAATATATTCATCATACCCACTTAAGAGGTTAATAGTGCTTCCTGGTCTTCTATTCCAGACAACATGTAATCAATCTCTCATAAGTTCTATTGACATTCATCTAACTATTATTCCAGTAGGCATTTGTTACTTGGGCATTGTTTTTCATTTTAGGATAACATATGGTGGTAATTGTGAATTGATAATTCAACTCCAACCGTATACAAAAAGAATTTAGCGTGAAGAACAGAGCGCTAAATATGTATTTCGAGAGCCAAGCTCTCATCATCAGCAGCTGCTGTCGAGTGAGGTGTGTCGGTTGACGTACGTGAATTTAAACCATTGTCCATTGGTGAGAAAGTGAAAGTGGGCGGGAGAGGAGTGGGAGGAGGGGAAGAGGAAACCGTTAAACTGTAGAGGGAGGAGTAAGGTACCGGGCCATGATTGATTTTCATAAGTCTTTTTGAATTGGTTAATGAAAATGCTCTTCTAAGCGTCTAATTTGTTTTCTTCAGGTATTGATTTTAAGAGTGTTAAATTCTGAATGGTGATCGAGTGGTTGTTTTCTTGTACATGGGCAGCTACACTCGAATTGTTAATCCTGTTATGCCTAAAGTGTGCTAAGTGCTCTTTGAAGCATGTTTCTATGCTTTGTCTGTACTATATATATATATATCCTATCGCATATAAATAATTTTTTTAAATTTATAAAAAATACTGTATTAATTTAAATCTGGATAATAAATGTTCAATGAAAATTTTCAGTAGATATAATTATTTTTGTTTTACATGTAAAAAAGTCGATAAATGAGTAACCCTACTTTATACCTGAATTTAAGACAAACCCCAATTTTTGCAAGCTGAAATTTGGAAAAAAACCCTCATCTTAGATTTGTGTAAATATGGTAATATGACTGCCGAGTTCATGCAGGGCACAGTGAACTACACAAGTTTTGAAGCAATTATTTAAGTTTTAGATTTTCCCTATTTATTTTCATGAACCAAGTTTATTTAAAACATTATATTCAACTGCTATCACGTAATAATATTTTCTTTAAATGTCACCAGATACGAATTTAATCATGGCTAGAAGTGATACACAATGTGGTCCTTCATAAATGGTTTGATGAACCAAAATACTTTTTTCTTGAAAATCCTCAAAAAAAATCAGGGTGTCTTATAGTCTGGTGTATCTTATAGCCTGAAAAATACAATATGTTTGAAAGGCCAAAATACTGGTAACTGATAGGAACTCAGAGATGAAAGAAATTATCATAAGGATATATGGACATTTTCAGGCCACTTGTATTTTTTTAGTTATCACAGGTTTAAGATAGAAATCATAACAAATCAGGTAAATTGGATAATGCAGACAAAACAGTTTTGGAAAGCAAACCAGTACCATTATTGATAAAAAGGTGCAAAATCAGAATCACTGTAGACTAATGGCAATGAAAAGCTGAAGTTAACTTTTGTCAGTATTAGATGATGAAAGCCAACTACCACCTTCTTTAAAAGTCAAGAGGAAGGATCAGCCCAAGGAGAAACTACCATGTGGTGAGTTACGCAATGGATATGGCTGGACAGACAATGTAGGCTCGCTCCCACCTCCGAGTGCTTTTATGATCCCTTTATAAAAACAGGAGATAAAAGCATAAATACTATGCAAACTGAAAAGTTGCCAAGCAAGATGTATAAGAGGGGTGGCTGAAAATTTCTCAGCCTAAGAAGACAATAAGGGAAGCGAGTTTTGCTTATATACATTGTAGCTCGACATCTCGCAACAATATATACAAAGTTTAATGGCAATACTTTCTGTGGTTCACTCTCAGCAAATCATTTAGTGTAGTCATGCAAACCGTCAACTGACATGAAGAAATTCAAGCACCGAGGTGCTATTCAATGCCTTTTTCTGAAAGGTTTAGGTCCTAAAGACATCCATGTGAATATACAGTAGATCTTGGGAAATGACAAACAGTTATTCAACTGTGAAAAAGAGGGTTGAGAATTTCAAAATGGGAAAAGAGAGCTTGGAGGAGGAGCTCCAAAGTGGACATCCTGTCTCAGCCACAACAGAGGAAAACATTTAAGTATATCAGTATCAGAGAGACTATATAGAAAAAGCCTAAAAAGTTTCAAGTAGTATCATGAAACCATAAACGAAAAATCCCACACCTATTCCCTTCAAATTTAGGCCAAGAACTCTTCAGCCACTCCTCGCAGATATGGACCTGGCAGCCAATTTCATAAATTCCAAAGAATAAGACCTGTCAGTTGAGCAGAATAGTATTTACTCTACATAACAAAACTACTTTTCTCATGGGGAACAAACAGGTTTAATAAGAAATATTACCAATACTTGGCAATAAAAGTAGTATTTTTTGAACATTTTTAATGCCATCACTGCAGAATGACATATTCTGCGTTAGAGGATCTTGTATTAACATTTCTTTATTGTAGATTTTAATTAGTTGGAACTTAAACAACAATTAAATTAGAAGAAACAGTTGCAATCAAAAACCAACATATTAAAATATCACAATGTTATTCCATTCACAATATGTAATATTGTTACATAGAATCTTTTCTCTTCAGTATAGAACATGTTCAATATGAAAACATGAAAGACAGAGATTTACTTACCATCACATTCTGTATTCCTCATACCACTACTCTTCATACGTCTGTGACGTTTCTTCACATTTGGAGTTTCCATTTTGGTGTCACTGCCATTGAGAAATGATTGGGAATGGGTGCTATTGCTTAGCAGCATGGCATCATCATTGCTGAAAAATCATTCAAATTTTACAGATTGTATGTTAATCATATTTAATAAATGATAAATATTTTTCACACTCAAAATTTAATGTCGTACTTGAATTAAACTTTGAAATTTAAATGAAAATTGAAATTGAAATAAGTAATAAATTATTATAAACTTTTAGTCAAAATAAATTTAAATGATTTCCACTTCAGCATAAGAATAAAATAATATGAAAGTAATGATACAAGCATAAAATTTTGGAACACTGTACTATAAATTTAAATACTGAATCATACAACTTCATACAAATTTTAACATTCATTTTCACAGCATCCTTACCTGCAAGTCTGATGAATCCTTGCACCTGGTTCTTTTAAAATTTCAAATGCAGTCAAAAGTACTTTGTCTGTTATTTTCTTATCTTTGCCTAAAAAAATAATCATGGATCATTTTCAGTTATGAATATATATTACAAATTTTTAAAATATAATACTAAGAGCATTCACTCAAAATATATATTTTAAAATAATTTATTTTCAGGAAGAAAATCAAAACTTTACCCTCTTCAAAAGTTATTTCTCGACATCAGTAATAAATAATTGTAACTTATTAAATTAAGCTTATTTTGTCCACATTCTGTTTTGAAAAAAGCCAAAATAAGAAGTACGAAGTAGCCATATCCAAAAGATACACATACCAACAAGTGAAAGGGATGCAAGGCCTTCTCCTATCCCACCACCAGTACTAATGGTTGATGCAGAACTGTGAACCGATTTAGATCCTCTGGGCTTCTGGCCTGGTACCTTTACTGTCACATACTGCAGGGATATCTCCTTTCCATGGACATCATCCATGTAGTCCTGTATATGAATAACAATGTGAACACTTCCATTACCAAAGCGTGTTTCATTTGGTCAAAATTTCATGGTGAAATTTTTGCAACGAAAGTCAAGTCATGCAGGACCCACTTGCTGCCACTAAGAATAAAACCAAGTTCTTTGGTTGAAAACAAAATAACAAGTACATATAATGTTTTTCTATTGGAAATAACAAAACTATAGGAAATAAAAAAGACAGGCATATAAACAATTTAAATCAGACAACACATTCTTTCTGCTATGCCCATTTGATATAGTTTTGTACATTCAGGCATGACATAAATCACATGAAACAGCATACAAAATTGTTTGTAAAATCATATACTACCAAAATTTAACAATCAATGCATTGCAAAACCTTAACTTTAGAAATTGGTACTTTTAATGACAGAAAAATTCAATTTTCCAGAATACATTTTAATGAAAGTATTCTTGGTGAAATTAAAGTTATTGATTTCAAACAATTAAAAATGTTTGATGATATACTGTGAGAACTGTAGACATGCCTCTAAAACTCATGTAAGTAAATAAAATTATCTTATCAATTAGAAACAACACCTAAAACAATAAGCATTAGTCATTGAAGCAAATAAATCCTTCATGCTTCAAAAGGATTAGTGCTGCTATTTCTTTATATAACAAAATGTCCAAGCTTCGTATTTTTTTAATGAAACCATATGAATGAATTGCAAATTTCCATTATCCTGGAAGACCTGTTGGTCTTAATCATACTGCCTAAAATTGAGCTTATGCTTTACAAAATTTTCATTTAAATTCTTTAAGAGTTCTGTAACTCGAAGAAAAATTTTTCAGCCATAAAAAATGAACATTAAGATACTTACATGCAAGCTTGGATGATAAGTCAAACGAGCATCATCACATAGTGTGACATACTTCTTTTTCCAGTCTTTATTGAGTGCTTTGCTGCTCCTCTTGTAGAGGTAGCCCTGTTTAAGTGGGATAGCTCTTCCACTGCCAACTTCACCCCCTTGAATGGCAGAACTGCTTCCAGTACCACTTCCACCACTGCCACCAACTCCTCCATTGCGCACATCACCTTTCTTTGAGGGAGTGAATAGATTGGAGCGCCGACGGCTCTTCCTGTGAGAGCCAACAAAGAGTTGTCCTGCACTGATAAGACTTCATTATAAAGCCAGAGCTATATGCCTACTTTAGCTAAAATACAGTAAAACCTCGTTACAATGCAGGTTTCGGGAGAAATAAGAACACCCATGAAATACGCAACCTGCGGTACAGTCAATCTCTAAGTCTGCATACTACGTGAAAGTGGTAAGTGGGCGGTGGAAGCGACCAAGCAGAAAATCAAAGTAACGAATTGGCATGGCTATGCCCCAAGTGGAGATGACTACATGTAGGCGAGCAGAGTGCATGCAACACAAAGTTTGTTTCCAAGGTGAGCAACTTAGAGCAGGGATATGAAAACTTTTGACGAGACGGATCATATTAGCAGTTGCAGTTCCTTAGGCAGGCCACACTAACATATGCAGATGCTTCAGCAGATTGAATTAGGGTTCACATCATAAGTTACTTGAGAGAATGGGAAAGATTCTATTGGCATAAATCAATAAATAAACTTCAGCATCAAAATTTCACAAGAAAAGGTTTACTGGCCATAATTATAACCAACAACAACAAAATTATCTGTATTAGACTTAATGGTTCACTTTCATTATGGCAGTGCGAGCATAAAATACCCTCGCAGGTTGTAATTTCCCTACAGTAACTATAGTAATTTGAGCGACTACCAGTGAATACACTCAATACGTGTGGGAAAGTTAATGAGACATTTTATGACTGAATAAATCTTGGAATGAAGCAACTTACACTTACTGAAGTGATAAATGGAAGGGAGATTTTTGAAGACAGCATTTTGAAAACCAAAGCTGATAAAGGTTTTTCCAAGGATCAGGTTTTAATGTTTTGAAAATATTAATTTTAATTTTCTCCACCACTACAAACTGTAGGACTTGATCCACTTAAAAATTATCACAATTACTCACAAAATATTTTTTTAGCCATTTCCTGAAAATGTAGCAGAACTTTTTTGGGAAAACAAAAAACTGTTACATCAGACCGACTGTACATATTTTTTGCTCCAATAGTTTTCATTTTTCAAATTTTTTTTTGGGGGTCATGACCCGCAATGTATCTGAATCCATAGTATAGTGAAACACATTTTAACTGGGTTCTACTGTACCTTTTAAATACAAAATATTTTTGAGTGAGATATTCTCTAAATAAAACTTGTCAAAAACAAACTACCGTATTTACCGGAATCCTTTTAGAAGACTGTCAAAACAGAAAAAAGATTTTATGACCTAATTTCTCAATGAATATATTTGCTGTACATTTCAAACACGTATTCAGTACACCACCTTTTTGAACTTTGTGAATAATAGGTTCGGAAAACTGATGCGAAATGCAAATTCACAAAGTGCAAGTCCTATTTCCCCATAAGATGCAATGTTATTATGGGAGTATGGTTCTCACTCAACCTAAAAAATTCATTTTTTTATCATAAAAAATGCAGTTTAACAGAAAATAAAAGAAAATGTTACAGAAACATAATAGCAAATTAAAACCTAGCATCATAAAGTGAAAAATTTTTATAAATTATCTTCAACATGCATAATAGCAAATGAAAATCCAGCATTACAAAGTACACCTTTCCAATCTTGTTTATTTTAACTGCATAGAAGTGTTACTCGAGTATAATGAGCACCACTACTTTATGATCTAAAAATTTGGTCTTCAAACTGCACGTTACACATGAGTATATACCAGACATACCAAACCACGGCTCGTGAGTCGCATGCGGCTCTTTTGTCCTAGTATGTGGCTCTTTTAAATCTCCATTCAGTGGTGTGTCATCATTTTTCTCTACAGAACACAATGACTTAGTGTGACTCGAGACGTGTTTGGGATGCCTAATGGACATTCATGATATCCGAATTCCTTCGGATACAGGTTATGTTTTACTGTTCGTAAATTTATGAGTGCAGAATGTGTCATGCGGCTCAGTGGGCAAGTAGGTTGGCCACCCCTAGTATATGAAAATGGCCTATCATTTGTAAGTTGCAAGATAAAAATAGTAAAATTTCTGAAAAGTAAAAATCAACTGGGTTAAGTGCTATGTCACAAACAAACAAGATATCTCGGAACGCCTCTCTTGCGCTAAGCAACACATGCCTGTATTGATTTTTAAGTGTTGATTTTAAGTATTCAATAAATTACATTTTAGAAAAAATAAATAAGTACTACTGGGGAAGGGGTCTGAGTGCACTTTGCAACACCTTCAATTGCAAAACATTAAGCTTCTGAAACAATGCTGATAGACAAAACTTAAGCGATGATTTAAGTATATTCCCAGTATTTTATACACTTGGCGGCGACTCATAATGGTCCCGGGCAATGCTGGGTACTCCAGCTAGCAGTATATATTTGTTGGTTTGCATTTAGTTAATAAAGTAATTTTTTATTTTAGAAGCTATTTTGGGCCTTATGAAAATGAACTTCATGTTACTTCACTATTTTAGCATAATGAATTGCTGCTTTTGTTCCCATAAATTACCTAAGAATAAATACAGTGGAATCCCTATTTATGGCTAGCCTGGGTGACAAGATTTTTGTACCTTAAATAAAGGTATACCTTAAATGAGGGGCGATCTAAAAATGAAACAAAATGGCCGGCTACTAAAAATTATGACTCATTATCAAAATCAAAATGAATAATCAAATTTACAAGATAAAAATAGGTATTGACGAATGTAATAATCCGAAAAAAATTCCTTTTACTGGTGAATGGGATCTGACTGTTGCTATTACTAATGCTCTCGAGTCTTTTAGAAATTTTCTTGATCACAACTTAATTGAGATAATTGTTTCAGAGATTAATCGACATGCAGAAAATTACTTTAAAATATAGAATTATGTTTCAGATCTCGATCTATCAAATGAAAACCTGTAAATATAGCTGGAATTTACATGTATTTATGAATCTTAATGCTGATGGTACTGTGCAAAAACCGACAATCCGTTCTTACTATTCAAGAAACCCACTTTCGGAAATTAGTATCTTTCCCAAATAATGTCTCAGGATAGGTTTGAAAGCATCTCAAAATTTTTCCATTTTGTTGATAACTCAAAAATATGTGAGACATAGGGTTATGTTTAGATGATTGTTTTCAAACACCATACAAAACTGCATTTTTAGAAAACTAGTGAAATCAGAAGAATGTGTGTAGAAAAAAACAGTGACTATCTGTATGTAACTTTCTCTTTATATTAACTAATCATCTAACAATAATAAAAGGCTACTTCTGCCCCTTTGTGGCTCTCTCTGTCATGCTATAAAAATGCGAATAACTCAATAAAAGATTGAAATATATTTTTGAAATTTGGCAAGAAAGGTAGATTTGCATATTTTAAGGTGATGACAAAATAAAATCTTGAAAAAAGTCCTAGGTTCAACTCTAAGGTAGGCATTTCCATTTCCCCTATGATAACATGTAAAAATCGACTTTTTGACTTGCAGGCTTTTATTCTTTTTGAGACCAAAATTAGAAATAATTAACCTATGATCTCCGGATCTAGACCATTTTAAAGAAAAAAACTATGAAGTTTCTTATTCTGTTCATCTTTTCCCGCCTACAGTTCGAAATTTCTCATGTTAAACGTTTAATTCACAAATTTTGGGGAAATCTTAGCATTTAATTGGGATGTTGCCTTGCCAACCTGTTATATTGTTAAACCTCAAAATCCTATTGTTATTTCAATCCTTATGGGTGAAAGCGTGCTTTGATTGCTCTTACAATTAGTACAAGAGAGAGAGAGAGAAATTCTTTTCATAGCAACAAATGTAAACAACATTCGTTGCATTTTTTATGAGGAGTACATTTAAATGTAGAACATTAATCATTCGAATATTAAAATTAGGTACTTAAAATCATTGTAGGAGTTCGAAACTTTAAACAACAAATGCCTAAAAGAATGAAAGTTTGTTTTCTTGCCATCCAAAGAAAGTCAAGTATATTTGTTCATTTTTATTTCACAAAAAACTTAAACCTATTTAAAAAAGAAAATTCTAACTCAATAAAGCCATTGACCCAACAGAAAAAGAAACATCTATTTAAGGAAAAGTAAGATCAGAGCTCTATGGTTAATTACAACTAATAAAGAATGGAGAAACCTCCTTATAACCATAAAAAATCTAAGATTCAGAAAATATATACAAAAGCAAAAGAAAACATTTCTTAAGAAGATGCAATTAATTACCTGGAGGTTGTTGGTGTTGAACTAGGTGTAGGTAGATCTTTAGTGGCTTCCTTATTGGCTGGAGGACGAAGGAGTGATTCTCCATGAGATGAGGTAGTTAAGGCAGGGCGGGCAAAGGAGAGAGAACCATCCTCAGTGGGACGAATGGAAGGCCTAGCTGGTGGACTTCCTCCAAGTCCACTAACAATGGTCTCCTGTGAGCCCACCTACAAAAAGAGAAATAATGATCATTAAAATTATAACCATCTCTGTTGACAAAATAATGAGGTAAAAAACAAGAAAAGGGGGGATTCAGGTAAATATGGTAGATGAAACCAGGCTCTATCAGAAAAGGATGACCTGGATTTAAGTGAACGACCATTTAATGTTGCTTCTGGAGATTTCAAGTTTAAGCCCATGGTTGTATATCATACTGAGATCCCTTATGCCTTGAAAGCATGTGACAATAGTAAGCTGTCAGTTATTTGGAGGGTAAACTTTAAGTCTGCTGTTGAATGCTAATGCAAGAAAAAGAACCTCACAAAGCACTTCTTATTTTGGATAATGTACCAGGATAACATGACCCCAAACATTCAGCTTGTCTACCTTGCCAAAAATACAACATCACTGCTCCAGCCCATGGAACAAGGTGTCATAGCTACATTCAAAGCATACTACTTGCAAAGAACATTTTCTCAGATGAATGAGACAACAGGCAAAATGACAATTACAGAGTTTTGGCATAACTACAACAACCACAATGTCCATATTTAATTGCGAAATTTTTGATTTCACATCATCTGTAAGGTGGCTGTGTTGAAGTCTTTATAAGATGGCCCTTCATTTTTCAGATGCAAAAATAGGGAAAAATGCCTCATCAAATTTGTTGATAGCAAGGCCTACAGTGCCAAGGGTTAATTAATTTGTGATCAAAACTATCCCAATGCCATCTAGCATCATATTTTTAAACAAATTTTCTTGTAAATACTGCACAGCAATCCCAGTGCTGCCAACGGTAATTTTAATCATGCACCAATATTTTGTTATCCATAGCAAAAATGAACAATTTTGTTTACATATTGTTCTTTCAATGTGAAAAGCAATTCAAAGTATTTTTCACTGTGATAATTATTCCAAGTGTTTAAAAATTATTCATGAGTGTAATTACTAATAATTATTCTTGAGGACGCTAATGTCGAGAGCAGCTTCTCATTACTATTGCATTCATATTCATTGCACTATATAGAGCAAGTCATGTACTGGACATCTCAGATTTTTTGTTTTACTGATAGGATCAATGAAGGATTTAATTAACACCATATAAAATTCAAGTTAAAAACTGATATAGCTACTACATAAACAAGACAGCTTTATAAATGGAATTTCCATCAACAATGGGTGACTTTAGAAATGATACATAAGGATAATCCTAAAAGGCTTTCTTGAAATTGATGTGATAATAAGAAAGCACAATACATATATAGTGTCAACTGATCTCAGTAGGTGTCAACTGACAATTATGTAATGTGGCAAAAAGTCAAGGATGTCAGATAATTTTGCCCAATTAGCAGAACCAGATATTAAATACAGGCTTCCTTCCAACGTAATTTATAGCTAATTCCATGGTAAGATAATGAAAAGGAGAGCATAATTACAAGTGTTGAACAAAAAATTCATCTTTAACCCTTCAAGCCGGTCGAAGCCTTCGCGCAATAAGGTCCTATTTGCGGTAAAGTCACAGCTTCGCGCAATATCTTATATTATGATTTTTATATCGGTCAAATGATATTTAAATCTTACAAGAATTTACAGTGTTAAATAAAAATGGTTTATGTATGCAAAATATATTTTACTTTTTATCCAAGTGTAATCCAATATAAATGCTCTTCAAATAATGAGGTTTCCAAAAAATTCTGTTCCGTATGGAAGATCTTGAAACAACCTTCCAAACACAGGCCTACATTACACTCAGAGCACCAATATACCATTTCTTTCTTTTTCCCTTTTGCAGATCACACAAAACATCTTCTTTGTGGCCTAGATTATTTTCCTGTTGCCGATAGTTTTTCTATGAAGTGCCTCTCAAATAAATGGCGAGGTGACGGATTTAGCGATGGTCTTCCTGCGCTTGGCGATTCTGATACACTCCCATATTTTTTGAGAAGTTGTTGGATTAAAGTTAAACGAAAGCTCAGGTGGTCCATCTTATTTTGACAAGTATTATACATTATTAATGAATTATGTACCGAAACATTCAAAAGGCGTCTAAACAATTTTACATGCCATTTGCTACTTTTTTTACGCTCTAAGAGGTAAGGCTGAAGTTTTTGATCTTTCAGATCCTCTCCCCCCATTGCTTTATTGTATTCTAAAATGCAAACCGGTTTAAATTTATCATCATTTTTCTGAAAATTATTGGAATGGAATGTTGATATAAATGCTACGTTCTTTTTATCCTTCCATTTCAATATCATAATCTTATTGCTTACTTTAGCTACGTGTTCTCCCTTCTTTAATTTGACAGCTTTTATTTCAGATGGTACATTTTTTTCTATTCAAACGCAAAGTTCCATGAATTAACAGAAATTTTGCCAAATCTGGTGAATTATAGTAATTGTCCATCCATAACGTATAGCCTTTTCTAAATAGAGGTTCAAACAATTTGATAACTATTGCTCATGTTTTCAGTCTGTCTGGTGTTTCTGAAACCGAAATTGTGGAATCCGAGCTGGAGTAAACAATAAAACTCCAAAGATTCAGATTCACAAAGTTCGAATGTTTTTTTTCCAAATTTTGAAGATTTCAAAGTAATATACTGCTTGAAAGACAAACGGCCTTTCCAAAGTGTAAGAGATTCGTCTACAGCAATATTTTCCTTTGGCAGGTAGATACTCTGAAATTTACAATTTAAATAATCAATAATAGGCTGGATTTTCAAAAGTTTCGTATTGCCTGCGTAACTTACGATTTTTGAATTATCAACAAAATGGAAATTTTTAGATGCTTTCAAACCTATCTTGAGACATGGTTTTAGGAAAAATAGTTGTTTCCAAAAGTGGATTTTTAGAAAAGTAAGAACGAAGAGTAGGCTTTTGTACAATACCCATCAACATAATTAGTCCCAAATAAACATATTTCTGATGAAGAAACAGGTTCCCATTTATTTAGTCGAGATCTAGAAGACAGCTTTTTATTTTTTAAATAATTTTCAGCATACCTATTAGTCTCCAAAACAATAATCTCAATCAGGTGTGCATCAAAAATGTTTGTGAAAGACTGAAGAACATTAGCAATAGGAACAGTAAGACCAAATTCACCAATAAAGGGAAACTTTTGTGGAATATTACCTTCATCAATATCTGACCAAATCCAAGAAGTTGGATAAACTTCAACCTCACTCAATGGACGACCATCACCTTCGTCTTCACTTTCTGACTCTTGAGGTTGGTCAAGAGATGTTAAGTCCAACTCAATCTCACTAGATATATCACTGTCGGAATCATTAGAAAATTTATCTTCTTCATTTTCAACAAGAAATTGTATTACTTCTTCATCCAGAAAATGTTCACTTCTATGAGAAACCATACCTTTTAATATAGACTAAGAAAGAAAATTTTTCGTGCTTCCAATCACGAAAGACTGCTTTCGACTGAGGACTATATGGCTGGCTCTATGAGAAGAAACACTGATCCAGTATTTCATTAAGAGTGAGATGAAACAGATGGCAAACAAGCATATACAGCTTGGAAATGAATGCCAAGCCTAAACACCCAGAGTCGAAAGGCTAGCTCACTTGATTTTTTTTTAATACTCTGTGTGCAAAACCATGTAACCAAATTAGTTGTTTATAAAGCCGAAACCATCTAGAAGACAAAGGATGCCATTGTATCTCACATAACTGAAGGAAAGAGGCCCAGAAAATATTTTAATAGGGTAGGGCACTGGTCGGTATGTGATACTGACTCCCATGAATAGGGGCATTCGGTGCATCGGTACCACGTACCGCGTCCCGTGCCAAGGGGTTAATCCATTTCAGCCATTAAAAGAGAAATTTCTTACCTCTTGCACAGATGGAGATGGTCGATGTGACTGGCCGAGTATAGTGTGGTGCCTGTGATGCCCAGGAGAGGAACCAAATCCACTTCCAATGAGGCCTGTAGGATTGACCATGCCAGGCAAGGGAAAGTTAGGGGTCCGCGCTGAGTTATTCGAGGCAGAGGATGCAATAGAAGAAGGGATGAAGGCTGAGGCACTGGAAGAGGTCGAGGAAGAACCTGTGTTTGTAGAAGACGAAGGAGCAAGGGGAACAGCAGGTGAGGGATGGGGTAGAACAGGAAAGGAGTGATGGTGGTGAGATGGTGTAGAAGGGCGAGAACCTGTAGGTGTAGGAGGTGGGACAGTCACAGATGAGGCAACAGGAGCCATCGAATTTAATCGTTGGTGCACTATCTTCTGACATGCTGAAACAGAGAATAAAAATAAAAATTACATTGGAAAGATAGATCACAAAACATAATTTAAACTAGATGTAAACTCTACCAATGTTTCAGAAAGTTTTATTGAAATTATGATTACAAGAACTATTAAATTTTCTAACATTACCACAAATTTAGTAACCAAGTAAAAAAGTTTTACATGAATCAAAAGTCAGTGGACAATTTCTCCAAGAGAAAATTCTTTCTAGGAAAATGTTTGGTATTTAATAAATTAACTTGTTTAACTTTATTTCATTATAATTTATACTGTTAAAATTTTCCTTTCTCATAATAACAAAAAATATTGATGAAGCATTTTTAGGAGAAACAACTACAAGGGTAATTGGAATAATTAGTTGTATCAGCAGTGGTGGATTTGGAAATTTCCCACCCCTAGGCCAAATTATTTTACCGCCTCCTTTTCGGCATATTTTTGCTAAAAGAATCACTCATGTGTATGGTTTGTCTGTCCATCCATCCATCCATCTGCAGATCATAATAGTTTAATTCGTCAAAAGTCTGTGCAATATTATTTTTTTTATTCCTGGCCTGAATTCCAATTTTTATTGGCCTCCCAAAATCTCGCCACCCCTAGGCCATTGTCTACTTGGGCCTTATTTCAAATCTGCTATTGTGTATCAGCCTTAACTTACGATATCTTTGTACAGTAAAACCTCTACCTTACAAACCCCTTTACAGCGAAGACCTCTGGATAGTGAACAATTGACGGCGGTCCCGCCAAACTTATATACAAAATAACCTCTTTACTATGAACTTCCATACTACAAAAATTTCCGAACAATGAAGGGGAAAAGTGGTCATGCTTATATTTACCACTTTAGAATGAAATTTTGCTTGCTATAAACATTTTTTTTTCAGTTACATACGCACGGGAAACGATTGTGCACCAATTAGCATCAAGCTTTCAACAAGCCAATCATAGCACGTTTTCTAGCATAATGACATATTTCCTGTGTTTCTGGCATTCTCGCGCCATTGACCGGTGTCCTAGGTGAGAGGTGTAAAAGTGCGAAAAGTTATTGTGTGAGAAGAAGTGTGTTAAATATCAATTCCTTTTGATATTTAGTGCTTGACGATTGTTCACGACACTAACTTTTAGCTCTTCGTTTGCTGCTCTTCAAGGTAAGTTTGAAGTTTATGAGCCATGTGGCCTTGCACCATGCTTTCATGAAAAGTGATCACGTAAATACTGCATTGAAAACTTATATTGTTACAATCCCCAACAATCTTGTGTTGAATTAAAGTGTAGTAATCTCAACGTCAGAATACATTTATGGGAAATTCATTCATCTGGCTTGAATGCAATATTTTCTTGGTTTAAGGAAACATGTGTGGATGGTATATAATCCTTTCCACTGAAATTTCAACTCTCTTATGTTTTTTCCAAGAAGTAATATTGATTTTTAATTTATAAAGGCCATGTCTACTGCTCATGGGGCTAAACGGCGACAGTTTTCTGTCAAGGTGAAATTGCAAATATTGAAAGCCGTGGACCAGGGACTGAAGAAGGCAGAGGTGGCCCGACAATTCAATATCCCACCATCTGTGCTTTCGACCATCATTGGGCAATGCATGGACGTCATTAATGCAGCACAGTTGGTTCCAGATAGAAAAGATGTGTGGACCTGCATTAATGAAGATCTGGATAGGGCGATTTTCAACTGGCTCTTCCAGGCATGGGCCAAATTGATTCCCATATCAGGGCCTATCCAGCAGGAACAGGTAAGAGAAGAGGCGCTAAAATTGGGGATAGATGATTTCCAGGCATCCAATGGATAAGTTTAAGAAGAGGTGGAACTTGGCCACACTTAAGATTATGGGGGAGGAGGCAAATGTTAATCCGGCTGTTGAGCAGGGTTGCAGGGAGATCTTGCCAGCGTTGATCGGGGAGAGCTAGAGCCCCAAACACAATCAATGCCGACGAGGCAGGATTTTTTATATAATCTTCTTCCCTACCACATTATGAGCGTGAAGGAAGAGGTGTGTCATGGGGAGAAGATGTATAAGGAGCGCTTCCCGGTGCTTTTTGCACCAACAGTGACGGGTCGGAAAAGTTACCTCCCCTTGTAATTGGTAAATTTGTAAAACTGCGATGTTTTAAATATGTGAGGCGATTGCCATGTCCTTAAGGCAACAGTAAAAATTCATGGATGATGGCATCAATATTCAGGAACTAGCTGGTAGGTGTGGGTGTGCACATGGGAGGGCAGAACTGATAAACAGTGCTGTTTCTTGATCAGTGCTCAGCGCATAATTTGGAGAGGATTTGTTTGAGAAACATAAGGGTTGTTTTCTTCCCTCGAAATTGTACCAGTCGGCTGCAGCCTTTTGACCAGGGGGTCATTTCACAGGTGAAGCGATCCTATCAGCAGCAATTGGTGCAATATTTGCTGCACAGGATGGAAGAAATTATAACCCTCCTTAAATGGAACCTCTTGCAGGCAATGCAGCGACTTTGCATTTCATGGGAGGTCATTTCACCCTCAAGCATAAAAAACTGCTTTGCAAGGGTGGGATTTTTTGTGATTGGATGGAAAGTGAGGAGTGAGTGGAACCTGAGGGAGAAGGATGAGAAGAATTGAGGGTGGGTTTAAATTTAAATTCAGCATCTTTTCAAGATTTTGCTGATGTCGAAGTCAATTTGTTGACCTGCTCAGTGGAACGTGAGGATCCCGAAGTGATGGAAGTGTCCAATACAGAGGAAATGGAGGAAGACACCGAATAAGAGATAGTGGGGCTAAAGTCAAGCGATGTATGCGCAGCACTGGAAAAATATTTAAATCCTCCGAGGGTTGCAGTGATGCTGCTATGTGCACCTTTAGGGAAGTGGAGACAGCTGTTTCCCGAGAATTTCAAACTAATTTAAAACAGAAAAAAATAGATTCGTTTTTAAAAATGTTGATATATTTTTACTTTCTCCATATAGGGGCAAATACTGTATTCATGAAAAAAATCGACTTCAAAATTTAAACGGAAATACACGTTTTGAGGTCCCCTGAACACGTTTTGACCATTTTCTTGATGATGTCTGTGTGTGTGTATGTGATAGCTTTTTGTGGGTGCTATAACTCAAAAACTGTTAATCACGTCATCGCGAAATTTTATATTTAACATTTCTATAAAAGTCGGAACTGATTAGTTTTTGGTAAAAATCGGTCAACCGGAAGTGGGTGTTTACTCTTGCCACATCCGTTATTTTGAAATATGTATTTGCTTTAATATTTGATAAATGTAAAAATGTATTGGAATAAAAGTTGGAAATTTTCTATAACCTTTGTATGAAACATTTTTCCATATAATGCTTTGTTTAAGAGATATTTTATATTTTTAGCTGCCACCACCACGCCACCTACCGACGACAATTGTTAACAATTGACGCTTAGTTACATCTTAGTAACGCTCCTTTTTCTTTTCTTAATTGTTGGAGCTTTGTGGCTATATCCAATATTAGAAGGCTATGGTTTGAGTTTATTTCTGTTCTTGGTAAAGTCTAAAATTTTCTCGCAGTTTCTTAAAATATTTATTATTATGTAACCTATTTGGAATTTTTAGAAATATTACAGATATGGAGAAAGTCATGTGGTGGCCACATCAGATTTTAAATAAAACTTTTAAAAAAGGGTTGTATTTCAAATTATTCCCAATGAAATTAATCCCCTAATCCATTTAAAGGGAATTTCAACAAAAGATTGCAGCAATGAGGTATGTATAGTGGTGAGGTGGTTCCTGTGCACTTTTTTGTGATAGGTAATTTAATTGACAGAGACGGAGCTGGAGTGTTGTTAAGAATGTTAGTGAAAAATATTGATCGGAGTCTTGATTTGGAGTGCCAACTAGGGTTTGTCGGTTTTAAAAAACCGGGGTAAACCGGTTTTTTGGATAAATTTGTAAAATTCAAAAACCGGGTTTTAAATTTTAAAAAACCTGTTTTAGATACTAGAATTAATATGTAAAAATTAATTAATTATTTAATTAAAAACGTTAACATTTTGACTTGAAATCACCTCGGGCACAAGCATATTGTAGTAAAACTAATCTTCATGAGTCAGGCGAATGTTTGACATGCAAATCCACAAATGCACTCTATTATGCTATTCTATGTGGCAGCACACAGACTGACCGATGACATCAGCTGTGTTGCTCACGTGCACCCCACCAGACCAGTTTAGTCCTGCGTATTGCCCGTACTACGCAGTACACAACGCGCCGCGACAGCTCCGCTCACTTGAGTTTGATCACAAGCAGGAATAGGAAGTTTATGTTATTGCTTTTTATTATTCTTGTTTTAGTCAGTAAAAACAAAAACAACGTAAGTAAATTTATTAATGTCTATTCTAATAATATAACATTCTTTCATTATTAAATATTAATGTAATTGATAAAAATATTTAAATTTCATTTGATTTTTAGACCAAAATGAATGTTGCAAATAAGTCGGAGGTTTGGGATAATTTCGAAAAGGTTGGAAAAGACAAGGCATGCTGCAATCATTGTAATAAAATGTTGAGCTGCAAAGGATTGTCTACGAGCAATCTCCATAATCATCTGAAAGCAGTTCATAAAATAATAATCGACAAGAAAACAGAAACGATCGACAAGCAAGGAACACCTGTACCCCCCTCCTGCCCACAAAAACAAGTCAGTATTTTTAATTTCGTGAAAAGGAGCAGTTTAGAAGAAATTATAGCAAAACTTGCTGCAATGGATGGATTGTCCATTAGCATTACAACAAGCTCGTTCATACGAGTGTCTTTGCAACAACGGGGATATTCATTACCAAAAAACAACTCTCGAGTAATGGATCTCATTCATATGTTTTATGACAATGCCAAACGTGAAACTATAAATGAATTGTATTGTATTAAGAAGAACGGGAAAAAACTTTCCATAACTTTAGACGAGTGGACTAGCAAAAGAAATCGCAGATATTTGAATATACACCATTTTGCGGAAGATTTAAATTTGGGCTTAGTTCCAATAGCTAGTTCCTGCGATGCTAAGAAAACATTAGAATTAGTTTCTGAGAGGCTACAAATTTTTAACTTGGATCTAGCAACCGACATAGTTGCAGGGACAAATGATGGTGCTGCTGTTATGAAAAAATTTGGACAATTATCACCTATAATTAATGAACTATGCTATTCACACACCCTACACTTAGCAGTTACTGATGTGTTATATAAAAATAAAGAAATTGCTGAAACCGATGTATATGTTACAAGTGAGGAATCGGAAGATGACGTAGAGTGTGAAGATGACTATGGCGAGGATTTTTTAAATTCTCTTGATCTAGATAACGACTGTGGATTCCCTATGTTGTCTGGCAATTACAAACAATCAATTTTCCAAATTAGAAAAATTTGCAAATTTTTTAGAAAATCTCCCGTAAGAGATAGCATCCTTCAGAATTATGTAAAACAAGAAAAAGGAAAGGAATTAAGTCTGATTCTTGACTGCCAAATGAGATGGAATAGTTTAGAGGCCATGATTGAAAGATTTATAACATTAAAAGAATGTGTTATTTCAACTTTGAATGATATTCGTGCTTCTCATATGTGGAATGAAGCTCAATATCCTAAAATCATGGAGCTTCTTAAAGTGTTGGGACCAGTACGTCTAGCAGCTGAGGCCTTAGGGTGGCGAGATGCCAATTTATTAACAAGTGAAGGCATATTTGAATTTCTGTTAAATGAACTAAAAAATTTTAAGATTGAAATTAGTTCCAAATTATTAAATGCTTTAGAAGTACGAATTCAAGAAAGAAGACAAGTTGGATTGGTAACCTTTTTGCTATATTTGCAAAATCCACAAAACATTTCAACTAAGAAATCTAGTATATTTCCACTAGCTTCAAAACTCGATATTATTAAGTTATCTGGAAAAATATTGTCTAGAATATATCCAAATTCTTGTATAGAAACAGATTCCAATGATGAATATATCAGAGACGGAAAAACTATTAATCAGGGCAATGCTCTTAAAGAAGCCATGGAAAAATCAATTCATAGGTTTCTAGAGGAACCTGAAGAAATAACATCAAATCCGAAGACACTGAAGGCCGAATTTCAGTATTTGAGGCAACCAATAAAAGAACAAAGAATTTAGATTTATTATTTGATGCCCTGAAAACGATAAAACCAAGTTCAGTAGCCAGTGAGAGAGAATTTTGTATTTCAGACAATTTTGTATCTAGAATAAGAACAAGATTAGGTAATCGTTCAATGGACATTTTATGTTTTCTGAAATCATATTTCCTGAAGAAAAATACTAAATGAAATAAATATTTATGATTTATATATTGTACGGATTTTAGTTATTTTAGTTTTTTTATTTGGTTTTGTATGGAGTATATTTTATTTTGTTATATTTTTGTAGTTCCATAAATATTAAATAAACTGAAAAATTGTACGGATTTTAGTTATTTTAGTTTTTATTTATTTATTTTGTTTTGTATAGAGTATATTTTATTTTGTTATATTTTTGTAGTTCCATAAATATTAAATAAACTGAAAAAATTTAAAATAAGTATAATTTTTTTAGTTTTAATTATATTTTTATGTAAAAATTCAAAAACCGGTTTAACAGTTTTTTTTGGAAATACTGGGATTCGAAAACCTGTTTTTTCAAAAGTCGGTTTTTGTATAAACTCTAGTGCCAACGAAAAGGGCCACTTTCATTAATCACATTTTGAAATGTTTGCAACCTGTGCCATAGTGGTCAAATAGTGATTTATTAATTGATGTTGATACCCAAGAAGTGGCGGTGCTGTCAATATTTTTATAAACTGTTAGCAGCTCAACAGATGCTTTAGGATTGGCTCATCGAGTTTCACGTGTTGCAATCTCGAAAAAGTTGCGTAGTTGCAGAGGATGTTTTCGTGCAAAATCTGCCAATCAATGCTAGAAAAAATAACTACATTTCAGAGTTGTATTTGGTGCAAGCCACTGTCAAACATTGTAAAACGAGATGAATGAAAGTAGTTTTTTTCACATAAGAAAGCATTGTGTTGTCGGCGCTTCAAATCAATATGGCTGGTGGAAAAGCAAATTAAATTGAGGGCACATTTTGAATATCACCCACTCATACGTGATATTTTTTCCAGAAAAGAAGTAATGGGTATATTTTAGTACAGAGTTAGCCGTCTGCGCATTTACCTTCAATTGTATAACCCTGTTGCTTTTGTATGATATAACAGGCAGTACACCCCTGAAGTTATGCCACCTCCAATAACTTCCAATCGATGAATTTCCAAATAACGAATCGACGAAAAATTAGATCCCTTGAATTTTGTTAATGAGAGGTTTTACTGTATTTGGAACAGCATGATATTAGACTAAGGGTGATCTGATAAAAACCTAATCTTTTTAATTTGCCAATGTTTATCAAAGTAACAGACTTTTAGTAGATTAAATAACCGTTTTAACCCACATTACCATAAAAATATAAATTCAAACAAGCACTTATTTAGCAAACTGATACTTTATAAATACTTGATGAAAAATTAATAATTTTAGAGAAAATCTTAACTGATTAACTACTTTAAAAAAATATAAAGCAATAGCTCACCATCTTGGAATACCCTTTCTACATTAAGGCCATAAGTAGCACATGTCTCGTAGTACGAACAGCGTTTTAAATCTGCAGCAAGTTTGCGAGCACGAGCATCATCAATCACTCTTGGATTATTCTCACTAATAGCATCTGGAATAAAATAAAAATTTACCACACCTGGAACTTTTACTTATATCACTAATAAACCAGAAGTATTAACAAATGAAATACAAATAAATATTACATTTATCTTAAACTTAATATATTATAAAGAAATGACTGGAATTGACTGAGCAGCACACTGGCATAAAGATAAAATTTCCTATTTGCAAAAGATACCCAAAACAGCTGATAATGACTATCCTTGGGTCCACAAAATACTTTTTAGATATAAATGGCACACCTCAGCTACTTATTCAGTCTTTTAGGTCAGACAAGCCCAACCTTTTCTACATGGTAGGTCATATTGGTGGTTGCTAATCCTTCGGCAGACCGCATTGAAAATTGCCAATTCTGTGGTGGGCCAGATTAGAGATTAAATTGGAAGTTACATAAATATTCTGAGGTTCCATATAAGTGAAAATCAAGTTTAAATAACGTTTTTATGGTAAACATATATATTAAAAGTTTTAATATAAAAATTTTCATAAAAATATATGAATTTTTGTGTTCAACTTTTCGGATTGCATTTTCATATTAGCTTCGTGGGCCACACAGAAACACTACGTGGGCCACAGGTTGGATGCCCATTTTAGAACATCAAATGTCAGCTGTGATAATGTTACATTGCTGTGCCGAAGCACCTTGATGTAAAAATGTTAATCCAATGGTACCACCGCGGACAATAAATTTGAGACACCTTGAAGTCGCTCTGGTGGCGACTCTGTGAACTTTTTACGCTGAGGTACCGAATTGCAACCCTGAAGGTTAGCTGGGCGGGGAGGGGTGGGGGACGGAAGAAGGTGATAAAGGGAGGAAGAAGGCGAGAGGAAGAATAGAAGAGGGAGGGGTCTTCAACGCTGTCCCCTACCGTTCTAACAAGGATAGTAGGCCTAGCGCTCACATGCAATTTTTAGTCGGCCGACTATTTGATCGGCCGATCGGTCATTCCGCGCTCACTAGGCAACCAAACAGTCTGCCAAAAGAGATGTGCGCGCATATGCAATTAAACAGTCGGCCGACTTTCTTTTCCTATCCTATTCCTATCAGAATATTCTTTCGTAGATTTGTTGTAAAGAGCTGGTCTCGATTCAATTGTTTGAATGAACCTTTTGGTCCAATCATCATCGGTATCCATATTACCTAAACGAATATATTTATATGTATTGAAACAAATGTATTTTTTGATATAAATATTAGAATAAATATGAGAATGTTGTTTTGTTTGACTCACCTAGTAGGCCTAGCGTGCACACTAGGGATGAATCCCGGTATTGGAAAACCGGAATTAATACCGGTATTGAATTAGATACATAATACCGACATCGTAATTTATAATACCGTGTTTTCGGTATTGAAATTAATTTACATCGTGGGAGCAGTTCCAAGTTACCAAAAATGCATTTGTTGCCTGTGTGAATAGAAATAAAGTGGAGGATTCTTTCAAAAAGTGACTCCGACGGATTGGTATGAGAGTTTTATAATATTACCTAGTTCGATGAGAGAAAATGGTTGGAAATGGTCTCGTCGTCCTGAAATGCGTTTTAAATGAAATAGTGAATGATCAAGGATGCAGTTATACCATAAGCAGCATCACACATATTTGATGGATTTATCCTGTGTTCCTAATCACTCTGTATTTTCGCTGTAACAACGAACAATTACATAAACAACTGCATAGTAACCAATCGAAGAATAAATAGCTAAAGTCTGGTTAACAGTACGGTCTACTGGAAACCAACGCAACTACCTTGTTAAAGAATGTAAAAAAAATCAGTTGTGTGGAATTATTTTACTAAGAAATACAATGACACAGCTGAATTTTCTACGCTTGCAAAAGTTATAAAATGCTGTGGAGGGTCGACTAGTGGATTATCTGTTCATTTAAAAACAATTCATAATATAAATATTTCTGAAATGAAGATAGCTGAAAATCAACAAAAAAAACTTCGGAAGGAAACATTCCTAAGAAATCTATTGAAGAAGAAATTTCGAAACTTGCATGTATTGATGGGATTACATTCAGTTCTATTGCCACAAGTGAATTCATCGAACAGAGTTTATCGAAGAATAAATAACGCTGTCAGGGCAGAATTTAATAGTCTATATGTGTCCATATTTTGTATAACCATCCATACAGTGTTTTAAGTATTTTAGAGAGAGGTTTAATGTTATGGTTAATGTGACTGAATCATGATATGCAAACTTTTTATACAAATATGTATTTTGTTTTTGAAAAGTCCAGATTTATGCAGTTGTTGAAATACTGAGCAGAAGAGCGATCGGCCGATTGTTTGGTTGGCAAGTGAGCGCGGACTAGTTCAGATCTGTAACATCCGAGTTGCGCAGCTGTTTGTTTGCATGGAGTTTGTAGCAAGTCACAAACTATTTAGTCGGCCGACTAAACAGTTGCATGTGAGCGCGGTCTCCTTAGAGTCAATGGCTCTCACTCATGCAACCAAACAGTCGGCAGACTAAAAATTGCATGTCAGCGCGAGGCCTAAAGGAACTACCAATGGTTACACTAAAAATCAATCTCTTTGCACCTGCAACAATCCCTGAAGAGGCCTTCTGCCTATACCAGGGTCTTTCTGATCAGGCCATGTATAAAGAAAAGGAAATGAAATGTAAAACTTGATGTAAATGAATGAAATGTATATGGCTTACCGGAAATAAAAACCTTTTGAATTGCCGACATTCGTAAGAAATCGGAACGGCCGATCAGTTCAAGAGGCATTTTTTATTCAACCTGAGTTCGCGGGTTCAATCCCCATGCGCGGCATATTTGTTGTTGTCGCCTATGGCCATTTTTACTTTCTCCATATACGTAGTATAGAGAAAGTATTGTTTTCATGAAAAAATGGAATTCGAGATTTCAACGGAAATACACGTTTTAAGGTCCCCTGAACACGTTTTGACTATTTTCGCGATGATGTCTGTGGGTGTGTGTCTGTGGCTGGGTTATTGTGGGTGCTCTAACTCAAAAACTATTAATCAGATCAACACGAAATTTTATATTTAACATTCTTTTCAGAGGAAGAAGAGCTGATTTTTGGTAAAAATCGGTCAACCGGAAGTTGGTGTTTACTCTTATCACTTATTCGTTATTTTGAAATATTTGCTTTAATATTTAATAAATGTAAAAATGTAGTAGAATAAAAGTTGTAGGGAATTTTATTTTCTACAACCTTTGTTGGAAACATTTTTTCATATAATGCATTGTTTAAGAGATATCTTTTTTTCTAGCTGCCACCACCGCGCCATCTACCGACGACTATTGTTAACAATCGATGCTTAGTTACGTCTTAGTAACGCTCCTTTTTCTTTTCTTAATTGTTGGTGCTTTGTGGCTATATACAATATCAGAAGGCTATGGTTTTTCCTGTTCTTTGTAATGTCTAAAATTTTCTCGGCTTCTTTAAATATTTTTTATTATGTAATCTAATTTGGAATTTTTAGAAATATTATAAATATGGAGAAAGTCATGTGGTGGCCACATCAGATTTTTTAAACTTATATTTTTTCATTTATATTATGTTATTATGTATCTCCTTCGGTAGATGTTTATCACTACTTTTGTTACACACTCATTATAAGGGAAATCTGGCATATTTTTCGGTCGTGATTGCTACTTAGGAGCTGATTTATTTGGGGATTTAATATACGATTATTCAATGATGGAGAACCGCTTTTTGGGTATTTATCTACTTGTCATGTAGTGGGCAGTGTCGCTTCCCTAGCCAGGATCGGAAACATGAATGCATTAGTCGCATTCTTCCAGGAATTCTCGCCTCTAGGGAAGGCAATAAGGGTTACTCGCGATTAGTTGTTTGTAAATTCTCGCCGAGTTCAAATGTGCCATGGATAACCTGAGTGAGATAGAAGGAACCGTTGCCAGCCCGTTGCATAGTGCTTTGACCCGAACTACCACTGTCGGTTATGATGACGACGGCGGTAATTTCGTCGGTGTTCCTGTCATTAGGAGTGCAAAAGAGAAGCAAGAATTCACCGATGGCCTGCATAATTACATGGCGCTCTTGAAGGAGCATACTTTGCTTGCAAGTAACGCCAGTTCGGTCATATCCGACCGATCAAGAGCCATCGGAGAGGAGATTTCAGAAGAATTTTCTCAATGATTGAGGAAATGGAATTCGTCAAAGACGATGATCTTTTAAGTTACAATCTAAATGGAAGAAATTCAATTATCATCCAATGGTTTTTGCATGCGCTAATTATATTATTATATTATAAATTGCTTTTCAATGTGTGCCGCAAGATAGTAAGCACGCATAAATAGGACAAAAGTAGTGATAAAATCTACCGAAGGAGATACATAATAACATAATATAAATGAAAAAAATTAAGTTAAAAAATCGCCGTAGGCGATAACAAAAAATATGACGCGCATGGGGATTAAACCCGCGAACTCAGGTTGAATAAGAAATGAACCTTGCTTTTAACCACTCTGGGACGCCAACTTCTTGTGAAGATCAGAAATTTTCGGGAAATTTAATAGTCGGCAGGTTTTTTGTAACCTTTAAATGTTAATAACTTTGTTTGTTTTTCGAGGCGACCGCGGGAGTCGTCGCGAGGAGAGAATGCTCGCCGTATTCGGAAAGGGTCATTCGGGTCTGGTGCGGTCTGAGGGAACGACTCAGAGAAAGTTTAGTTGGTCTTCTCTCGCTCAGCAGGAGTGTTTTCGTTCACGTTTGTTTTTTTGTGTTGGCGGGACATAAGGTAGTGCTCGCCTTTAGGGAGCGATAGGCACTTAATTTCTCCCAGATTATTTTTCTTGCATGCCTTTTCCTTTCCTTTCTCCTACATATATTTATTTTCATTCCCCACTTCTCCCTTTGTCCTCGATGATAAACGGTGTTCGAGTCATTAAGTGAATGATCGCCACCTACCGAACTGAGAGAACTAATATTCTAAAGAATATTTTTCCTTTCTCTCCCTCTCCTCCCTTCTCACTTCCGAGTGCGGGCGGAATTTTCCTCCTTTTTTACCCGTACTGGCGCCTACCGATCCGTCATTACCTCGTTGACCCACGACCTGTGGCTACTCCCGGGGCGAAAACGTCACAAGGGCTATATTTAAATCATTTCTTTGGCAAAAAGAGAAATTATAAGATCACTGCTATTCTACATCTACATGATACCCTGGAAGTCACCTTTTTGGTGGATGGCAGGGGGTGCAATGTAGCAAAGGTCCCTAGTTTTCCAACGTTATCTTTTCCTATTATGTTCTCTTACCGTCCTAAGGAAAAACGATCCTCTATATTGCTCCATTCTACAATCGATCTCTCGAATCTTATCCTCACTGTCTAGCCTTCCGATATACGTCGGGCTTCTGATAAGACCTTCTACCTCATTCGCTTGTCCCTCCGACATAAATTTTTCCAGCAGTTTAAATCTAGCCAGCAGCCTACATTCCTCTGACTATGTCCATTTCAGGCTTTCTATTAATGATGTTACGCTTTGTTTACTATCGTAATTTTTCTTTACAAATTTAGCTGCCCTGCGCTGAACCTTTTCTATCTCGTTAGTGATTCCCTTTTCGTAGGGATCCCACACCGCTGACGCATATTCGACCTGCGGTCTGACCAAGGATAAATAACATAATTCTTTCACTTTTTCGGAGCTACTTCGAACTATTCTTCCTATAAAGGAAAGCTTTTTGTTAGCGGCACCTATCAATCGGCGAATGTGAGTGTTCCACGATAGATAATTATTGATCATAACTCCTAGACATTTAATCGAGTCTGAAACTGGAATCTCTACTCCGTCCAACGAGATATTTTTGGTTCTCCAGAAATTGATGACGCAGCTTTTCTTTTGGTTTATCTCTAACTGCCATTCCTTACACCTCACAAAAATAGCTTCTAGATCATTTTGGAGATACTGACAGTCTTCCGGATTGCATATTTCTATATAGACGACCGTGTCATCCGCGAAAAGCCTAAATTTACTTCTGACTACTGAGCTGATATCGTTTATATAAATAAGAAATAATAACGGACCAATTACACTACCTTGTGGAACGCCAGAGACAACTTCCACTAAGTTCGAGGATTTTCCATCTATGACAACCTTCTGCCTCCTATGATTTAAAAATTCGCGGATCCAACTAACAATTTTGGAATTTACGCCTATTGATATAGATATGCATGATTACAAGTAGGAAATAAATTATAATGATTAATTGCTTATTTTACTTGTTTTCCATTTTAATATAATTTCTAAAAGATCCATGAGAGAGCAAGAATACTGGAATCTTCCAATGCAAAATATATGATTTTTTTTCTCCATGTAAACGAAGAATACCTATAGAGAAACTATCGTTTTCGTGCAAAAATTCGATTTAGTGATTCCAACGGAAAACCACGTTTTGAGGTTCCTTGAATAATAATAAAATTCAAAATATATGTTGCAGATAATATCAGTAGTTTTGCGCTTAAGGCTTCCGCGGGGTGTTGAGTATTGAATTTTTTGTTTTCGGGATATCCTCCGCGTTTTATTTTTAGTGGACTACAGTTTCGCCAGCTTCTTCGGTTCCGAAGGTTCGACTTGCCCGTCTTACATATAGGCACCCTAACGATAACTTTTCTAGTTAATGGCAGTTAGACAATTCTTCGCTCCCTGATTGGCTGTTGGTCGTCCCATTTGAAATACAAATTTCCAATTGTTAGATGGCGAATAACCGTCTTCCCTATTAAAGTTTTTCGGTGTTTTTAAAATTTCTATTGCCTCTCAGGTGAGGCTCGAGAGATAGCGGGGCTATTATTTTAGCTTCTTCGAAATTCATGTTGTGCCCGGGTTCTTCCCAGGCATGCTCTGCGATTTCTGAGAGGCGGAATTGTTTTTTTGGTGGTGTTCTTTTATGCCATATTTTTACGGTCACAGCATTGCTACTGACCGTCTACATATGTGACATCTGCGGCCCATTGGGTGACTACGGAGATTATTTCTGAACCCATTGCTTACTGCCCGGTTTAAGGATTCGCGTAACTCTCCTACGTCTTTTGCAAAGATCTACAATAAAAGTGGAAACAAGTAAACTGCAGATCACATTACTTCCCGTATGAACGCCCCGCATTTAACTCAGAACGGGATGGGACAGCATTGAAAACCCCTCACTCCTCTTCCGTTCTTCCTCTCGCTTCCTTCCTCCCTTTATCCCCCTCCTCCGTCCGCCACCCCTCTCCAACCACAGCTCACCTTCAGGGTTGCAATTCGGTACCTCAACGTAAAAAGTTCCCGGAGTTGCCACCAGAGCGACTTCAAGGTGTCTCAAATTTATTGTCCGCAGTGGTACAATCCATATTAAGCAAATATAAAATAATTCTCGGATTTTCAAATGCAATTTAGAAGAAAAAAACTCAAATTTGGGCAAGTACAGTTTTTAAAAATGCTTTAGTGAAAATATCTGCAATGTACAGAATACAGATAAAGATCAAAACTCAATTTCTTATTACAGTAATTTTCTCACATGTTGTTAATTATTTTTGGGAGGAAAATTATGAGAAAGTGCAGTCATATGCCATATGATATTCACCACCAATTGTAAACTTACATGCATGTTATATTCACAAAAAATTTAATCAAAAAGACAAAAATCCACCTTACTTTCTTTGTCCATACTAGAGAAATGAGTTACATTTATTGAAAACTTTTTTTAAAAGTGCCAACAGTTAATATAAGAAATAAGTGTGAATCGACTCACCCTGAGTGCCAACAAGGATGAGAGGCACTTCGGCAGAATTCCGAAAATGTGCCATCTGAGTGTAATAACTATACACAGCATGGAAACTTGCTTCATTTTCCAGGCTAAAGACAAAGACAATGGCATCCACCCAAGCAGCAAACTAAAAGTGGAATTGCATAATTTGAAATTAGAAACTTACAAGACATCTCAAGATTTACCAAATATTCTTATGCAATTACAATGTCATTTTACAGCTTAAGTAACACTACAAATTGAATAATGTTCTCATTAAACATTCAGAGTTGATGTATTTATGTTTACACAAATTTATCAAAAAACATGAACACCATTCTCCATGTATTTCTCATACAATTTGGGATGTTGACAGTCAGTGCCAGCTCTGAGGAACAGACATTTCAATATATTATATATCATTAATAATAATAGAGACCAGTTCTGTTTGTTTGTTGGGAATGCTTTTGAGAGGCCTATAACTTTGTTTGGAGTATTTTATTAAGTAATACACCAAAAAATAGCCAAAACCTTCCTACTTTGACTGCTACTGATTTTTACCAAACATTCATACACAATACTTTTTATGAGATTTTTTCTACACTTCTGCTCCATTACTGTTCCTAACAAGAAAGACATATTAAGGATCTGTTGGTACTTAATTGAATTTTTAACTCAGTAACTAAAACTCATAAATATGTGCTCTTGCAGACTTTTTTGTGGCAAATGTTCTATATCCAATTCAATTTTTTAATTGATACCTGAAAGATTATATAAGTGGTAGGGAAAGCAAAATAAATTTCTTAAATAGTTACTTAAGAAAATTCTAGCATTCATCGTGATTTGTTTGGTTTCAACAAACAATGGGTCTCCAGTATTAATATTACTGTATTTGCCCAATTATAAAGCAACCTTGAATATAAGGCGAGCCCCTATTTCAGAAGCCAAGTGAAAGAAAAATTTTGGAGTATTGATACTAAATTTTTATTTTAAAATACATAATCGATTACACCTAATTTCCAGTGTAAATATAATTATGCGATAAGATTGGTAAATAAAAATTAGGATAAAACATGTTCATTTATTGGCTTCCAGAGAACTACATTAAATTATTAGCTTTATTTCTTAAAATTATTAATATGGGATGAAGACTTAAGTATTCTTATGAAGGAGAAATTTGGCAGCTGCGCGCGTACCATTAGCGTAATAGACTATATCAGCGGTTCTCAACCGAAAGTTCATTGCAGACCGGTGTAATAACAAAGATTACCGCAGATTGGTGTATTATCTAAATAATCTACCAAAGACTGGTAAAATCAATTTTAAACCACCAATCATTTTACAATGTTACACTTTGACAACTCAGTGGTGGAAAACTCCTTCAGCCAAAAAATATAGGAAAACCCCTATGCATTTCACCCACCAAGTGGGCATCCTCAGGGGAGAACCTGACCTGGCAGTGAACAGGGTTCAACTGCAAGGAAATTAGAGGGAGAGGTTATAAAGAAGACCGAAAAACATTTGAGGAACGAAAAGAATTTTGGGCGTAAGTGGTGTTAAGTTCGGTCAATTTGTATCAAGTTTTATTAAAGTCTGTATCTGTATTCATGAGTGTATTTCTGTTTTCATAAATATGAACGTTTTCCAAAGAGTTAAGTGAATTATTGACTGAAGTTAGCAGTGTTAAATCCTCTAGGTGTATACTATGTCCGGTTTCCAGAATATGAGTGGCTACGCTTGATTTTTCAAAACGATTGTGTCTGAAATGAGCCAAGTGTTCTTTGAATCATGTTATTAATTTCCGTCTAGTTTGTCCTATGTACATTAAATTGCAGTGTGAGCATTGTATTTTGTAAATTCCGGATTTGTTCAAAGTTTGTTTTATCTTTGGTGCTGTTCAGTAGGTTTTTCAAACTATTTGGATTCGTGTATGTTATGGTGTAATTCTTATGTTTGAAAATTTTATTCAAGCCCCTGTTTAATATGGGAAAATAAAGTAGTTTTATATATTCATTGGCCTTCGTATTGTCAAATTTGAGAGTGGTAGAGTTTGACAACATATTTTTAAGGTTATGCTTTCTTACTAATTTATTGATTATATTGTGATCAAAACCGAGTTTCTTTGCAATTTGTTTTATATGTTTAAGTTCTTTTGCATATCTATTTTTGTTGAGGGGGATGTTGCACAATCTGTGTGTTAGGAATTGGAAATGAGGTGTTTTTTGATTCATTGGATGGAAGGAGTTATTGGGAATGAAATTGTCAGTATGTGTTGATTTCCTAAAAATATCAAACTCTATTTGTTGTTTGTTATTGATGATAAGTAAGTCCAGAAATGGTAATGTATTGTTCTCTTGGAGTTCATCAGTAAATTTCATGGATGGATATATATTGGTTAATTGATCCACAAAGTCTACTTTTTGTTTTTTTAAATAAAAAATTGTGAAAATATCATCAACATATCTAAGCCAAATTTCTGGAAAATAATGGAATTTATCTTTACAAGTCTTTTCAAAATGTGACATGAATATGTTGGCTAAAAGAGGTGACAATGGGTTTCCCATGGAGGTACCTTGTGTTTGTTGGTAAATTGCATTATTGAATTGAAAGATGTTCTGTTGCATGCATAAATTAGTGAGCAGTAGGTATTCATGAACAATTTCGTCAGTAAAGTTCTGTTTTTGTAAAAGTGATTTTAAAATTTGGGATGTTTCTTCTAAGGGTACGCTAGGGAAAAGACTTGAGTCTGAAGGAGTTTTCCACCACTGAGTAATCAAAGCCAAAGTGTTCGAGCTAGCTACTACTGAACTTTGACAACTGAAAACACAAGCATCTCATTAACCAGTGCTGCCCACTATAAAACCTTTATGAGAAAAATGGAATATCAAGGACTGGCCAATACTGGACCGCAGATCGGTGATTGAAAAATGCTGGACTATATAACATAGAGAATTGAATTTTATTGGAGGTAAGGAGGAGAGGAGGATTAGAAGATATTTTTAGTCGCAATTATATGGCGAGTATGAATTTTTTTTGCATACATTTTAGAAAAAACATCGCCTTATAATTTGACAAATACAGTATTGCTTTTACAATATGAATCAATTCTAAAGTAATCCATGAGTATTCATTTGACATGATTCGAGTCGTTCAGTTTTATGGAAGAATATTTGATGAAGTATGTATAATTAATAATTACTGTATTTACTCATGTAACACATGCCCTCATGTACCATGCACACCCCTATTTTTCGGCCAGTTCTGAGGAAAAAATGCATTTGTGCCGAAATAAGTTGCCATAGGGGATTAAAAAAAGTCGTCTATTTTCCCTCCCTGAAATAAGGTCCACCCAAGTTAAACATATTCTCCCTTCTACCTGTAACGCAATTAATGGGTGATCTCCTTGGGTCAATGCTTGCAGTAATCTCCTCCTCAATAGTCACTCCTCTTTGTGTTAAAGGAGCTCACTGAATTTGTTGAACACAGATACCCAATGCCAACTTATTCCGGCAAAACTATAAGTAGAAATTGACAGTCAACTTTTAATGACAGAACTGCTTATTATGAGTAACAATAATAAATTTAAAACTCATTTAAAAGGTACAGCTTTAATATTATAAAAATATAATGCCATCTCAAACGTGAAAATAATAATATGCGCATATACTTAGTAGAATTCTTGGTCTTCTGTGAGTATAAACGTAGATGCAAGCATATTGCAGTGAATTTAATATCGATTCTTGCAATTTATATAACCTGTTCAGAAATCCTCATGTAAGTCCCTTTTTCTTATCGACATTTTGGAAAAAAGGTGCCTGCAGTACACGAGTAAATATGATAAGTATAAGATAAAAGTATGCAATTAAGTAATTATAGGTATTTATACATAGTTTAAGTATTTTTATTACATATTTAACCAGAATTAAAAACAAAAGTGTCATCCATGGAAATTAGTTGAAAATATTTTTGGAAAATAATTGCAACATGATTGTTGCTATATTTAAAATTTGTAATAATTTGATGAATAAAACAATGTTCTTGTTTTGGAAATATTGAATAATTGGAATTAATACAAGTTATAAGTAGGCTTGGTAGTTTTTGACTTTTATTTTTCTTATAATTCGACGATTAAAATCAAAGTTTATTTTTCCTAAAAATCCAAATATCGACATTTATTTCAGTACATTTTATTAGGCTTGGCAGTTTTTGACATTTATATTTCTTTAAAAGAGACCACTAATATCGTTTATTTTTCCTAAAAATCGAGGACGAATATCAACATTTTGAATACATTTTATCAATTTTATCAATAAAAATTACAGAAATTGGATTCATTCAATTAAATTTTATAAAACTTTATATATTAAAATTAGACTTCTCGCATGCCAGATTTTTTGTTGCTCTCTAAACTTTGGTGAATGTGTTGTTGTTGGCTTCGCCCACCAACCCTGAACAGTTTATTTTTCAGAATAAATCACAAGTAAATTTTACTCATTAAATTATGCTACTTATTCAAGAAATCTTGACCATTCAATAACAAAATTAATGTGAAATTAATATAATGCACAGTAAATACATATGAATATTTTGAAGAAAATCTTATCTTGTTAAGTGACAAATGATGATGAGTTTACAAAAAAAGCTCCAAGTATGAACATTGAATGATACTACAGTATTGCAAGAAAAAATAAGCACGGGACACTCATTTGGAGAATTAATTGTGGGTATGGATACTTCATGAGTTTTTGAAACTACTATAGGGCAGGGCTCCAGAGATATACCCGTAGTAGTAGATTTTTAACTTAACCAACCACAAAAGGAGTTATGGGGGAGAGGATTTTGTCAAGCAGGGAATAGGATTTAGTTATATTTTGGAGACCTGCTATATAGATATTTAGAGACCTGCTATATGGATATTTGGCGATCAGTATTAATTCAGTTTTGGAAAATCTTTCTTTTCGCATCTTGGAGGTTGTCGGCAGAAATGGTTAGTATGGAGGCTGATCATATTGTGTAAACAACCAAAGGAACATAGGAATTATCAGATGAGGTTGAGATTAAAGACAGAGTGCAATTAACTGACCATATTGTTATGTACGGTATCCCTGTCAGCTCAATATGGATGCTTAAGTCATAAGGGATCTTCGAAAGGGTATGGAATACTGAATGAATTGTGGCTGTCTGGTATGACAAATGCTGATTTTCTCTTTTGTTTTGGACTAAAATATATCAAATTTGAGTGTGATACAGCAAATTTTAAAATCCCGACAAATAATTTCATAGAAGATTTAGTAGCGAAAAATCAACACTTATCAACAATTCATTTTCGTCGATTTGAAATTTTTATGAATTCAATATCTATCAACATTTATAAATCTAAATCGAATCCTACCAAGCCTAGTTATAAGAAAACAATTTTATAGATCAATTTGAGTATGCATTAAGATGCTTTTTAAAAAGAAAATTTATTCATGAAATTAATTTTTCAGTTGGTTTTAAATTTCAGTGCTATCAATTCTTGGGACACCATATCTAAAAAATGAAAAGAAAAAATAATTTAATTAGATACTGATTAAGAATGGTAAATGGTGTGGAGTACAATACCTTTAAAGAAGCAGCTATAGCTACAGGTTTACTTGAAGCAGATGACGAATGGAATAGTATTTGGAAGAAGCAGCTTTATTTCAAATGTCACACCAGTTAAGACAAACCTATGGTTATATTCTTGCCTTTTGTCAACCTTCAGATGCGTTAGCATTATGAAAGTATAAAGAGGAAATGTATACAGATTATAGACTTAAGGATAGTGAGGAGCTTTTTAGGATATTGAAAGCATACTTAACTCTCATAGTTGTAGCATTAAATCATTTAATTTCTCAGATCAGGGTCAAATTCCATTAGAATAAAATCAAGTTTTTAATACATGACAAGAAACTATGGGAGCAGAATGACTAATTTGTAATTTGAATCATCAGCAGTTTTTAGCTTTCAATAAAATTTAATGGGCTTTAGAAAATGAACATGAAAAGAGCCAATGTTTTTACATGGATGGACCAGGAGGGTGAGGAAAAACCTTTTGTATAACTCTGTTATGTGCTTTTTCAAGGAAAAGGAGAAATATTGCAACTATTCTTTTGAAGGGAGGTAGAACCGTTCATAGCAGATTTAAATTATCAATTATGCTATTAGATCATCCTACTTCAGGAATCAAATCCTCATCTGCTGCATCACCACTATGGTCGGCTTTGTCGATCGGCAAGGCCATTCAGCAAAGCTGGTCGGTTTTGCAGAATGGCATGGATGGGTCTCCATTAATTCGGCAGTACAGACCACAGTCAAGAAGAAAATGTACAACAATGACGATATGCTCATACTTGCAGCAGCATTTATAACTATTGCAGCAAAAAAAGTCGTAAACCAAGATTTTGGGTGTGACCAAGGGGGCAAGTCTTGAAATTTTCGTTACGACTTACCGATGGATTTTTGTCGTTAAGATGACGTCAATCGACGAGATTTATTCGTACGACAGTATGAGCGAGTCTTGAAAATTATCGTTCATAACGACATTATTGCTACGACAAATTATCATCGAACGCGTAACGATGAGCAATGAGGTGTCGTTAAATACGCTAACGATAAATATTTATTCGAGTTACTTAGTAAACATGGCCGCGTACAGACGTTTGCATTTGCTTGTGGGAGCCGCTGCAGAGGAAAGGAGGGTATTAAGGAGGGAGCGATTTCTTCGTGACCGGCAAAACGCATTCCATTTGCCCGAGGAAGATTTTTGTTTGATATTTAGGCTTAATCAAGAAGCTGCGATGTATGTTTGCGATGTATTAAGGCCTCATATAAAAGCTACGAGAAAATCATCGCTGCCCGTAGAACTAAAAGTAAATAGCTATAGTGGTTAATAATAGTATTCGTGGTTATAAAGCATTTTCTCTATGACTGATTAATATGACCTGCTATTTAAATATTTTAATAATATCGATTAAACCAAATAAGTAAACAAGGCAGCGTTTAGTGGATTCAACAATTTAATTGGTGTATTTGTTATGTTATTTCTGGAAAGGTCCTAACAGCGTTGAACTTTTTAGCTACTGGCAGTTACCAGAGGCCAGTTGGACTGAATTTGTATTTGGCTGTCAGTCAAAAAACTGTCAGTAGATGTTTAATAGATGTGACAAATGCAGTAAACGAATACATGCTGAAAAATTGGGTGATTTTTCCTATGTCACAGGCTGAACAAACAGCCATTAAAACTAAGTGAGAACAAAATTACTTTTAGTGTATATAACATATTTTAGGTTTTCCTCTCTTTAATATTTTTTCTTGAACTTTAAGATTTATGGCAGAAAAAGGATTTCCTGGGGTAATTGGAGCAATAGACTGCACCCATGTAAAAATTAAGGCTCCAAATTTAACAGACAGAAATCATCCAGAGCATCTATATGTTAACCGACATGGTTATCATTCAATTAATGTGCAATTGGTAAATAAGAACTTATTTGAAGTGTTTCAAATGTTAAAACTATTTTGTTTATTAATTTTTAAAATCACAGATATGCGACTATGGATTACGCATTTTAAATGTAAATGCAAAATACCCTGGTGCTACGCATGACTCCTTCATTTGGAGAAGTTCCAGTGTTTACGAAGCATTGAAAGAAAACTACACTGCAGGAAACCGTAATGCATGGCTCCTAGGTTAGTTGCATAGTTATACACAAAGTATTTGGTCTGTAGCCAAATCACTTTACTCGTGTATGTTGTTCCTTACAGGGGATAGTGGGTATCCACTACAGCCATGGTTGATGACACCCATTTTAAATGCAGCTCCAGGAAGCCCAGAGCAAAGGTTTTCTGATGCCCATGCAATGGCTCGTAATTGCATAGAAAGATGTAATGGAGTGTTAAAAAGCAGGTTTAGGTGCTTGTTATCAGAAAGGGGCTTGCATTACAGCCCTCAAAGGGCATCATTAATTATAAACACTTGTGCAGTGTTTCACAATATCTGCAAACATTTCAATTTGCCAGATTTTGATGTCATTGTGGCAAATGAACACAATGACACAGATGCCATTGAAAACTTAGGCCAGAGGGATGACAGAGATAATTGGTTCAACCAAGGTATTAACATTAGGAATCAAATAATACGAGCAAGATTTTCCTAAATTTATAAAATAAATATTACCATTTATCATGAAACAAGTGTTTTATTAAAAATTATTGTTGCAAAATTATTTCAAAAAATTATTTGTAAAAATTGAAAATGTTTCTGCTATTTTAGCAATAGCATTTGCCTGCTTCTCTGCTGCCTCAGCCTTTCTCCTTTCACATTCCTTAATGTCCCCCAGTAAAATTTCAATCCCTGACAATATTTTTATTTTTTTCTCCTCCATAATCCTGTGCTGCTCTGCATTTTTCTCTTCTAATTTTGCAAACTTCTCTGTTGCCCTGTCGTATGGAGTTACTCTTCTGCCTGCTCCATCATATGACAGTAATTAAATTTAATCTAATGATATTACTAATTTAATATAAATAGTTTCATATTTCTTGGGAAAATAGCAATATATTAAATGACTTATAAACCGTTATATGCCATGTAAATTTACCTTTTGATTTAAAAAGTTGGCGACTAGCATTGGATGAAGGAGGAATGAGAGGGTCAGGAGATTTATTAGTTATTTCATTCTCATCCTTTTCTTCATGCATGTAAGGAGATGGTGGGGGAAGTAACACTTGCCATGAACATGATGGCTGTGAGTCATCAACTTCTTCTAATGAATAGATTTTCCATAAAAACCTTTTAAATGTTATACTTAAGTTACAACTGAAAGCTACATATGATTATTTATACCAACCCATTTGAATGAAAGATGGCTCACTCACAACCATTTCTTCACTCTCTGGTGTTACAAGTTGAGCTGATCCCTTTTGTTTAGAAAATACCAATATTTATAATCCAATAAAACCAGTATTCAATAATTTCAATTGAATTCTAATATTTACAGCTTATCGTCGAAATACCTCAATTGGTGATTCAAGACAATTTTCTTCTCCCAAAGCAGAAATATTCCCTATCATTTCCATCAACCTTTCTTCTAAATTACTCAGTTTATCTTTGAGGGCTCCTCCACCTCCTGTGCCTCTCATATGTTTATGTACCCTTAAACATTTTGCCCTAGTGGCACATTTCCAATCAGCCCAAGTCTGAGAGAATATAAGGAGATACTGTTGGATCAATTCTTAGTACTATTATTAAATAATGTGCATATATATAATTAAAATTGCAGTTCACGATTAATAGATGCATTCTAATTATAAACAATGATAAATCAATCTATAAAATACACAATTCCTTATTTATAACATTATACCACTATATTTGTTCCTAAAGAAAGTTCATGATGAACCAATGAATAATTCATTATAGTACCTATGCTACATTTCAATTAAAATCCTCCAATGGTAATTTTTGCAGCACAAAGATTCTTACTTCTGCTTTACAAATAATTGAGTACCAAAAGAGAGAAACTTAATGTAGAGCTTTCTCATTAAATCATTAACAAATTTCAATTAATAATACAGTACTAAACTAATGCCTAACTAGAGAATATATTACTACCATCTTCATAGAAATTAGAAATGACAGTAAATTAGTAAAATATAAATAACAGCTATTGAAAACATTTTACAACAGTACTAAACTAATGCCTAAATAGAGAATAAAATACTACCATCTTCATAGAAATTAGAAATGACAGTAAATTAGTAAAATATAAATAACAGCTATTGAAAACATTTTACAACAGTACTAAACTAATGCCTAAATAGAGAATAAAATACTACCATCTTCATAGAAATTAGAAATGACAGTAAATTAGTAAAATATAAATAACAGCTATTGAAAACATTTTACAACAGTACTAAACTAATGCCTAAATAGAGAATAAAATACTACCATCTTCATAGAAATTAGAAATGACAGTAAATTAGTAAAATATAAATAACAGCTATTGAAAACATTTTACAACAGTACTAAACTAATGCCTAAATAGAGAATAAAATACTACCATCTTCATAGAAATTAGAAATGACAGTAAATTAGTAAAATATAAATAACAGCTATTGAAAACATTTTACAACAGTAATAAACTAATGCCTAAATAGAGAATAAAATACTACCATCTTCATAGAAATTAGAAATGACAGTAAATTAGTAAAATATAAATAACAGCTATTGAAAACATTTTACAACTGTGATTCTGAAAGTGATTTCGGAAAATTAAAAAAATTACATAATAGGAAATAATATTATATAAAACCTTATTTGTTCAACAAAGATATGTAAAGGACTGTATTTTGCGCATTAACTATAACCTTCTTCCACTTATTGACATCTCTTGCAGGACCTTTCCCGTCGCTATTTAAAATAGCTACCAATTCCTCCCAGCATTTCTGCTTCGATTTTGAATTGAAAGTAGCCGTGATTTTTCCTGAACGGAATTCATCATGGTTTAACATATATTCTATAATTATCTCCTGCTGCCTTTCTGTAATCTTGGAGCCTCGAACTTTCCTCTCCATAATTAATATCTTCAAGTTTCTAACTATTGCCACCACTACTGAAAATTAGTACGTACGCTTTCTGATTGTCAGATGTTTTGATTTTTCAACCTTCGTTAGCAAACCAATGAACGAAATTTGACGGTCAGTCGTAACGATAAATTTCAAGACTCGCAAAAAAGTTCGGTAGAGTGATCGTTCGTTATGAGGCTAACGAAAATTCCTTCTATAACGAACCCGACAATATTTCATCGAACCGTAACGAAAATTTCAAGACTTGCACCCCAAGTCTCCGACTAGGGACAAATACAGCTGTAATGGTGATTTTAGAAACTTCTTTAGGATGTCAAGTTGTAAATTTGAAAATTTATTGAACATGATTGAACCGAAAATCATTAAATGGGACACCAGCTTCAGAAAAGCTATTCCTGCAAAAGAGCGTCTTGCTTTGACGTTACAGTTTTTGGCGATGAGGATTCTTATCATTCTCTCATGTATCTGTTTAAAATTTCGAAGCAAGTAATTTCAAAGACCATCCCAGATGTGTGTGCTGCATTTGTAGATGCACTACAGGACTATATTAAGATAATTGTTTACAGGATATTTCCATTAAAAAAGCTGACTGAAATAACTAAACCATTTTTATTACTTTACAATTTATTACAACTTTGAATATACAGTATAACCCCTTATTTACACTTTTCTAGGGACCTGGGGAAAAAGCATAAATTGCTGGAAAGTGTAAATTGCAGGAAAGTGCAAATTCAGGGAAAAGGAAAAATAGCTAAACTGATTTTACTTTTAAACTCGCTCATTTGTTACAGTAAGACTAACAATAAAATCAGTGTTAAAAGAGCTAAGCTTATAAAGAGTATATCTGTTTATTCGTTTACTTAAAACTAGCTAAGATAGGCAAAAACAATATGCCGATGCACTGATAGCTTCAATTCAATGACTAATGAGTTCAGCCGCCAATTGAAATCGATCTATTCTCGCCTCAGACACTTTTCAAGTACATTGGAACAAGTACGCCTAATGTGTCTACAACGTAACAAGTATCTTGTATCACTTAACAGACATGTGGAAACTTAAAATGAAATAATCTAAATACAGGGTTTTACTTACATTGGAATCATAGGAAAATTGACGAGACCCATAAAAAAATGTTGTAAATAGCAGGAAAACATACATTCTGATAACATAAATATGGGGTTTTACTGTATTTATGAAAAAGGAAAAGCATTCACATTTGTTAAAATTTGCAAATTGCTTAAAAAATCCATTGATTGTTCATCTTCAGCAGATGTACATGATAAGGCAATAGAAGTTGCACTAGGAGAAGGAAGTGCTGTACACACAGGTGTTGGTGGTTCTGAATGAGACATATAAGACACATGAGGAGAAAGTGCTGTATACGTAGGTGTTGATGGTTGCAAATGAGGAGAACTTGAATGATACTGGGGCCAAGAGGTATGGACGCTGTATGGGTTTATCACCGGATTGTTGTATTTTCCCAGCTTGGCTTTAAACAGGGTTGTGTTGATGTGTTGAACCATGATTTTGGCATGTGCAGTGGGAAGTTTCTGTAATTTCATAGTGACTTTGTTTGCCTAACACAGTGAATTCATCCCTCTCACATTTTGCAGAATAAATTTTTGTCATAATCGAATATGCCTCATTAACTACTGGGTCATCTATTTTTCTTTTTCTTGTCGGAATACTGGAATTCCTTGGAGGCAAGAATTATTTTTACAGCCATCATCAGTCTTCATGTGTTCAATATCTTTGGCATTTTCATCAGTAGATGTTTCAAAATTCTGAGATATAGCCTCACACTCAATTGTCCTTACCTTCATTTTCAGACACTTCCAAAACCTGCAATAAAGTTGGGTGTTATTTTTATGTTATCTCAATTGGAAAATTTTTGACAAAATTGTTGATGTTTGTCTAATTTGTTTCAGGTGCCAAAAAAGGAATCAGAATGGAAACTTGTTGCACATGACTACAAAATGTGAAATTTCCCAAACTGTGTTGGGGTGATGGATGGGAAACAAAGAGCTCTACAAGCACCACTGCATAGTGGTAGTGACTTTCATAATTATAAAGGGTTCTTCAGTATTGTGCTTTTCACTGTAGTGGATGCAAATTACCGTATTTACCCAAAAGGAAGAAACCTTGAATTTAAGACGACCCCTAAAAAAATTAGGTTGACTTACAAAAAATACTTTTACATATATGTATAACAAGCTAACATTAAGAGGATGAATAAAAAACATAAATTTACTACTTGCATCTCCCTCTCCTCTGTTTCCTTCCTTTATTCTTGCTGTCCTGTTCATTCATCACAACTTATTCAAATTCGAACAAGTCGTCTTCCATACCGTCCATGGAATTTGATATGCAGCATTTCTTGAAACCTCTTGAGATACTATTGGGATCTATTTTTTCCATGCTGCAATGATCCAATTACAGAGAAAAGGTATACTGGGATTCTTAATTTTCCCTGTAGGAGTTAATGCATGGTCCCCTGCCAAAAGCCATTCTGAATAAATTATTTTATGTAATCCTTAAAGGGCTTCATCACTACAACATCTAGCACTTGAATTTGTGATGTCATACCTCTTGGTATAACTACAAGGTCAGTATTCATACCATGAAGGATATTTTGAACTTCCTCTGTAAGGTGGCTTTGACTGCATCTAACAAGGAGAGGCTACGGACTGTAACTCACAGATTCGTTTCATCTTCTACCAGTGGAGAGTTTAGGTCAATATAAGAATACCTTTCCGGAATTTCCGGCCAATGACTTTTAGTTTAAGAGAAATATTTAATTAAAAAGTACAAAAATGGACCCATTTACTTAAATGCTTGTAGCTTCGCTTTCCCTCTCAATAGAGGCTGTAGCCTAGAGGTAACGTGTAGGCCTCTGTGTTCCATACTTTTGGCGTTCGAGACTCCTGCTTGTCGAATTTTTTTCTCTTGCATAATGTCCTTTTTCTTGCCGGTTTTTATATCCTAATCTTCAGGAAATAATTATTCAACGCAAATTTTATTTTTACATGGAAGAATTATTTTTAATCAGTACATCACTATTCTTCCCATGTGTATTTTAATGACTCCTTCAAAAACCCTGTGCAGGCATTTACCACATCTGTCCGTGGCTGCGTTGACACACACTGTAGATATTGGCATATTCTCCTGTAATTGAAATTTAATATCTAAAATCTAGTCTGCATTTCCCGCTCATTCCTTTGGATAGTAAACGTTAGAAAAACGGAAAATATAAATATTCATGGCACCAGGAGCAACATATAAATGACTGCATGGTGTAAAAATCTCAGATAAAAAATCATGAAAATATTTTGAGTACGTGAGTGAAGAGGGTAGATATGACACTTTGGCCACACGGTCTACTTGAGTTGGGATGCCACAAATTGCCCTCCAATAAATTTCGGGTCCCGACATTTTGTGAGAATAACCTCCTTTATGATTGTTCGGAAAGGACCTCCTGTGAGTGGCAGATGCACATATTCCGAAACGGAAAAATATTATAATGGCAAAAGGGTATGTAGGTCAGATCATATATTGTCAGAAGGGTCTAGTTTTCTCTGCTCTTCTGCAGTTTTGTCTTGGCATTCGAGAGTGATAGTAACACGTGCGATGGAATCCACACAGTTTCCTTCAAAAATCTTGAACATTTGTGAGAGCAATGATCACGAAAAGCAGGAGTTAGCTTATGCTTTGCACTATTGTGTGGAATTAATGAGCGTGAGTAATACGATATCATTGCGATCATCGCTAATAGGAGGTGAAATCTTCGAGCAAGTGGTGGAAAAGGTGGGGGAAATGGAATTTGTAGAGGATGAAGAGGTGGATGAAATCCACACGGAGATGTCGATGCCAGCGAGTGAGGAACCATCTTCCTCGTCCACTCCGTCTCCCGAGTCCCCTACTTCAAGTGAAGGTTATGTGCTGTCTTCTCCGGAGGCAAAGAAAAGGAAAGATGACAGCTTTCCATTTGAAACGAAGTTGAAAGTAGTTCAACTTGCAGAGAAACACCCTAAGTGGACTCTAAAATCACTTCAAAAGCATGGATCCAAATTTTTCTTCAGTGAAGCAAGAGCAAGATGAGAGCTCATGACAACAAAAATGCTTCAGCAATGGGCAATGGTGGCGGTATTCCAGTATTTAAGCACAGAGTTTAGATTTCAAGCGTCTCTTGCTTGGGTGAAAAAATTTAAATGTGAATTTGGAATAAGCCAACGTCGTGTCACAAGATATGTAAGCAAGAAAGACCAAGCAACGTTTGAGGAAGACTGCAAAAATATTTCAGTAACAAGTCTCCTCTCTTATACCCTCGTACCATCCGGATTTTATCATAAATACCCAGGGATTCAGGAAAAAGGATCAAAGAATATAATATTTAACTATCGCTTAAGCAGGGGCCGTCGAGTGTCAGCAAATATTTTTGGCATAATATCTTCAGTATTTAGAGTGCTTCGAAAGCCATTAATATTACAATCTGAAACAGTGGCAATAGTTACAATGGCAGTACAGTAAAACTCCCAAATTCGCAGGGGTTACGTTCCCAAAAGCACTGCAAATTTGGAATCTGCTAAAATGGAAGCAAAGGCCTTATGAGAAAATGGGGGTTAGGTTCACAGTTTTTCATTATTTTGACAATAATAAATGATGAAATGGAAGGCTAAAAGTAGTTTCGAACCAATGTGACACTTAAATCTGCCATAGCCATACAGTAAGTTTGCCGAGATAATTTTGCATAAACCATGATTAGCAAAGAATATGCCAAAAATATTTATTGAATCATGTAAAAGGCAAAAAAATGCATGCATTAAAATTGGTGTGCACTACAAAATGAACTCCAGTAACTTTCATGCTCTGAAGGGTTCCTGCGTCAACAGTATTCCTGATGTTCTATTCATTTTTCTTAATGTAACAAACTGTTGACTTATTTATCCCATACCGTCTGCTCACTACGCAGCACTCTGGCCACTAGCAACTCTTTTTTCTCACTTAAAGTCAACGTCTTCTTTTTGCTTTTGCTTCCTGCATTATCCCTTGCTTTCCTTTTAGTAGACATTATCCCTTGCTTTCCTTTTCGTAGACATTATCCCTTGCTTTCCTTTTCGTAGACATTTTCGAAAAACATGGTCAAAACTTGATTGAAAAAACCTCGCAGATGGAGAACTTAATTTGTTTCGTTTTGTTCTTTTCACTTCAGATTGGCAACAATAATCGAAAAACCCCCGAAACTGTGAAGCATGTGAATCAAAAATTATAATCACTGATCACTCTGTCAGGCATACCTATCAACTATCACATTGGGAGATTTTTTCTATTGAAGCCTTAGCCTTGATACTGGTTTTCCTGTATATTCATTCCCGACAAGTCAGCATGCGAGGGCCTTCAGACGGCGCTGATGGATAGCATAGATACTCTACATCAGGAGTTCTCAACGTGATGCCCACCGAGGTATTTCTAGGTGCCTGTCGAGGTATTTCCAGGTACCCGCTGCTCTAATAGAAAGGCAATGCCAAAGAGAGGCAACACCGAAATACATTTCAAGGCTTGTCAGTAATCATTCGATATGACTTTTCCACTGAGTTAAAAGAAAGTATGTGATTAGAAATCTAAATTACTGGATCAGCAATCTATATTTACCAAACCTGTAGTAACACTGGCAACACTGTGCACATGCACAGATCTTTACAATCTCTTATCCGGTTCAACTCCTGCTATTCATCGGTGTATGCATCAGTTGGGTTTTTGTATTTGTAGTTTTGATTCAACTTTCATTTTGATTTTACTCAAGATGTTAAAAACTAAGAGGTTCAAAAGTACAATTTTAAAAAGTGAATCCGAAGAAGTTTTTTTTGTTAATGTGATAGGAAAGTGCATTAGTTTTCGATGCTTTAACAGTGTGGCAATATGAAAGAGACAAAATATGGAAAAACATTTAAAGACTCATTATTCATCATTTGATAAGAATTATCCACTGGGTTCAGAAATTAGGAAAAAGAAAGTTAGTGATTTGAAATCTAAATTATCGGAGAAGCAATATATATTTACCAAGTCTGTTATAAAATCTAAAAAAGCAAAATTAGCTTCTTTTCAAATTGCTCATTTATTAGCAGAAAAAAAATCTGCTTGAAGATGGCCAGCTTATTAAGGAAGCATTCAATGCAAGTGGTGAGCAACTTTTTTTTACAGATTTTTAAATAAAGAAGAAATAATATCAGCAATAAATAAAAAATAAATAAAAATTTTAAGTTAATAACTTTTATAAAGCGCACAAAAAGTGAAAAAATTAATAAATTCTTTTTATTAATAACATTAAACGCACTGAAATAAAAAATATAATTTAAATAAAAAATACAAGTTATGATGCAATTCTAATAATTGGTTCCGATGTCTTAAAGAATGCAATATATCTTTTATATATTCAATTTCTGTATTAATTCAATAATTAAATTTTTTTTCATTTCACTGTTCTATAAAAGTTAACAACAACTTTATTTAGTTTATATATTTTCATTTTAGTGCATTTTATATAAAATATTAATAAAAAATTATTACATTTTTATTCTTTCACTTTCTGTGTGCTTTATAAAAGTTATTAACTTAAAAGTTTTATTTTTATTTATTTTTTATTTTTAGTCCTAATGTGAAATATATCTGTATGATTTTATATTCTTCAAAAATTAACTTTATTTACTAGTAATTTGTATAAATACGGAATTTAAACTTCGAACTGTTAATAAATTATTTAAACTATCACCGTTTATATTGATTTTATTTTTCACCGGTTGTCAAGTTAAACAAATTTTGAGGGAGAGAGGAAAGCATTTAGACTTAGGACAACAATATGAGCTAGAGTTCTGACAATTACATTTTCATCAAGGCAGTTGTCATTAAAATGGCTATATTTACCCAAAATATGTGATTTAAACTTTTAATTTGAGCGATTTTGAGCTGTAGGTGGAAAAAGATGAACAGAATAAGAAACTTGATTAAATTTTCTTTAAAATAGTTCAAATGGGATAATCGTAGGTCAGTTTTTTCTAATTTTAATATCCAAAAGAATAAAAACCTGCATGTTTTACCTTATGAGAAATAAAAATAATCCTCTGGAGTTGACCTCAGGTCGTTTCCAAATAATTTTTCGTCAATCACTTTTAATATGTGAATCAAGTATTCTTGCCAAATTTAGATTTTCTATTTTGATTCTTTATCGATTTTGTAGAGCATGACCAACAAATGTATAGATATATTTCTCGATTTGTCCATGTTCACCGTTTACTTGTTTTAAAAGGATTAGGTTTTTGATTGTGATAGGAAAATCCAAATTAGAAATATGCTTCAAAGAACACCTTGCACATTTTAAACATAATAGATTTAACATATCAAGCAAAGCCACACACATACTAGAAACCAGTCATATTATCACTATCAAAATTAACCCTTTTAAAACAAGTAAACAATGTATACAAATTAGATGCATACGAAACATTGTACATACACAAACACCAACAGACCATTATGAATAATGACCATGGCCCTCTCTCCCATTCCCCTCTCTACAGTCTAACCATCGACCCCTTTTACCTTCACACCATTAAACACTTCACACAAGTTTCTGCCCCCTTCATTCACTAACATCTACTGATGATGAGAACTTCTCTTGAAATGCATATACAGAATAACTTCCTTCATTTAAAATTTTTTTAGAGATCTGTGCAATTAAGTTTGTGTGTGTGTTTGAATTTAGCCTGTTTGGCCTCTGTCATGTCATGAGACTCATAAACCATTAAACATTTGATTGAGATATGAAGTCCCTGGCATGAAACAAATTGTTCCATAAACTTGATATATTTTTACCGTTTACCTCTAAAAATTCTTTTTAGATTCATATGGTTTAGGAGTTTGTTTAAAAGAATTTTTTTAAATTTCTTTAACTGTAATTTTCGATTTTTCACCATAGTCTCCTTTCTCTCATACTTACTGTAGTTGTTTTTATAATTTTCTATTATAGTTATTTTGTTACACTGTATCCTTTAATTGCTAAACTCGTGTTGGAAACACTTGAGCCTGCCAAATCTGGCCTGTGGGCCATAGTTTGGGAATAACTGCTCTAAACCATGGCCAATGAGTCAGCTGTCATGTGACTTTTACAGAGCAAATCTTTTTCTAGAGTTAGGTCGCCAAAGGTAAATGGGCTTTTCCTACCTGTGCTTCTGGAGGTCCTCCTTCATCTCGTATGAGCAACAAATGTGACTGTCCTTCAACTAAAACCTCCTTCTTGAATCTGCCCCCCTCAGGTGATTCCTCTTGCATGTAGGAGCCAGTGAGGTAGCGATGTACAAGTGCAGACTTGCCAGAGGATAAAGATCCCAGAATACCAAGACGAAGGTCAGGAACACTGCGGCTCAATGTCCACTCTTGGCTGTTCACAAATGAATCTGCAGGTGGAATGTCTTAGTATAAGAAAATCATGTGCTAATAATTTTTTTACCTATTCTAAGTATTTTTTAAATTCTGCAAACACTCATTAGTCCTATAACAGTAAAATCCTATTTTAGCTTCTCAAGCACCTAAAATGACATTTCTTGCTTTGAATGTCTCTTACATCTGCAGCCTGTATTTCTTTTATGCACCAAGTAATTGTAAAAAATGAAAGTTGGCACTAATTTCCAAAGTTCAGATAAACCTTCTTATCTGCCATATACACCATCATTCACTGTCTTTTTAAAATATTCTTCTCATTCAGTGCTCTTCATGACTACAAGAAAATGTCATTTTTATGTTCAGAATACACTTTAAAGCAGTGGTTCTTAACCAGTGGTGTGGGACACTGGTGCAGGGGATGCAAGAGTGCTCAACTTAAAAGCATCGCTTCCGATATGTTTTAAGTAACCAGAGCATGCCCTACCATTTTTTAACATGTAAATAGTTAAACTCATTATGGATTTTCCTTATAAACAGGAATATAATAAAACTTATTTCAATAAAAGTATAGACCATAAATGCTTCAGTAAAAACAAAATGTAACAATTTGACTGTCTTAATACAAATAAAACACCAACTCCAATAAAATCAAACAAAAGATAATTATGAAGGATGCAGTGGCTCTTATGGTTATCTTCTTAAATATATGTACCTGTATTTAAAGCAGAGGCAGACTGATAGTATCCTGTGTCCTCTGTGAAATTGGGGCTCTATGCTCCAACATAAATGAAAGAATTTTCCAGAAAAAAGGGCTATATCTCAAAGCTCATTTATCTACATCATGCAATTCTACAGCCAAGAGTTGAGAAACAATGTTAAGGAAGGAATCCCAAAGGAGAGAGAAGACAAGTCGGATTTCAATTTCTCAAGCTAAATTGGAGAGCATTAATGATGCCAAAATGATTATAGATTAATTGATTGATCTGAGAGCCAATAAATTTTTTAAAAATGAATTCTGCAACTTGGATAAGGCTGATTTTTGGTGTTCACTAGTGGATGTGTATCCAATTACATCTAACAGAGCTTTGCAAAGCTTAATTCCATTTGCAACAACCTACTTATGTGAGCAAGGATGTTCAACTTTGCTGTATATTAACCCTCAGACTACCAAGGTATTTTGCACCTCAACCCTACCAAGGGGGGTAACTGAATAACCCCACAAAATTTCTATTGTAAATAAAATTGGTGATTACTTTAATTTGTTAGTAATTTAAAGTAATTTCAACTATGTATACTGAAACTTATTTTTATTTAAACAATTATGTTGTTAATCAAAAAGTTTTAGTTCTGTCAAAATAATTTAATTTTTGCAGTTTACTTGGTATATCAAATAAAAACATTACAATATATTAATACATTAGCAAACTAGATGTGTTTTTCATTGAAAGTTTCGTTGGTTATTTTTGGGTTGGTTGGTCGTTCTGGGGGCACAAGAAAAGGCTCAGCTGAATTTGAACCGTTGACTCTGTGGTTAGCAGCAAACACTAATAGTTTGGCTACCACTCTGCTTGCATAATAAATGTATTATTATATGCAATGTATAATGTAATGTAAGACATACTAAATTACTATTGACTATTTTTCTGTTGTTTCCATACGATAAGAATTCTGTAGATTCAACACCTGCCATTCATATGTAATAGCAAGTACAGGATTTAGAAGATAGATTAGGATTATAAAAACGCAAACAGGTACATTAATGCTATTGCAGGCTCTTTAAGCTGAAGTTTCCTATTTTTTTCGATGAGGTATTCTGTTCTGAATAATACTAAGAGGGGTTACCCCAAGACAATTTTTGATATTTCTCAGAAATTATTAAATACTTTGTTTTTTTTAAAAATGTAATTATGCTCTTCATACATTACAGAACAATTACATATGAGGATAAAAATCAGAAAAAAATTTTAAGGAAAATATTTTTAAAAATTAGCACCTGGGGTAATCTCGTTACCCCCCTTGGTAGTCCAAGGGTTAAGACCAAGTTCATGAATCGGTAGAATATGAAATGATATGCATGTAGCCCTATCCAAGACATCTCCTAAATTCCAGCTTTTGATTGATGCAAAACAGCAGCAACGCTCACAAAAAATATTGTGCTAGATATTTTTTAATTAAATACATTATAGTGGAAGTGTTTTCATTAAAGGATTTTTTTGATTTTTCTCATTAAAAATTTTTACTGCGGTGTTTGAGTATGTAATTTTCTGTGCAATTGTTTCCTCACTTGTTGAAGTCATGAGAATGAAAACCTGAATGATGTTTCTGTATTCAACTATAAGAGTAAAAGAAGGATAAATCTTTTACTTTCAAAAAAGTCCTATTTTAAAAAAAAATTTGGTCATATTATTGGAATGTTGATTCAGATGCAACAAGACTAACATGATACCACTTCTCTAAAAACCATACCCTTCAGCAAAGACGGGTGGGATTAACTAAACTGTATGCTCCAAATAAAGACAGAGAGAGAGAGAACTTATGCCTGATAATTGCCTAGATTTTTTTATGAATCACCAAGTTTTGAAAATTACCACATTAACAAAAACTGCAGAATCAAATTCTACACAGATAATTTGCTCTTAACTAGAAACTTCCAGAAATAATTAATATGCAATTGAACAATAGTTATTATGCCTGATCATCTCAACATTCTCTTTGGAATCATTCCAAAAAAATTGATTCAAGAAAATAAGCAAATAACACTACTTCTGGTGGATTTAAATCAAATTTGCAGCATTGAATCCATTAAAGTTCCCCTTTTAAAATATCAGAATTAGTAGGGGATATTTTCCAAAGGTCAACCATTAATAAAATATTTTGGAATTGACAAATTCAAATGCTCTTTTGCAAATTATGAAGCAAAGAAGTCAAACTGACGAAGCCTATCAAATATGGCTAAAGAAAAGTTGCTCAACAGAATGTAGGAAATGGTAAAACTAAAAATCTTAAGTTTAAACTACTACTAGAGTGACAACTAAAAACCAAAATGAAATAATAAAATAACAAGAAATTCCTATTGTACATAATAGAGCAGTTAATAGAACTTTATATAGCTGAATGCTCAAAGAAATGTGGATATGGTCCTATCAACCAATGCACTGCACAAAAGAACCAAGTATTAAGTGTAAAATAACAATAGTGAAAATATAGTAATTTTATTGACCTTTTAGGATATATATTTTGAAAGTGAGCTAGTACACAGTGAAGTGTTACTTACGACGTGTTAATATTTTTCTAAAGACGGCCGGCCATGAGGTAGAATTTGAATTAAATAATAAAGCAAAAGCATTTTTCATAAAAACTATTTCTGACCGAGGATGTAAAACTTAAATACATGCAAAATCCATATAGGCCTATAATGTCATCGCAAAGCACAGTCACGTTAGAATGTAATATCTTTATTTAATATCACCATAAACGGGGCGGTCAATTATTCATAATTCCCTCTAAAGAAAAGAAATAAAAACTAAAGTGCACATTGTATTTAAAAATATTGATATTATACATAGAAAAATCAATAAATTAATTATTCATAATTAATTTAAATAACAGGAGTATCAGTATATATTGTGCGCAAATACGCTAAAACATATGAACATCTGGATAGAGGATGCGTTCGTATGCAAAACAGAGAATTTATAGGCAAGATTTTGTGAATTATGGAGGCAAATCTAATTGACAGCACGTTCCATAAATTTTATTACTATCTAATGAAATCAGCTACATTTTGAATGCAATAAGAAATAAAAAACTTCCTCAAGTCAGCAATTCATATGAATATCACGTTCGCTTGGAGGACAACCTTCTTCGGCAATCGGATGCCATAAAAGGAAACAACTAACGCAGGGGAGCTTCCGCTGACAGAACATAATTAATGCGAAGCTTCCGCTAACAGTCTTTCGTGCAATTTATCTTATTACATATTAAATGCATGAGGAGTCAAAGGCCATTTTTCTTGTTAGTCAAGCTATATAAACATGACAACTGAGAATCGGATGTCAAAAACAGAAACTATATTTCAAGACAGAATAACGAGCAGTTAAGCTAATCTGAGTAATAAGAGTTTAAAAAGGAAGTGGCCAACTACTTATTTCCCTTAAGAATATTAATGCCGATCCATTTAAGTCAACGGAATCTTAAACACCTTAAAGTATGTTTTGAGCTACTACCTACGAAAGGGGGCGGATTATTTATAAGATTAAGCAGTTAAAGCAGTTATAAATTCTGGCGAATTGGATGAGTTGACAAATTTAAGTGGCGAACCTAATTATCGGCAATTATGTAGGACAAAATGAAAACATACAAAGTTAATAACTTATATCTCAAATATAAACAGAAGCTAAGCTTACTCAATTCATTACAGCACAAGGACCTAATTGTAAATCCAAATATCAGTACTATGGCCGAATGTATTATAAGCACTGACATGGGCGGTACCATCTACCACCACGTGGAGTATTCGTCCCTCACCTTCAATGCAGACGACGTGATCCCGCACCTGCTGAGCCACTATAGGATCCGGGACTAGATCTATTAGGTCGTATATAGCGTAGATGGATGGGTGTACACTCTCGAAGCGTTGTATCTCTTGACGGATGGCCAGGGAGTGGCCTCCCATCGGCGACGAGTTCATCCCGTCGCCTCCGGCATCACCAGTCAACGATACTCTCTCCCGCCTCTGTTTACGACGCAACTCCGCCCACCGATGATGTTCCGACGTCTCCAAACATGGCGCCCACTATACTTACTCGGCGCCTCCGACTCTACAGCAATCGAACCTTCACCGTTGAGTCAAGATCAGTATAGCACGCACTCACAAGAGATGCATACGTGTCGTGAAACGAGTATAAGAACTGAGGTTGACAAAAAAGCACACAAAAAATATAGGTCGAACACAAACGCAATGCTACCTTGCCCGAAGTCAATATTGCACTATGCCACCTGGTGGAATAGCTGTTAGCCTCGAGGGTAAAGGAAATGAAAACATTCGAGATCAGGAATGATGACGTCACATAAAAGAAAATCCTCTTCAATCACTATATGCATGCTATCTTTACTAGTTTCGCCACCAGGGCAGCGCAGCAATCATCCAGGTCGTTTTTCCACAGCTTTAGTTTAGCAATGCAGTTGTGGTTAAAGGTTTTCATTAAATTTTCGTAGTTTCTCTTTCAAACGGCTTGACCCTTATCATATTTTATGGTAATTTAATTTTAACTGTATGGTAACTAAATTAGATGGAAATGACACAGAAATTATTTCACATACAACAAATCACTAGAAAAGAATAGAAATCTAAATTTGTTATCATAAAAATTAAAATGTGGTTTGCATGATTCTGAAGTTTTAAGTTTGGAATATTTGAAAATTTTTTATTTCTTCTTTAACAATTATTTGAAGTTAACATAACAGAAACTTGTTATGAAACAAGTTTACGTGCATATATGCAGTATAGTAATTGATTTTTTAAGTGCGTTGACTGCTATGGTCATTTTGCAATTATAGTTTTTATGAAAACTATGGGAACATATTTGGCAATTAATACATTCACTATATAATTTAAATCGTCTATCTATTTGAGTTTAGAAATACTGCTAGAGTTGAAATAATAAAAAAATAAACAGTTTGAAGACAGGATTAGTAGCAACTCATTGAAATATTACACACAAGTCCTCGATATAGCATTGGAGAACTCATTATCTTTACTGAAGTTCCAAAACAAATTTTTAAAAATTTAATCTATCTTTATTCCACCTATAAGTTGGCCAATGATGAATAAAATTATAATTATTATTGACAATAAAAAACTTCTGTCCACTGTAAATAAAATTTTCTGTTGTTCATACTTGCTCTGCTTTGTTTTTTTAAGGTTAGCAGCAAAAATTGCGGGTAATATTTTATTGTATGTGTTTAAACGTCAATGCTTCACCATAAACGATTTTTAGATTATTTTGCTGGCCAAGGCTGAATCGTTAGAATAACAGATGCATGTTGAAAATTAATATAATTTCAAATTTGACTATTCTCAATATGTTATCCAACTCAAATCCTTAAAAGTAAAATATTAATTTGAGTAGCCTATGAGTCCCTTAATATTTTGAGTTATAGAACTGCTTATAACATCTGTTTCATTACCTATCTAGTTTTGCACTCATAATCTGCCAAAAATTAAACGAGTTTCCTCAGAAGCATTCCTAAATACTAAAGATACCAGATTGATTTTATGGGCATTCATAAGAACCGTATTTCTCAGCATATAAGATGCACTTTTTTCCAGAAAAATGACCTCCAAAATCAGCCTGCATCTTATATGCCGAAGGTAAGATTATTGCTTTTCTCAATACTGACACTAACAAACACACTCATCCCAAAATGGAATAACTAGCAGTCATTAGTTGCAAAAACAATAAAATATACATTATTATAAATTAATAGTGAAAATGATGTTAATATATACAGTAATACCTTATGCAACGTGAATTCTGAGGACGCATTTTCATTATTATGCTTTAATACATGTCCGCTCACAGTGATTACAATTTTAATGCATTTGTGAGGTTTTAGTACCTAATGATCCCGTTGATTAATGCCAAGGAACAGTAGAATTCATGTAGATGTCATAAATATTTTATATATATCTATAAGGTGACCAAACATCCTCCTTTTGGAAGGACAGTCCTTCTTTTTCAATCGCTTTCCTCCCTAAACCTTTTGTCCTTCCATGTCCTCCTTTTTGAACATTTCTCTGCTATTGTCCTTCCTTTTACTCAAGCCACGCGTTCTTTTAATTGGTGTATTTGTGTATTCTCAAGTCAACTGGCTATAGATATAGAAGTAATCCTTCCACAAATATACTTACATTTTCATCGTTTCACTGTGAGAGTAAAGAGTCAAACTAAATTTTGTGAGGTCGCTTCAGTTGAGCATAAGAAATTATTAGGTTACTCAAAAACCAGGTGGTTGGCTTTAACACCTGCCATTGAACGTGTTACTCAATTATTTGAACCATTAAGCTTACATTTTTTAAGTTTAGATAAATGTCTCAAACTTCTAAAAGATTTTTTTGAAAATCCATTAGATGAAATTACTCTGCATATCATGCATAGTAAGGCAACATTGTTTCAGTCGAATATAGAGCAAATTAAAAAGAACAAAATATGTGCAGCTGAAGTAATGTCAATTCTTCACAGTTTTAATGATCAATTGGAATCCAGATTAAATATGAAATGTTTACCAGTAAATGCAGATAATTTATTGAAAAAACTACAAGAGAATAAGCCAATAGTTAGAGGGGCATTCACGGACGAGGTTCAACTATTTTATAGAAATTGCCTTGATTATTTGATCAAATGGACAAAATTTCTGGATGGAATAAATGTTTTTCAGTGGACTTTATTAAGAAAATCGATCGAGTGGGAAAAAGTGGTAGAATCGGTGAAATTTGCAAATCAAGTGTCTCATAAAGATTGATGACAATACTGTTTGATGAGGTTCGGAGACTAAATGAGCACTGCTCAGCTAATTGTTTTCAGAATGGTCTGAAAATAAAATAGAAGTCTACAAAAGACGGGAGGAAATATTTCAGTTTTAAAAAAACTGAATATCTTCCTTTATTAATTTAAAGATATTGGTTGAAATAGCTTTATGTTTACCTGGGACAAATGCAAGTGTAGAGCGTGTATTCTCGATAATTAATGATGTGTGGGACTGTGTAAAGAGCAGTCTTTCTTTGGAAACATTGACCTTAATCATAATGATAAAAGTTAACATGGATTATAGCTGCAAGCGATTCTGAGAAATGTTAAATAAAAATGAAGATTTTTTGAAAAAAATGTACAGAAATGACAAATATTTCAATACAAAACAATCATGTCATTATTAGAATGAAAACACTTCATTTTTAAAAACATACTACATATTTCAGCCTGTAGAGAAAAGATATGTTTCAGTAAATATATATTTTGAATAAATATATTTTCAATAAATATTGGCTTATATAAAATAATTTTCAAGCAATCAGGATATAATTCAGAATAAATAACAATTTGTAGGATTGAATCTATTATTTTCAATTTTAATTGCTTTTGAACTTCGTTTAAACTTTTCCGTGTTGGGGTTTATTTTTCTCGAATATGTAAAACACACATAATTAATGAACACTTACGTTTAAAATTTGTGCAATTCACCTTTGAACTTCTGAAATTGAAATTCGTTCAATACCATTTGTCATTATGTAATTTTAGTGTTTCACTGTGAAAAATGGTATCTAAAATTATTATTTTTCTTGAAAGCTTACAACATTTTTTTAAAACAAAAAATTTCATGTCATGAGACTATTGTAATGTATGTTCTTTTACAACCTTTAGTTTGTTTGAAAAAATATGAAAGATAGCATATAAACAGTTTTTCTGTCATGAAATGTGTCCTTCCTTTCTCGTTTCTTTTCCCTCCCTTTGTCTTTACATTTTGTAAAAATACGGGATCTGTCCTCCTTTTTGGAAAAAAATATCTGGTCACCTTAATATCTAGGATAAATAAAGTTACATGTATTGAAACTGCAATGGCTACAAAGGTGAAAATTATATGCCTATGCTATTAATTATAAGCTTCAGGCGATTCAATACGCAAAAACGCATGGAAACCGAACAGGAGTATGCCATTTTGGTCCACCTCCCACAGAAAAAAATGATTTGTGAATGAAGTAAATGAGATAAAATGAAGCTGATAGGATAAGAGAAATATAGTCTTCAAAAGGTTGGTCTTAAATGGCCACAAATAAAGGAGGAAGTGATGGATAGTATAACAGAGGAAGTTTGGTATTGCTGTATTGTTCAAAATCATTATTTATGGGGCAAAAAGAGTTGCAGAAGAAATTGGACTATATTGCTTTTCAGATGAGATAGCGAGTGAGGGGGGGGGGATAAAAGGAAATGTAGACGGGGCGAGACATTGAGCGAACCAATAGGAAAGAAGGAGGTGGACCCTAAGCATTCGAAAGCTCATTCTCCATTGAGTCTCCCTAGTGGCAACATCGTGTCTGAGTGTGTTGTGTTGCCACATTCGCGAATTCCATTTAAATGCCTGCCAAACATTACGTGTTCCGGTGTAGAGTTGGCAAACGTCTAGCATAAGCTTTCTGCTAGGAGGCACTACCCCACCTCTTAGCAGCGGAGACATACAAACAGCCCCAAGTACGGCCGAAATCTGACTCGCCAACTCAAATGAAAAGCACTATAGTTGAGCATATGTATCGTTATTACATATGCATTCTGTATATGTGCGATGTGTGCGGCGCACTCCATCAGCTTTAATTAATACAACTGCTGAGTTCACGCAGGGCACATTTAGCTATACAAATCTCAAAGTAATTATTTATGTTTTACATCATCCCTATTTATTTTACGAATGAAGTTTATCTAAAACGTTATATTTAACTGTTATAATGCCAGAATATTTTCTGTAAATGTTTCCGGATACGGACTTAATCATGGCTGAAAATGATACACAACAAAGCCCTTCGTAAATGCCTTGGTGAACCAAAATACTTTTTTCCTGAAAAATCTTCTAAAAAACCGGGGTGCATCTTATACCTCAGTGCGTCTTATATGCTGCGAAATACCGTACATAATATCTTGTTTTGCATAAAATACATTTGAATACCATTCATCCATGGAATTGGGACAAGAAACTCTTCAGTTGAATATTATTATGTACTGTGTTATGATCAAACTTCAGTTTCCATGCTTTTCAGCACTTCAATATCTATATCAAGTATTACATTAGGTTATATATTTTAACAAAAAAGTAATACAGGTGATATATTTTAATTATATAATTGAAACAAAATAAAAACAAAAAATTAATTCATAGGAGATATTTTTGCCAACAAAACCACTTCAACAATGCCCATGTCACATAAGTTTAGAGAATGTCATAGAAGTAGTTGTAGTATTGTTGAATGAATCATTCTGCTAATGAATAACTATCAGGGAAACAAAATATGGTTAGATTTTTTTCTGTTTTGATGAAATTATTGATGAAGAGAAGTCATTAATATCAAATACAAATGCTCACATAATATCCATACTTAACCAATGAATTATTTAGCACATCATCATTTCCACAAAACTTATCAATATTTTTGTCTACATATGACAGATACTTAAAATGTTTTATATATATATATATTTATATATATATATATATATATATATATATATATATATATATATATATATATATATATATATATATATATATATATGTATATGTGTGTGTGTGTGTGTGTGTATGTATTTGAGTGTGTGTATACATATACATTTGCATGTATGCATGTGCATGATAGTATGCATGCAGTTATTAACAAATTTATACATTAACAAAATTTGAATCATCAAATGATCTTTTTGGTAGCAATACTGAAATTAATTAATGGAAAGAATTTCAACTGCTAGCAACAATTAGAGATAAGACGATGATGCTAGTTTAAGTGTTGCCTTGCTCCCTCATAGACTGCTGAGGCACTGCTTTGATGGTAATGGGTGGTGTGCGTAGAGCCTCATAAGTCCAAGTAGGTGACTTGAGTGGCAATGAGGGCACCACAGAAGCTGAGGGCAGCTGCCACAGCAACCACTGCAGTTGTGGAACCTACGGCTGTTACTAAACTGCCCATGAAGCAGGATAGAGTAAGCTGGGCCAGGAACACCATACTGCTTACAATGGCCACATCTGTACCTAGACCACGAACCTGAGCATGGGTCTCGCCCCCTTCTGTAAACTGATTAAAAAAATTAAATAAATGCTACATTCCATCTTTGAAATAAAGTAAAAAATGGAACCATGAGATAGAAAAATTGATGAAAATAATTGCTAATTTCATAAGATGAATCATAAGGAAAGTTGTTTTAGACCAATGTTTTTGGAAAGTAAGATATATTTTGAGGTATGTCATAAATTTTTTTATTACTATTATGGAGTCATTAAAAAAAATTGAGCCTTCCCAATAGGATTTTGTTAATAAATTTTACTTTTATAAGCTGTGCAAGATATCCTATCTTTCAATGTTAGCGGACATTTGCTTTCATAAAAATCTTAAGAGTGAAAATTGTATAAAATATTTCCATTTTCATGGTTTGAAATTGCAATGCAAATAATGCAAAATATTTATGCTGCTTCAATGAATTAAAATTTACAAAAATTCAAATGATAAATTTGAGTCTTTCTATGCTCAACCTTCTGTTACTTCCAAAAATGTTACATCGCTGTACCACCTGTGAGACATAACTAAAATATAATTCTTCCTGCAGTCATATGGGAAATATAGAAAACTTTCAACAGTTAGTCTGATTGAGAGGAGTGAATATTTTATGTTAATTATGATGCAATCAATGAAGAGGACAAATAAATAAATTGTTTTTGCAGTACTGAAGCCATTCCCATGCCATTTATTCTCCAAGTAATCAACCAATAATTTAAATTTTGTTCTATCAATAATTTCTGATGTGAAGGAATTTATGGATAAATACAGAGTACCCAAAATGTATATACCAAAAAGAAAGTTGAATAACTATTTAAGTATTTAAGATAACAACAAAATTAAAAATAAAATATCTTCCAGTGTCTGTACATTTTATATATTTTAATAATAATACCATTATTATTACTAACATTATTTATTAATGTTGACATTGTTGATGTCACTGTCCTTTATTTCACATATCAAAAAAGTTCAAAAACCTGATCAAAGAGGATTTAATATTTTTACATAGCTGTTTGTTTTCTTACCCTGGTTTTGAGTAAAATGACAACTCCTAAAGGAAAGCAAAAATTGTGAAATTTGTGTATGAAAATGATTTGATTGTTGCTCCCCAGAGATGCTTTTGACTTGAAATAAACAAACCAACACCTTAAAGACATGGCATATGAAGATGGATAAACCAATTTGGAAAACTGGAACTCAGTGTTGCCAATCTAGCAAATTTGTAGCTAGATCAAGCTACTTTACATTCACACTAGCTCCTAAAAAAGGCCCTAGTGACTTCTTATAAATATAGTGATTCGATAAAAAAATCAGGCTATTTCTAGCTACTACACCAAAAATCTTGTTTAAGTTGGAAATATGTAATCCCAGATCAATTTATATTAGATTTAACGGTAAAAATGCTCTTTGTCCGCATCTATTCCTTATAGACAACCCTAAGAAAGCGTCCCTTTGTAGTATTAGGTATACAATCAACTTGAAAGATGTGTACATAAATAACAACGTCTGTTTTTCGTATTCGTATCATATGATGATATGGAAACAACAATAGGAAATCTGCACTTTGTGCTTACCAATTACAGTAAAACCCCGATATAATGTTCCCGCATTTAGTGAAATCCCGGATATAGTGAAGATTTTTTCATGTCCCGACAATAGCCCCATAAACAATGTATTATTATCCCACATTTAGTTAAACCCGATTTAGTGAAAAACCCGCATTTAGTGGAAGAATATTATGTACTCGTACTTCAATTTTTATTTGACGTTTCCCGCATTTAGTAAACTTTTTCATGAGCAAAATGAAATAACAAAAGAAACATATTGTAAGTTAAAATTACGATATACGCTCAAAACATTGTGAATGGCTCATCACGTGCAAGCGGCTACATTGTCTGCTAAGACGGTAGCGGCCGCAAGGAAACCGTAAATCCTACAATGTAATGAATCCCGCTCGTATGTTCCTCATTTCTGGTATCACGCTCAGTTACCTGTTGTCATAGTGTGCTATATACTCGACGTCGTTTACGAGAAAATGCCCTTTGAAAATCGCTATCCGAGAGTCATCGAAATAAGAACGTTAAAAGTCCTTTCCTAATTATCTAGGAGCGTTGGTCTAGGGTAAATGAGTTGGATTTCAAATATTATTTCCGGGGTTCGATCATGATGGTAAAGCGAATGGGTAGTGATCCGTAAAATTATGTTCGTGAAGAATTACGGTGAAGAATTACGATGAAGAAAATATTAGTTATAATGCATGGAAGAAATTTTTTAAAAATCTTGTGTAAGTTTTATCGACAATATGCTGGAAATTGCGAACAAATAAAAAAAATCGGAGAAAAAAATTTTGGTCCCATTGGGAATCGAACCCCGGCATTTTTTTCAACCTTCTTCCATCAAAAACTCTTGCTACTAGAGGAGACAAGTGCCAGGGTGGAAAGAGAAGTAAAGATAGGATAACTGCACTTTTATGTGCAAATTCAGATGGCAGTGAAAAGTTGACGCCACTAATAATAGGTAAATTTGCCAAGCCAAGGTGTTTTAAAAATGTCCAGGCATTGCCATGTAAATATGCCAGTAATAAAAATGCATGGATGACAACGGATATATTTAAAACATTTTTGAAATCATTAGATGCAAAGATGGGTGGTGCAAATAGAAAAATTCTTCTATTTATTGATAAATGTCAGGCCCACCCTCCAGATACTGATTTTCTTCGCAATATAAAAGTGGTGTTTTTTCCAGCTAATTGTACTAGTCATCTGCAGCCACTTGGGCATTATTCACTCCATGAAAGCAAAGTACAGGAAGGCTTTGGTGCAGAAAGCAGTATCCTACATTGAGATGAATAAACATTTGATACTGAGCGTCCTTCAGGGTATGCATATGGTAACAGCTGCATGGAATTCAGTTACACCTCAAACAATATCAAACTGTTTTCATAAGGCTGCGTTCAATTGCAACAATGCTATGGAAATTGATGTAGATATCGATGTGACTGACCACGAAAATTGGTTGAAAATTGCACCTGACATGGACACAAATTTTGAAGAGTTTGTCCGGTTTGATGATCTTGAGAGTACGTCTGGTCCTCCACAAGATGTGGAAGAAATCTGTGATGCCAAAGAGGCAGAGGAAGAAGAGGCAGTAGTAGAAGAAGAAGAGGCAGTACAAGAAGAATCAGTTCCCACACTTGGTGAAGCGGTTCAGGCACTTGAAGTGGTGTGAAGATATTTAACTTCTTTTGATGTGAACAGCACTACTATATCAAAAGTAAATTCTTTGGAGCGAGAAGTTCTGAATGCTCACAGCACCCGCCAGAAGAAGCAAACAAGTTTGCTGGACTATTTTAATAAATAATTTTCTTGTAGCTTTTTCTGTATAATTTTGATATTTTTTTATGTGAAATTCCAAATATATTTTAATATTTTCTATTTAATGTTGTATGATGAAGCTTTTTAAAGGAGGGATGAAAAATTGTTTCAAGATTTGTCAATTTTGAAAATACTTTTAAAATTTTGAAATTATTTTTTGTAATCATATGAATGATTCATTACAGAAATTTTCATATTCAATAGCAATAAGGCTTGTTTGTCACTGGAATTTGTTTATAAATGTTTATTTTAAAAGTATTAATATAAGTATTTTGCATACAATATTGAAAACTGGATTTTTATTATAGAGACCATTTTCAGTGGCCTTATTCTGGTATTGTATAATGGAACTAATACACAAGCAAAAAAGATCAATTTAACTCATTTTAATTGAAAACCTCCATTTAATGAAAACCTCGATTTAGTGAAATATATTCTAATCCCCCAGCGATTCATTAAATATGGGTTTTACTGTATATGCATTGTAATGTATAGATGTATAGATTAAAAGATTTATTCAGACAGAGGAAGTGGAAGACCCGGGTTCGATTCCCGGTCATAGCAGACTTTTTTCTCGTTTCAAAATTATCCCAACCTTACAGCTTATGCCTGTCTGCATAGGATCTTCATATTGCTTTATTCCATCAATTTCTACCATTTGGTTAGCTTCCTTACGCAGCCATGAATATCATTGGTAATTATATATTCTAGCTATCAAAAAGATGAAATCTAGCTCCCAAATGCTAAAAGAAAGTGGCAACACTGCTGGAACTGTACTGAAAGGAAAATATCCTGGTAGGCCAAAGAAATCTCTTGAAAGAATTAATGCAGTTTGTGAATTATTTACAAGGAGCCCTAAAATTGATGGAATATTTTGATCTGAAGATCCTATGCAGACAGGCATATGCTGTAATGTTGGGAATATTTTTGAAACAAGAAAGACACAGGTGGGCAAACTTTTACGTGGTGGGCTGCATTAACAGTTGCAGCTTCTTAGGCGGGCTGCATAAACAGATGAAAATGCTTCAGCAGGACACATTAGGGTTCACATCAAAAGTGATTTGAGATAATATGAGGGATCCTATTAGTGAAAATCAATAATAAATAATATGTTATCCCCACCCCTGTCCTAAGAAGTCAATTAGGAAAGTAGAAGCTGAATTAAACATCCTGTGCTATTATTTTTATAGAATCCTTCATAGAGAATTGAAGTTCAAAGCTTACAAAATGCAGGTAGTTCAGTAACTTTCAGTGGCTGATTATGAAATCAGAGTAAGCACTTTTGAAGAATTAATTAAAAGGGTAGTATTAAATGAACAGTTTTTATCAAACTTCATTCTTAGTGGTATGGTTACATTCTACACATCAGGTAAAGTAAACCACCATAACTGTAGGATTTGAGATAATCAAAATCAACATCTCTGAAAACAAGAGGGATTCCCATAAAGTAAACATCTAGTGTGCTTTGTCACATTCTCACATACATGAACCTTATTTTTTTGGAATAAATTTTGACCAGCATTTCATGCTTAAACATGCTAAGATTTTTTATTCCACAATTGCAAGAAACTCCTAACTTGTTACAATGAGTTATTTACCAGCAGGAAGGAGTACCTCCGCACTTTCAACTGAATGTTGGAACATTTTAAAATGACACCTTCCCTGAGCATTGGATTGGTAAAGGAGGACCTACAAAATGACCTTTTCATTGACTGATTTAACCCCTTTGGACTTTTATCTTTGAGGCTAATTGACAACAAAAGTCTAGCATAACAAACCAAGGGATCTTGAAAAACTAAAAATTTGAATCTGTGATGCTGTCTTATCCATCCCTCTAGCTCTGCTTGAAAATGTGTTTTCAAATTTTGAATGTAGAATTAGATTGATTATAGCTAATCCTGAAAGACATGTAGAAATCTATTATCTGGATTAATCTATGGTGATTGAGTAACCAAAGTTCTGGCATTTCATACTTCTAACATGGATTTTAGTCTCAAAAGAGGCAAGTTTTACCACTTTTCTGATGAGTCATCCATGTGAATAGCATCATTGTAGCAATAGTCCCAATTATATTTAACATAGTAATCTAAAGAATCTACAAGAAGAAATAAATACCAAGATTGGATGTATGTTATAAGGGTAAGAATTAGGAGTTTTGGAGTAACTTTTTCCATAATTTGAAAAGGCACCTTTTTCTGCTGACTTTGCTTAAAATTTATTTCAACCCACCGTTCCAGAGGCATGATAGTGTGCAACCAGTAAATATGGCATGGTAAATAATGTTGAATACATAACACCTGCAGACCATGAAAATAAGATCACAGCTGCAGGATGCCTACAAATAGCCATCAGAATCATTCCACAGCAGTAGACTAACTGACCACCAACATAAACAGCACGAGCCCTGAAAAAAATAAAACAATTATTTCTATATAATCCTTTGTTTTTAAAATAATTCTTGAATTCTGCAATATTTTAATATTCACTCAGTTAAAATTCTATATCTCTCTAAGTTGAATATAAATTAACTGTCTTTAACGAATTAATCATACTATCAGTTTTGCTTTTATGGATGATTTTGATATTTTTATTATTATATTATGCACTATATTAGACAAAGTTGCATCATGTTAAAGAAAAACTTTAATCTCTTTAAAATCAAATATGCCTCTTTCTGCTAATCAATTTATGTATCAAAAGCTCGATTTTAAACTTTTATTTGATTAAAGTTAAATGCAACTTTCATTAAATCAGCATTTAACAGTTTTTATGAATGTTCAAATATGGTTTTGCTCCCAGGTATATATTGTTTTATTTCTCAGAAATACTACCTTAAACAAAGAATTTTGCATCAGAAATATTAATTCATCAGGAACTTTTCAATTATTTCTATAATACAGTATACTCTCAATTAGCTTGGCCAAATGAGGGTAAAGGTAGCATAGTTAATGCAATAACACGTACTATCACAGAAACATAATAACCTAAATTTGGCATGGAAATATAGATAACACTAGGCTATTTAAATAAATCTGTAACCTAAGCCAGTGTTTCAGAATATAAGGGTTCCTTTATTGTGCTTTTAATTTTTCTAAAAGCCATGAAGAAATATAAGCATAGCTGTACTTGTACAGTTGGTCCCTGTTATTGGTCGAGAATACTGAAACAGCGAATATCAGTGAATTTTTCCCCATATGAATACATTATATGAGGGGGGTTATGTTCTGATTCACCACTAAAATCACTCATGTGACGAAAAAAGGGGAATTTGTCCTCATAAGATTTCATGTAATAAGGGAGATTAGGTTTTAAGTAGTTGCCACTGTATCCTATAAGATCCAAACTAAGAAAACAAGTCCGCTTAAGGGCGTTCCTGTCGTGAAAGGGTTAATATACTGGACAGTACATACACTGAATATTGCCTAATCTTAATATAAATGAAATTAACTTAAAATTACATAAATACGAATAGAAACATGATGACAAGGATAAACACAGATATTGCGGGGAAAAACTCGCGAGAATCTCGGATACGATATTCACGACACAATTCCAAAACAAATCACGTGGTGCTGGCGCGTAATAACACACAGAAGATGGCTCCACACATTTGTTATTCGCCGAATGCCGAGCCACGAATATTCGTCACTCGCCAAATATCTAGTTGTGTGGATGGAGCGAGTTCGTCTCTCGGCGAACCACAATTATTTCCCGTCGAGAGTCGGTAAGAGAGAACGAGTCGAAGGGACGAATATTCGGCAAGACACCGTGCGCTTAACCTCTTCACACATTCGTTATTCGCCGATTTACGAATGTCTCTCCGCATTGCTACCAGATCGTGGGAATTTTCCATATTTGCGAGAAATTCCATGCGGATCTGGCAGCATTACGCCTTCCGAATCTGTACTCAGTGCCGTCAGCCGTCAAGTGTATGTCGTAGAATCGCATCCACCATATTCTTTTCCGAGTTTTCTTTTTTTCCAGTTTCATTTTCAAATAGGCGCAACTCATGACAACAAAAGCGGCAATTGCAGCAACAACAATGTCTTCACCGTCCAAATCCATCTGCAAAATTTCAGTACTACGAACTTTACACCTTTTCCCGCAAGTCGGTATTCGGCGATGGACGATTTGTGTGGAGGCAGCTGCAAGTAGGGAGGACAATATTAACTCGTCACTCGGCAAGTGATCACGAATGTTCAACACTCAGCAAATAACAAATGTGTAGAGCCTGCTTTACGCTAGTTACAACGAATAAAAAGCAATTACCAACATACTATATTCATTATCAATAGCAAAAATAAACAAAATAAGCCAGAAAATAAAATAAAACGAGTACAGTGAAGCAGTCACTGTTGAACAAATAGCGTGCGTGTCGACTTCTTACTCCGCCACGGCAAGTAGTCTGAGTGACGAATAAGCGAAACGAAAAATTGCGGATACCGAAACATTGTTCCATAATACATGAATGAATGAATACCGAATCCGCGAATACCGGCGACCAACTGTATATTTGTCAAGTTTCACATCAGCCAACTTATCCAATAATGGGCTAAGAAATAAGACATGTCTAAGGAAAATAAAAACATATATTGTGGGATTTGAAGAGAATGAAATTAAAAAGTAAATTTGATTTGAGTGTCACATGAAAAGATTCCTTTCTTTATTACCACATAGAATTTGGATGGGAGGTAATTAGTAAAGCCTTTCCTTTTCATCCATAGAATAGAATAAGAAAGAAAGTTGATTGACAAAGTATGTTGCAGGAATGGTAGAGAAAATGTGCTGCACACAACAATAATTAACAAATCAAATATGCGTTTTGAAAAAGTCCTTTTCGCTAATTGAACAAGAGCAAGGCTGGTTTAGGTGAAGGGTCTTGAAGTACCATTTTTTAAGTGTATGTTCTTGAATTCACATTACTAGTGGCGAACAAGTAAATGCCTCAGTGAATATTGAATAAGTGGATCACTCATTATTGAGGTATTACTATGAGATTTGTTGAAATGAAGAGTTACTCAAATGGGCATGGTACCATGGGTGCTTGCAGGGAGGGTTGGGGTTAGAGGCAGTATGCCATTTGGAATGTCCGGTGAAAATTTAAAGAATATATCATTCACAATATTATGAAATGAGGATGGATGAAGTAAGGTAATAATAAATATTTTAGAAGTTGAATGGATTATATAGGGGGTTTGGACCTAGGTGCAGTCACACAACTACACATGCCTCAAATTGACCCTGGTTTTTGCCAATCTCTGGAAAATTTCTAGATAATCCACTAACCAGATAATTTTGCTATATAAATTCTCAGGTCTGTTTACATGTTTTTTGGGAAGAAACTACTGATGGCATAAGATCCAGGGGCATATTGATAAATCTCAATTGAATCATACTTTCAGGGTTTACTTGATCTTACCCTTTTTAAATTTTAAACTGTTCAAGATCTACAGTAATGCCATAGGTTTGATTCGAAGAGCGTTTCATTTCTCCATTTGATTACCACAGGGATGGGAGTTGCATATTTTTATTTATATTTAAAATTATTGATACTTAATCATCATACAAATTTTGGACGGACCAAATATTGCCTAAAGGAATGGAAATTAATTTTCTCACTATCGATTTTCAAATCGGCATACAAATCAATTTTGAATGTGAACATTTTTACTTTCTCATGTAGTATATTGAGAAAGTATTGTTATCGTGAAAAAATTCGACTTTGAGATTTTGATGGAAATACATGTTTTAGGTGTCCCTGAGTCCATAAAAGTCGGTCGGTCGGTCAGTCTGTTCGCCGATCTAGGGCCCAAATGCATACATAAAATCGATTGACATTTCGTATTTGTGCAATATATCATCTTTTGCAGACCCCTTTTTAATAAAAATTATATTACGCAAAAATTAAGGGTAGTATATTCCTTGGAGATTTTTTGAAAAATTTTATTTTCCCGAAAATGGCTTCAGAGAATTTGATAAAAATCATACCAATTGTAGAGCCTGATGTCACAAATAATACTACGTAAGCCATATATCTCTTGAACACTCTATATACCGTCAAGTGACATTAAAATGTACGCTAAGCTACCTTACCTAAGCCTTATGACGTCACGCCTCCGCCGCGATCCATTCGAACTCTTACTACAGCCATACGGTTAAACTAAATCGAATGATATCTTAAAAGCATACGAAATATTTGAATAAACGAATTTAATGTTATTCGAAAAGTACTATGGAAGAGTAACAAAGTACATATCTTACGTTATTATAGCGTTATTTCTCCATAAATCTTCAGTCGCGGCGTTTGCTATTTCTACAGAAGTTTCCCGGAGATGATTTATAATTACTTAATTCCGCTATGGTTCGAAAATTCAGATAAGTACCTAATAAATGATGAAGCTGGGAATGAAACCTATGATATAACACCTAAATACATACGTGTAATTCCCTCGCACATTTAACACATGCACCAGATTTAAATGTTCAAGGTCATTTTTTGTTATTTATAAATAATTTACGTAGAATTTGATGGTGGCAAATAAAATGTATTTCTCAAGTCCGACCGTTTTGATTAATATTCTTGTGTTATCTCCTTGAACATATACTATAAATTTTGCCTCTCGCTGATCCAGCAATCTCGTTATTCCGGTACTACTTCGGTCCCGAGGGATGCCGGATTATCGAGAGTTTACTATATATATATATATATATATATATATATATATATATATATATATATATGGATGTCAACAAGGTGTTGGGATGAGGAAACCCAGTGAGCACTCACCAATCAGACGACTTCAGGTTGGCGAGGCCCCGGGGATGTCTCTCTCTGTAGCTGAAGAAGGAGTAGTTCCGAAAGCTTTACGTTTGTGATGTTTCTGTGTTTTTGTGTTATTTTACGTGTGTCGCTTCGACATCCCCGGGGCCTCGCCAACCTGAAGTCGTCTGATTGGTGAGTGCTCACTGGGTTTCCTCATCCCAACACCTTGTTGACATCCATATATTCATTTTACCTTTCCTTTTCCGTAAGTTGTTATATATATATATATATAATATCGTGGTCCTTATTTTTAAGTTTTGGAAAACTGGAGGGGGCACGTTTTGAATGTTTCATTATGAAAAAAAATAATGTTGGTAAAATTAGTTTAGTTTTGAATAATATTTAGGGGTCGCTACCAAGATCTGAAAAATTGCAATATATCATAATGCTAAGCATAGGTGCACTCATTTTTAAATTAGTTTAAATTTTAAACTTATTTGAATTGAATTGTGAATTGTAGATAATTAGTACTGAAAATTGTGATGCAGCACCCATTGGTCAATGTTATGCAATACTACAATAGATATAACCTTTCAGATGTACCCCTCAGAAATCCTGCGTAAGTCCACTTGCAGGAGCACTCTTGTGTTATGTAATAGTCCATATCAGGCCTTTTGGAACAATCTAGAACTGTCCAGAACGTTATAGAACCTTCATAAACAATCGTAAATCGTTCCTCAATTCATGTAAGTCGCATTCAGCAAAGGGAAGCAACAGCTAAACAAATAATCTCTCAATTTATTCCAACAGTTCCGCTAGTTGTGCATTGGGATGGCAAGCTGCTGCCAGATCTTACTGGAAAGGAAGTAGTTGATCGTCTTCCTATTTTAGTCACAGGTGATGGAGTAGAACAACTGCTCGGTGTTCCAAAAATTGCGGCTGGAACTGGATTGGAAATGGGAAAGGTTGTTGTTGAAACTTTGTAACTGTGGAATCTAGCAGAGAAAGTGAAAGGAATGTGTTTTGACACTACTGCGTGAAATACTGGAAGAAAAAATGGAGCATGTCTTTGGATTGAACAGAAATTAGACAAGAACCTTCTCTACACCACATATTGGAGCTGGTACTGGAAGCTGTCTTCTCTGTCATCGTTAAGTCCATCTGCGAGCCCAGAAATACTAACCTTCAATCGATTTCAAGCTCATTGGATGTCACTGGATAAGTCCGAATACAGAATTGCACTTGATGATGAGTTCACTGCCAGTGCTGTTGCCGATATTAAAGACGAAATAATCACTTTTGCTACAGACCAACTGAACCAGCAGCAACCTTGCGATGATTACAGAGAACTCCTGGAAATCTCTATCACCTTTCTTGGAAGTGAACCTTCTCGTGGAATTAGATTTCTTGCTCCTGGTGCAATGCATAAGGCTCGTTGGATGGCCAAAGCCATTTATGCTATCAAACTGTGGATGTTCAAAGGATAGTTTCCATTGAAGACAAAAGAGGAAGCTGGGATAAGGGACATAGCAATTTCTGTTGTGAGATTCTATTTGAAGGCGTGGTTTCAAGCTGCACTTGCAACTGCTGCGCCTTTAAATGACCTGATGCTGTTGAAGAACCTCCAACAGTACAAGACTACAAACTCAATAGTTGCCAACGCTGCTCTGAAGAAGCTTGCTCCTCATCTGTGGTACCTCAGCGAAGAGCTGGTTGCCCTTACTTTCTTTGATAAAAAATATCAATAGATACAAAAGCCAAATTGATTTAAGCTCTTCAAAATGATGGTAATGAGGACCACTCAAAGAGGGTGACTGTTGATCTGGATAGCATCTTGGAGAAAAATTTGGTCTATTTTGTGTCAGGCAACACTTTTAGGTTTTTCGACATACTTGGTCTTGACTCGAAATTCACAGAATTGGATCCCGAACTCTGGGCTTCTGATGAGAACTACATTGCCACAGAAAAGTGCATCAGGTCCATCAATTGCATTAACGATACGGCAGAATGCGGAGTTGCCCTGATCGAGGAATACAATCGATTACACACCCAGGGTGAACGGCAAAAGCAATTTCTTCTGCAGCTTGTCAGCGATCAACGGAGGAGATATCCAGACTTTGCGAAGGGAATACTTGCCACAAACAATTAATATACCACTGTGTCAGTATTGTTATGTTCAACATGTGACAATGTAGCATTGAAATTACCAACTCTAAATTTTATATGCTTCGTACTGTATTGCATTTTGTTTAAAATAAAGAAAACTTAATGTTTCAAACTTTGGTAGCAACCTATAAATTTCGTCTAAAATTTACCAAATTTTGGGAATATTATTTTTTTAAATATTGAAACAAGATAGGCTGGTGCCCCTATTCAAAATAAAACGTTTGTTTTTCCCCCCCCATTATAAGGACCACCCTAATATATACAGTAAAATTCGGTTATAACGCGGGTCTGGGGAGACGAAGTTTACACCCTTTATTACGGGAAGTTTTGTGGGGAATAATAAAAAACCTGTAAAACTAAATTTTATAACAAATTTATTTGCAAAATACAAAAATAAGTGATGTTTAATGATCCACGTGCATGCTCTACTTTAACGGGATTTATTAAAATACTCCAATATTTTCTTTTGGCGGAACAGCGTTTCTTTGTCACATACGTCTTAATGTTTTGCAAATGTAAAAGATGGAGATGATCGTAATCGCTCTGTCTCTCTAACCAATCCATCACTTCACTGATGTTCTCCAATACTTTTCCTATTTTAGGCGTTTCAAGCTCGCATTCGTCTTCTACTTCTTCACTATCGCTCTCATCTTCTGATAAAAAAACTGTTCTTCCGCGGCTCTGGACTGCAGCCACAATTTCTTCATCACTCTTATGGGCAGCTGCAGGAGTTTCATCATCTTCACGCACCCAGGCATCGAGATCCTTTACTTGTAGAGTACAATCAGCAAAAACATTTACAGCTTCACGTGCGTCTTCTTCCGTAAAACCCAAAAACTCGTCTTCACCTTCTATGCTATCGTCTGCTGCAGCTACACACTTCGACCAGCATATTTGAATTGTAGAAGAACTTATGTTCTTTCATGCCAATCCGACATTGTAGGCTATATTCATCCGAGTGACTGTTTTCAGGAATTGTTGTACTTGCAGTTCTGCGTTTATGACAGCAGTGAGCAATTCCCGCCGGTAGTAGGCTTTAAAAGCTCTGATAATCCTTTGATCCAAGGGCTGAGTAAGGGCTGTGGGATTTTTTGGTATAAACAGAGCTACAATGTTACCATCTCTCGATTTCAAAAACTCGGAAGAAGGATGTGCAGGACAGTTATCCAGCAGAAGTAGTGCTTTTTCTTCCATTTTTTTTTTACCGTAAGTGACTCTTTACCGATGGTACAAAATCTTCATTCAACCACGATATGAAAACATCGCGAGTCATCCAGGAATTCTTACTGTTTTTATAAATGACTGGTAGAGATGTCAAATTAACGTGCTTGAAACACCGAGGACTTCGGTTTTTACCAATACTGTTATGGTTATGGTTACTGGTTTGAATTTGTGACTTCCTGATTTGTTAGTGAAGAGTAATAAAGTAACCCTTTCTTTGCTCATTTTCATACCCGATTTATTTGCCTACTTCTTAATATCGAGCGACTTTGTTGGAAGCATTCTGTAGTAGAGTGCAGTTTCATCACAATTATACAATTGCTCTTCAGTGTACTCACCCTCATCGATCATCTTGTTTCACAGAACTCTCTTGCTGATTCACTGTCATTGGAACTAGATTCTCCTTCTATGCTGACTTGCGCTATCCCCTGACGAATTTTCCACCTCGATAACCAGCCAATAGAAGCAACAAAATCATCTGCGCCGCCAATTTACTTATTACATTTAACTGCCTGTGCTTGTAAAAGTGGCCCAGATAATGGAACACCTTCACTGCGCTTCTGAGCAAACCACGTAAACAAACATTCATCCACAATACTTGCATCACCTAATCTGGCCTCTATCGAGACCTATTTTGTCATCCACTTTATCAACGAATGACCGTAATTTGACTTCTTCTTTCATCCAACCACGAATTGTTCCTTCAGGAACACAAACTCCCGGAATAGGCTTGCTTTTGAATCACCGCCTTTCACCCTGTCGATTATGCTCAACTTTTCTTTAATTGTGTAAGTTTTCCTTTTGGTAGACATCGTTATACCCTTAAAATCGAAGAAAAATAATTTAAATATTTGTACAAATTAAGCCCGAGAAAGAGTTGAAATAGCACATTCAACACAAAAATGCTCGAAACCTGTAGAAATGTAATCAGATACCTTGGCTGGGCGCTGTGGTACGAACGTGGAAATTTACTTGCGCGGGTCTCTTCTGTATACAATTCACTCGTACACTCAGCTCGAGTTCACACGAAATACTGTCCGTAGATGAATCTGTTGGGTTACGGTTCTGAGACAATGTAGATTCACGTGGTTGCCTCTTCCGTATCCAATTACGTGTGTAATCATGAGTCACCAACGACCGCGTAGATACGATCGCTTGCAGTAGTGCCGTCGGTAGGCGCATCGAGTTAAAATTCGCTACAAAGTTACTATGTAACTACTAAAGAAGAAAATAAATGTAATCATTTTGGGGGACATGGCGCAACCCGCGGTATATCCGAAACCGCGGTTAAATGAGGCGCGTTATAACCGAATTTTACTGTATATATATCCTATATCCTCTATAAAAAGCAGCTATTTATTATATATATATATATATATATATATATATATATATATATATATATATATATATACATGTTAGAAGGAAAACTAGATGGAAAAAGGGAAAGAGAGTTATCAACATATGAAGAGGACAGCGGAAAATAGGAGTATATGGAGAACCAGGTTTAACCATGAATAATCACGGACCTGTCTATGGACAGACTAACTATGATATATATATATATATATATATATATATATATATATATATATATATATATATATATATATATACCATAGTTAGTATATTTGTGTGTGTGTAAGTATGTATATCACACTGAAAGAGACAGCTACATTTTTGAGGATAGAGTGATAAAAAGAGAAGATCAGAGAGAGGAAGTGAGAAAGGGAAGCGTCTTAATTTAAATTTACCCCTCTCCCAGTCAAATTTAAATGCCCCTATTCCTTATTGTGGACAGTATTATTGTGTTAATTAAATGATTCTCAGGCATCATTTCATATATTTTAAAATTACTCAAAAACTAGTAAACATAGCCAATTCAAATTTGCAATGATATCAACAATAAGTTATTACTTAAATTGGATTATTTATTTACCATATGATATCTTTAACCCTGCAACAGCACACTGGGGTCTCTCAGACCCCACCGGTCTTTAACTTTGTTTCATTTCTGAGTTTCATTGTTGTGATTGCGCTGTGCCATCATGTAAATAAAATGTAACTATCTCTCTGTAAACTGAGATCCCCAGCCAGGCCAGTAGAAGTCTGGTTGCCGTGCTGAGAGGAGCTGAATATCATTTGGGGTCTGGGAGACCCCAGTGTGCTGGATTGAGTGCAATTATACATTCAGTGAGTAATAAATTTTTTAACACTTTTCGTCAGTTCAGATAAATTAATCACTTACTTGACAGTACTTTTCATGAAAATACATCTCTATATTATTTTAGCAATATGACTTCGATTGTCAACCAAACCGAGCCCCGTTATACTGATCCTGAGGAGATTCGGAGAGCACTCTTCGAGTTGGATGAAAAAGAAAAGGAAACCCCTGAGATATTTGGTGGAGAAGATAGTGAAATCGAGAGTGAAGAGCCTGGTTTTGACAACTATTAGGATTGCTCAGACATGGAAGAAGATGTGGAGAAAGAAAAGGTAGAAATTGAACCACCCTTGAAAAAGACCGCTATGTTGAGGGGAAAGAACCAGTACAAATGGAGTGTAGATGTCCCTTCAAAAAGAGGTCGAGGTAAGAAAAAAAAACATTATTACTCACTTACCTGGCCCCAAAGGAGTTGCTGCCACAATCACTTACTCTGGCCCACTTAAAGTATGGAATTTGCTACTAACTCCCGAAATAATGTCCCTCATATTGATACATACAAAGGAGGAAATATATAGAAGAAGGAGGGGTTGTAATATTCTCCAGAGCTATCATGGCTTTATGGATCAGGTAGAATTGCAGGCATTCATTGGACTATTGTACATTGCTGGTGCTAATAAGTCAGCTCTGGTCAATGTTGAAGATTTCTGGTGTCCGAGAAAGGGAAATTCTTTACTCAGATCAATAATGTCACAGCATTGCTTTCTGTATTTAGCCAGTGTGATGCGCTTTTATGACAAAAACACTCGCCAAGAATGGCTGCAGCATGACAAGCTCACTCCCATCCGTGAAATTTGGTCAATATTTATTGCCAAGTGTCAGGAATTGTATTCTTCTTTTGAATATTTGACTATTGATGAGCCGATTTTGAACTAGAGGGGACGCTGTGCTTTCAGAATGTATATACCTTCAAAACCAGATAAATATGGGATGAAGATCGTGAGCCTAAATGATGCGAAGACATTTTATATGGTAAATGCAATTCCTTATATGGGTAAGGTCACTACTGAAAATAATGTGTCAGTACCAGAATTTTATGTGAGAGAGTTATCAAAACCAATCCATTGCACAAATCATTATATCACAGTTGATAATTGGTTTTCCTCAGTTGGACTTTTTGATAGAATGCTAAATAAATATGGTTTGACCATGGTAGGAACTCTCAGAAAAAATAAAAAAGAAATACCTCCCAGTTTTGTGACAAAAAAAGGGTTGGGTCTTCCTTATTTTATTTTGATCACAACAAAACAGTTGTGTCATACACTCCAAAGCCCAATAAAGCAGTTCTTTTGCTGTCGACATTACATTATGATGATTCAATTCATGCAGAATCAGGGAAAGCAGAAGTTATTATAAGCTACAATGAAACCAAAGGTGGGACTGATTCTTTCGATCAGTTATGCCACACATACACAACTGCCAGAAAAACCAATCGTTGGCCCCTTAGGTTCTTCTTTGGAATGCTGGATCAGTGTGGAATTAATTCCATGGTGTTATATACTTTAAAGAATTGGCAAAAACCAATTAAAAGGAAAGATTTTCTTTTTGAATTAGGGTATTCCATGATTGAACCCCACTTGAAGGCTAGATTACAATCAACATCTCACAAACACGCTTCTTTTCATTCAATGCTTCACCGCCTTCTTAGTATACCCCTTTCCAAACCCAATTTCCTTATAGAACTTAACACCATTAAACAGATTGCCATCAATAATGGCTACCAAATTGGTTTAATCGATAAAATTATCTCCAAAAAACGTTTTCTCTTTGCCTCCCAAAAAATCGTTTCTTTTCCACCTAATCTCAACCCCAAACCTCTAAGTTGGTGCAGACTCCCATTTTTAGGAAACATTTCTTATAAATTGTCCAATCTCTTACCTAAACTCAAAATCAAACCTGCTTTCTACTCCCCAGTTACTTTTTCCAAGTTATTCCTTAATGCTAAAGACCCGATAAAGTTGTCCTCAAGAAGTGGTGTATACAAATTGGCGAGTGATGATTGCGGAGCGGTCTACATTGGCCAAACGGGGAGGAGTTTTGACAAGAGGATTAAGGAACATAAACGATACTTCCGTTTAAATAACTTGAATTCCCAATTTGTGAAACATCTATTAAACCTCAACCATCATAGTTCCTTCAACCCTAAATTCCTCCATTTTGATAGTAAAGGTCGTAAATTGGATGCCCTCGAGCAGTTAGAAATAATTATTTGTAAAGACTCGCACCTCTTAAACGAATACCTTTTCGACAATCATTCTCCTCTATTTGACTTACAAAAAATTTTGTAATTACTTTGTATTTACATGGTTGCCTTGGCCCGTTTACCAAGTTTTTGTAATTTTGTAATAGTTTGCTTCTCCCCCTTCTTTTCCCAACCGCTCATCCAATTACCTCCCATTCGATTTCTTTGTAACCCCTACTGTCTCCCTCTCCCCCCTCATTTTACCCTATATATATGGAACAATTTATATATTTTCACCTGATGATGCTAAGATCGTAGTGAAACCGGTCATGTTAAATTAAAGTTGTGGAAACCACAAAGTATTCGTTTCATTATGAGTAAATTCCACAAAGTTGAGCCTGACCTCATTAATCCCATTTTGTTAGCTTATTTTTAATATATTGCTTGATGTGATGATGCCCTTTGAAAGCCCCCATGGCCTCATTGATTGCCAATTCTCAGCCTGGTCTATATTTCTCATGAAAAAGATCCATAATATCTAAGACAGGCCTAACTTTTTGTAGAATGCCATACCCATCATCACCCGATTTTTTCTCCTTCACAGTATCACTTACATGAAAATATTTGGTTATTTGTTTGTAATGCTTATATATATCATGCAGTTTTTTACGAGTCGGCATTCAGTATCAGAATTGTGCCAATAGTCTGTGGTTTCCATAGACTCCCATATAAATAAGTATTCCTATATAGGCCGTAACTTCTTTGGATGAAATATCAAACCATTCTTGGTCACACCTACCTGTTACTTGTTGCTTGTATGCAGCGTATTTGTTAGTATTGTCGGAAATCATTTGAAATATTCTATTACCTACTAATATATACCTAGTGTATGAAAGTTCACTAGAACCTGCTAGTAAGTTATGGACTGGCCAATGTCTCTGATAAATCCCCAAGTCCCTCAAAACGTGCTGTTTCACTCCTCTTAAATAATTTGTCTTGAGATTTTCCACCCTTCTAAAAATCCAACACTATGTGCAACTGTTTCTTCACAAGGTTCACAGTCAAAAAACTCTTCATTTTCCCTTAAAAAATCACTAAAATCACCATCAAAAGAATACTCAGAATCGCTCGCATATTCTTCTCTATTCACTTCTTCCTCAGTAACACTCTTGTTCAGACCAGCCATGGTTTCAAACTGAGGGGCCTTGGTAAAAAATATTATCTCAAAATTTACTTAAGTGGGCTATGGCCATGAGGTCAGCATGAATTGACTGTTTACTGGTAGTGTAAGCAGATCCTTCAAAATCCAGTCTCTCGTATATCTCACAGACGATGCTGTTTGGGTTACGAGATAACAGGCAGATTCGGGCACTTAGGACCAAATCAACAATTCCACTCTGTGCAGTTTTGGGTACTTAGGCTGGGAGAGGGTTAATACTTCATTCAAGTATACCTATGAGTTTTGACTGGCAATTACATCAGTCTGCACATATTTAACCAAAGTGCACTATATTAATGTATTTTATAAAACCAATTTATTGTTTGTATTGTCATAATTACATTTTACCATCAACATTGCACAACTAGAGTTGGAAAGATTTGGGGTTTGTGACTTTTATTATATAAAACCTAAAGCTGAACATACCTGAATCTCTTTACTAGTTTCTCTATAAGCATGGAGTAACAGGAACATGAGAGAGAATACATTGACATCCCCCAGCAGCCAAAGCGAACCCCTTCTTCATAAAGTATGCGAGCAGCAGAGCCATCCTCTGCCTAAAAGAAGCATGAAATAAAAACTTGATTTGAACACCATTTTTCAAAAAATAAAAAGTAAAAATCCACTATTAAGAAAAATTAAATAGCACATTTAAGATTTATGAAATTTGCAGCTGTGGTATGCTTTATTTTTTATACTCAATCCTGTTGACATTTTTCTGAAAAAATGTTTTAAAAGGCTTTAAAAAATGGTAAATTCAATATTTGAAAATTTTCTCAAAAACCCCCATGAAGTCCCTTGAATTGAATCGAAGCAGGATGAATACAACCTCCAATCACTCAACCCAACCCTGGGAGAGGGAATAGAACTAATCTAACCCTCAACCGCTCAACCCAACCCAGAGAGGGAATAGAATGGATCCAACCTTAACCATTCAATCCAACCCATAGAGAGGGAATAGAATGAATCCAACCCCCAACCACTCATTCAAACCTGGGGGCAGGAGATAGAACAAATCCAACCCCCAATGACTCAACCTGACCTGGGGGGGGGGGGGGGGCGGAAATAGAATGAATCCAACCCCAACTACTTAACCCAACTAAAAGTTGTTGGTTTTTCCTCCAGGTAGCGAATTGTCCTGGTGCCAAATTATCCTGTCAATGAATTGTCCCAGTGCCGAAACGAGCACACCAAATTAACCCATTCCATCTAATAAATGGTAAATATAATATGTAGAACAAACATGTAGAATTACCAAGGACTTTCTTAACACCCTGTATATAAGTAATGGTATCAGTAAGAAATTATGGATTAAACGAGGCAGAGAGGAGCAGTTGCAACAGGGCCTATCACCAATAGAGGGGATCATAGGAGAGGATGATCTGCAAAAAATTGTGTGCTAGGGCCCTCAAGTTTCATAATCTGGCCTTGTCAGTAGGTCAGGCAGAAATGCAAAATTTGTAAAAGTAAAAGCACTATGCAAGATATATTTTAGAATAAATTAATTTAATAAAATAAATTGATGGAGTAAATGAAAATAACACAAGCTAGACACAAAGTCACTCTGGAAAAGCAGGAGAAAAATTCTACTTTGACTGGGAATTGATTCCCTATCAAAGCAGATTTTTTCTCCCACTTTTCCAGAATGTCTTTGTGTCCAGCATATGCCTGCTTGTATAGAATTTACATCAAGATTTTAATTTGTGATCATAAGCTAGGTTAATTGTATTTATTTGTGAGTGCCCCTGAATTATGGCTACCACAATGGGAAAGGCTATATAATAAAGGTCCAAAATTGGATAAGGTTGTTGAAAAGACTAGGATAAATTGAGACTTATAATAACTAGTTTAAATTCTGAAAAAGAGTAGAGCAAAGATTAATATATTAAAATTTTTAAGGAATACCTAATACTGTAAATACCCGCGTATAATGCGCACTTTTTTTTTCGAAATATTCGAGTTAAAAATTAGGATGCGTGTTATACGAGGGTACAAAATCTTCCTATTTTCATTTGACCCCATATTTCCACAATTTCGGCACAGTAATTACTGCCCGGGTATCCTCATATTTTTATTGGCGATTTTTACGAAAAGTAAGATAGATAATAGTAAAAATTTATTAACAAATTCTATAAACATACATTAATTAGATATGAAAAGAATGAATTCAGTATTTATTAATTTTAAAAGCCAAGAATTTCTTCGTCACTGGACCATTCTTCTTCGATGTTGTTATCGGAATTGTCATCTTACGCATGACGTCACCCTACATCGGCGAAAGGCCTGGTGGTCAGGTACTGGTACTAATTACAATTAGAAACAATGGCAGCTGATGCCTTTGAGTATGCTGGGAGTTGATGCTTCTTGTAGGACTAAATAAAGTTATCGTTTCCTACCTTTCTCTCAGCATTCATACGTGATTTATTCTTGATTCTTAGAGTCTGTAGTTCATTATGGTATTTGCTATCGTGTTTACGTGCTCCAGAGTGTTCTAATAAGGGTAAAACTGAAGGTTGGGCAAACCTGTCCACTGCAGGCGTGACAAAAATGTATGTAAAAAACATAGGATTATCGTCAGTCCTTCATTTTATTAGCTCAAAGAATGTCATATGCCATACTATGAAATTAATATAATTCGATTTATTGTGTATATCCTAATATCACCTTGTAAGTCAACATAGAGTATGTAATGATTGAGTTAGCTGACGTTCTTTTGGAACGTTATTAGAAAATTTCATTTCGCACTTTCATTATGTTACCAATACAAAATACCAATAATTCGATCATTGCTTTAGAACACGTTACACCATCTACTTTATTCTGGAACAGTAACGCTAAAAAAAATCTGTGCGCACTATACGCGGGTATATAGAAAAATCAAAGATAACGAGGCCGAAAACCTCCCTGTTTGTTATACGAGGGTGCGCATTATACGCGGGTATTTATGGTATTAATTAGGAAAACCTATCCCATTTCAAGTAAATAAAGTTAATAATATTATTCATTGTGTACATAGAAGTTATTTTATATTTATTTTATACAACTTGAGCATAATAACTGTACACTTGATGTAAGTTATAAATTATAAATTCCTGGAATTTTCACATTATCACTGAGTCTTATTAAAACTTTTAGACTTTACTATTTTTAAAATTCATAATACATGGAACTACCAGTAAAGTAGATTTTTTTCGTCAGTTGTAAATCAGAAGTTCTTTCTCACATTATTACAGATATCTTTCCAATTAAATGTTTAAACCTACTCTTGAATTGCAACAAAAGAACATTAAACAGTGTCTCATAATTTGGGTTAAATTTAGACACTAAGAAAACAATGAACTGTATGAAATCATACCTTTGGGTCACCTTGAAAAACAGCTTCACCAACAAAGTCTGTGAAGTAAAGTGAGTAACAGACATGAGCCATCCAGCAGAAGAGGTTGGTGGCACAGAGCACTCGCAATGATGGAGGCATATGAACAATTGAAGACAGATATTGAGCAAGAGTAGGTGAGCTGTCGCCAAGTCCTCCAGATGTTGCATCCTGTTTAAGACAAAATATTTTTATTTTAACATGAACAAGGGTGAACAGTTGCTAATAAGATGGCAGCTTGGAAAATGGTTAAAACAAAATTAAGGTATGTTTGTATTGTAATTTTATTCTGCCTTAAATTATTTTTAAAATGATAATAACTTAGAAAAATCAATCAAACAGAAGATATTTCAATTAATTTAATCAAATTCTTTGTTTTTACATGGCATTTTCACTGTTTATATACATAACAGCATATTTTTAGAATTTCACAGTTCCATTTGAATATTTTAGAATCTAATGTTGATAATGAATTGTATATTTTTTTCTCTTTCTGTCTTCTATACTCTGCTATATTTCATAGCACTCATTAAATATAATAGGATGCAGAAAATATTAGTCAAAAAACATACTTAAGTGCTGTCTTACCATCATAATAGAACTTCCAACAGTTGCTTCTGAAGTCATTGGTCTGGAACCCCCATCACCACCAGAACCTTCACTTTGTCCTTCTCCTCCCTCGCCTCTATTACCTCCCTCTGAAGATTCCCACTATGAAAGAAATGAATTGATATAAATCACTGTGTAAAAAAAAACTTGAACCTTTTGTGCTCACATGTTGAGTGTGACTTGACAGCAGCTTGAAAGTTGAGTGCAACTCAATACGTGCTTTGGTGAGAGAGAGGCATGGGATTCGTAAATATTTTTCTATGACCTGCTTGCAATTGCAGTTTCTTTCACCTCAGGAGACTTCTAACCATAAACAAGTTGACTTATCACTGTATCCTAAAGATAAATAGGCGAATAATAGTGAACAGGAAAAAATAATTCCAAGTGCAAAGGGTAAAATGAAAATAGATTATATAACTCCTTATAAATTTGATCTAATTTTACATTAAGTTTTTAATTTCATAAACAGCATCTCTTTAAATAATAAGCTACATTTGTCCTTCATGCTCGACTGAGGTTCCACCCTTAAAAAGCCAATATAAAAGAGCGTGAGAATTGAGAACTATTTATGACTGACTGTAATGCTATTTTTAACAAACTATCGGAGTAGGTAGAAGATTGAAATTTGATAGGAATGTTTGATTCTTATAGTAAAAGCCATTTATGAAAAAAAAGACCTGGGTTCGACTCCAGTAGATAACTCCTATTTCCCATAAAATAACATGTAAAAATCGATTTTTTTTACTTACTGGCCTTTACTCTTTTGCAAATTAAAATTAAAAAGAATTAACCTACGATCATTGGACCTAGATTATTTTAAAGAAAAATAAATAATGTTCCTTATTCTTATCGTCACATTTCGCCTACAATTCTAAATCGCTCAAATTATACGCTTAAATCATTTTATTGGAAAATTTTAAGGTTTTTAATGTTATGTTGCCTTGCTGACCATGTAATTGTTAAATCTTGAGATTTTATTTTCGTCTCAACCCTTATACTATATGCATAAGAAAAGTGCACTTTAATACAGGAGAGAGAGAGAGAGAGGAAGAAAGAAAGAAAGGGAGAGACAGAGGGGGAGAGAGAGAGTGAAAGGGAGGGAGTGAGAGAGAGGGAGGAAGTCTGAGAAGGAGGGAGAGGAGGAGAGATAGATAATGTTCTTTATTAGTGTGTGATTGAGACTTGGAGGTCTGTTTTTCCAAAGAAGGAGATAGGGAAGGAGACGGAGAAATAGTGTGAGAGAGATAGATAATGGTTTATTAGGGCTAGATTGAGACTATGAAGTCTATTTTTCCAGAGAAGGAGATGGGGAGAGGTAGGGAGAATGGGAGGGAGGAGGATGGGAGAGAGGAAGAGAGAAAAGGAGGAAGAATGGGAAGTGCCTTATATTTAATATTTAATCCATGCATACCCATCAACATTGCAAATTTTATTGCTTCATCTATGTGATGAATTTGTGTATTTTGGGATAGATAATCTAAAATGAGAAAATAAGAAAAAATCTGATGTGGCCACCACATGACTTTCTCCATACCTGTATTATTTCTAAAAATTCCAAATAGGTTACATGATAATAAATATTTTAAGGAACTGAGAGAAAAATTTAAAGACTTTAAAAAGAATAGAAATAAACTCAAACCTTGGCCTTCTGATATTGGATATAGCCACAAAGCAAAGAAAATTAAATTTCCTACAACTTTAAGTCCAGTACATTTTTACATTTATCAAAAATTTAAGCAAACATTTCAAAATAAAAGATACGTGACAAGAGAAAACACCCACTTCTGGCTGACCTATTTTTAACAAAAACTTATCTATTCTTGTAACTTTCATAAAAATGTTAAATATAAAATTATGCATTGACCTGATAAATTTTTTGATTTAGAGCACCCACAAAAAAACTGTCACACACAGATATCATCAAGAAAATGGTTAAAACGTGTGCAGGGGATCTCAAAACATGTATTTCGGTTGAAATCTCGAACTCCATTTCTTTCATGAAAACAATACTTTCCCCTATACTACGTATGGAGAAAGTAAAAATCAAAACACATCTTGCTTGTTTAATGTGCATAACATCAAAACCTTTGTTCATCTTAATTCAAATTAAACAAAATTATGGGCAGTAAGTTAAGGAAATAGTTCAATATAGCTTTATATTTTTTGCCAAAAGTTTCTAATACCTTTAAAAACAAAAGACATCCCATTTTACAATGATATTTGAAGTAACCCTCGGAGGAGCCTGTAACCTCTAGAGGGCGCGTCCCCGGGTGGCGGATAGGGGAATGCTCTACAGATATGTAGGGTAGGAGGGAAATAAAATACCTCCCGCGGACCAACAGGCAGCAGCGTCTGTTCTCCATATTAGGGGCGGCTCAGATATAGAAGATCTAGAGAGAAAAGGAATGTATGACTTGATGTATAAGAAAGTAAAAAATGTAACGTGGGATAGACGGAGAACAAGTGCATGTGTGAAAGAGATTGCAAGTAAAGAAGATAAAGTTCTATATAAGGAAGAGGAGGTCCTTAATAGATGGAGAGAATACATGGAGGAGTTGTACAAATCAAATGAAAAACCAAAGGATCTCCGTATTGAAGAGCAGGATGAAATAAATAATGACGAAACAGGGGTTTCTATATTGAAATTAGAGGTGCTACAAGCAATAAAGGATATGAAGAATGGGAAGGCAATGGGGGTAGATGAGATACCGATAGAATTATTTAAGTGTCTTAATGAGGAAGGACTGGAAGAAATAGTGAAGTTGTGTAATGCAATCTATGACAAGGGGATGTGGCCAGAGGATTTCGTCAAAACAATTATGATTCCAATTCCGAAAAAGCAAGGAACAAGAAAATGCAGTGAACACAGAACAATCAGTTTAATTACACATGCAGCAAAGGTTCTACTTAGGGTTATGAACAGGAGACTAATTAGCAAAATGGAAGAAAATGTTGCAGAGGAACAGTTTGGATTTAGAAAGAGTAGAGGTACAAGAGATGCAATAGGATTGATAAGAATGAGTGGAGAGAGATATATAGAAAGGGGTAAAGGAATTAGTCTGTGCTTCATAGATATGGAGAAGGCATTCGACCGAGTGAACTGGGAAAAACTGATGGAAATACTAAAAGCAAAAAAAGTAGACTGGAAAGATAGAAGGTTAATTAAAGAGCTGTATATGAAACAGAAAGCAGCTATGAGGATAAAAGATGCACAGACCGAATGGTATGATTTAGGAAGAGGAGTAAGGCAAGGTTGCTGCTTATCGCCAACCCTGTTCAATATATATGCTGAAGAAATGATTGACAATGGAATAGGGAATGATAAAGGAATTAGTATTGGGGGTAGAATAATAAATTGTATAAGGTTTGCTGATGACATGGTAATTTTGGCAGATGAAACGAGGCATATTCAGGAAATGGTTACAAAGCTAGAAGACAGGATGATGGAATATGGAATGAAAATGAACATAAAGAAAACAAAGGTGATGAGAATAGGGGATAGAGAGATTATGAATGTGTCAATAAAGGATGGAAGAGTAGAGCAAGTAAAACAGTATAGATATTTCGGAAGCATGCTAACTGAAGACTGGAGAAGTGAAAAAGAAATAAGAACAAGAATAGCAATGGCAAAAGAAACATTTAATAAGAAAAAACGGGTACTATGTGGTAAAATGGATTTAAATCTGAAGAAACGTCTTGTGAAGTGCTATGTTTGGAGTGTATTGCTTTATGGGTGTGAAACATGGACGCTAAAGAAAAGAGAGAAAGAAAGACTAGAGGCATTTGAAATGTGGGTGTGGAGGCGGATGGAGAAGGTTAAGTGGACGGATAGGATAAGGAATGAAGCAATACTAACAAGGCTGAATGAGAAGAGAAGATTACTTGAAACAATTCAGAGGAGGAAAAGTAACTGGTTAGGGCATATCTTGAGAGGAGAAGGTTTACTATTGATGGTGTTGGAAGGATCAGTAGAAGGGGAAAGGAAAAGGGGACGTAGAAGAATAAAAATGTTTGACGATCTGAAAGAAAGGGGAGGGTATCAGGAAATGAAAGAAATGGCAAGGAACAGAAATGAGTGGAGACAACGCTGGTGCCAGGGACCTGCCTAGAGGCAGAACACCTCATGATGATGATTTGAAGTAAATATATCTATTATGATAAGCCTCAATTTGTTTTGCATTAAAAAAATCATCTAATTAAATGCATGTATTATGAGTTATATAGACATCCAAGGATATTTTTAAATATGATGGAAAAATATGACTATTAAAATAATTCACTTGATCACTATTTTGGTGCCTTAGGAAACAGATGAATTGCCAAGAATTACAGTGGAAAATTAACAACAAATGTCATTCTTTAACTATTTCAACTCCTTTTAGCATAAATTATTAAATAAGCAGTGATTGGGATTTTGTTAATTACTCACAGGTGGTGGGGGTGGTGGAGGAGGGAGTGTAGCAAGTGCCCCATAGGATGGATGGTGAGATGGCAGACTGGTCGAATCTTCTGGAGGACCACTGGTGTCACCAGATGATAAAGCCTCTCTTCGCATCTGCACCCAAAGAGAAAATTAATATAGCTGCTATAAAATATCCATCAAGAGCAGGGGTCAGCAGTCTATGGCATACATGCCAAAAGGTGGTGCATATAAAGGTTTTACATGGCACAATATTTCAGAGAATTACAAAAAAATATCTTTCTACAGAATTTTACTTTTATTTCAATTGTATGTCATACTATAATGATATTCAGGACTTCTTATAGTACAGTCATGACTCTTTTAGAGCAAAGGATGCATTCTGAAATGCCTTTGCACTAAAAAAAGGTTATTTTGTAGTCCTTAATAGGGATTGATTTATCATAGCGCACGTTTCGCTCTATTTTTAAATAATATAAAAAAATATATATAGGTTCACATTAAAATAATCTAAAATAATGTTAGTTGATTAATATTTATTTGATATTAATTATTATTACCTACTAATAAAAATAACACAGCTACAATGGCCAGGGCCGGCGGAACGGGGTCGCAAAACAGGCAACTGCCTGGGGTGTCAGAGATTTAGGGGCGCCATGAAGAGCCAATGTTTTGATTTCACGGCACTGTATATGTGTCTGTATTCTTTTTTTAAGCGATGTATGTATCTTTTATTGATTAATTTTGCTATATTTTTCACGTGCATTTGTGTTGTACGATATATACCTTTATATTCAAAATGATTTCAATTCCTCTTCAATGCTGTGCACTACCCCAATCCTAAAACTATAAGAAGTTTAAACTAGCGGCCTGAGGAAGATTTGGAAAAGGTTAAAAGTAGATAGAGGGGAAACTCGCGGCGGTCAATCCCTTCGACCGTCATTAGCCCGCGAGATACTTCAAGTCCTCGGCTGTGCGAACCCTTCCTCGACACCCAAGCTCACCCTTCCCAGCGGTGTATCCTTTGACCGCAGGGATGATTAAGCACGAATTAATGAAAACTTTTTAATACATTTCTGGTGAGAATGCATCTGTATTTAACAGTGTACGTAGTTTCTCGACTATGCACCTCTTTTAAACGGCTTTCTACGGCAAATATTAAAGAAGTTGATATTTTTCGCTCAAAGGTACCAACTCAGTGGGTTTGTTTCCCGCGGTTTCTGCCACATTTAAACGCTCTTATATATCACGGGCTGAATACCAACTCACAATCAGTCCCAGGATGAATACGATAAGTGCTTTATTAAAACAGCCGTTTTCGTCGTTGTCTTACGATGATAAACTCGAAATAAAACGAATGGGAAGACCCTTCCCTAATTTGAATTTACTTAAAAAGCAACAGTGTGCCAACAAACAGGAAAGGTGTCGTTAATTTAATGCCTTATTCGAAGAACAATTGGCTGTGCGGGTGTGATGAAAAAATGCGTTTTATTGTTTTCCTTGTGTTATTTTCCGAGGAGATGTCAGCTGGTCGAGGAACAGGATTTCGGACTTGGTACACATTTGGGAAAAAATGAGGGCTCACGAAAAACCTAAACAACATATGAACAATGTTTTGAGTTTATCGTTGCTGGGTAAAACAAATATTCAAAGGCAATTTAACTCACAGTATCGGCTAGCTATATCTAAACATAACGAACAAGTAGATAAAAATAAGTACGTATTAAATTTGATTATAAATTGTATGCGCTTTAGTGGGGCATTTGAATTAGCATTGAGAGGGCATTATGAATCGGATGAGTCACAAAATAAGGGAGTTTTTGTGAGTTAATTGAATTTAGTTCTGAGTTAGATAAAGACTTAAAAGTTCACCTTAGTCAATCAGCTGTGTTTAAAGGAACGTCTAAAACTATACAGAATGAGTTGCTGGAATGCATGTTAGAAGTATACAACGAAGAAGTTCGCAAAGAAATTAAAAAAGCAGATTATGTAGCATTGATAGCCGATGAAACTACTGACGTGTCATGCCAATTTCAGTTAGTCATTGTATTACGTTACATTGTAGGCGGAAAACCGGTAGAAAGATTCTGGAATTTCGTTAATCCTGACGGGCATGATGCTCGTGCAATCGCAGATTGTATTTAAAAACAACTGGATTGGTGACAGTCCGAATAAGCTTATAGCACAAAGTTTTGATGGTGCTTCTGTTATGAGTGGACGTTTAAATGGCGTTCAGAAACTGATAAATGGCAAGTATTCACTTGCTAATTTCGACCACTGTTACGCCCACCATAATCACAGAAATAAAAGACAGATTTCAATTTACTGAACACCTCGTGGCTACGAATCTATTTTTGATCCAAGAATTTGATAATTACAGCGAAAAATTCCCTGACACGTCTCTCAGTGAAATAATTGAAATGTATCCTTTTTTGAAAAAAACTGGAGACTGGAGAGTGAACTTTTTTTACGAAAGAGAGGAATTGAGAGCAGTTTCTGGTGCAGTATCATTTCTGTCGCTAATTTTGAGTGATGAATTGTGTGAAGCATTTCAAGGGACAATAAAGCTTTTAAAAGTGTTGATCACGATACCAATGTCGACATCAGAAGCGGAACGGTGATTTTTAATGATGAAAAGAATCAAGAATTTTCTTAGGAATAGTATGAAAGAAGAAAGACTAAGTGCTTTAGGCATGCTATCGTGTGAAAAAACTTTTATAAATAACATAGATAGCTTCAACGGAAAAGTTATTGATTTATTTTCTAACAAAAAAGATCGCCGAATAGACTTTGTTTACCTCTCATTTTAGCTGCAAGACACTTTTTTCATCTACTCACTACAGTACATTTTTCAGTAAGTAAAAAATTAAATACCTTTTTGTATTATAAATTTAGGTTTTTTAACATATGTTGGCCCTACCAGTTGAAACAACCACCGGCCGCCACTGACTTTTAGTATAGACAGTCCTAAATCTGTGAAAAATGGGAAGGAAAATTTTGTTTCGTGGTGGGACTGTATCCTTCTGAAAACCCTGGGACTGAGATGGTATGTTTTTTTGACCGCCGGACTGAATTAGTGTGCACCGATATTACGAAGCGACATGTTCTCATTCCAACTACCACGAGTTTTAATTTCATCCCTCTTGATTGTCTCGTTTTCCTAACAATAACAGATGTTGGATACTTCAATATCGACGCCAAGGCTACTGATAGAAAAATATCTATTCCAATTTCCCGCTCAGAAAATATGGTCCCGCTCCGATGGATATGCTCTTCCTGCAGATTTCTTTCCGCATCTCCACTGTGGCTCCCTCGTTTTCCCCTTTGACGAACGAAATCGTCTGTATATAAAACAATCGATTGCATTTTGTTATTTAAATTTAACTTACATTTCATCTGTTAAGATTTTTATGAGATGTTAAAAAATGGATAAACATTTGAATAAGGCAGACAGAAGATCTGTAAAATAAGACTGAATTAACCTTTGGCTACTTTATTGTAATACTGTTAAATTATTCATGAAATATATAAATTAATTTGTTATTAAAATAAATAAAAGTGTACTTACTCTTTTCTAAACGTTTTTATTTCAAATATAGAGCATAGAATATCTAAAAATAGCAAAATTCCCATTGATGTTTTTTTTCAAACTTTCCGAATTTCTCCCTCAAAACTCATTTTATCCCGGTTGTGACGATCAGAATCTAATCACCCTATTCACATGGTGTATCCCATCAGAACATAAACTGGAACATATGAAGGGTTTCGATAAATACGGTAATAAGTTAGTTGAACATTACCATCGATCTTTAAAATCTATTATTTTTATAGCATTTAAGGGACCTGCAAAAATTTAGTGTCATATTTTTTATATTTCAAGCCCAAGAATCAAGCGGGACGAAACTAAAACTCATGGTAGTCGGAATGAGAACATAATGGTGTCATGTCACCTTGTGATTTATAAGAGCGTTTAAATGTGGCAGAAACCGCGGGAAACAAACCCACCTTTTAGCGAAAAATATCAACTTCTTTAATATTTGCCGTAGAAAGCCGTTTAAAAGAGGTGCATTGCCGAGAAACTACGTACAGTGTTAAATAGAGATGTATTCTCATCATAAATGTATTAAAAAGTTTTGATTAATTCGTGCTTAATCATCTCTGCGGTCAGAGGATACACTGCTGGAAAGGGTTCGCACAGCCGAAGACTTGAGGTATCTCGTGGGCTAATGACGGTCCAAGGGATTGACCGCCGCGAGTTCCCCCTCTATCTACTTTTAACCTTGGAAAATGTGCAATTCTTGAAGATGTTGACGTACCAACTAACTAACGAGCCTAAGTTATGATTTGCTTAATCTCTTGCTAAGAATATTCTTCTTAATGCCCATTTTTACTGCAATTACTAACCATGAAGCTTTTTTAATGTGGAAAAACATTGTTTTTAGTAATTATGAAAAAAGTATTTAATAATAAAAAACGATGTTTTATTAACATTATATTTAAGTAATACTGGTTCTTATAGACGTCTTTGTGTAATTACTATTAAAAATAATTTTTATCTATTAGATTTTTAGGATCATTTAGATTGGAGTAAGGCGCCAAAAAAAACTTTGCCTAGGGCGCCATACTGCCTTGCGTCGTCCCTGACAATGGTAAAGCACTTGATGACTTGCCAGAGAAACAAACGTAATGAATATTTGAGCGGTATTTAAAGTTTTGAAAACAACCGGAGTTGGCATTAAATATTTCAGAAAAATAGCTATCTTACTCTGGCTTTATACGTTCAAATAGAGAAAGGGATTTATTGCAAATGACTACTTGACTAAGAGGCATGGGATCATCAGAACCTTTAGGATCAATCCATAACACTTGTAGCTTCTCCATTTTTTAAACAAATTACCGCGTGATGGTGTGAATTTCTTCGCATATACTGCTGTGGCTGATTCAATGGAACTTTTTATTTTGTCTATATTTAACAGAATTGTATGAATCATAGAAGTTATGAAGTTAAACATACTTGTAATATCGCTCTGACGTTTACATTTTTCAAAACACTGAATCACTCTAAACTTCTCAAGATTTATGCTTTTCCTTGCTAATATAGGATTATTTCCTGCACTTTTATTGCTTTCGCTCGATTTGATCTTTTCTGCAGTGATTTATTTAAATTATTTTCCTCTATTTACTGTTTAATGTTCATTTTGCACTAGAAATTAAACAAAATACGATGCCGCATGCAGAGCCGCCTTAACCAGTGGGCTAAATGAGCTCCAGCCTTTTAAGGGCACCGGAGCCACACATTATTAATTTTATCATAAACAAATGTGATTAGCTTTTGTTTATGATAAATAAATTCTACTTTAAATATAAAATTATAATTCTATTTATTTTCTATTGTTCATTAAAAATATGTGACATACTGTCATTATAAGGGCTCTTCATATTATTAGCCCAAGGTGTCCAAATTTCTTAAGACGGCCCTGGGCTCATGGCAATTGAAACCTACAAAAGTACGCACTTTACACAGTATTATATTTTTATTGTATAGTACAGTATTTATTTTTCAAAAAATAAGAATTGATGTCCCAAGATGCTAATTGCGCTATATTGAAATGACGCAAAACAAACATGCGCTAAACGAATAATGACTTTATAATAATTACTTTCTGTAAGCGTTATGGGCAAAATAAATTTAAGGTTGGCACAAGTGGAGGATCATAGATTATGACTATTGACAAAAAGTGGCAGCCGATAGGAAAACGTTGCCAATCTCTGATCCAGAGCAATTGAAACTGATAAATATTAAATACTGCCATTCTTATTATAAGGCTAAATCAGATCTAGTATACAAGTTTTTTTCATCACCAATGAAATTTCATCCATGCATTACTTTACAAAGATTTAGGATCATTAATTTTTAACTTCCTTCATGAAGTGAATTCCTATATCCCCAAAAGAATATTTATAAATTGTTACAAACTATACATCAATGATATGTTATTTTAAATATATCAAATACTTAATACAAATTAATAACAATAAATCTCCAAACATGGGAACAGGTATTTTGGCGTTTCGGACGAGATTTAATTTCAGCGCCCTGTTCAGATAATTTTAAGAAGACGTTTAAACATACATTTTATTTATCGCTTCTTAAAAATTAAAACTTTGAATAAGAAAAAAATTAGGATTGCCATCGATATTCTGCCTCTACCATGATATAAATTGCTAGCCAACATTTGTCATCTTGCAAGCAGTGCATAGATAGTTTGTGGGAAAAGAACCCCATAGCAGCCGCCCAGCTCGCCGGTACCTCGGTCCGACCCAGAGTGTGGATGTGGTGAATGTGACATTACGCAAGTATCCTTAGTTCAGTGGAAGTAGATGTCTTCGTCCCATGTTGTATTTTTGGCAATGCCTGATTAGAGTTTTTCCTTTTTTATTTAGTAACTAATATGTGTACATCCACGAAATAGCTGCCCAAATTCTTTTCATAGGTTGTGAGCTATGTGAATATTTGAAATATTCTCTTATAACAGCTAAAAATATATTTTCTTCTTGTTTAATTTACTGACACATTTTTATTTACCTATAACTTTATGTAATTCATTTGGTATTTTTGGGGGAATTAAAATAATACGTTGATGTTATTTAATTTTTCGTAATTAGTGAAATTTTAGAAAAGCTGATTATATCAGATGCAGTTTCTTATCCAAATGAGTGGCCGAGTTAACCATCAAAATTGCTATACTCAGGAAAAAGTAAAACCCAATGTAGTTTGGCAGCGTTAAATTTTATTCTGAGAAGAATCTGTCATTAATACATATGATCATTGATAAAGGTCGCAGTACGAAGTTTTATTTCATAAGATATAAAACGGCCTTTCTCTATAAAATATTATATTTGTTAAAAGTTTAATGAGTCGTTAAAAATACTAATATAGTATAATTTGTTTGCATTTAATTATAAAACCGTAAAAACGTGTCACCAATTGCTGAAACAACTCAGGAGAAGTCAAACAATCGACCAATCCATAATGAATTTCTCTAAGGGTGAATCACGCGACGGAAAGAGCAGAATGGGAGCATTTTCCTCACCAACCTTTTCCAGCTCCCCCGCATCGCTTTCCAGCACATCGAGAGGAATCTCCTTGAAACTGCTAACCGTGACCGCAACGCAAGTCACGAAGATAAATGTGATCAGCGTAAAAACAGCCCGCACGTGCCCCCCAAGCATGGCTCCTGTAATGAGAGAAAAAAGAATAGGAATGGATATTCATACGAAGAAATAGAGCATTTTAAAAATGATCATAATACTATGCGAAATCAGGGGAAATGCTTCACCACTGCATTCCGTGATGACGATTTATTTTCACGATAAAAACTGATCAATTTCACTAAACATTGAAATTTTTCATGAAAATCATTTTAACCCCAACATACGCAAGTACAAAATGCTCTTATTAAAATGTAGTTCAAAGCTTACTCTGCAGTGTCTTTTGGATGATACGAATTCATGTGAAAACATTCCTATTCTCTTACTTTCTATACTGTTTTTCAAAAATAATTTTTTTGTATTTTCATTAATGATGACATTTGTTTATTTATTTGGACAAAATATGCACAATGGATTCCCAAAAAAATTGAAAATCTGATGTGTGAGAATGACGGTAATGTGAGGAGTTTGGTGATTGGGGTAGACGGGGAAGGGGGTGACGGAGTAGGGGAGACGGGAAAGGGGTTACTGGGAAGGGGGTGACGGGGAAGGGGGAGACGTGGAAGGGGGAGACGGGGAAGGGGGTGACGGTTTATGGGGAGACGGGGAAGGGGGAGACGGGGAGTGGGGAGACGGGGAATGGAGAGACGGGGATGGGGGATACGGGTAAGGGGGAGACGGGGAAGGGGGAGACGCGGAAGGGCATTTCGGGGAACGGGGAGAGGGGAAGGGTGTGACGGGGAAGGGGAGACGGGGAAAGGGGAGACGGGGAAGGGGGAGACGGGTAGGTGGGGGACGGGGAATGGAGAGACGATGATTTAGCAGTTGATTCAGTGAGACTTGAGCAGTGGCGGCGTGGCGGCTAGTGTATAGGCACTGCGGAACTGCAGCACCCCCTATTTCCACTTGATATTATCGATAACATTTAATATAATGAGTCCTTTTTTCTTTAATTCTTTCTTTATTTTTGTAGTACAATATATATTCCTTAAGCTTAATGTCAGTACTTCAGTAGCCATCCCCCAGTTTATGAAAAAGATACAAAAATCTTTGTATGGAACTGTGCGCTTCACAGTGCCAGCGACGTGGTGTTTGACTGTTGTGCGCATGCGCACATAGGAGGGGGGGAGGAAGACGGGACTGCCAGGTAGAGAGAGCACTGTTGCTCTCGCGGTGCCGGCTCTGGCGTGATGGTGGAAGGAAGTTTTTTTTACTCAGCGTGTGTTGTGCTTAAAAACCGTGTGCCATATTCTTGAATGTGATAAAGTGTAGAAGAGTGTAGAATTAGATTATTATTAAAAAATAAAATAAAAACTTTTTTAAGAAGCACTATGAATTCGGAAAGACTAAATGCGCTTGCAGTACTTTCAATGGAGAAAAATTTCCTCAATTGTCATCCAGAGACCAAGGAGAAAATTATTGAACTTTTTGCGCAAATTAAAACAAGAAGAATGGATTTCATTTTTAAATGAATAGATCAAGCTTGAACTGTAACAATTTAAGTTAAGGTAAGTAAAAAATGTTTGTTTTTTTTGTTAAGATTTTATCAAGTTCCTGAATAAATTTTCTTTTTATACATGTTTTTTTCCTTTTACACAATTTTCAAACAAAGGCTAAAAATTTTCTGGAGCAGCACCCCCACTAATTTTAGCTACGAGCCGCCACTGGACTTGAGTCACCTCCTCGCAAGCAGACCACACTAGTCTTCTCATGTAATAGATGTTCATCCTTGTGAATATTCCTGCTATGTCAGAAAGTGTTTGAATTTCACTTGGTATGGCCATTTCAGTTGGTTTAAGAAAGAAAAGGAAACCGGGAAACTGTATTTTCTTTACCACAAAATCTTTATTAGCACTTTGACACGAGTTGGGAATATATAGGTATGATTACTCAAATGCTTATCTGAATATTCGAAAGTATTTTTATCCCATAAACAGGGAAACAATTAATGAAAAATTTCTCCCCAAAAACCCCGATCATTAATTGTATCCATGTTGAATGCTGAACAGGAAAATAACGACGTTGAAAAGGGAGACGCGAGACAAGTGGCGCAACAATTCCATACAGGTTTAAACCTGCATCAGTATCAGCTGGTTTCTCGTCAGTGCCGGGATACTGCAACATAGGGCCACCCCGAGCTACGAGCGAGACGGGCGGCTGCCCGGGGCGCCAAAGTTTTGAGGGCGCTATCACAATCATTGATCTATGCATTACTTGTAAGTGAATAAATATTGGATACCAATTTATATCGAGGAACAGGCTAGAATCTTGATGGCATTCCTTTTAATTTTTACATGTACTTTGTAAATATCTAAGCTGGAAGATGGGACTTCCTAGTCTCAATCTCGCCCCAAATAAAGACCAAATCAATCAATCAACAAACATTAAAGGAGTGCTATCTCGCCGGGAGCGCCAATGTTCCTCGTGCCGCCCCTGCTGCAACATGTGTGGCTACCGCTTGATACTGATATATACATATCCCTGTTTCATTTTCACACACGTTGCAACATGCATCATGAAACCTGTGTTTTGACATTTGAATCGCTACATGTATCAATGCACATAGGACAGGGGTGTGCAAACTTTTCATACCGCTATCCCCTTTTCCTTCAGTTAGTTAGTTCTTAGCTTAATTACACACAGGCAAAAAATCGGTCAAGAGAATCTAGTTCTACTATTACCAAGTAAAGAGAGTATACATTTTTTTACATTATCAAATTCAAACATGTGTGCATACATGCGAGGCGGCCAACACGAAATTGGGCCCACTTAATCACCTCCCTGAATGTTGTTGACGATTGTCGCCTAATCCTCTATAGAGATTGGGCCCCAACTTTGGTCGGTCAAAGTAAGAAACTGGGTCCACACAACATGTTTACATAACACACATACCTATCCGTTCAGTGTCTCAACGTCAGTCTCGTCTTGATCATGTTATTGAAAGTGAGCGAGGGAAAACGTTGTTACTGTGTAGTGGTTATAAATTCGCCCAGCATACACGTGATTTGTTACAGGAGAAGCTAAGTGGAGGTAAGAAATTAATTTATGGCACTGAATTGAATAAGATACGTGCTTAAATAAAGGAATTAACCAAATCTATTAATTGCTGTGTGAAATCATGCCCTGCTACTCTTAAAACTGTTGGCCCTGCGTATACATATAAGTATAGTTATAACTGAAAAACGGCTTACACACAATCATGTTTCGCCGGATGCCAGAAACATTGGGAGGCAGAGAGCAAGCGTGGCTGCTAAAAGAAATGCTGTGGAGCAATTAACAGAAAGACGTGCAAAAATTCTGCGCACTGTTATTACTGAAGATTCTAAACACAAATTGTTGGTAAGATTGATTTTTATTAAGTTATAACTAGGGGATCCACGGGATTTTCGGCCTTGCTCAGACCACTTAGGGCTGGTAGGAGGGAACCACATGTTCAATATTATTATCGTCTTCATAGTTCTCCTGGACTTCATACAGTGGGGATGTATAATTTGAATAGAATTGAAAGCGCTGCCCTCAGAAGTAAAATATGTATGAAAGAAATGTAAATTTAAGAAACGCACCAAATAAGGAACTAATGGCAAATGAACCTGAGCCTTGTCTTCTCGTTGAGACAGCAGTTGGAGTAGAACAGGCAAACATGTAAACAGACAAAGTGCGCATGGACTCAACAGGAGAGACCGCGCGAACGCAAATTGCGCACCTCTGTACATTTTAGAGAAATTTTTATTTAACGTTTTTTTCATCGTTTGATGTTTTCCACATGTACGTATGCTAAATTTCGTTTTGTTTGTATAAGATTTAGAAATTAGCGCAATGCGCGAACGCAAATTGCGCGGGAACTATAAGGGTGGTGTTCTAAAAAAACTATAGGCAGTCGACTCTGAGTTATTTGTACATGCACACAATGTTTGGTGAAAATAAGAAAACCGAGCCAGGAGTAATCGTAGAACAAACAAACAAACAAACAGACAGACAGAAAGACAAACACAAAATTTACCGGGACTCAACAGGAGAGACCTCGCCTCGCTTGGCCAGTTAAGCAGCATACCTACTCCTAATAAATTTCAAAATAATCAATCGAGAAAAAGTTTTAATTTTGTAAACGACAATATTCTTAGGTTAAATAATAATAGCATTACAAAATTAGACTTTTTGACATGTGTCTCATTATTATTCTGCGCTTTTTTAATGTTGTTAATTTTATGATGACCTATGACCATTGTACCAATTTATACAAATAAACGCTTTGTAATAAAGTTGTATCTATTTTCTTTCTACAAGTTGAGGGCTCATTTTATCCCAACAATGTTCCGACTAGGGCCCAATATTGTCGTAACCCCTTTTTTATCTGCATCTTCAGGGGCCCAATTTAGTTTCCGGATTATTGGCCTAATCAGATTATGGGCCCAATTTAGTGGCGCCTATGCGAGGCAGAGGCGTTCTTTACGATTTATGTTATTATGTAAAAAAATAAATATTTACGACAATTCTATAGGCGAACAACAATTAAAAATCCACATTTTTCTCTCCCATGCTGTTATATGATCTGTGGGGTATACATTAAAAATCTCAATCGGATCGAGGACTACATTTACTACAAAAAAAGTCAGCGGGACCATATATTTACGACTTATAGTTTCGGAGATAAAAATTGAAGAACCACCCAATCTTTCCATATCGTTTTATACGCATTTCCCATAAAGAACGCCTTTGAAATCTCTGTTTATTCCATTTCTGGATTATACTTTTCCTACTTGTTATTTTCCGAGATATAAGGAAAAGTTAATTTTTTTGTCACCCGTAAAGTGGCACTCCCGATTAGGCTACGTGAATCATTTATATTATTTTCTTAGTTTCTTAGTCCTTATGTCCTAAATATCAAATTTCATCAACATCCTCTTAGTAGTTTCGCAGATGAAACATGCGGACGGTCGAACGGACGGAAACGACAGGATCATTATCCGTTTTTTTTTTACTTTTTGTAAAGGACGCCTAAAAACACATCACTCCTTTTAATTATGGAGGTTGATAATCTATACATTATAATAGTAATTATTTAGTGCTTATAATGGGAATCAGTGTTCTATATTATAATACCATTGATTTTAAACTACGATATAAATCCATGATGACGTCATAATCATAAAACACGAAATGTTAGCAAAAATTGAAAATTATTTTAATGTTATGTTGCCAACATTTAAAGGAGAGCTATTCCCTGGGATATAAGATGTTGAAGAATCGATTCTAGTGACTTATGGGCGAGCAAAGCAATCAGCGAGATATAACCTAGAAAATATGTTGTCTTTGGCCTATGATTTGCAATACCGTGTTTATAATCTACTGTGAGTCTTAATTTGTGTAAAACATGAGCATAAAACACTTGAGTGGTCATTTTAGATATGAAAATACATAATTGAATGAATAATTTTCTCTTAATTATCAAAGATTTTACTCACGGTTTTGCGATTCGCGTCCTTACCTAAGGCAGTGGCGTCCCAGTTGATTCCTCCGAGTGCGTAACCGAGGAAACCTCCGAGGCCAGCCATGATGGTGAATGTGCTAAGGCCTCTCGCGTGATCCTCTACGAATAGAGATTGCAAATTTACCGACTTATTCATTTACCGGTAATTCGGTAAATGTTTTCCTGATTACCGGTAAACCGGTAATTTTCAACATTTTCAGAACAATGCTAATTTTTATTATAAAACGATAAATATACGTCATGAGCAATGTGCGTAGTCCGAGAAATGTACACATTTACTGATTTCAACTTTTACCGTAACATATACATATATTAAAAATTAAATTAAAGATAATAATTAAAACAAAAGTTATTGCCTCTGATTCCCTTTTATTTATTGTCTCTTTGGTTGTTAAAACAGGCTCGCAGAAGACATAATTTATCCAGACTTTTGTCTCCTAACCGTGATCTGATTTTAATGCATATCAACCCTGCCGTAGAAAACGCTCTTTCTGATTCGACACTCGTTGGTTGAACGGTCATTAGGAAATCGAAAGCCATTTAAAAATATTTCCCACTTATTTTTTCTTCTTGAAAATACATCATTTCCTTTCTCACGACATGTTTTAGGTCTTTCGTTTTTTTTTGTTTTTGAGTTAGATCTTCATAGGCTACATCAGTTTTTTTCTTTATCGCCAATTGAAGTTTTTCCTTCATCGACAATGAAGCCGATGTCGACGGGACTGAAGTTGCAACATTCACGGAATCGGAATCAATGACTTCAGTTGACTCATTTGTATTATCTGTTTCCTTTTTATTAGAAACGCGTTCAAGTAGCTCCACCATTATCTTCATTATTGTGGATGTGCTGGTTTTATTAAAAATTCCGTAATCTTCATCATTCGATTTCGTGGGATCATAAAGGTACTGTAGAACATCAGAATAAATTGTACGTCTTTCCTTTATACGGGCAATCAATGTTTTTTTTAAGTTCATTGCTTAGAAGTGTGTTTTGGTTAGTTAGTTCATAGAGCATAAATTTTAACGTAACATCAGCGATATACAGATTTATATTTTTGTTACATAGTGCATCTACTGCAACTTTTATCGGTTGCAATGCTAATATTATATTAGAGACCAATTCAAGTTCATTTGATGTCAAATTGATTTCTGATTTTGTATCTATGAGACTTTCTAATACAATTTTTAACCATTGTGAAGCGCTCCAACATGACTAGCAAACTATTCCATCTAGTTTTAGTGTCCAATATCAATGAAAGTTCCTTGCCAAATTCCTCCTTTACATGTTTTTGGAGTACATCATCGTTTTTTGTTGGTGACCTGCGGAACATTTTAACCACTTTTCGCATCCTTGCTATCGCAGAAGTCAGCTGTACGTTTTGTATAGCATTGAAGTGAGAATCAATGGATTCGTCATACAGTGCCTCTAAAGCATCAAGACCATAATATCTATTCTATCTTTTTATTGAACATAATGAATTATTATTCATATATTTAGATCTATTTAAAAATATATTTTAAAAGATAATAAACAAGTAAAACTATTAAAATGTACTTTAAATACGTTCTTCTTTTACCGAATTGCCTCTTTAAAAACATGAATTACCGGCAAATTTAGTAAAGGATTTCTGGTCATTTACCGGTAAACCGGCAAAACGGTTTACCGGCATTGCAATGCCTATCTACGAATGACCAAGAGTAGTAAATAGTTTAGTAAATATGTTAAAAAGACGTGTTATAGAAAGTGCAGATAACATAGCAAAGTAACTGATATAGAGAAACGAAGGGGAAAACGAGAACGGGAGGGATGAGATTAAAAATAAGATCAGTGAGGAATAAAATTGTTGAAATGAGGGACAGAGGGAAAGAGTAAGAAAGACGTGCGTACAAAGAAAGGGTTAGAAAAATGTGAGTGCTCTGAGGATGAGGAGTGAAAGGGAATGGCAAGAGCGGGATTGATAATAGATAGAATATCTGCTTTTTTGGGCGAGGTCGAGGCTGGCAAGCCCCTTCTTATGCCGATACCTTATGAGAGGAAAAGTGACTGGAAAAGAGGAAGGAGGAAAAATGTTAAGTGAAGGAAGGAAAGAACGGGAGGAAATGAGCGATGGTGGAAAAATGAAAGGAAGAATAGAGGGAGTAGGCTTTAGGTGAAACTCTCTTACCGGGAACTGTCACGTCAAGAAGGTATGCTCGCGATGGGCTTTGGCAGGCGTCGGCGTCGAAATCCAGTAGCACCGTTCCAAGTATGGTGAAGAATAGGCCCCAAGGGTGCGAGGAGATCTCCGGAGGGGGGCTGGTGGGCGCAGAGGGAGTCGAGAGAGGAGAGAGGGTGTCCGGGTTCTGAATAAGATAGGTCGGTAAGGAGACGAGGGATGAGTTTGCGGGAGCGGGCAATGGGTCGCCCATTGCGTAGCCCAGGTCTTCGCCGTTAGGAACGAGTATGAGGCCTATCGATTAAGAAAAACAGAATATTAGATTTTATTTCGAAATAAGACCAAATTGGTGGAATGCCATTTAAGAAGAAAGCCAGTCATATTACACACAAAATAATTAATTTGACAACAAATTGGATTATTGTAAGTCATTTTTTATTACTAATGTTATCGAACCGATTAGGAAAAGTTGTGCTAGCATTATTTCAGTATCCAAGACAGGAGATGAACAACTAGATGAAAGTTTTGACTAGGAAAAATTTTGAGAGCCTGTGTAAGTTTTGTGCATTCATGGCTGTACTCATTTTCGTTCCACATCAATAGCAAACCAAAATTTTGGCATGGGAAAATAGATTTTTGAAAGTTTTTGTTACGCGTGCCGATTTATTAATATTTAATCACACATTAAAAAGAAAATTTAAGAATTTTTTTCGCTATTTGATAAAATGAAATTATTTTATTATATTTAAGGGGGCGAATTACATTTTGTTCTGATCGAGTGTAAAAGCTAGATAACTCAATTTTAGGCTCATACATAAAAAATTGCTTTTGATAAGAAATAAACATGTCAAAGCTATTCGAAAACGAATCAAAGAATTAATTAACATAGAGGCGATGGCTAACCGATGAGTACGCCCAATGCGAGGGTTATGATGAAAGGCCTTCGTCGTCCAAGGTGGAGTCTGCAGCGATCGGAGAGAGAGCCCAACACGGGAGTCAAGAAGAAGCCGATGGTGGGCGAGAGGCCCCAAACGAGGGTCATGTGACGATGCTCGACTCCGATTTTGAGAAGGGTGGGCGAGACGAAAGCCGTCTCTGCCGCGTAAGAGAATTCGATGCCCATGACGGCGGCCGAGATGCGGACCAATTCCAAGCGCTCCTTGCGCCTGAAATATTGAAAAAGGACAGAAAATGGCAGGGAGATTGAAAACGGTTGGGGATAACGGGATAGTGGCAGGAAGAGAGGGTTTGGGAACATAGTGGAGGGAAGGGAGGGTGAAATTGTGAGGGTAAGAGGAGCCGGAACAAGTAATGGAGAAAAGAGGAGATTTGAAGGAACGAATAAGACCCGAAGAGATTTGGAAAGGACAAGGAATAAATTTAAGGGGAGAGAACGAGGGCAGCGGAGAGAAGGAGGGTCGAGATGAGAAGGAAGGAGTTCAGAAGTAATGAGAGATAGGTTTGTAGTTGATGATGATGGAGTACAGAGAGAGGGAGAGTGAGAGAGGGAGGGAGAGGGAGAGAGAGAGGGAGAGAGAAAGAGGGGGAGAGGGAGAGGGGGAGAAGGAGAGGGAGAGAAAGAAAGAGAGAGAGAGAGGGAGAGAGGTTGGTAACGAAAGGGAATCGAAGGTATCGAGAGTCAGAGCAATAGGATAAGCATGGAGTGAACGGAAAAATTGAATATATGGTGGAGTCAGAAAATGAGTGAATAAGAATAAGGATGAGAGGAAAAAGAAAAGAGATGGGTTAAACATGTGAGAAGACGTAAAAGGAAACATAGGAGGAAGGGAATGAGGGAGATTTATAGGAGCATACGAGACGGAAATTTTCTATATCAATAACTAAATTAAATAATTAAATAATGTAATTTAATTTTAAAATCTAATATGGGTGAATCAACAATAGCGGCGTCTCTTTTGTAACCAAAATGCTCACTATACTATTTTCCGACTATCGGAACTTCATGTTTTCCTATGCTTTTGTTTGCGTCATTAAGGTCGAAACCGCACAAGTAGGGTACAAAAATATGTGGCGAAAAAGGCAATTAGACTGACGAACGAAGGAAAATGGTTTTCAACTTCACGAAACTACACTTTGTGATGTCTGCAAGAAATATTGACTGTAAAAAAATATTGTGTCTAGCGTCAGCCTCGTAGTACTGAGATCAAACGTGTGCGCTAACCTCGGGTGTTACATTCCTGGAGATCACCGCGAATGTCAAAATTGTGGATAAGAAAACTAAGGGCGTATGGGAATGGGAGTTTCGATTCCAGACCAAAATAATAAACTTATTATCAAAAGAGTAAATACTTTGTATATTTATTGTAATAGACACTAAAACATGTTATCGATAAAATATGGGAGTTTCGATTCCAGACCAAAATAATAAACTTATTATCAAAAGAGTAAATACTTTGTATATTTATTGTAATAGACACTAAAACATGTTATCGATAAAATATGGTGATTAGGAATCAAAATGAACTCACGGGAAAATTTGTAAAGCCTAAAAGGCCTTTGAAAAAATAAGGAAAATATGCCTACTTGAAGGTTCTAGTCGGCCCAGTGGCGTCTTTGTTCTTCTTCGCCTTTCTCTAGAAGTTCTTTGGAATGAACATCATCATATCTACACCAATTTCCGTATGCATACAATATTTGAGCAAAACTGATTTTCTTTTTGGCAAAAAATTGTTTCTTTTTACTTTCTCCATATACGGAGTATAGGGGAAAGTATTGTATTCATGAAAAAATCGACTTCGAGATTTCAACGGAAATACACGTTTTGAGGTCTCCTGAACACGTTTTGACAATTTTCTCGATGATGTGTGTGTGTGTGTGTTAGTGTGCGTCTGTGTGTGTGTTTGTGATTGCTTTTTGTGGGTGCTCTCACTCAAAAACTGTTAATCATGTAATCGCGAAATTTTATATTTAACATTTTTATAAAAGTCAGAACTGATTAGTTTTTGGTAAAAATCGGTCAACCGGAAGTGGGTGTTTACTCTTGTCACATCCGTTATTTTGAAATATGTATTTGCTTTAATATTCGATAAATGTAAAAATGTATTGGAATAAAAGTTATAGGAAATTTAATGTTCTACAACCTTTGTTTGGAACATTTTTCCATATAATGCTTTGTTTAAGAGATATTTTATATTTTTAGCTGCCACCACCACGCCACCTACCGACGACTATTGTTAACAATTGACGCTTAGTTACGTCTTAGTAACGCGCCTTTTTCTTTTCTTAATTGTTGGAGTTTTGTGGCTATATCCAATATTAGAAGGCTATGGTTTGAGTTTATTTCTGTTCTTGGTCAAGTCTAAAATTTTCTCGCAGTTTCTTAAAATATTTATTATTATGTAACCTATTTGGAATTTTTAGAAATATTACAGACATGGAGAAAGTCATGTGGTGGCCACATCAGATTTTTTAAACTTTATAACGAATTACACTATGAATATTACATTGCTAGCTGATTGGCACGAGAAAAATTCGGATGTTTCAGAAAAATGACGATGTATAATCAAAATTTGTTCATAAATCACTGGCGAGTAAATTACTGAAGTTACTGCTAATTTAGAGAAAATGACTGCATGGTTTGATTACGTAGTCATCTACCACGGATTTACCGAATAATTTTAGTATTACATATTGAAGAAAGCAGAAGAAAATCTTATATAAATACACAAGTGTGCCGTGCCGGTAGCTTACATACAACCAAAATTTGACCGCGATTTGTGAAGACCGCTGATAGCTCGATCACTGTACCTTAGAGCTGAGAAAAAAAATTGGGCAAACAAATGTGAAGAGACCCCTTATTTTAGGATCTTCAAATGATGGCTTACCTGTAGACATGTGAGTAGTCGCTGGGATCTGAACGTGGAGGTTCTGCAGCCTTCTTAACGGCCCCCATGAGGCCCCCGTTTTCCTTCCAGTCCCCCCATTTAACCTTGGCTTCGTCTCGCAGGGAATGAAGCCGCCCGACAAGACCTTGATACTCGTGGAGTTTATCAGCCATGACGAAAAGTAAATATCACTGTCCTGAGAAAATAGGAGGCAGATTATTATTCTTACGAAAACGGACACGGAAATCTACTAAAATTGCCTAAATGTTTGTCCAGATCCCAAAAAGCAAAAGAAAGTGAAGGTTTTGTTAATATAATTTTGTCAGATTAATATCTGACTTTCAAATAGTTGGAGATATTATTTCAGCGGAAATGAAAGTTGTTCACGCAAGTTGTGAAAAAAACTCTATAGACTCGTCGCAGCATACAACACACACAATACAAAATAATGATTTGCCATGAAAAAAACCAAGCCAACCGATATTTCATACCTGCCCTCAATCGCGCGTTAAAGCCCTCCGAAGCAGCCCCAAACTTCTCCGATGGACCTGGCCCACAAGACCGGGACGTTCATGGCCGCGGTCCCCAAAACGATTTCTCTCACGCACCCATGGCTCTGATAAGCTCCAGGCACCGATTCTTGAACGGTTCACGTAAATGCTTCCCGAAATAACGCAAAGATTCCTCCGACACCCTCAAATCTTCAGCAGAACGGCGTGAGGCTGCAATTGCTGACTCTGGGCGCTGCTATGGACAGCCTATTTATTTCCCGTACGTAGGTGAGGTCTTGGGCATCTGAAAAAAGAGAAGAATCGCTCAGGGTTCGAATAACTGAAGCGGAGATTGGATAGCAACTGTAAAAGCGAAAGATAATACGGGATTTTAAAAATTCATTTTTCGTATTCTAGACCACTGATGTATTGATACCACAAATAGAATGCGACTGTCGATATTATGAGAATCATTTTAAATTGGGCTTTATTAACTTACTATAATCGAGCCCTCCCTAAGGACTGCATAACCTTACAGAGGTGGGAGGGTTTGTGTACTCTTACGAACCAAAGAGCTATGCCGGCGGGAGATAATTCTCCTGGTAGGACCATCCAAGCCGGAAAGGTCGTAGGGGAAGAGTCAGACTAAGAAGCAGTCTTGGGGATTTTACATCCTCCTGTGCAAGGGAAGAAGCTTGCACAGTACCTATGTGGATAGTGACCATGTGCTTCTGAACAGCTACAGATGGGTAATCACTCTGTGAAACTGCGATGAGGAAAGCAAGGGGAAACTACCTCATTATATTTCCTATGATAGGCTGAAAAGCTGCAAATACCTCTAAGGATCTCTCTAGGGTAAAATATTCTGGAGGTAAAATAGTCCCCCAATCGGATCTCCGGGTGGGGACTACCCTAGGGGATGCACAGAGGAAATGTAACATTAATAAGAAGCAAGCAAGTAGTGAGAAATTAAGAATAGGCACATGGAATGTTAGGACTATGAATTAAGGGGGTAAACTAGAGAAGTTAAAAAGGGAAATGAGAAGGAACAATGTAGGTATAGTAGGTCTTAGTGAAGTTCAGTGGGAAGGAGAAGGCGAGATAAATTCAGACGAATTTAAGATTATTTACTCGGGAGGAGAGAAAAAGGAAAGGGGAGTGGGGATTATGATGAAAAGAGAGGTAGCATAAATAATTACCAAGGTAGTGACAGTTAATGATAGATTAATAGCCGTAAAACTTCAGATGCAGAAAGTGGAAATGCTTATAATTGAAGTGTATATGCCAACAACTAACAACGACGAAGTAGATGAAATCTATGAACAGATTATGGAGATATTGGAGGAGGAGGGAAAAGGAAGGATCACCACCATAGTAATGGGAGATTGGAACAGTGTAGTCGGAGAGGGACAGGAAGATAACATAGTGGGAAAATATGGACTAGGGAAGAGAAATGAAAGAGGGGAGAAACTTGTCGAATTCTGCCATAGAAATTGATTGATTGTAACTATTACATGGTTTAAGCATCACCAGCGGAGACTTGACGCATGGAGAAGCCCAGGAGATCAGAGACGATACCGGATAGATTACATACTAGGCAATGAAAGATTTAGAAATAGCATTAAAAATGTGAAAACACTACCACGGTCAGATATAGATTCCGACCACAACCTTTTGGTGGCAAATACACAATGTAGACTGAAGAGCTTTAAGAGAAGCATAAGAGAAAACAAGAAATGGAACTTAGAGGAACTCTTTAAGAACAAGGAGGCTATCATGATTGAACTGGAGGAAAGGTTGGTGGAGAGAGCATAAGAAAATAGGAATAATGTAGATGAGGAGTGGAGATACATCCATAGCAACATTAAAATGTAATGAAAAAGAAGGTAGGAAAGATAACGGGTGAAAGAAAAAAAAACCCTGGGTCACAGCAGTCATGCTGCAAAAAATGGAAGAGAGGAGAAAGTGGAAGAACATAAACACTGAAGAAGGCCAAAGAAAGTACAAGGAGTTAAATAATGCTTTAAGAAGGGAAACAAATAAAAAATAAACAAACAAATAAAGCCAGAGAACAGTGGATAAATGAGAAATGCGAGGAGATTGTCGAGTGTGAAAGAATTTGTAGAACAGACCTCATGTATAGCAAAGCAAGGGAACTATTCGAGAAAAAGGCAAGAAAGATAGGACGTAAAGGTATCATGAACAAAAGTGGTAAAATAGTCTTGGAGCCAGACAATGTAAAGAATGTCTGGAAAGAATACATTGAGGTGCTGTATTACAAAGAAGGAAAGCCAACAAATATTGAATTAAATGAAAAAGAGGATGTGGAAAAAGACCATCTAGGACCAAGTATTCTCGAGTCTGAAGTTAAAAGAGCAATTGATGTCATGAAAAGAAGGAAGTGATGATATACCAGTGGACGTTCTTAAGGTTTTGAGGTCGAAAGCAGTTAAGCAACTCACAAAATTCTTTAACCAAGTATGTGATACTGGCATATGGCCAGTTTAATTTTTCATGCAGCTAAAGTTCTATCCAGAATAATAATAACGAAAAGAATTGAAGGTAAAATAGAAAAGGAGCTGCAAGATAATCAGTTTGGTTTCAGAAGAGGAAGAGGGACAAGAGATGCTATAGGATGTATGAGGATGATGATAAAAAGAGTGCTAGAAGTCAATACAGATATGTACTTTGTTTTTTAGATTGGGAGAAAGCTTTTGATAGTGAAATGGGATAAAATGTTGGGTATTTAAAAAAAATAGGAATAGATTGGAAAGATAAAAGACTGCTTAAAAACCTTTACTTAGATCAAAAGATTAGAGCCAGGGTCGAAGGCAAAGAAACAGCAAGTACCTCAATAGGGAGGGGAGTGAGGCAGGGATGTCCTATTTCACCAGCGATATTTAATATTTATGCAGAAACAATAACAAAAGAAGCGTTTATGGAAGAGAAAGGATTTAAGATAGGAGGTGAAAGTATTACCAACATTAAATATGCAGATGATCAGGGATTAATAGCAGAAGACAAGAAAGAACTTCAGAGGATGACGGACAGACTAGTGGAGGTTGGCCAACAATATGGAATGAAGATCAATGCCGAAAAAACGAAAGTCATGGTGGTTTCAAAGGGACATAAAGAATTAAATATAATGATAAATGGCCTAAAATTGGAACAAGTAAGTAGTTTCAAATATCTTGGCAGTATTTTAGCGCAGGATGGAAGTAATACCCAGGAAATCAGAAGTAGGATTGCAATGGTAAAAGCAACATTTAACGAGAAGAAGGAGCTTCTTACAAGCAAGAAAATAAATTTAGAAACAAGGAAGAAATTAGCGAAGTGCTACATATGGTGCATAGCTCTATATGGTGCAGAGAAGTGGATGGTAAAGAGAAAGGAGGAAAAATATTTAGAAAGTTTTGAGGTGTGGGTATGGAGGAGGATGATGAAAGTGAAATGGACAGAGAGGAAGAGGAATGAAGAAGTATTAGAACTGGTGGGAGAAGAAAGGATGCTAATAAAAGCAAATTGGATAGAGCACATATTGAGAAGACAGTGTTTACAAAGGACTATCTTAGAAGGCAAAATTAGCGGAAGAAGAGGAAGAGGGAGAAAAAATAGGAATATTAGAGAATATAAAGCAGGAATATAGTACATATAGAGGTATAAAAGAGGCTTCTAGGGAGAGAGAGAGATGGAAGCAGCGATTCAGGTAAAACCTGTCTTCGGACATTAGCAAGATGATGATAATCGAGCATGGAAAATTCGGAAGCTTCGTTGTCAAATCTTTTTTAATTTTTTTTAATTTCAGGAGTTGTATTTATCAATATTAACAGTTTTAAGTAAGATTTAAATAAGGCGCATATTATTTATTTTGGTAAGTTATTTTCAAGCAATGAAATGTAAAAATTGAAAATAATAAAAATTAATTCAATTTTTATGTCACGCATGGATATTTCATGGCGTAAAATAAAGGCAGGTGATAGGTTTAATGGTTACGTTCGTGACGATGAAATGCTGAAGACAGTAAGAGGACATATGCAGTTTACTATACAGATAAGCAAAATTGTGTATTGGAAAGCAAAACGGGAAAGACAACTGATCGAGGACGTCATGAATCACAGGAAACTTTGAGTTTTAATACCAGAAAGTTTTATTTTCATCCAAATTATTGAAGCAAATATAAGTTAAAAATAAGGTCAAACTTAGGTATCCTGCAGTAATCTGTTCTGCTTTTTCTGAAGCTTTACTAAGGGCAGTAAAAAATAATAAGTAAATTATCTTTGAGTGAGTAGTCACCTGGCCCTTGAAGAGGACGGACGTGCCTTTCACTTCCTCCTGCGAGCGCTGACCTGCCTGCGAGCGACACCTGTAGTAGTAGCAGTAGCTGTAGTTTAGCTGTAGCCGTATTGTTGTGTTAAGTAGAACTAGTATTTTTCTATTTATTCTATTTATTTTTTCATCTTCTTACGTTAATTGTTTTGTTGTAATTGTAGTTTAACTCATCTTTGAGCGTAAAGCTTACTCATCCTTCTCTTGCCGTATCATAGTAGTTAATTGCGTCTCTCAGCCACTAAATCCGTAATCTTTGTAATATTTATTTATAGTAGCGTATTACCTTACTCGTTCTTAATTATTTCCTTTTACCTTAGCATTTCTTTAGCTTCTAAATCTACATTGCTCTTGTGCTAAACTTTCTTGCTTATTTACTAACGTTGTTGGTGTAGTGAAACACTTTCCCTTTCACTTTTTACCTGCGCTCGACCCTAATTTAACCTTGAAGACAGCCAACCGCGTATTTACGTTAGTCCTAGTATATTTATATAGATAGTACAGATTAGTTAAGAGGATAGGATGGCTACTCCGAGGACTCCTGTTTCCTCCTTCTTGCGCGACGCTGGTTGCGAGGCCATGAGGTCTCGGATCACGGAGCTGGAGAGGGTGGTTGCGGAACTCCTTCAGAGGGTGGAAAGGTCGGAGGCAGCCTTGGCGCGTGGGAGGGGTGCGGGTTCTTCCCTGAGAGCAAACCGCGCCAAAATGGCGGCTCGGGTTCGCCTGGGTGCGGAAGCCGGCAGAGCGATCGGGGAGGCTCCTGGCTCCTCTTCGCGGGTCGAGGGTCCTCCGGTCCGGAAGCCCGATGAGTGGTGTGTGGTGTCCACTCGGGGGGATCGTGGGGTGGTGTTGCGGAGACAGGGAGTTGGGAACGCCTCGGTGGCCCCTCTTCCTGTTAGTAATCGGTTTGCGGTGTTGTCGGAGGACGACTCCACTGCCGTTACGCCCGTGCCCGCTCCCGTCTCCTCGGTGGAGGCCGGGCCCAAGGAGAGCTCGGGGGGAAAGAGAGGGCTGTTAGTGATAGGGAGCTCCAACGTCCGGCGTGTGGTGGCGCCTTTACTGTCACGGGCCCGCCGGGAGGGAGTTCACGAGCGGGTGTTCTCCAGGTGTATACCAGGAGGTTCGGTGCCCCAGGTGATGAAGGAGTTCAGGGTGTCGGTATCGGGCACGGGTTGCTCCTCGCTGCGGGTGGTGGCCCATGTTGGTACCAATGACGCTTCGAAGCGCGGCTCCGAGGAGGTCTTAAGCTCTTTTAAGGACTTGGCCGCTGAGGTTGCTCGTGTCCGAGAGGAGTCTGGTGCTGATGTGCGGCTTTCCATCTGTAGCATTGTTCCTCGGACGGACTGCGGTTCTATGGTTTGGAGCCGAGTGGTCGGGCTGAACCGTAGGCTGTGGGACTTCTGTAGGGGCAATGGAGTGGACTTCGTTGACCTGAGGCCGGTCCTGGACTCATGTAGGGCATCCCTAAACGGTTCTGGTGTGCACTACACTGCCGAGGCTGCGGAGGCGGTAGCGCGTAGGGTGTTTGAGCATTCTAGGGCTTTTTTAGGTTAGATTTAAGCAATTGCAATTTTTTAGCAAGCGTTGAGATGCACGCCAATAGTAGATCAGATGGTAGGTTAGGATGTAGGCAGCTTACCGGTACGGAATTAATTGAGAGCACAATAGGGGAAAATGTAAGAAATCCGTGCGGTAACAGAATTATCGAAGGCATGGGGATAAACGATTTTCCATGCAACAATTCCGTAGATAATGCGTGCGACCTTAACAGCGCTATAAACCCGACGTTAAGTAACAGTAGAATACATTCCAAGCGTAGAAGTAGTCGACATAGTAGGAAGGATAAGGAGGCAGTAAATAATAATAATTATAATCTTAATAATAATAACAGTAATAATAGCTCAGTAGAGCGCGAGGAATCGTTACGTAGTCATAGCGAGAAATTAAAAATCATTACGGTTAATTGTCGCAGCATTCGCAGGAAGGAGGCCGAATTTGAACATCTTATTCGTAGTCTGCGTGCTGATGTAGTTATAGGCACTGAAAGTTGGCTTACGGCAGACATAGCCAGTCAGGAGATCTTTCCTCGTGACTATAGCGTATACAGAAAAGATCGATGTATCCGGTCGGGAGGTGGAGTCTTTATAGCAGTTAGCAATAAATACGAAAGTTACCCAATACACATTAACGACGACGAAGTCGAAAGTGTTTGGTGTCGTGTAAAAGGAAGCGACTCAAAAACTATAAATATATGCGCTTTTTATAGACCCCCAAATGCGAGCGTGGAAACTATTCATTCTCTGGAGAAACAAGTGGCGACGCTAAATTCGTCTAATAAAGATAAAGCCATTATAATCGGGGGCGATTTCAATCTTCCGTCAATAGATTGGAGGCATAATTGCTTTTATCCCGGAGGTAGAGAGCGTGAATCGTGCGAGGCGTTACTAGAAACTTTCGGTAAGCACTCATTGTATCAATTAGTGAGATTTCCCACGAGATTTAATAATATATTAGATTTATTTGTTACTAATCTTCCTGAGCGTATGAATAGAGTATCTGATGCTGAGGGAATAAGCGATCACAAGGCAGTGTACGTGGAATTTCAGTTAATTATTGAGAAACAGGTTAAGGCCAAAAGAAAACTTTATGTATTCGCCAAAGCCGATTTCACAAGATTTAGGTCTTTTCTGCGAAATAAATATACTAATTTCTGCAATTTAACCGATAGTGCAGACGCGGAGGAATCCTGGTGCATGTTCAGAGATATGATGCGAGAGTGTACAGATAAATTTATTCCGAGCAAACTGAAGCGTGATAGTGCAGAGCCTAGATGGTACAATCAGGAAGTAAGAAGCGCTCTCCGACGTCAAAGAAAACTCCACTCTCGCGTAAATAACACATCCTCAACAGCTACGGTCGAACAGATTGCAATAATAAGGCATCAATACAAGGAGGCGCGCTCCATAGCCAGAGTAGCAATGCGTAATGCGTTTAACAATTATAAAAAGAAGGTTTTACAGGAAAACTTGAAAGAGAACCCAAAAGCATTTTGGTCTTACGTCAGGGAAGTTCAAGGTAGGGGCCCCACTATTGCGTCACTGCGGTCGGAAACGGGAAACGTAGTTCACGATAGTATGGATAAAGCAAACCTATTAAATCATCACTTTCAGAAAGCTTTTACTCGTGATGACGATGAATGTGAAACCCCTATTCCTATGCGTCAGGGCGATTCGATGGAAGATTTGGTATTTTCGGAAAATGGCATCGCGCTCCAACTTCATTCAATTAAGCCAAATAAATCTCCTGGACCGGAGGAAATTCCCGCGCGTGTAATGAAAGAATTAGCTGCTGATATCGCGCCGTATTTGAAAATTATATTCGAGAAATCCATTAGAGAAGGAGTAGTTCCTAAAGATTGGAAGGTGGCACATGTTACGCCCATCCATAAGAGTGGCGACAGAGAGAACCCCGAAAATTATAGGCCGATATCCTTAACTTCATTATCGTGCAAGATACTTGAGCACATAGTCTTTAGCTCTGTAATGCGCTATTTAGATAGTCATTCATTGCTTAGCGGATGCCAACACGGATTCCGGAGAGGTAGATCATGCGAAACGCAGCTCGGCCTGTTCGTGGACGATTTGTTGCGATGCGGAGAGAAAAATACTCAGGTCAATGCCATATTCATTGATTTCAGGAAGGCGTTCGATAAAGTATCTCATAGGAAATTAATTGCGAAGTTAGGACAATGTGGTATCAATTCGAAAGTTGTCGGTTGGGTGAGAGACTTCCTCTCGAATAGGGAACAGATAGTTGTCATCGATGGGAAATACTCGTCCCCCGTTAAAGTTGCTTCGGGTGTTCCTCAGGGAAGTGTATTGGGCCCTCTGCTCTTCTTAATCTATGTAAATGATATGTGCTCGGTTGTTCGTAGTAAAATTAGGCTTTTCGCCGATGACACCGTTCTATATAAAGAAATAAAAAATCAGGAGGACCATCAGTCTCTGTGTGAAGACTTAAGAGCCATTTCAGCGTGGTGCAAAGAATGGCAAATCGAAATTAATTATACTAAATGTGCCGCAGTCACGTTCTGGAAAAGTAAGAACAAAGATTTAGGTTTCGAATATAAAATAGATGAAATGAGTATTCGACAAGCTGAGTATGTAAAATATTTAGGAGTAACCATTTGTCGAGATCTTTCGTGGGACATGCACATTCGTCGAGTTATAGGCGCGGCCAACAAGAAACTGGCATTCATAGGTAGAATAGTACGGAACACTACAGAGAAAGTACGCGAAACATGCTACTTATCACTGGTAAGACCACAAGTGGAATACGCAGCGAGCATATGGGATCCGTACGAGAAGGGACACATAATTCAACTAGAAAGAGTACAGCGCAGAGCAGCCAGATTTGTAAAACAAAAGTACGAACATAAGGAAAGCGTCACCTCTTTATTGAGCGATTTGAACTGGGTATCACTGGAGGACCGTAGATTGCACTCAAGGTTGAAACTTCTAGAGAAATATAGGTCAGAATGTCTAAAAGAGGAGGTAGTGGGAATAATTGTGGCACCGACGTATATAGGTAGAAATGATCGAGACGATAAAATACGTGAGATCGATTGTAGGACGGAGCGTTATCTAGGCTCGTTCTTTCCGAGGACAATAAGAGATCACAATAGGAAATTTCGAATTGCGTTAGACAATCTTTAGGTAGGATTTGGTGCATTGCACCCCCTGCCACCCACCAACTTGGTGAATTGCAGGGTAACTTGTAGATGTAGATGTAGATTGGAGTGAGTAAATCCGAAAATCAGATAAACCGAAATTGAAATGAACCTTCAACTTTGTTTAAGGTAACACATTTTATTATTATGTTAGATTTAAACAGCTGTGTAGTTATAAATTGAAGATACGACTCCAATAGTAAAAAAATCTGATGTGGCCACCACATGACTTTCTCCATATCTGTAGTATTTCTAAAAATTCCACATAGGTTACATAATAATAAATATTTTATGAAACTGCGAGAAAATTTTAGACTTGACCAAGAACAGAAATAAACTCAAACCATAGCCTTCTAATATTGGATATAGCCACAAAACTCCAACAATTAAGAAAAGAAAAAGGCGCGTTACTAAGACGTAACTAAGCGTCAATTGTTAACAATAGTCGTCGGTAGGTGGCGTGGTGGTGGCAGCTAAAAATATAAAATATCTCTTAAACAAAGCATTATATGGAAAAATGTTCCAAACAAAGGTTGTAGAACATTAAATTTCCTATAACTTTTATTCCAATACATTTTTACATTTATCGAATATTAAAGCAAATACATATTTCAAAATAACGGATGTGACAAGAGTAAACACCCACTTCCGGTTGACCGATTTTTACCAAAAACTAATCAGTTCTGACTTTTATAAAAATGTTAAATATAAAATTTCGCGATTACATGATTAACAGTTTTTGAGTGAGAGCACCCACAAAAAGCTATCTCTCTCTCACGCACACGCGCACGTACGCGCACGCACGCACACGCGCGCGCACACACACTTTGGACGTCGTACCGATTGGACATATTTTTTTCGCTCTCCGATTTGACTGCCGTTTTAGTGTGCTTCCCTTGGATTTTCATCCGGATTTTTGGTGGTGTAGTGCTTGTTATTACTTTGTTGTTGTTGTTGCCGAGTTACTTGTTGCTACTGTTTTTGGTTCCTGTGTTATTGCTGTTTTTGTTGTTACTGTTACGTCGCGTGTTCGTTGCGCCGATCGTCTTTTGTTTTTTGCCGAGCGGTCTCTCTCCGCTAGGTGGTCAGGGAGGCGGGGTCCGCCGCGGAAGTCCTCTCCTCCACCCCTGCGAGGGTCCTTCAGCGATGAGCCAGTCGGAGAGGGGGTGGGGCTCTGCGCCCCCCTCCCCGACCTCTCTCCCCCTTCCCGGCCTTCGGTCGGGCCCTGAACTACGGCGATCCTTTTCGGATTTGTTTAATGCAGACCCGATTTCGAAATCTGTTACCACCGATTGTTTAGCACAGCGGTCTTCAAACTGGGGTACGCGTATCCCTGGGGGTACGCGGAAACCTTCTAAGGGGTACGCGAGCATGGATAATTTTAGGGGAATCAATTTCCAGATCCTTAACTTCCGTATGTACTCTTTCCAAAAATTGATAAGCCTGAGAACGCGCATCTTTGCCTTTCGAACTTCTTGTGAGAATAGAAAGAGGGAGGAAAGAAAGTAAGAGAGAGCAGCCGGGAAAATAGTTGCCACCGAAATATTCTCCTTCGCCCACCCGCTGACATGGGTTCGTCAGCTCCCTTCAAGTACCTTCCCTAGGTTCACGCAAGTAGTAACCTATCACCCTTCCTCTTCCCACATTCTCAAGGCAAGGAAGAATTACGACCCCTTCTTTCCGCAGTCCCCTTATGAGCTTTTCCCATCCTCTCTCTCAACACCTCTCTTTTTCGTGACCTCGATAATGAGCAACTTCCAATACTTGCATAGCTATCAATACTAATGACATGAAACTTATATTGGCCGAGTTGTATAAATTACAGGGAAATATTTATTATGGATTAATTATGGGAATAATTTTGAAACGAGAAAACAGTCTGCTATGACCGGGAATCGAACCCGGGTCTTCCGCTTGTCGGGCGGATATTCTACCACTGAACTATCGTAGCAGATCAATTTTCTCGTTTCTGAATGCGGATATTTTCTTGGTTGGGACGGAACTAGCCAAGCTAGTATCAAACTGCCCCAACGGATGTCCTCGAAGAGATACATCGAAGAAAACTCCATCCTCTCAAATGGTGAGGTTGTCAAGCAAGAAATTGATGGAGTAAAGCGATCCGAAGGTCCTATGCAGACAGGCATAAGCTGTAAAGTTGGGAATAATTTTGGAACGAGAAACCGGGTTCGATTCCCGATCATAGCAGACTGTTTTCTCGTTTCAAAATTATTCCCAACTTTACAGCCTATGCCTGTCTGCATAGGATCTTCGGATCGCTTTACTCCATCAATGGATTAATTATAGCAATTATTATGCGTATGATAGGATGCTGCAGTTTTTATTGACTTAATCGAGGAAAGTATTCTTTGCAATACCTCAGGTGAAAAATTATTATTGTTTGTTTTATGAAGAAATACATGAAATAAATTTACTATTTACACAAAATGTACATATAAGTATGATTCTTTTATATTATAGAAATTTATAAAATTTCCCGCGTAGTTGGTATCAAAGTCAATGTTAGAAGCGTGCAAGCTGATATTTAATTCGAAGTCGCCATACTTTACAAACTACACGGTAAAATCAGGGATTGTCGTATAGTTTTTCATGATTTGCCAGATTTGATTATAATGTTAAATTATAAACGTCATATGTTTTAGTTGCAGTATTAATTGTGAAAAGAGATAGTTGAAGTGGTCAGTTTCTTCCCAGAAATCTTCCTGACTGAGGGAGAGGAGATGGAAGAGAAAATTTTCCTCGTTTAAAAAAAAGGGGATGGTGAAGGAACAAAGGGGAGATGATTTAAGGAGCTCGCATTACAAGGGAAAAGAACACAAGTGTAATGGGCGAGGGTTAAGCTCGAAAAGGGTATGGCACTGGGTGAAGGATACGAAAGAAATAAGCTATCATTCATTGTTGCAGAGTGATTTTTCGTTCTTAAAGGCATCCTCACCATATGGGTTTCAGGAGTTTAACTCCCCCCGTTGTGTCTACAGAGACATACTCTCCGTTATTCTGCTGCAAGATTTTCGTCGGAGTGGTTGTGCGTGTCAGAAGGCTTCTTGGTGTGAAGTTGTCTGTGAAAAGTGTCTTTATCTTCTCGAGACCCGTATACATACTTATTTTCATAAGTTTCTCCGAGGCTGTGATCGTAGCAATTATTTTTCAGCTATTCTCAATATTCATCCTTAGGAGGTGCCATTAGCTTGAAAGAAAAGCATCTTCGAACAGCCGAAGCGGTACAGGTTAGTGAAGCTTATTCTTTTTAATGTAGCTGGAATGTTTTCCAGGGCTACCAAATTTTTCAAGATACACCGGATAAAACCCGCAGATAAAAATTTAAGTGAATTTTTCAGATTTATTGTGTTATTGAAAAAAGGCAGTTAAAATTATATTTTATCTAATCAAATCAAGAATTATTATATTATTTCATCTTATAAAATATTTAATATTTTCAACCTCCTATTAACAAAAAATATAATTATGTGCTAGCTATCGGACCGATTAGTTTCTAGCAGTACCTATATACTTTTTCCCCCATTGGAATTTTTTTATTATAATGCCTAACGAAATTAATGGAGTAATTTCTGATTTATTATATATGATTCTGATTTAATCATTCCCAAAAGCCGAACACCAGAGTTCGATACACACACACACATTTAACGAAGGAATACCATGCCTTTTATCATACTTCTCGCCTGATAACTTATAATTTTATCTACACTTTACATTGCATTTTTACAAATTAAGTAATGAGAAACGGTATATTGATTTATTATCTTGTTTTTATAACTTATCATAAAACGAATAAATTAATTATATTAGATCTCCTTCGTTTTAATTTTGACTTGATTGCTTTTAGTAATCTATCTTACAAGATTTATTTCTCAGTGGTTTTTATAATATTCCTCGAAAATCTTAATCTAAATATTGGGATGTATTTCTCGAACATATAAAATAAATTATTCACTAATAAAATATACGTTGTTACTGAACTACATAAAATAAAAATTCTTTTTCGGTTAGTTACAATGTAGAAATTTGTTTTATGCAATTTTTACCTCATCTGAAGAATTCAATAGTATTTTAATATTATTAAAACTTTGATAGTAAAAATTCACTTTGGTATAATTTTTAATTAGGTATATTTCATATTTCATACAAATTTGCTTTCAGTTTCGAATTGCAGTTGTTGCCTTCTGGTCAGAAGGAATCGGCGTTGTATACGATTTAAATTTTTGAAAAATCGTCAGCCCATGGATAAATTTCTAATAAGAGGAATCGGGATGTTGAAGAAAACAGATATGAGAATCCCTTTGGAAGCAGTAAGGTGGCAGTTGCAGTTTCACAGCAAACAGACTCAAGCTGTGATTCGAATATAGCGGAGATTTTTCAACTAAATAAAGTTCCAAGGACTACCAAAGTTGAGTTTAAAGATAAACACCGATACTACGTCCAATCCTACATAAAATATGGATTTGTTTCCAATAACAGTGATCCTCTTTTACCACTGTGTGTTCTTTGTCACCAAACATTGTCAAACAATAGTATGAAACCATCTCTCTTGCAACGACATTTATTTACAAAACGACTCTAAAAATAAAACTGTTAATTATTTTATGAGGAAGGCTGAGGATATTAGTAAAAATGTAAATAAGCTTCACATTTTCACGCAGTCATCAAAGTTGGCTTTGGAAATCTCATACGAATTAGCATTGCTCACTGCGAAAGTTAGGAAATCGTACACGCCTGTAGAAAAGGTTATTATGCCTGGTGCACTTTTGATAGCTAAAAAGATGTTAGATGACAAGTCCATTACTGCTATTAAATTGATTCCCTATTCTGACACCATTGTACTTCGTAGAGTACATGAAATGGCAGAAGACGTTCTCCAGCAGATTGTGGCAGAAATTGCGATTGATAAAAGACATGCCTTACAGATTGATGAATCCACGGACGTTGCCAATCATTCCTAGTTAATAATTAATGTCCGCTATTACAGCGAAGAAAACGGCATTACTGATGAGATTATGGCACGCAAAGACTTGCCTAGGAATGCAACTGGTGAAGAGATTTTCAAAACTTTAGATAATACTTTTATTCAAGTTGACTCAGGCTTACTTTGGGAATGGTGCATATTTATCTCTACGGATGGGGTCGCTGCAATGACTGGGCACAAGAGCGGCCTAATTACCCGTATCCGCGCTTTAAACCCTAAATTAATTTGGGAACACTGTTTTATTCATAAGCAAGCCTTGGTTGCAAAAAAGTTGAGTCCTGATTTGCACGGAGCATTGGATGTTTCCATTAAAATGGTAAATTTTATTAAGTCTAGGGCGTTAAACTCGCGTCTTTTTAAAGTGATGTAGGAAATGGGGTCAACTCATACCCAGCTATTGTTGCATTCAGAAGTGAGATGGTTGTCCCGAGGACGCGTATTAACACGTTTATTTTAATTGAAAAATGAAGTCAGACTTTTTCTGACAGAAAGTAAGTCTGATTTGGCTGGTTGGTTTGAAAATGAGGACTGGATTTGCCAATTAGGTTATATGGCGGACATTTTCCATAAATTGAATGAGCTAAATCTACAGCTCCAAGGTTTTGACAAAAATATATTTAAGGCACGTGATAAGATAAAAGCGTTTAATCAAAAAATATTGTATTGGCAAAGTTGTATGGAAATTAACAATATTTCGATTTTCCCATCCCTTTCTGAGTATATTAGGTTAAACAAGGTGCCTCTAAGTAAAAGAGTATCAGGTATAATTAACAGTCATTTGATAAATCTTGGTAAAGCCTTTTTGGTATACTTTCCAGAAATTCAGAAAGGGAATGGCTTAGATGACTGGGTAACAAATCCTTTTGCAAATCAGATTATTTCCAATTCTTTGCTTTCAACGAAATTGAAGGAGGACCTAATCGAGTTGTCAGCTGAGAGGTCATTAAAAATAATTTTTGATGGTAGATCACTATGTGACTTTAGGCATATAACCCGGAAGGAGTTCAAAGAATTGGCTGAAGAGTCTGTAACAAAACTCCTTCCATTCCCATCTACCTATTTATGTGAACAAGGTTTCTCAGCACTTACATCAATAAAAACGAAAAATAGAAATAGAATTGATGCTGAACCCTGTCTCATTCTAGCAATAAGTAATATTCATCCATGGATACATGAACTAATTGAAAAAAAACAGTCCCATCCATCTCATTAAGAAATACATTGCCAATAAAATTTTACTTTGTATGATTAATAATTGTTTAATAAAATTTGTAATATATTTATATTGTTTTGCTCACTTGTGTACTAATAATAATTGCAATGATAACTCAATCCAAAAGAAAACTTCAAAATTAGAGCCTTATGGTCACATAAAATAAAAAAATTAAGAATTTTAAATTTATGTACATGTTTTGTAGAGATGTATGATCAGTAAGACACTTTCAAGCATGGAAATATATTACTTTAGGATAAAATTTTGAGGGGAAAGAGGAATGGAAATACGAGTTCAATGAGAAAAAAAGAATGTGTAAAATTTCCGACTGTTAAAGAGATTGTTCTTGAACTTCTTAAATGGAGGATGGTGCGTGTCAAATCGCAATGGTATTTAGATTCCAATGGATACATTTAAAAGAGTGATGTACGAGTTTCATTTAAAAATGTCAATATTTATAATACGCCGAAAATTATATCCTTTGCAACTATTTAAACTTATGATGAAAAATATTAGATGTTAACTTCAAAAAGGTGTGAGGGGGTACATAGGTCTTCAAAATTCTTTTAGGGGGTACGCGAGCGAAAAAGTTTGAAGACCACTGGTTTAGCACTCCCTCAGCCTCCACATCGGTTCTCTCTGCCTCTCGCGGAGAGGACCCTTCGCATGCCCTTCTTTCCTCTCCCTCTCTCCAAATCACCCAAACCCTCGACCCCTCCCTAAATGCTACCGATGCGGGACTAAGCTAATCGCGGTTTCTCTCCCCCACTCCACTCCAACCCTCCCCCGACTCCCCTCTCGCCATACCTGCCGATGCTTTGCCTAGTTCTTCCGCTGCCACCCCTCCTTCCACCTCCACGGCAATCCTATCCGCCTCCCTCCCCACTAAAGAGAGCAGTGGAAATATCTCCAGCAGCATGACGGAGAAAGATTCCGTTGACCTGGAAGGAGCGGTCAAGACGAGGAGCAAGAGGAAAAGCAAATCCCTGCGTAAAATTAAAGCCAATACATCCTCCTTCCCACCGCCGAAGAAAATGACTTCGACGGGTTGTATCTCCGAAACGGAAGACGCAGGCAATCAGCATCCAACGGATGAGGATCGCGAGGAGCGTTACTAAGACGTAACTAAGGGTCAATTGTTAACAATAGTCGTCGGTAAGTGGCGTGGTGGTGGCAGCTAAAAATATACGATATCTCTTAAACAATGCATTATATGGGAAAATGTTTCAAACAAATGTAGAAAATCAAATTTCCTACAACTTTTATTACAATACATTTTTACATGTATCAACTATTAAAGCAAATATTTAAAAATAACGGATAAGTGACAAGAGTAAACACCCACTTCCGGTTGACCGATTTTTGCCAAAAACTAATCAGTTCTTATGAATTTTATAAAAATGTTAAATGTAAAAAAAATTTCGCGTTGACCTGATTAATAGTTTGTGAATTAGAGCACCCACAAAAAGCTCTCTCACACACACGCACGCACGCAAGCACGCACACGCACACACATACATCATCCATAAAATGGTCAAAACGTGTTCAGGGGAGATCAAAACGTGTATTTCCGTTGAAATCTCGAAGTCGATTTTTTTCATGAATACAATACTTTCCCATATACTACGTATATGGAGAAAGTAAAAATGATAATTATATTTCTGTTAGTGGGCCCTTACGCAACACATAGGCTGCATAAGTGTAGGATTTAATCAATGACTATATGGCATAAAATTTTGATTTTTACAGGGGAAATTATTGTGTTCATGAAAAAAATCGACTTCGAGATTTCAACGGAAATGCACGTTTTGATCTCCCCCGAACACGTTTTGACCATTTTCTCGATGTGTGTGTGTGTTTTGGTAAAAATCGGTAGACCTGGGTAGACCGGAAGTGGGTGTCTTGTCACTCATCCGTTATTTTGAAATATTTGCTTTAATATTTGATAAATGTAAATATGTACTGGAGTAAAGGTTGTAGCAAATTTAATCTTCTACAACCTCTGTTTGAAACATTTTCAATATAATGTATTTTTTAAGAGATATCTTATATTTTAGCTGCCACCTACCGACGACTATTGTTAACAATTGACGCTTAGTTACGTCTTAGTAACGCTCCAATTTCTTTTCTTAATTGTTAGCGCTTTGTGGATATATCCAATTTCAGAAGGCTATGCTTTCAGTTTATTTCTTTTCTTTGCAGGTTAAAATTTTCTCGCTGTTTCTTAAAATATTTATTATCTAAGCTAATTGGAATTTTTAGAAATATTACAGATATGGAGAAAGTCATGTGGTGGCCACATCAGATTTTTACTATTTATGTTTTACATATGTAAATAACATTTTTATTAAATAACCTTGCTTATTATTTTCTGGAACTTTATTTCTGTGTAACCTTTACATGAGGATACGTCTTTCATTTCGTTATTCTCATTTCATGAGATCGATCTTAAGTTATTATGTCCACTTATTTGTTTCCCATGAAAAACACTCTTACAAAAGATTTTTAAAAAATATCATTTCCTACCGAAAGGCTCTTTTCATAGGGATTTGGCTTAATACGAAACTAATAGGTTCCCAAGGGAAATCAATCATGTAGCAGACAGCCTTAGTTTGTTGAAGGAATAATAGATATGAGAATGTAAGGGGTAAGGTAGTCAAAATGAAGAAAGAAGGAGAACCATACCAAAGAGTATATGTTCATCAGGTTGCTGCACGGAGGGAATCGGAAGAGATGGGGGAATACGCCAAGGAGCTAGAAAGGCGGATGATGATAATATGGGTGCTTGGTATGTGAGCGTGATAGAGGTGGCTGGAATGGAGTGCGGCAGCGACTGGAAGAATTTGCACACATTAGGGCTGCTATATTTGAAAAAAAAACACTATATGAATTTTATTGGGTAAATGGAAACGAAATGGGCAATAGAAATAGATTGCACGAGAACAATGATTACTGGACGTAGCGTAAAGTGCTTCAATCTCTGATTATTTATTCATCAGAATAATTTATATCTGTTTATAAATCACTAAAATAATACCTATTTATGTAAAACAGGTCGATTTTATTGCATTACGCCCGCTTTCATAAGATGCTTCACCGCTGCATTGACGCATACACCTCAACCATGTGTTCTGAAACCTTTAGCACTTATAAGTGAAAATGGATGGAAATACCAGGTAATGCCAGAACGACCGAAAATTTTCCCTCGCACCCCTTTAGAGACGGACTAAGTTGGTGGTACGCTGCCGAAACAATGGCGGCAGTCCCTCGACGGGGGCGCATTTACTGCCTTCTTCCCAGCTTATCTATCTCGCATCTACCCCGAAAGAAAGGTATAAGGGCCAAACAAGCTGTAGGTGTTGGTTGTCAGCAAGAAGGAAGCGCCCTTTTGTGTATAGAAGTCTGGAGTGAAAGCTTCATCTTCTCTCACCCTAAGAATCAACGTAGACTCTATTTTTCTATAAATTCAATTTATTAAATTTAAGTCGGGCGAACTTTTATTTCCGTTTGCTTTCTATCCATGAATTTCATATTTCAAATATTATTTTTTAAATGGTTTTTAAAAGTGTTATATTGCGATTTAATCTCTACTTGTAGCAGAAGCATATTTATCTCGTTTTCTTGTCATGCGTGTCCCCTATTTTCTTGAATTACTTATGAAACTGTCTTGTTTTATTCACCATCTGAATTAGCGTATTTTAGAGATTTGTTCGTACATGAATTTTGTAAGTATCTATAAGGGTTAAAAGCTACATTTACGACAGGAAAGTAATTCATATTTTAATCTCGATGGCAATTTGTAGTTACAGGAATAATTAATATTTGATGTTTATTTATTTGCGATTTACATGAGTTTTAGAATAATCATATAGAACTCGAGAGCCTGTGATGCTTCGCTGTCACCTTAAGTTGATTTTATTTTTTTAAATAATTAATTTAATATTAAGAACAACGAATACATTTTTGCTCGCGAAGTTTTTTCTTTTTTTCTCTATAGGCTTTCATATATTCCTTTATTTTTTGCGGCGTTCATCATCCATTTTTTATTGAACCTACCAACAGGTTTTCCTTTCATATTTATTATTAACCTGTATTTGGATTTAGGATAAGTTTAATTTCATTTATATTTAATTTAATTTTTTAATTTTCCAAGTGATGTGATAAATAAAATTAACTGACCTTCCGAAGTTCTTTTAAATTTCTTTCTTCGTAAACAACAGAAAAATAGGCTCAACATAAATGCAGGCCGAAAAAACGAAATAACAACTATTATTATAAGATTAGTGCATGCGCAGCAACGTTAAAATCACGTGATCGAATTCCGATGATCGAATTATCACGCTTTTTTCTTTTGTTTATTCTTTTCATACAATTAATTTCCGACTTTTTAATATAAAATTAAAAAAATAAAGCAGAAGCTTTGTATTGTTCTTATAAAAAGGTTCATTAATTTAGTGGGATATTGTTTACTTATTCTTTAAAAATGTTCGGAATCTATGTAAACAAACACAATGAGGTAATATCGGCAAGGGGATCGCGAGTAAGTACACTTAATATTACTGCACGCTCAAATGATGTGACCATTCTCATTATGGAAAAGTTGCTTTTTTTGCATTAAAAACGAATTTTCCGGCAAATTCAGAACGTAATTGAATTTACACAGTAACCAAAATTAACTTTTTTCTTTTTTCAACACAATCGTTTAGATCCCAACTTCGTATCTTGATTTTAACTAATTTTAAAATGCGATTTTATAATGACGTGAACTGATTCCAATGCTTTTCTTATGGAGTACAGAGGTGTCGGAAAACCCCTTTAAAAATAAAGCAGGTATTTAACTTTTCTGGTTAAATTTAGTATAGTTAAATAACAGGAGTTTTCTGCATTATTACAAATTATAGATTACAAAAATAGCTCAAATAGCGGCCGTGATATAAACTTTCCTAAAGGCTTTACCCAACCTGCCAACACGTTCACCGACGACGACTACTATTACGGTTATATAGTATAAATATATTTACTTTCAAATGTACAATAATTTGCTTATTTCATCATACGTAAAACAAATTTCCAGAACATGGTACAGATGATTTATTTTATAATTTCTGCAATTATTATTATCTTTAAAATAGATGATAACATTCTGCGCAGCTTATTTTTCTAGTCTAGTTAAGAGAAAGAATGCAGTACAAATACATATTGCTTCATTGGCAGTTGCATGCATTGGAAAGGGTGTTATAAATGCGTTTTAACATCACTTTATAAAATCCGGTTCAATTCCTACCGTTCTGTTGGCTGAAATTTTACATTGAATAAAAATATATCTTGCTTCAAGATTCCAACTTCGCGATAGTGCTGTTTGTGCACAAACGCTAACATTAGTTAAATTCAGTGTTAAGTTAATTTAGTTTTCATTAAAACACTCTTTGATAAAAGTACATTTTTGGCATTATATAGTATATTCATTTCTTTGATTAATGAGTAATATAAATTAGTGGAATAGCGAGTTTAACCCTACGTATACTGAGATATTTTAATCACACTAATCTGATTAATCAGGAAGCCATGTCAAGTATAGACAAAAAATAGTGTACGTCAATATTATACAAAAATAATCTGATGTGGCCACCACATGACTTTCTCCATATCTGTAATATTTCTAAAAATTCCAATTAGCTTAGATAATAAATATTTTAAGTAACTGCGAAAAATTTTAGACTACAAAAAACAGAAATAAACTCAAACCATAGCTTTCTGATATTGGATATAGCCACAAAGCTCCAACAATTAAGAAAAGAAAAAGGAGTGTTACTAAGACGTGACTAAGCGTCAATTATTAACAATAGTCGTCGGTAGGTGGCGTGGTGGCAGCTAAAAATATAAAATATATCTTAAACAATGCATTATATGGAAAAATGTTTCGAACAAAGGTTGTAGAAAATTAAATGCCCTACAACTTTTATTCCAATATGCTTCTAAATATATCAAATATTAAAGCAAATACCACAAAATAAATCAAATAAAAACAAACTTTTTAAGTTAATAACTTTTATAAAGTGCACAAAAAGTGTAAAAATAAAAAGATAATAATTTTTTATTAATAACTTATATAAAACGCACTGAATAAAAAAAATAAATTATTGAATTAGTAGAGATAATGAATATATAAAAGCTATGTTGCAATTCAATAATTTAAATATTTTTTTCATTCAGTACGTTTTATAAAAGTTATTAATAACAAAATTATTATATTTTTATTTTTACACTTTGTGTGCGCTTTATATAAGTTATTCACTTAAAAATTTAATTTTTATTTGTTTTATTTTCCTTTTTAGTCTTAATGTGAAGTATATGAATATGTTTATATATTCTTCAAAAATGAACTTTATTAACTAACTAGAGTGATGCCCGTTGAAATTCTACAGGAAAGTTTTTAATTTAAATTTCGGGAATAGATTATCCAAGTCAACAGTACCCAATTACACGAAATCGACAACGCAAATTACTAAGAATGCGTCAAGTTCTCGCGTTAACAACTTATCTGTTGAACGATTCGGTGCGTATTCAAAAACAGGAAAACAAAATTTCGTACTTTAACATTCGTTTTTTCAAGTCTCGATCACCTACGATGATTCTAAGTAATTTTAATATGCGAATGATTAATGTTGTACATTCTGACTTATTCCTTCTCGCATGTAACGCAACGAAACATTTCCCTAGCCTTCTTTCTCTCTCTCTCCCTCTCGTAGTAAAAGCATTCAAAGCACGCTTTCACAAATAAGGATTGAAACAACGATAGGATTTCGAGATTTAACAATGTAACTCGTTGTCAAGGCAACACCCCGTTAAAATGGTATGATTTCCTCAACATATGTGAATTGAACTTTTAAAATGAGGGATTTGGAACTGTAGAGGGGAAAAGATTAACAGAATAAGAAATTCTATAATTTTTTCTTTAAAATGGTTTAGATCCAAAGATCGTAGGTTAATTTTTTTCTAATTTAGATCTCAAAAAGAAGAAAAGCTTGCGCGTCGAATTTTATGGAAAATGGAAATGTCTTCTTTAGAGTCGAACTCAGGTTGTTTTTCCAAATATTTTTTTGCAAATCACTTTTAATATGTGAATAAAACATTCCTGCCAAATTTGGATTTTCTATTTCGATTCTTTATCGATTTTATAGAGCTTGATCAACAAATATATAGAGGTGCGTTCAAGTTATAAGGTCTCCAAATTAATTTCTCACAAAATAATCAAAGTATATGATTTGGATAGCTTTTAAAATGGTTCTCAGTTAGTTTTGAATCCTCTCAAAAGATGGCAGGACAATTCAATACCTCACATCGATTACAGCGCTCCAAATAGCATACTATGTTTGTAATACTTAAAATTGCGGCCTTCACTAATAAATAACGTGTGATTATCCGATATTTGCATCTCACGGGGAAAACTATTAAAAATCATCGGGAAATATCAGAAGTGTGTCCTGAAGGCCTTATGGATGTAAAAAATGTGCGTAGCTGGGTGCGTAAGTTTTGTGAAAGACAAGAGTCTTGCAAGAACGAAGCTCGTGAACCAAGCAGTCGTTCCGAGGCCAACATACGCTGGGTTGAGGAAATGGTTTTGGGCGACAGGAGATCAACAGTGGATGAAATTGCAACAGCTACAGACATTTCTGTTGACTCTGTGCATACCATTCTTAATGAAGATCTCAGAATGAGCAAGATGTCAGCCAGGTGGATTCCGAGGCAGCATTCCCAAGAACAAAAAGACAATCATGTGAACTTGTATGAAGTAATGCTCACACAACAAAATTGAATTCTCCATACTCGCCTGACCTTGCATCTAGTGACTTTTGGTTGTTCCCGACAATGAAGGATGCTTTTCATGGCAGAAGATTTTCTAGCCGACAATAAGCTGCTTCTGCCATTTACCAGAGGGCCGAACACACCTCCAAAGAAAGCTTTGCCGTGGCATTCACAGCTTGGAAGAAAAGATGTGAAAAATGTGCGCAGTTTTTAGGAGACTATGTTGAAAAGTGACTTAATTTTCATTTCTGTATCTTGTGTACTTTATGAGAAATAAATTTGGAAATCTTATAACTTGAACGCACCTTCGATAGATTTCTCAATTGCTTCTTCATGTATTTGTTTTAATCCATCGCTCATGAAGAGCAGTACAAGCGTGGGGTGGTTCGAATCCTGCTAAAGGTAAGAAATTTTTCTGATGTCGAAGGGCTTGAATAAAAATATATAAATATATCTCTCTCTCTCTCTCTCTCTATATATATATATACAGTCAAACTCTGCTATAACGAGCGCCACGGGACCGTTTAGTTTTGCTCGTTATAGCCGTTAAACTTAATATCCGTGAAGGCAAAAGCATGCATGCGTATGGTGAAATAAGACATAAGAAGTAAAAGTGAATATATAAACAGAAAGTTTATTTAGTAAATTTATGAAAAAACCTAAAAATGAAAATAAACTAGAAAATTTAAAGTAAACATACGTACATATAAAATTTACTCACAGCTGCATCCTTAATCACTCCCCTTTTTACAAAAATAACTTTGAATAGAAGCCTGTTTCATAGATTTCACTTTGAAGTCTCTTAAGTTTCCTCTTATTACACTTAGTGCACTAAAAACACCATCGGAAATGTCAATGTTTTCAAAAAAATCATTTAATGTTTCCACGGCATCCTGAGTAAGTAGGCACGACTTTCGTCAGGATTGTGTCTTCGACACATTCAACATTGTCTTCATCACTGTCTGCTGTGCTTTATACTGTCTCTATTATTTCACTCTCCGTAGGAATTCCTCTGGTAATCAAATCAACATGAACAAAATTGTCAATGTCATTTACATGGTCAAAATTTGCAATTCCATTTTCTTTAAGACATTCTGATCTTCATCAATGTTATGGTTATCAATCGAAAATTCTCCCGATATTAAACCAGACTTTCGAAAACAGTTTATGATAGTTGTAGGTGAAACATGCATCTGTCATCAAATGAATTGCATCCAATACAGAGTCGTTGCCATCTAAACCTCTTTCCCTCCTTTAAATCAACTGTAGAACAAAAAATCTCTTGAAATGGCATTTAAAACTTTTAATTATCCCCATGTCTATTGGCTGCAAAATAGAAGTCGCATTTGGAGGCAAAAACACCAGTTTTACATTGGATAACTCCTGCATATGTGGGTGCGCAGGACAGTTATCGACAAGGAGTAGAATGTTTCTATTTTTCCTCCGTAACTAGTTGTTCCACTGACTTACATATTTCTGAAAAATATTGGAAGTCATCCATGCCTTTTCATTAGCTGCATATTCAACGGGAAGCTTCTTTACATTTTTGAAACAACGTGACTTTTGTGACTTACCAATAACAAAAAGTTTTTTTTGTCAGTCCCATTTATGTTTGCGCGCATTAAAACTGTTAAACGATTCTTAGGTCTTTTGCCACCAACACATTTGTCACCTTTGAATTTAAACGTTGGATCAGGCATCATGTTGTAAAACAGTCCAGTTTCGTCGACATTGTAGATGTCTTCTTCACTGTAACCTTTTCGACACTCCTCCCAAACACTTTTCACCCATTCACTTGCCGTTTTTGAATCTGCTAACAGGGTCTTTTGCATAAACAATGTTATGCCGATTTTTAAAACGATCAAGCCACCCGTTATTGCATGTGAAGTTCTCGTGTCCTAACTGTTTTGCAAATTTATCTGCCTGTACCTTGATGGGGAAACCAGCATTTCTCTGCCTCTTAAACCACTCCAGAAGTGCTTGATCAACAGTATCCAAGTCACACTTCCTCATTTTCTTCTTCGTTGTTAGGTTGTTCTCTAGTGTAGATAAAATCGCTTCTTTGTTTTTCCATAAGGTTGAAACCGTAGACGACGATAAATTAAATTTTTTACACACTTCAACATTTTTTACCACGTTCTAACTCTCGAATAATATCAACCTTTTCGCGAATAGACAAACACTTCCTTTTATGTACGGACTTGTTACTCATTCAAGGGCAAAATCTCAACTGATTTTTGTGATCAACGCTACGAACTTTATTTGCAAACTGTGAGCATACCAATTCCAGGAAGAGTTAATGAGGAGACGGATTAAACGTGGGATTTCCCATCTTTACGTGGGAAAGGGTGTTGGGTGCATTCGGCTGAGCGACGGGGGCGAGCCCCATTGTACATGCCCACAGCTCCTTACCCCCTTCCAATCACAACCTCCTGGCTGTAAATGAGCTGGGGGTTGGGAGGAGAGGACAAAGGACCTCCGCGGGTGCCACTGTACTTGCAAGTTGGGAATTATTGGTTTGGACGAAGGGATTATTTTTTAACAACAACGCCACGGTCTTTAACCTCCCCGAGGGACAGGGTGTAGAGGCTGGACTCGAGAACACAAGGTTACATATCTTGGGTCACTATGAGGATTGAAGGGACAGACCGCCGCCGCGTTTGAGACAGTGAGAAGTGGTCAAAGTTTGCTCGATATATCCGTGAAGCGTGCTCGTTATATACGTGAAATATTTGTATGTAAATGCTCGTAAACTTATCTTGGAGGTAGCATTTGCTCACTATAGCCGTGACCTCGTTACAACCGTGCTCGTTATAAACGAGTTTGACTGTATATATATATATATATATATATATATATACATATATGTGAAGTTAATATAAAAGTTATTAAGTTATTAATAACGGATAAGTGACAAGAGTAAACACTCACTCCCGGTTGACCGAATTTTAAGAAAAACTAATCAGTTCTTGTGACTCATAAAAATGTTAAATATATAATTTCGCATATACCTGATTAATAGTTTTTGAGTTAGAACACCAACAAAAAAGCTGTCACACACACAGACATCATCGAGAAAATGGTCAAAACGTGTTCAGGGGTCTCCAAAACGGGTATTTCGGTTGAAATCTCGAAATCGATGAAATTTACATTGTTAATAAATTCTAATTGTTGTTTTCTAGTGACGCAATGATAATAATTAGTGTAATAGTAATGCAATAGAATATACTAGATAGATAGAATGTATTTACCTTGCTAAATATAAATTTATTTTTTAGATTATCCCCAATGGCTACCAAAAAATTATCTAGAGCTCGAAATCGAAAAAGATGGCAGGAAAAATATTACATTATCAAAAGCATCCAAAACTCTTGAAATACCTGTAAAGTACCCTTGTTCAATCCTCTTCCATTGTGTTCGCTGAAAACGAAGAAAACACAGGATGAGATGCAAATAATTCAAGCACAACCCCTCGATCATGAGAATAAAAACGTTAAAGATATTGTTGGGATTAAATATAATAAGGAGATAAATTGTGAAAATAATAAAAATGTAAATGAAAATGTTGTAAATAACAAAAATGGGTTCTGATGGGCTATCCGAGAGCCCTATTAAAAATGCTATAATATTTTCTCTGTACTCAAGTACCCGAATCCAAGTTAAGTTGCCGGAGGTTGGATTCGTTCCATTTTCCTCCTCCTGAGTTGGGTTGAGTGTTTGGGGTTTTATTCGTCCCATTTTCCTCCTCTCCCTGGGTTGGGTTCAAGTGGTTGGGGGTTGGATTCGTTCCATTCTCCTCCCGGGTTGGGTTAAAGTTGTTGGATTTGTTCCATTTTCCTCCTCCCGGGTTGGGTTAAGTGGTTGGGGGTTGGATTCGTTCCTTTTTCCTCCTTCCCCTGGGTTGGATTAAGTGGTTGGGGGTTGGATTCGTTCCATTCTCCTCCCGGGTTGGGTTAAAGTTGTTGGATTTGTTCCATTTTCCTCCTCCCGGGTTGGGTTAAGTGGTTGGGGGTTGGATTCGTTCCGTTTTCTTCCTCTCCATGGGTTGGGTTAAAGTGTTCGGGGGTTGGATTTGTTCCATTTTCCTCCTCCCCCTGAGTTGGGTTCAAGTGGTTGGGGGTTGGATTCGTTCCCTTTTCCTCCTCCCCCTGGGTTGGGTTAAAGTGGTTGGGGATTGGATTCGTTCCATTTTCCTCCTTCCCCTGGGTTGGGTTCAGTGGTTGGGGGTTGGATTCGTTCCATTTTCCTCCTCTCCATGGGTTGGGTTAAAGTGGTTGGGGGTTGGATTCGTTCTATTTTCCTCCTCCAGGGTTGGGTTAATGTGGTTGGGGATTGGATTCGGATACTAGGATGCAATGAAAATATTATAGCATTTTTAATAGGGGTCCGGAATAACCCAGTAGTAACCAAAAATGAAGTGTGCGATTTAGATTTTAACTTTAAGAAATGTGGTTATCTTGAAATTGACATTTACAAGCGATATGACGACATAAGTCTTTGGCCTGACAATTGATCACTTTCCGAATTCCATCATATTATAATGATTAGCCCATCTGCTGTGAGATATGATTTAATTTTCCGAAAGAGTCTGGTAATCGCAGCTTGTCTGTTTCGATGTGCTATAGGAAAATTATCAATGGTGAAAAATATTTAAGAAGATGGTTAGTTTATTCAGAGAGCATAAACGCAGTGTTTCGCTTCTGCTGTAAGCTTTTCGATCGTTTACGTAGAAGTAGTTTAGCAAAGAAGGGAATGAGCGATTGGAAACATCTAAATGAATACTTAAAATCACACGAAAACTCCCCCATCACTTGAAATGCCATAAAATGTGGCTTGAAACCGGACTGCAGCTCAACACAAATAAAACTTTAGATGAAGATATGCAAACAGCAATAAAAAAGAAAAGTCTTTGGAGAGGTGTGCTAGAAAGGCTAATAAGTATAAGCTTATATTTGGCCCAAAACAATTTAGATTTTCACGGGTCTTCAGATCGATTATTTACGCCTTATAACGGTAATTTTCTCGGCCTCATGGAACTGCTAGGCAAATTTGATTTGTTTATGAGCGAACATCTACTTCGAATAACATCCGTCGAAACGCATGTTCATTACTGCGGTAAAACAGTCCAAAATAAACTGACTGATATGCTTGGAGATTTTACTCTGAAAAATATACTAGAAAGAGCTAGGAATGGAAAATATTTTAGCATTGTATTTTAGTATTGTTTTGTATTGTACTCCCAATTGTTAGTCATATTGAACAACTTTCCTTAACAATAAGATTTGTTGACGTCGATGATATTAAAATTAAAGAACATTTTCTTGCTTACCAACCAATCACTTTATTTATGAAATGCTGGAAGATTTTCAGTTGGATTTAATTAATTGTCGAGGTCAGGGGTACGATAATGGTGCCAACACGAAAGACAAAAAAGGAGTATAAGCGAGAATTTTAAGTAGCTGCCCGCGAGTCTTTTACACGCCTTGCGGATGCAACTCCCTGAATATCGTTTCCAAGAGGAATGTGACACACTTTGTAACATTCGCATCAATTACATCGCAGAAGAAGAGAATTTATTTTAAATAACGGTCGCAGTAATTGAAAGTTAAATATATTAAGTAAAGTAGAATAACTGAGGAATAACGTTCTGTATAGATAGCTAATAATATTTTAAAATAAAGAGTGAATAGATTAATAATATCACCAAATCATCCTAAGCTAGACAACATTTTCTGCAATATACGAGTTCCCAAGTGCACGAAGCTTCGTTATAAATATAACGATACGGCTTACAATCCTATAAGAGTTCACAAAATGACTTAATCTATTGAGGGGATTTTATAACATTAAATTAACTGTATATGACGGTTAGATATTTCTTCTTCAGATGACTTACCAAGATGGTTTTATCGTGCGGGTTACGAAAGCAAAGAGACTCCCGCTATGTGCGTTATTGCTGCTGAGGAGTGGATAAAAAGAGAAAAAAATCTTTCCCGCATGGCGCGGGTACGATAGGCCGATTCAATGTGCCGTAACCATCTTGTTCACGTTTACAACGTCCATTGCTTGGTTCAAAAGAGGAGTTATTAGTTCATCGAATTGAGCCTGTGCGCCATTCATGTGACGCAGAGAGAGGAAAAGTTGGTAGAGAACGTAGATGGGGAGACATTCCATCGCTCCCTCCGTGACTACGAAATGAAGCCCTTCATAGAGTTGAAACCCATACCTCCAAGCACAATAAGCGGACAGATCCTCCTCCCTCCATTCCCCCCTCTTGCCGATTCCCTCACTCTTACACCCTCTGGCTGTACACAACCACACTACAACTCCCCTCTGTCCATATCTCACTCATTCACCACCTCTTCATCCTCTCTCCAACTACCATCTACGTTTTCGCCTTCAAAAACAACTCTCTGCCTCTCTCTAATCCACTTCCTCTCACACGTCCAATAACTGTCACATTCGAAATTTCTCTCATTCTCAAATCGTTCTTTACCAGCGAAGTGGTAATAGCGGAACGCCTTATGGGCACGTCTCGTCTGTCCGTCCGTCGTAACTTTATAATTTTTATTAAAATGTATCGCCCAATTGTGATTTTCAACTGAATCCGTCAATTAGAACTTCCACTTTACATAATTACTTAAATAAACTTATTATACTCGTATCTCGTTAAATGGCATCCGTCAAGCAACAATGAAATATCAAACTTTTATCTCCCTAGCTCTTATATGATCTGTAAGGTATAGTATTTAAAAAATATTTGTATAGAAAACAACGTTTGCTAAAAGATGGTCCAGAGATTACATAATTACGAGTTATGGTTTCGGAGATAAAAATTAGAGAAAATCCCGAGCAAAACATGGCATATTTTGTTTACATCGATCGCGAGGACGTATCTCTCAGCAAACAACAATTAAAAATCCATATATTTCTCTCCCATACTCTTATATTATCTGTGAGGTATAGATTAAAATAATTATTTGGATAGAGAACAGCATTTACTAAAAGAAAGTCCTCGAAACTATAGTTTTTGAGATAGAAATTCGAGAATTACCTAATCTTTCGAAACCGCTCCATACCTATTTCCCATTAAGAACGCCTTTGAAACCTCTGTGTATTCAATTTATGGAGTAAACTTTTCAATCTTGTTTAATTAATGTTTAATTGGCATAAGTTGAATACAAACCATTCTGTGACCAAAACGTTTGGGCAAATCTAGATGTGGCGGGGCTCCCATCCTATATCCGTTCCGGAATTCGTTCCAATTTTCAGTGTTCGAACATCTTTTTCGGTACATTTAATTACCGATTTTATTAATTGTAATGAATTATGCAGCAGTTCTCTCCATCTTCAGTTCATATTAAGTCATTTGAAGATAAAACTCAATCTAACAAATACGAATCAATTCATGGAGTTACCAATCCAACCCAATCAAACCAAACCAACTCCAACCCAACCCCGAATCTACCTGAATGGGACAGTTTGGCGCGGAACAATTTGGCGCGACCGTTTCGGCGTCGAGAAAATTCGGCTCCGGGACAATTAGGCGCCGGGACGATTCGGCGTCCAAGGTTGAATTAAGTGGTTGGGTGTTTGGTTCGTTCCATTTTCCTCCCCCGGGTTGGGTTAGGTGTTTGGCGGTTTGGTTCGTTCCATTTTTTCTCCTCCGGTTTGTGTTAAGTGGTTACGTGAGTACTATTATGTTTAACCTTTTTTGTGCATTTTAATTTAAAAGTCGTTTTTAAAACACTGCAATTTCATTGAAATATTACCGTATTAGTAGTTAGTCAACTTAGCCAAATTCACTAATAGTTGTAATATCTTATTATTATCACACCATTCCCGTCAAATCATGCTGGTACTGTGCCAAGCGTAATCCTGCTGGCGCCGAATTCTCCCGTCGCCAAATCGTCCGGGCGCTGAATCGTCCCAAGCCGAAACGGTCGCGCTGAATTGTCCCGCGCCCAAACGATCATGCCGAACTGTCATAGTAGTACAGGGTGATTCTGAACTCTATCGACAAAATTATAGGGGTAGTAGTGGGGTTCGCGTAGAGCACGAAACGCCTTGTCCCAGCTTCCGGAACAGTTTAACGTCCGAGATATGAGGTTTGCAAGTTGAAGCCCCGAACCTTGAGGTGGGCAACCCAGTCGTGTGGTGAACTGATCGACTACTTTCTGCTCGTTTCACGGGCGATCTGTACCGCGAATCTTTGGATCAAACCCTGCCTCAGTTACTGGAAGATATTCCTCTAAGGATCCGCCAGCACATGTCGTTTCAGCATGATGGTGCCCCTGCCCATTTCACCTTGGTGGCGCGTAACCATCTGAATTCGAGGTATCGCAAGAAATGAATTGAGAAAGGTGATCCCGTGCCATGGCCGGCACGGTCCCTTGACTTGAATCCACTGGATTACTTTTTGTAGGGACATCTCAAGACCTTAATGTACGACACAACTGTGGAATGCGAGGAAATTCTCGTTCCTCGCATTCAAGCTGCCTGTGATGAAATTAAGAACATGCCTGGTATCTTTGAACGTGTTCGGCAATCGATGTCACGTTGGTGCGCGTTGTGTTGTGAGGTTCGAGACTGCCACTTCGAGCAACTTCTGTGATCGCTGAGCATTGTGTAAGTGTATTAAAAACCCGCATTACACAAAGAGTCAGTTACATTCACTGTTCTTTCTTGTACCTCACAGCAAAGGGACGCCAAAAATCGCATACATTTGACTCACCACACGACCGTGTATGCTTACCTCGAGACGCGGGGCTTCAACTTCCAAACCTCATATCTCGGACATTAAGCGGTTCCGGAAGCTGTGACAAGGCGATTCGTGCTCTACGCGAACCCCCCTACTACCTCTATAATTTTGTTGATAGAGTTCAGAATCACCCGTATACCCGTATCTACTATACACTTTGGATTTTTCCCGGGCATACCTACATAGATCTGCTCAAACATCTGTGGGCGTTTCGCGATATGCCCGGGTAAGTCTCGAAGTTAAACTCTATTTCGGAATTTGCCCGTCCCATTTGGGAAAATATAGATTTGCCCGAGCGTATCTAGGTTTATATGAGAGAAAGGAGACTACGGTGAAAAATTGAAATTTTGCAGTTAACGAAATTTAAAAAACTTCTAAACCGTACGAATCTCAAAAAAAAACTTTTTTAGAGGTGAACAGTTATAATATATCAAGTTTACGGAAAACATTTGTTTCACGCCAGGGAACATCAGACATGTGTTTGAAATATCAAGTCCCTGGCGTAAAACAAAATTTTTCCGTAAACTTGATATATTTTGGGATTGAGTATGAGTGCGTGTGTGTTTGAATTTAGTCTGTTTGGTCCCTGTCGTTGTTTTGAGACGCATAAACCATCAGACATTTGTTTGAGATATTAAGTCCCTGGCGTGAAACTATTTTTTCTGTAAACTTGATATATTTTAAATGTTTACCTCTAAAAAAAATTTATGTTCGTACGGTTTAGGAGTTTGTTTTAATGATTTTTAAAAAAATTCTTATACACTACAACGTCCGGACTTTGTTAGTCTAACCCCTAGAACCCCCGTGGCCGTCAATTTGACGGCTATGTGATCTTTCCTTTCATTTGGAATGTAAGAACAAAAATAAGGTGCAGATATATGTTCTTTTTCAATAAGTGAACTTTATTGAAACGTCTTTATAATATCCATCATATATTCGGGCACAATAAACAAAATTAGTTTAGCAAAAATACAGAATTGGTGTCAAAGTTTATCATTATAAAATGATACTGTCACAGGAGTTTTCTTTTCGTTGTTGCCAATACTGAGCAGCAATACGTTCCTATTGGTCTATTGTATTGTGATGTCGCTATTTTTCAGAATTTTCGAAGAATGTTTATGCTCTCGCATTTTTTTACTGTGGCAGGTATTTCCCTCCTGGACCTATTCACCATACTCTATGCTTTTATCCTTTGTTTTGAGCTTTTTGGCTAGTTCAAGTGATGTAAATAAATTGTCTGTGGTGAAATTTCTTCCCATGTTTGCGAATGGTTCCAGGAGACACAGGACTATGAACTCGGATAGACGCTGGCCCTCAGAGCGCTGGTCGTCCTTACCAGGGTAAGGGATAGCATTCAATAGATAATTAGCTTCCATGTCTACAGCTAAGAAAATTTTCTGACCAAATTTATTTGGTTTTTGTGCTACAAATAGCGTAAATGGGCATGGTGTTTTGCTTGGAAAAAGCTGCTAATCAACTGTGATGTTTCCTCCAGATCTGCAGCAGCTTTTACAGTTTTTTATGAACCTGTCCCATATTTCAGAATCGAGAGTAAATTAATAGATTTTAGACGAGTTGCACGTGTTGAATTCTCATCAAATCTCAGAAATCTGATGATTTTACAAAACATGTTGCGAGTTATTGCTTCCTTATAGAAAGACAGCCCCCAGGATTCGGACCATAGAGACTGGAGTTGCAAATTCTATGCCATATTTACCCCCCGAGCGTACAGAATAGAAATAAAAGCTTTCAATTCTTTCAGTGGCATAGTCAAGATATTGTCCTGTAGCTGTCGGCGCGCTTCCATCTCTGTGCACTTCTGGATATGCTTGAGCATGAAAATGTCGCCAAGAATTAGCCAGCATGGCATGTGCTTTTGGACCCGGGGCCTCCCTCACAATATTTCTGCAATAACTACTATTTCGGCCGGTGCGAAGCCACGCTTACGCGCCATTATTTTGTACGGCTGAAGCAAAAAGCAGCGATCAAATAGAAGAAACGTGACACACGAAGAATGCGACAAATTTCACGACTGACTGGCAGGAGAAGAGAGAAAGGGGGATAGAAGAGTGGCGCCGATGTAGGAGAGGGAAGGTGGAAAGAACTTGACCAGGGGTCTCAAACTCGCGGCCCTCGAACCGCATGCGGTTCGCGAAATAAACTGTTTTACACTAGAAAGCCAAACTCAAATTTATTTCTTATAAGATATTTTATGTATATCTACGAAATGAAGAAGTTTATTATTTCAGCACTTCTAAAGTATACGCAGTTTATTGCTCATTCAGGTTTATAAAAATTCTGCAAAGGTGGGATAAGAAGTATGTTATTCCTGCTGCCTATGTGTGTTTAGCGTTTCAAAATAACCTAATCCTCGATGCCAATACTAGCATTTTTGCAATGAATGGGTTTGGGGAAGGGTGCATGTCCTAAGAATATGATGCGGTGTGAGGACTGGGAAAATTCGTGGCCCGGTGCCTTAATGCGGCCCGCGGGTTCGATGGAAGGTCTTCATGCGGCCCGCGCACCGATGTGTGTTTGATACCCCTGAACTAGACACAACATGCGAGTTTGTGGAAATGGAATTCGTCGAAAACAGTACGGCCGTCAAATTGACGGCTACGGGTGTCCCAGGGAAGTAGATTTTTTCAAGGAATTGTTGCCCTAAAATGATTAAAAGTCATGGTGGGGCACCGTCCTGCATTGTAAAATGCCGAAACGGCAGCGAAGCAAAATTTAAAAACTGTCAAATTGACGGTATTGACCCCAATCTAGTTTTAACTGTAAAATTTATATCTAGATTTGCCCAATTTCGGGATTTTCCCGTAACATATGTATCACACGTATGCATATATACATATATTCACGGTGATAAATTGTAGAGGTCGAAATACTGACATTTATAAGAGTATACTTTACAAAATGTTTATGATAAATAACGAAACAAAGAAGACGAAATGCGTAATTAATCGTTTTAAGGAAAGAATTGCTTCTGAAAAATACACGGTCCTATTTCATCAGGTACCTCTGAATCTGTGACTGAGTTTTCAAAGTTCTGATATATCGCAGGTTTATGTGATTCTCTTGCACATTTCTCTGTACCTAAAAAAAGAAACGCCTCAGTAGGATGTTTATTTAACGTATGGCATACTGAACAGATCCAACTAAAATAAATTGAGCGCCGGCGTTGGACTGAATAACAGTTTCAAAACAATGATACTTCTGATCATATTGCATGAAAAGCTGTCTGCTCATTAGTAGGTTATATTTGAGCAATATTTTTGTTTTCCTTTGTAAATTTAACTGCAATAAATTTTTAACATTTGACATACTTCTTTTGAGTTTTTTTAAATTAAGAGATATATTTAATGGCTGCATCAAAACAATATTTAAGTTTCACGTCAAGGCATATTCTATCGTTGAAATAGTCTACAGAAGATGAGTTTGTAGGATACTAGACCGACACAAGATGGAGACAAAACATCGTTAGTCTAAAGGTGTCGTTTAACAAATGATGCAAATCTGAGAACAAATCAATAGAAAAAGATTGATTCGCAAATATTCGGTCCGGAAGACAAATATCAAAGTGATAAAAAATGATCTAGATTGAATATCATCATATAAATAGTGTAATTTTCTGTCGTTAGGCCAACTAATAGATGACGAACTGATTCTCTAGATTCGCGATATGGTAGGTCTTTTTCTGTGAAAGTGAGGATGTGATTAAAAACTCCTTGTCTGACTGAAAGATTCAAAAGATCCCTTTTCCCCACTACCAAGATACAAACAGATTCCTCTTCTTAGAAACTATGTTCGGGTCTATCTTTATATACATTTACTTATTTTTAAAAAACTATTTATTCACTTGTACAAATTTATAATATTCTATAGGTTGACCAATATGATCTATTGAATGTATTATGACGATATAATTAAAAATCATTGAAATCGCTAAAGATTCAGGGCAGACTTAATGACCAAACATTTGAAATTATATTTTACTTTAATATTTTAGCTTTACTTCGAAGAAAACTACACCTAAAAGAGTTAAATGGGCGAGAATGCCTCACTAAGATATACTCTTTCTTTTCAAAAAGAATTATACAGCTGAATTATGGCTGAAATGTAATTGACAAACTGTCTCTCCAATCCAAAATGTGCATCTAATTTTCATCTTTTTATGGCAATTGTAGAGAAATAGTTTACCTATCCTCTTTCTTTATTACACCGAACATTTGAACGACTCAAAGTTGCGAATTCATCTATCTATTTTTATTCAATGTATCTGTATCTCAGTTTTATATAAATTAATTTGATATACTATCATCATAACTAAGGTCGAAAACTACACTTACTTCTTATAATGCATGTATGGCTTTTTTTATATTTTATGTAGTTATTGGATGAGTAATGTTAATAAATTTATACGGGAAAAGAAACTAAAGTTGGACTTCTTTGAATAACTTTTTAAATGTAGGATGCTCTTCAAATTTATGTATCCTCTTCTTTAAACGTGTGCTTAAGCCTATTTTCCAAGCAGCGAAGAAAATATATTATTCGTTCGATTTAGCAGCAATACGAGGGGACAGAACTCAATCGACCCTGGCTGAATAGGGGGATTTCCAGCCATCCTTCCTCGTTCCTCCCAATTGTACGAGCGCTCGCGGCGGATTAGACGGATAAGGATAGAATACGGACCCAGTTCCTTCGGAATGGACACGCACCAAATCCTACGCCATCCCTTTGAGTCATTCGTTATCGGTTGTGGACCAGTTGCGCTTAGGGCAGGTTTGGCGAGACGCCGGATGGGATTTTGCTTCCACGATTGGAAAATTGGACTCTATACCCTGTTCCTGTGCTTTAAACACACCGGAAGCTTAGAGAGAGAAAAACACGGTACCGATACTTGGTGGAAGGCAGAGCAAAGGGGATGGCGAGTGGTTTTAAATGGAGAATAAGATTATGAGCAACTAAAATCATTTAATAGAGACGGCCATTTATGCAGGTATTATTCGAGTAATAATTACCATATTTTAGAAAAAACATGTTTACTCCAAAATCAGGCAGTGGACAATATCACCGATATGGGTATTTTGTAAGTCTTCGTATGAAAAAAGCGTACGTGTCTCCTCACGACCCGAGAATCGCTAAGAATGATGAAACATCAATTAGCAACAATACTTTTTCGAACGATTTGATCGAAAGAGGAATGACATTTCTAATGTCAAAAACAGAACTTAACAATTATAACAGCTCGATCGCTCAGAAGAATGTTAGGTAACAAAGACGCGCCGTGGTGACCTATTCATAATAAAACACAGCACTTTTCCAAAAGATATGTATATTTACTCACGACCGGTTTCACCGTGATACGGCATTGCCATATCACGCTAAAACCGGTCGTGACATTATGAATAATATGAAAAACTTCCACGAAGTCACTCCTCCGACTGTTTGTTATTTCTTTGAACGTTTTCTTAGCTCCTTTTTGCATATAGCTTCCACAATATTAAAAATGTCTCAACATTACTGTTGATCCTACATCGACGTCCGTTGTATTTGTTCAGTATCATTTTAGCTTTTAACATTTTTGTCGAAGAATGGAGACAAATCTCTCCTATTTACCGTTAATCATAATATAAACATTGGCAAAATTTTAGCCAGTGTAATAAAATTTCTCGTAACATAAAAGCAATTGTCTCGAGTTATTTTCGGCCATTTGATTGCTAACGGGATCAGTCACCTTCCGATTTGTTATTAGGATAACATTGCGTTAAATGACTTTTGTCAAGAAAAATTTGTGGAATTTATCTATCGCGACAAAATGACATAATTAACTCGGTCAATCCAAAGATTATAATGAAAAGGCGAAGCTCGAAAACTGCGGCTGTTCCCCAGAAGGGGAGTTTTCTGGAGCGACCTCGTAGCGGTAGGAAAACGTTGGCAGCATCGGAGATCTTGGCACGCCCAAAAACAAACCATTTCTTCGAAAAATAACTTAAGAAATACAACAAAACCGAAATGCGGTTGACCCATTCAATAAAAGAAAGTATTTCCATTTCTATTGCAAAGTTCAATTTAGTTGTTTTCAGAGAATTTGTGCCATGGAGAGAGTGCAATTGATCGATATTAATAGATACCAAAATGTATATTCGTCCTGTGTATTTTTAGTTGGATCACAGAATTCTTTTAAACTGTCAAAAAGTAAAAAAAAAGTAAAGTAAAAGTAAAATGACTTTTCCTTTTTAGATTTACATTGTACGTAGATCGTGAATGAATATTTATTTACATTTTTGGAATAAGAAAGGGTAAAACATTGTTATAGAAAGCGAATTAATACGAATTGCGATTTTGTTATGTTTTAAAAATCAGTAAAAAATTTTGATCTTTAATCATTTTTTAATTGTATGATTAGCTGATTTTTTTAAAATGTCGACATACTTTTTCACACCATCACAGGCCAGTAATATTTCAGAAGAGGAAAACAAAAAAAATTAAGACCCTAAAACATTCGTGTGAGGCAGAAAAATGAAAGGATGATCTTGTTTAAGATAGAATATTTGTAATATGGTGTCTTAAATCTGAACTTTTTTCAAATATATGACGATCAATATAAATATATATAATTGAACAATTAATAAATAGGTTCAATCGTATCCTTACACGCATTTAAATGAATTATTTTGTTTCAGCATGTGATATATTCTTAAAGAATCCATCCTGCGCATAAAATATATGTTGGAGTACCTACTTTACACAATGGTGGGTTCTACGAGAGAAAGTTTTAAACAAACCGAGATCATTACTTTATGAAGTGTTGGTATCCATATTCTCTTCCAATGAATAAAATGGTTTGTATAAAGAGAATACTGACATTTTCATTACCCACATATGCTAGTTTTAGACGGAGCAGTTAAAGCTAGAGAAGGTTGGACTTCTTACGTAAGTTAACCGCGTCAATTCATGTTTATTTATTTGCCTACACAGAAGATTGAATCAAGTATGCTATTTCCACGATGAAAGTAAATGACAATCTTTCAAATTCTAAAAAAATTACGAATTTATTATCAAACTTAAGCAATTAAATTTCCGTGACTGGATTTTTATCAAAATGTCATAACTCAAGTTCTTAAGCTGAAAGTGCAACGGAAATATCTTAAGTGTTAACAATCACTGACAAAAATTCGGCGGAATGACAGCGTTAACACTTGATATACTACAGACTTCTTTTAAAAGTTTAGATTGATAATCCAGCTCATCAATTTCCTAAAACATAGACTTATATCACAAAATTCCTTTACTTTGAAGGGGACGGGAAGTTGGGATTTTTGAGTCGCCGACTTAGACGATGGGCATGCCGGTTCGATATATCTTGGGAGATGCTTTTATTCACGACAAATGTGGCACGTGCTTCGCAACTGATGTGCCCCGCAGTTCATACGCGTCCCAAACAAGAATTCGAAATCCTCGATCAGTGAACAGAGCCAAGGTTGGAATTACGGAAACAAAACACGTGACGCTGAATCGATGGGGCTAGTTTTAGTTGTTAGCCTAAGTAACCGTACGCCAAACATGGCAAAGAGATAGAAGTATAGAGATTAATAGTGACAGAAGTGAGAAATGGTCTTCCATAAACGCAAGTTATCTGCACAAATTCGAATTCGGACACAAACACGTCACGGAGGGCCATGGAACAGGTATTTTCTCAAGGATCGATCAAGTTGCTTCGTTGGGGTGTATCTGTTTTCACTTTCTCGGTCGCAATTCAATTACTCCTCTCTCCCTCTCTAATTTTCTTTCACCCTCGCTCACTCTTTAGGCAAATCAAGTCCCTTAGAAGAGATTAGTTACGGTTGTGCGCTGTATCTTCAAACTTCACTCTAAAGATAGATTTTTTTAAGATTAAGGTGCTTAAATGGACTTGGATTTGATGTGTATCCGAAATAAATTTGCCTTTTTAATCACGAAACAAATATAACTGGAAGTTTTGTTGGAATTTTAAACACCGGCTTAGTTTAATATGTGAATTTTGAACAAAATAGAAGGTGACAAAAAGTTCGAATCACTCACCGTTTCCGAAAGCGAGGCCAACGACAAGGGAAGGAACACGTATGTAGAGTCGCTAGTAGAGTGACTGAGTAGGACAAGCGACACGAGGGGTGGAGGAGGGGTTTTGGGGGAGGATAAGGGGGAAAGAGAGAAGAAGAGGTCAGGGGAGATGGAGGGGAGGGAGAAGGAGGTGGGAAGGGAAGCGATGGAGTGAGAGGGGCTGAGGGAGAGGGGGAGTGGGAAGTCGAAAGAGAGGGTGGATAGGAGAGACGGGGAAGAGGAGAGAGAGATTAAGCGAAGAAAGGCGATTGGAAGAGGGGAAGGAGGGGCAGAGAGGGAGAGGATGGGAAACCTTAGCTATTGAGAAGAGGGTGGGAGAATATAGGGTGCGGAAAGCGGAAAGGGTGCAGGGGTCAAAGGGGAATGGTGGTGGCGGGAAAGGAACGACCACTACGCCCAGACCACCGAATACAAAACGCTTCTCGACACATGATCACTAACACTAAACACTATACATAACTATCTATTTAATTAGCAAACTCGGTGTTGGCGTGAACGAGTTAGCGAGAGTTACTTCTTTATAATAACTCGGTCGAGGATTCTAAAACTGACGTAGGCCTAATTCATTTTCAATACGTTTATTAGAATTTGCCTGTATTTTTGTCTTAGTGATGAATGAATGAACGTTTTTAACCTATTTACCTTACCTTTCAATTCCACTTGTTTCTCCTGCCTCTCTTGTGCACTCTCAATCTTCATCAAAGCGATATTTCGAGAGTAGCTAACAGTAAGATATACGATTACCGTTTTATTGCAATAGGCATCAGTTATTTTCAAATGTCAAGGAAGCCACTGAAACGCTGGAATCCACCTCTAACCCCTATTACTATTCTATATCATTGCCCTATTGGCGCGAAATCAGGAGTCCCCGTTAAATCTCGCTTGATATCTCCACTTTACAACATTCTGAACTTATTCTAAGCTAATGTCTATGTATTTGTTTACACGATCACAAAAGTACCAATTAATCTATACACTGCGCATGGTTATTCTGTCTAGCACGTAACAATTAAATCTCCATAATTTCTGTCTCCCCGTTTAAATGTATTTAACACAATAGATATGCATTATATAGTTAAATGTGGAGATAAGGACAAAGTTAAAGTAATTTACGGTGAGTGTATCATCCAGCGCACTACTCAGAGATATCTTAATGGAAAATTCGAATGAGATAATGAAGCTGCAAAACAGGCCTAACATCGCCAATGCTCTATATATTTCTGGATAAAAAATATCGGCTGTTAAAACTTCTTAAGAATCTCGTGAATTTCTGTTGTATTGTCGTAGAGTAAGTTAGGGCGAATCGGGTCAGTTTTAGAGATAGTCATCCTTATGGCGCTCTAGATAATAAAAAGCAGGTTTTACCACCCGGTGTCAATCATTTTAACATGTTCGATTGCTTTAAAAACTGTTCTCCTTCGATAAAAACAGAAAAAAATATTTTACTTAAACCATTAACGCCTGACAAATTTTTTTTACTGGATTCTTTTTATCTTATAATATTTCTTAATACTCAATTGAAGATGAATAATTCCAGTTTATTTTATTTTTCACTCAGAATTTACGGAAATATAGGCTGGTACCATATGGTACCACTAGGTGCTTCTGGGAGGAAAAATCGAAATATTGAAATAATTCGGTATTCTACCGTTTTTATTATTTAAAGAAATAACATCATAATGTGCGCTTCATATCAAAATCAGTCACGGATGGAGTAAATTACGTTTAAACCTGTAGTTTACAACAAATACGTCTTCAAAAATTGAAACATTTCAGACAAAAATCAATATTATATCTACAAAAATAAATGTAAAGTATGTTTCTATGATTTCATATGAAATGACACAAAACAGTCGACACAAAGGCCTATATTGCATTTTATGCACTCAGTTCGGATGCACAAATCGAAAATCGTGAGCCATTCTGAATGCGTTGTATACATAATAATTCATCCATAAAAAGCAATCTTCTAGTTTAATTTTACGTAGTAGGCCTTGATATGCTAGTAGTTTACTTTATAAAAGACTGGGATGCTAAATATCTATTAGAATTTAAAATAAAATGCATGTACGAATACTGCTAGGTAATGAGTGTGCTGTAATTGTCATAATAAATGCCACATGCAAATATATTTTGTGAGTAAAATACGTTACTTTAGGACAATATGTTGCGTTCGATGCCATTCAGCATGCTTCATAAATCAAAGTCAATATTTCCAAGCGCTGAGACGTAAAATATATAAAGCCGCTAATTACACGCAAAAATATGAATTATCACGTTGAGCGCCTAGCGGTGCCAAACGGTACCAGCTATAAGTACTTCAGTATAAAACATTCCCTTAGAATATTTAGGGATAAACTTCAAAATATATTGAAAGAGTAATGTCTTGGGAGTTAGTATGTTTGGGTAACGTAAGCAAATACTTGAGACGTAGTAAAAAATAAAAAAATATCACCTCGTCAAGGCGAATATCAATTTTTGCAGCGCTCGCAAAGTACAATGATTTTAAAACTGCCCTCTGACCTAAAAATAAGCTAGTAAATGCTCGAAATGAATGGCTAAAAATAATTGTCTTAAGATCAAAAACAATTGATATTTTGACAATTGCGTGGACTATAACGTTCTGCTGTTACATTTATTGAAGCTATGCAGGGTGGTACCGAACGGTACCACTAGACGTTAACGGGTTACTTAGATCAACAAATTTAGTTTTAATTTGTTTTTACTTTCTCCATATACGTAGTATAGGGGAAAGTATTGTAATCATGAAAAAATCGACTTCGAGATTTCAACGGAAATACACGTTTTGAGGTCCCCTGAACACGTTTTGACCATTTTCTCAATGTCTGTGTGTGTGTTTGTGTGTGTGTGATAGCTTTTTGTGGGTGCTCTAACTCAAAAACTATTGATTAGGTTAACGCTAAATTTTATATTTAACATTTTTATAAAAATCAAAAGAACTGATTAGGTTTTGGTAAATATCGGTCAACCGGTAGTGGGTGTTTACTCTTGTCACTTATCCGTTATTTTGAAATATTTGCTTTAATATTTGATAAATGTAAAAATGTACTGGAATAAACGCTGTAGGAAATGTAATTTTCTATAACGTTTGCTTGAGACATATTTCCGTATAATGCATTGTTTGAGAGATATCTTATATTTTTAGCTGCCACCACCACGCCACCTACCGACGACTATTGTTAGCAATTGACGCTTAGTTACATCTTACTAACGCTCCTTTTTCTTATCTTAATTGTTCGAGCTTTGCGGCTATACCCAATATCAGAGGGCTATGGTTTGAGTTTATTTCTGTTCTATGTAAAGTCTAAAATTTTCTCGCAGTTTCTTAAATTATTTATTATTATGTAACCTAATTGGAATTTTTAGAAATATTACAGATATGGAGAAAGTCATGTGGTGGCCACATCAGATTTTTTGATATGACTAATATACTACGAGATATGAGGAAAAGTTCATTTTTACTTTCTCCATATACGCATAGGGGAAATTATCGTATTTATGAAAAAAATCGACTTCGAGATTTCAACGGAAATTCACGTTTTGAGGTCCCCTGAACACGTTTTGACCATGTTTTCGATGATGTCTGTGTGTGTGTGTGTGATAGCTTTTTGTGGGTGCTCTAACTCAAAAACTATTAATCATATCAACGCGAAATTTTACATTTAACATTTTTATATAAGTCAAATAACTGATTAGTTTGTGGTAAAAATCGGTCAACCGAAAGTGGGTGTTTACTCTTGTCACTTATCCGTTATTTTGAAATATTTGTTTTAATATTTGATTAAAGTAAAAATGTACTGGGATAAAAGTTGTTGAAAATTTCATTTTCTATAACTTTTGTTTGAAACATTTTCCCATATAATGCATTGTTTAAGAGATATTTTATATTTTTAGCTGCCACCACGCCACCTACCGAAGACTATTGTTAATAATTGACGCTGAGTCAAGTCTTAGTAACGCTCCTTTTTTTCTTAATTTTTGGAACTTTGTGGCTATATCCAATATCAGAAGGCTATGGTTTGAGTTTATTTCTGTTCTTTGTAAAGTCTAAAATTTTCTCGCAGTTTCTTAAATTATTTATTATTATGTAACCTATGTGTAATTTTTAGAAATATTACAGATATGGAGAAAGTCATGTGGTGGCCACATCAGATTTTTTCCCTGTAGAGTGGTACTCCTGATTGGGCTTTGTGAATTATGTATTTATTCCATTTTCTTATTTTATTTGCCCTTGAGTACTAAATAACAAATTTCATGAAAATCCGTCCAGTAGTTTCGGAGATGAAACACGCGGACTCTCGGACAGACGGAGGGACATGACGTGGCCATTAGGCGTTCCATTTTTATTTTTTTTAAAGAATACCTAGTAATATATACATGCCCTTATCACTCATTTGAGAGGTCATATGTGGCCCCCACAGTGGTAGCCTCATGAGAACCTTGGGTAAAACGTTTGGCGACTCTTGACATCAGTTATGCAGCTTATAAGCAATCAAACCAGAGCAAACATCTGTGAGCAATCATCCACATAAGACGCTTATTCTTTCACTCTGCGTAACTCTTTCTTAACGTGTTTTTAACAAACATCCCGACCAGTCTGCCACGCACACCACCACCGGCGGTATAAGACCAAGGGGCTTATAGCTCTCTTTATATGATGATCTAATTGTAATTCCGTCAGGCTGAAGGGGGTAGCTGATGTTTAATGGTAAAGGGAAGGGAGGAAATGGGAGAGAGGAAAAGATAGAATGAGACAGCGGAGGGAATGGTGATCGTTTAAATGTTAACAATTTATCATGCATACTCGCCATTTTTGACTGGCAATTACACCAGTTATTTAATATGTTTCTGCCATGCTCGTTGCTGCTACGCTCGCAATTAAGTTTTAGCTAGAATTCAACAAGAAGTAGTAGTGGAAGAAAAGTGACTTTGTAACCAAGGATAATATTTCAGGTTGGAGGAATTTACAGTATGAGAGGTGGATAGAAGAGACAGGGCCTGCAAGAAGAAATTGCTTTCACTTTGATTAATCAGCTAGTCACATAAAACGTGTACGTAACTTAATTAAACGCTAACTAACGTACTACGTAAACACACTAAAAAAATGGCAATAAGTAATTACACTCTCTCCTTTCCTCTCTCTCCCTCCCTCCCTCTCCCCCTTTCTGCCTCTCTTTCGTCCCGTCCCCTTTCTCCTCTCTCCTTCACTCCTCTCCCAATCAGTGGGTCTCCATCTTTTTCTCTGCCTCCCTCTTTATCTCTTTTCTCCCACCCCTTTCTAATTCTATCTCTAATTCTATCCCTCCTTCCCTATCTCTCTCCCCACATCCCCTTCTCTACATCTCTTTCTTTGCATCTATATAGTCGTTTAGATAATCAAAATAATCCATACCAAATGCCAGTCCCACTAGGATCACCTAATTTCGCGAACAATCCAACAATGAGTGTTGCCATGACAGCGAAAGATTTTTAATTTAAAATAATGAAATTTTGCTATTCAAAACAAATTTGTGAACCGATTCGATGCGCATTTGAAAATAAATTGTAGGTAAATAAATTATAATTTTTTAGGCGTTCTCTGGTTCAAGTCTCGAGTTTGTACGATGATTATAAGTATTTTTAAAATGGCAACGAAAAAAGGCTTGCACGCTATATTTCAGTTATACATATGTTATTGAAATGGAGAGAACAGACGCTTCTGGAATCGAACCCATGACGTTACTGTTGATCTTGAAGTCTAAAATTTAAAAGAGGCAAGAGCAAGTATATCCTGAAAATATAATTCAAATTGGAAATACCGTTTTCAATCATAAGCGTTCTGATATTCGAAAAAAATCGTGACACACGTAGATCATTTTAAGCAAATAATCTTTTCATTGAATAATAGTCTAGATCTGTTTGTTTGTGTCTGGAGCGCTCTCCTGTCTGGGAAGGATTTGTTGGAACCTTTTCTGGAATAACTCGAGAACGGTTTGTACGATTTGGTCGATTTCTTCGCAATATACTGGAATCTACCTTTTGACCCCTATGGCGGGTATGCCTGAATTGTGTTGCGTTAAAGTAAAAATTAATGAAACCTACGTTTATAGGTAGTAATAAATGTGAAATTCACAAAGTTGAATGTTCCAGAAATTAAAAATGGTTTTGAGCAAATAAATATTTTGTGGAAAAGAAATATTAATGAATTACGCTGCATAACTTTTATACGCCAAAAACTATTTTTACTTTGTGGAGCATTCAATTACGTGAATTTTAGATTATTTTTTACTTTTTAGTGTATACAAAACGTGATTCCATTATAATAAATTTATATTATCTACATACTTGCCAAGTTTAAGATTCTCACCAATTCCCGATCTAACACTTCCTCACCACGCACGCAAGGAGCTACACTACAAAATTAATCTATAGGATAAAAGCTGTTGAAGTCCACCTAAAACCAGAGGGAGCGAGAGTCTATTTTTATCTTGACAATTATTTTACATTGTTAGAGGTTTCAATTGTCGGAGTTTTTCCCGATTCTAAACTAATTTGTATAGATTTTACGGCAATAAACAATTAATATTCAGATGAAGGCGAAAAAATATGTAAATTTCTGTGCGTAAATTGATTAAATCCACCATTATTCCTTTTTCATACATAATAAGCGGTAATACCATTCCAATTGTTTACGACATTAATGATCTAGGAGTCATCTTTGACAGTAAACTCACCTTTAATAAGCAAATTGAAAAAATTGTCTCTGAATCCATGTCTCTTCTGGGAATATTATATAGACTCCCAGAAATCAAAGATCCTTCTGCTATGATTTCATTTTATAACGGCTGTGTTTTACCAGTGGTAAGTTACTGCTCTCCAATTTGGTGTACTGCTGCCCCCACAAATCTAAAGCGTTTAGATTCAATGGAGAGGTTTTTCCTAGCCATAATCCGACACCACTCACAGATTCCTAACTATAATTTAAGCCTTCCTTCACTTTCTAATAGACGACAGTTTTCCGAACTTACCTTCCTGCATTCAATTATTAACGGTTTCTACCGCTCACCTGAAATCTTAACATACTTTGCTCTCCGTATTCCCTCGCGCACAACCCGTCTGAAGGGCTTGTTTCATATTCCCAATTTTCGTCTATTTCAAAACGCTCTCTCTTCTGCCGGATTCCAACAGCATACAAAAACCTGCTGCATCATAACTCAGGTGTTGACCTATTTTCAGGTAATTACTTCAAAAAACAGTTAGCAGAACTCTTGTTTTCTTAATGTCAAGCTATGTACCATATTGCTGTTATGTTATTTTATTATTGTATTATACTTGTTTATTGTTTCCAATGTAATTGGGCCATTGTACTGTTTTTTGGACAAATAAATAAATAAACAATATAGGCTCAGCTATATTGTGCGAGATTAATAGAATTTTTCTTGCGTCTATCAAAGAAAAGGTTTTCAATGTAGGCATGGCTAATTTGTAGAAAGTATCACAAAACAGAACTTTGGCGGATAAAAGCACACATATCGAAAGTTGGGTGGCACCTGTATGCGCGAAGGTAAGGAATGTCACGTGGTTTCTCTCGCTCCTTAACTTGGCCAATTAGCGTCAGTCAGTTACAGCGGTTCTTGGCGTGCGGCACGTACATTTGCTGCATGAGTTTTGTGTTTATTTGCGTGTTTTACGATTGAGATTAAAATAGTACCGTCTGGTGGTGTTCTAAAATGGAGGGCGGTGGAAGTAAATGCAAGGTTTTGCACAAACAAGCATGAGAAATAGTATATAAAGTGTACCGGTACTTCAAAAACGAGTCGGCGCATGCAGACGAAGCAACACGTAAAGCTGGTTACAATGTTGCCAGCGAACGGCGAGCGCTTGCGGCACAGCGGCATGGGACTTCGTGTATCATGCGTTCTTTTCCGAGCCTAAGCTTATGCAGGGTGGAGGTTTGGCAGCATTGTAACATGTCTTTCTCTTTCTCTGCGCAGTAATCTTGCCTCACCCGCCTTCGTTCGTGCTCCCTACTATAATCGTGTTGCTAATTAAAAAAATTAGCGCAATCATTGTAATATTTTCGTTGGCGCCAATCAATCGACAGTTTTTTTATTTTAGATGTGACCTTACCTCTCTCGTATAATTTCTCTCGCGCGAAACTCTAGATTTTATAAGTGATTTGTTAAAAAAATTAAATTAAGATTAATGTGCTGATCATTTTTTGGATTTTTATTTGGAAACAGATAACAAAAAATTGGCTATGTGCGTGCCACGTATCTCCTGCGCGGCTAATCCAATAGAACAAGCAAAATGTAAAGAAAGAAGCTGTAGGTGATGCACTAACCGAAGATGCCTTAGCCGAGATCTAACTGGCATAGAAGAACACTTAAGAACTCGAGGAGAAATCGCGAACTGAAAAAATACGGTTTACTAGTGACTATCGCTGCTATCTCGTCTTAGAATTTGATTACAAATTTATTTTTTAACAGAGGTGAAATGTTCAGAAGATCGCCTATTCTACGATATAACAGTTTTCCAATAGATTTTTGGAATGGTTTTTCAAATTATTTTAAGCTTCTAGACTAAGTAGTTAGAATATTCCCGGCTTGTAGCGCTGTGTCACGAGACTCCGAAAGTCTTTTGCGACATTGAGGCACCAGATATACTGAATTTCAAGAATACCTGCTATGCGATTTGACTTCATCGAGTAACAGCGTTATTTTTCTTTGCATGGCATATATCATTGAAGCTCCAAGAGTAAATGTCAAATGCTGTTTTTGAGAGAGTCGAATAACAAATTGCAAAAGGTTTTTTTTGTCTCCAACTTGTGTAAATTCACAGAGAATTAAATAGGGCCATGGCATAGGTGGCAGATTGTGGCAAACGGAAATCTTTTTTTTTGAGGGAAAAAGAAGTAGAAATATCAATTATTGTATGCATACATTTAAATTCTGGAATCATTCTGCGATGACTCAAATCGCATAAGATTTGTATAATGTATTATATATTGTATAATTTGTATTATATATAATTCCAAAATTATAGTTCCTATTTATTTCATGATTTAATTTGATATAGTATTGTGTAAGTAATCGTGGATTTTAAGAATTATTTCTGATCATTTAAGCAAAATTATATCCAAACTAAGCAATTTTTTATGTATGAGCGGAAAAACTTAAAATTTCATATTATGGCGGTTATATCCCGCGGCTATTTTCTCCTTAGAACACGATACGTCCCGGATTACTTACTTAATACCCTACATTAGGAAAAGTTTTTTGAATTGCAGTACCGTATTTACTCGCGTATAAGCCGCATTTTTTTCAAAATGTTCATTCGAAAACTGAATATGCGAATACGAAGCAAAAAATTCAGAATAGGATATTCTGAAAATAATATTTCGATTTCCACTTTTATGTTATTTTTGGTTAGAAGCCGTTGGATAGATCTCGTGATTTCCTCTAGAATGCAGTATGGACAGAATCAAAATCGGAGCGATATTTTCAATACATAGAATCTTTTCCCTACGCTTGAAGTGGCTGCCTTGCCTGATTATTACTCCTAGACTCTTGCGGAGCTTACAATGTAGTCTCGAGGTATTTGATTGGTTAGATCCAACTCAGCGCTACTTCAGCACAAACACCGGCGCTTACAAATTACTGTGTTGCCGAGTATATACGGTATTTTTACGGTATAAATTGCCGGGGGTTCAGCCGCCGATTGAACTCGACCTATTCTCGCCTCGGATGCTTTTCAAGTACAATGTAGTGTACGTCTAATGTGTCTACAATGTAACAAGTATCTTGTATCTCGTAAACAGACGTGCGGAATGTACGGTGATTTTTCGAAACACGATTTTACGATTTTTTAAAATCACTAGTACTCAAATATAGCGCGGGGGCTACTTAAAATTTTTCATTTTTTGGAAAAAAACATCGCGTTATATTCGGAACAATGCGGTATGGTATTTTTTCTGATATATTTGTCTTCGCTAGCTTACTTATTAGAAGCAGGTGTGAAGAAGAGGAGTAAAATTACGGATTTCTTGAGTTGGATACGGGCAAAGTCAGCTAAGAAAGGATAATTGACTTTCTGAAAACTTTTTTCTATTTTCGACGCTGAAAAACCCTGGGTGCGGCTTATATGCGGTGGCGGCTTATATGCGAGTAAATACGGTAATTTACACCGAAACCTATTGAAAACTATTTTTGTAAAGGGGCTTGCAAACATGTAATGCATCTGCTGAGAAAATCGAAACGAAGGTTAATATATTATGATAATCAATTTGCTAAATGTGATCTAGACATTAACTTTTACCATCCATCATTTCGAATTTGGCGTCGAACGTTGCGGTAACTGATGACATCCAAGTCGATAATTATATTTTAACTGCATCAATCTTTACATACAACGAAATTGCATATTCATTTAGACCAGCGTTGTCTAACAGGATTGCGAGAAATATTCTTAATATTTTGATAAATAGGTTTCAGTATTTAGTATCAACTATTATTATTACTTTCTCCATATACAAAGTACAGAAAATGTATTGTTTTCATGAAAAAATTGAATTCGACGGAAATACATGTTTTAAGGTCCCCTGAACACGTTTTGACTGTTTTTCTCGATGATGTCTGTGTGTCTGTCAGTCTGTCTGTATTTGATAGGATTTTGTTGGAGCTCTAACTCAAAAACTTACACAATATCAATGCCAAATTTTACATTTAGAAAGAGTACTATATATTAAAGAGCAGATTAGATTTTGGTAACAATCGCCCAATCGGAAGTGGATGTTTACTCTAGTCATATTTTGGTTTTTGGCAAATAACTCTTTTAATCTTCATAAATGTAAATGTTGTTATTATAAACTTCATATATAATGTTATTTTCTATAATTTTGTTTGAAACATTCTTTCGTAGAACACATTGTTAAGGAGATATTCTATTTATTTAATATTTGATGAATGTAAAACAGTACTGGAATAACAGTCGTAGCAAATTTAATTTTCTACAACCTTTGTTCGAAACATTTTCCCATATAATACATAGTTGAAATATTTTAGAAACTACATTTTTAGCTGCCACAACTATACCTACCGGCGACTATTGTGAACACTTTACGTTCCTTTTTATTTTCTTAATTGTTGGAGCTTCGTGGCTATATCCAATATCAGAAGGCTATGGTTTTAGTTTATTTCTGTTCTTTGTAAAGTCTTTAAATTTTTCTCGCAGTTCCTTAAAATATTTATTGCCATTTAACCTATTTGGAATTCGTAGAAATATTTCAGGAATGGAGAAAGTCATGCGTTGGCCACATCAGATTTTTTTTCTTTTATTCGTCTGGTAATTTTTTATTTTATACGTATATTGGTTACAATATTTAACCTATTTTACCAAAGGGAAAATGAGCTTGCGGGAAAAGACGGTATTTTATCCCAAACCTGGATTGATGGAAGTATTGTGCTTAATTTTAATTTAGATAAGAAATATTGTGACGTATTTCAAGCACATTGACAAACGTGAGACAGGGACAGCTTCGCATTTCGGCACGGCCCTGATAACACATTCATGCCCAAAGAAATAACAAGTTAGGCAAGTGTACAGTGCGTCACAAATAGGCGCGTTTCGTGCGATTGAGTATTTGAAACTAAACGACATATTTTTAACAAACGCACACAATTAAACAGCGAAACACCACCACCTGATTATGTCTCTCTGACTACTAAAAATTTCTTTCCTCCCCTAAGTTGGTGCATTAATAAACGAATTTATGTAATTTTAGTATGACTAAATACTGCAAAACGATGTATTAGAAATGATACCATGGAAATATTATAGTTTTATTTACCGAAGATTTATTATCTAATCAGTTTTACTCAATCAAACAATCGAAACATAATTAAACTATACCTCAATTGAATTGAGAAGTTGTAATTTTACGTTTAGGTTCTTTTCTTCGTCATAGATTTCCTCCGCTTCCAAAATGCTGCATGCGCACGATAATATTAAACGTATTTTTGCAATTATAGCAGATATTATTTACTTCACTTACTGCAAGGATAATTTAAGTTGACAACAACTACGTAATTTTTTTACTTCACTTACTGCGTGAATTATTTATGTTGACAAAAATAACGTAACTTTTTTACTTCACTTACTGCCAAGATTATTTACTTGGACAACAAGTACGTAATTTTTATTTCTTGTTTGATTTTCTTGATAACGACAACTCCTACGATTAAAGTGTATTGAACTAAAAATATTTTACTTAGCTAGTTCGACAAATTTTGTAAGAAGACATTTTTGGTATGACTAATATTTTACGAGATATGAAGATAAGTAGGTATTTTGTTTCCAGTAAAGTGGAACCCTGATTGGGTTATGTAAAACATTTATGCCATATTCTTATCGTCTTTGGCCATAAGTCCTAAATATTAACTTTCATGTAAATTCGTTCGATAGAACCCGAAAACGAACATGCGTACGGACGGACAGAACGAAGCTAATATGCGCTTACGTTGGAAACGAAATGCTCCTAAAAATTTGTATGGCTAATGGAGAACATCAATTCGCCACAAGTGGCGAGTAGCGATCGTTTTGGACAACGCGGTTTTAGACCATACGCATTAGTAGGTGTTGAACTTAATAAACGATAATGGTGATGACGAAGTGACGTCCATAACAAATACTACCGGTTTCAGTGTGGTGCTTAAAAGTGTTCGCCATTTTTTATATGGTCAACCAGATGGAGAAAACATATAATACGGTGGGCAAGTTTAAATAATTTTTTCAACACAAAATAATATTTAATGCAGAATAGAAAAAATTGCAATTTTTTAAATTAAAATGTGGAGCAGTATTATAACGAATTATGTAATTAAATATTAAATAAAAAAAACATCTGCCATGTGCGTCACTAAACATACAATACATACCATGCCACAATAATGACATGCATAATTTATTTGCTAATGTATGTATGCAGTTATTTCCATATGTAAAAATGAAAACTTATCATCAAAACTTTTAATTTAATATTCGGTTAGCTCGAAATATTAACACCGGTCTCCCACATTTCGTGTTAATCAGTTTCTACTGTCCTCTAAAATTAACGGTAAACGAAATCTACCATTTTACTCAGATTATTGCCGTTGCATTTCACCGTTAGTTAGTCAATAAAATGAAAAACAATATAATCTATTAAGTCAAAAAATAGGAATTTGTACAGGATGTCTGTATTAGCCTTCTTGGTAAAGTTAAGGAAGTATGGATTGATGAAAAAGTTTTTCTTAGGGTTAGGACCACAAATAATACTTCTGAGAGAAACTATATTTACAAATTGAAAAGGGAGTTTCTCTCCCGTTTTGAATAGTTACATTTAATTGCGTTAATTCTGAAAGTAAATCGTTAGGTTTTCATACGCTTAGCATATGAAACTTTTGTGTTGAAAATGCTTTTTTATAGTTGGCTGAAGTTGTTCGCTGCTACCGCTGAACAAAATAACGAAGTCGATTATTTTTTTACGTATAAACTTTATAATAAGAAAAAATAATAGCAACTGACGGAATTTACCCCTCGTTTTAAGAATCATTATACGTTCCTACATGCTTCCTTTCATCTTCAACCCAACATGAGATGCATATGTTTTTTCGCCATACGATAATTAAAGACAAATGGTAAGCATAGATCCTGTAGTAATTCTCCTGAAATAACAATCCTAGAGAGAAAGGGATATTAGGTTCACATGTCAAACTTGTAAAGAACTGTTATTAGAACATATCAAAATTGAAAAGAGGCGCGAGAGGAATGAGAAAGGGGTCGCGGGATTACGTGCAATTTCTGAAAATTTTAATTTTATTGAAGAATACAGAGTTCATAGAAACTTCTTAATTATAAAGGAAAACAAGATGTCGAAGGTTGTGTTGGTAATCTCGAGATGGAAACGCGACATAAAAGTAGAGGGTTCTCAAGCATGAGGGGAGATGAGACAAATGGAGAGAAGGAAGAGGAAGGAGAGAAAGAATAGGAGGGAAAGTGTGGAGGAAATCCCATGGGAAATTTTTCAGCCTGCACCTCCTCCTCCGTCGTCGCCAGCGTAGTTGATGCCAGCGAAAGAGCCGTTACCTTTCGAAGTGGCATCGACGCAGAGAAACTGGTGTTTCACATGCAATGGAAGTAAATAAAAAGGAACTACCAGATCAGCTGTTTATGCATAATCGAAACTTGGTTCGGAGAACAACAACCTTTTTAAAACTCGAAAAAAGAGAAGGTTTCTGCGTCTTTGGTGCTACACATATCTCCGAACCAAAAGGAGATATTCTTTCACTCTTCAACGAAACAATTTAAATCAGATTGGATTGATGCCAATCAGTTCCACCAATGTTGCACAAAGGATCCGTAGATGTTGCGTGATCTCCGGGATATGTTGCAGCTAGCTTCGATTACTAAATGAAATTTCGGCACCTGGAAAAAAAGTTTTAATTTATTTTGATGCATCGCATTAAAATTGCTTTTTTAGCTTAAAATAGGGCTTTTAAACAGACACAGTGTGAAAATATAGTTAGTAAATCTATTCAGAAACATTGGGACCAGATCGTCAATTAAAAAATATCCCTAGTTCTTCAGTTGCCCAATTTGGGAATAGGCGTTTGTTTAGACACTTGTGGTAATTTAAGTTAAAGACATCGAGAATAAATAAAACTAGCACTCGTATTAGTACTAGTATTCGTTTCATTGTGAGTAAATTCCACAAAGTTGAGCCTGACCTCATTAATTATAACTGCACAATAAAACTTGCAAACGAAATGATATTTTCAATGTATGCGTGAAATATCTTTCTATTTGAAATGCTAAGTTGTCCATTATTACAATGCATTGGAGCCGTTTCTTTTCTTCGCTACGCGTTTCATTTGTTTTATATTTACATAAAACTTTTCACATAATTTTTAGATCGGTTATTGTCCTTGATGCGTTGTTTTCATTGTAAGCTTAGTGCAAATGAAAGTCCGAGTCTAACAATGCAAAAATCCCAGATCAACAATTGAAATGTTGAAAAATCGGAAAAATGGAATATAAACTTTGTATATGAGCAAACACAAATTAAACAACAGAATAGAAAGTAAGAATAAGAATCTTCATTTTTCCTACGTGAAATAGTGTAAATCTCGAGGGAATGTCTCGATCGTAAATTATTTTTAAATGTTAAAGGCAAAAGGTCTACACATCGTATTTCAGCCGATTGTGTGTTAATCAAATGCAAAAACGAAAACTTTCCTGATATCGTAACCCGCTTAAAGACTGCAAGAGTTCGCGCCGAGTATTCAGGCGAAAGATTTCTCGAAATCGAGCCGATTTTTCTTGATTTATTTGCGTCTATACTGGGAGGTGACGTCACTCGAGACAATCTGTTTTTGTCCTTCACGCGTTTTATTGCAAGCTTAGTGCAAATGCACTTGAAACCCGAGTCTAACAATGCAAAAATCCGAGATGAAGAATTCCGGCTACCTTAGCAACCTTCTTTTTGAAATGTCGAAAGACCGGAGAAAATTTAATATAAAGTTAAAACATGAGCAAACATGAATTAAACAACAGAATCGGCGGTAAGAATAACAATCTTCATTTCTTTCTGCGTTAAATGGTACAAATTTTGAGTCAAAATCTCGATTGTAAGATATTTTAAAATGTTAAAGAATAAAGGTCTACACATCGTATTCTAGCCGATTACGTGTTAATCAAATGCAAAAACGAAAACTATCTGATATCGAACCCATGCCTTTCCGGAGGACAATAACCCACTTAAAACATGTAGGAGTTCGCGCCGAGTATTCAGGCGAAAGATTTGTCGAAATCGAGCAGGCCGTTCCCGGTTTATATGCGTTCATGCCGGAAGTGTCACTCGAGGCTTCAGAGGCAGGGACGGACGCAGAGACGCAGGCAGAGGCAGCGGTTATAATATATTAGATGAGAGAAAGTGAGCAGAATTATCAGTTGAAACTTAAAAGAACTTGAATTAACTTCGCTAACAAAAGTGGTGATGATCGTACACTCCCAATGAATTACCCGGAATATTTTAATATCAAGGCCCTAAAAAAATTATGAGACTACATATAACAAAACGAATAATCGATGAATGCCTAAAAAGTATACTTTCCTCCTTTTTTTGTGCATTTGGTTTAACCACTTCAAAAAGATGTTAAGACTTGCTAGTAATCTTTCATAGGTGTCATAATCGTGTGCCTTCTGTCACGGTAGCAGCTCTCTTAATTCTGATTCTGAAGTTGAAGATCAATTCGAAGATGAAGAAGCTTCTATTGAAATGCTAAATGATTATGGCACCTATTATTACTTATGTTAACTAATTGAAATAAACAGTGTATTAGTGCCTAAAGAGGATACCACTATAAAAAAACGCGCTTGGAGCTTGTTAGAAAGTTCATTCTCCCCTTTAGAAAATAATATTTATATCACAGTAGATATTGAGTATTAGCATATTCTCGTTACATTTGTAAGGTTTTATTTTTACGTTCCATAGTATTTATATATTTTCGTTGTTGTGTACTACCATATCCTGTGCGTGATCTAACCTTGCTTGTGTTATTTACGCCTTTCACTTTATACCTGCGTTTGACCCTTTCTCGTCGACAATAAAGAGACACGTTGGTACAATAAGCAAGTTAGGAGTGCGATTAGGCGTCAGAGAATAAGCCACGCGAAAATAAAAAATACGCCGTCTACATCATCCGATAAATATAGAGCAACTAAAGTTCAGACGTATAAGAAATCCCGCGCTAAAGCGTTTTGGTCCTTTGTGAGAGAGGTCCAAGGTAGAGGCCCTACCATACCTTCCCTGCGTAATGACTCTGGTGCCGTTATTCATGATAGCGTAGAGAAAGCCAACCAGTTAAACGATAATTTTGTAAAAGCATTTACATCCGTCAGCGACCATTGCGTACTTTATGCACCCGCAATAAGGCGTGTGTATTTTATTTGGTGAACCCGTATTCTGTTGTCAGTAATTTCTTTTTGAGTGCTTCAGAGACTTTTTATCGGTGTAATAAATTGTGCTACCTGGAGCTGATATAAATTGTGGAAGCCGGGAAAAACAATCTCATAAAGGACCTGTTCTGCTCCTCTCTAGTAAAGCAACTGCATTGGATAAGGAAATAAAGTCTACCATAAATGGGAAAGAAAAAATTACGCTGAAACCGGAAATAATTTGCAGTTACAATAAATTTATGGGGGGGGATTGACACTTCTGATATGATGCTGTATACTTACATGGATGAAAGAAAGAGTGTAAAATATTGGAAAAAAGTTGCGTTCAATATAATTTCTAGGATGGTTTTGAATAGCTATATTCTATATAAAGAAAATTTCAAAGGACCTGGGAAACTACAATCGAGGCTAACATATGTAGTAAATATAATTGAGCATTTAGGTAATGAGTGGGTTTCAATGAGGGAAAAGACAGCTAAAGTGGGTGTTCAAAAACTTGATGGAAAAAAGAGGATAATTGTTGTGTTTGCAGCGCTAAGAATAGATGAAAATGATCCCGAACTGTTTGCATTAGACGTAACAAAAGCTTACATGGGGGTGTTTGGCCAAACACCAATGCTGACGTGGTGAAATGTATTTTTTCACATTATGTTTTATATCTCATGAATAAAAAGGGAATATTGAGTCAAATTTGGATATGTTAGAGTGCATAATGCAATATTTCATAATATATGTGCAAATCTATGATGAACGTTGAGGTTATGATGTTAAATAATTTTGAAAATTATTTTCTTTTTCATAAAAACGTTTTTTGTTCAAACTTTTTTTAATAAAAATAAATATTGATTTGTCTCATATAAAACTTTTTGCTTTAAACTGCAATTTGTTTTCAAAACCTATTAAAAATTTCGATATCCTAGACCAAAAATTAGGCTCGCAAAAAATATTTTAAAAACACATGAAATTTTCAAAAATTAGGCGCGAGCTTTTTGGGATTAAAAAAGGCAAATGCCGTGAGAGCGAAAGGGGAATTCATCATTTTATGTGATCTTAGAATAATATCATTCTGCATATTTATTATTTCCATTTCTAAGTCCTCGGTGTCAACGATATTAAAGTAAGTTCCAATATTTACAAACATATCATTGTCCATAAAATTGAACGGATTAGCAAAGAATGTTATTACGGGTTCTACTTCAGAAAACTGACGAAACCTAAAATTAAATTCCTTCAGGAGAGTTTCAATGTGTTGTGAAAATGGTTCAGTGGTAACATTTTCATCAGTCAGGCTCTCAATAATATATTTTAAATTCGGGAAATGTGATAATGAATTTCTCTCTAGGTGAGACTTCCACAATGCCAATTTACATTTGAATGCATCTACTGCACTTATCAGTTTTGCAATGTGTTAACTTTTCCCTTGCATCTCCACATTCAGTTCGTTCAATTTTATAGTTATATCAACAAGAAATCCGAAATCCATCAACCAAGCTTTGTCATCCACCTGTGCATAATATTCATTTCTTGACATGAAAAATTCCTTTACCTCCTTTATGAGATTTATAAACTTCACAAGTATTTTGCCTCTGCTGAGCCATCTAACTTCGGTATGTAAAAGGAGATCATCTAATTCGGCATCTTCACTTTGTAAAAGCAGTTTAAACAATCGGCGTTGCATTGGTACGGCTCTTATGGAATTTATTATTTTTGTTACTGTTTTCATGACATGCTGAAAATGAAGAACTTTTGCGCATAACAATTCTTGGTGTATAATGCAGTGATATGAAATAAATTTTGGAAAGAGAGGGTCTTCTTTACATAGCGCAATAAATCCATTTTTACAACCTGTCATCGAAGGTCTGTAGCAATTGCGGTAAACTTCATTAAAGGCATATTACTTTCTTGGACATTTTTTAAAAGCTGAAAAAATGTCTTCACCTCTTGTTCGCTCCTTTAATGGAAGAATTTTAAGAAATTCTTCCTTTCCTGAAAAATCGTTAAACACCATCTTCACAACCATAGCCAATTGAGAAGTCTGTCTGTCTGTCTGCTGTCTCATCCAGTTGCAACGAGAAGAAAATACATTTTTGTAAATCATTTGCCAACTCTTTCTCCATATTGGTTGCAATAACTTCCATTCTTCTTGTAACTGTTCTTACTGATAACTGAATCGTGTTGATTGCTGAGATAATTTCATTTTTATTTTTAAAATCTTCGAAAAGTGAGTCAGAAATTGCTAACATGGCTTCTTTTACATTCTCGCCATCTTCAAAAGGCTTTTTCCTCTTGGCCAGCAAATGCGAAATTTTAAGTGATGCAATCGTTGCTCTTTTTGACTGCAGCACTGGTCTGGTAAAATGCTCTGCTGTTTAGATAAAATAGATTTCATATCAGAAATTTTCTTTTTCCTGATCTCAGAGTTTAATGGATAACTAGTATTAAAATTTCCGTGGACCGTATTAAAATGTCTTTTAACATTACTTTTCTTTGAAAGCATTGCACAATAAACAAGCACACTTTCCTTTCAAATCAATAAAACAATTGTTCTTCCGAATCAACATTGAAGTAATATGTCCTTTGCCTCTTGTTACTCATAATGGGGATGAAATTTTCTACAAATGAATTAATAAACACAACACACTGAATATCGGGAAAATATCAGAAATATTGTGAACTGTTGGTCAATTTAAATTGATTTATGTTTAACCAATGAAGAGGGAAATGAGCTATCACTGGCTGATATTGTAAGAGACGAAGTAAAATCTCCCAAACCCTGTACCTGTACTATCTTTTCGTACACTTTGTACGAGAACGTTTGTATGAATTGTCAGCACAGGCACGGCAATAACACAAACACGATAGCGGCTTCTCCTACTCTCGGCGAGTAATCACCGAAAAACGCTGTGAAGGATGTATTTATACTAGGGCAGGGTAGGGAGAAGGGAAAGGGACGTGGATTCACAAGGGAGAGGTAACGGAGGAGTCATTATGAAAAGAACTCTGTTAATGACAACAATCTCTTTATCCAACAATGTTTGTCCCCATTCTGTTCGCTTATAAGTTCTGAATTTGACGATGTTATTTTGTAACAGACATACGATTTGGCTCGGTGTGATGTAAGTTTATGATGTTGGTTACAAAGTTCTATTCTTCATCCTGTTCCGCAACTTATTGGTCTTCTGAGAGTTTTTCGTAATTGTTTAACTTGAGTTCTCTTTTTGGCTGGCCGGCGACACACAAATGTCTTGCGGGCGCCATGGCGCCCGCGGTCGCCGCGTTGCTGACCTCTGATCTAGAAGCTATTTCTACATGGTGTGGGGAATGGCAGTTAGAGATCAACCTAAAGAAAAGCTGCGTCATCAATTTCTGGAGAACCAAGAGTATCTCGTTGGATGTTAATTATTCATTGGACGGAGTAGTTATTCCAGTTTCAGACTCGATTAAATATCTCGGAGTCACGATCCATCGTGATCTCTCGTGGGACACCCACATTCGCCGATTGATAGGCACCGCTAACAAAAAGCTGGCCTTTGTATGGAGAATATTTCGAAATAGCTCCGAAAAAGTGAAAGAATTATGTACGTATCCTTGGTTCGACCGCAGGTCGAATATGCTTCAGCTGTGTGGGATCCCTACGAAAAGGGACTCACTAACGAGATAGAAAAGGTTCAGCGCAGGGCAGCTAGATTTGTAAAGAGGAATTACGATAGTAAACAAAGCGTAACATCATTAATAGAAAATCTGAAATGGAGATCGTTAGAGGAACGTAGGCTGGAGGCTAGATTTAAACTACTGGAAAAAATTATGTCGAAGGGACTAGCGAATGAGATAGTTGGACGTATCTCGGAAGGCAGGACAGTGAGGATAAGATTCGCGAGATCGACTGTAGAACGGAGCGATATAGAGGATCGTTTTTCCCTAGGACGATAATAGAACATATTAGGAAAAGATAACGTAGGAAAACTATGGACCCTTGGTGCACTGCAACCCCTGCTATCCACCAAAAATGTGACTTGCAGGGTATCATGTAGATGTACCACAGCTAGTGGTGTGGAAACGAGCTCACGGCAATTGATTTTAAGATCGCGCGGCCTGCGTTCCGCAAACAACGCTCATTTTCTGCTATATTATCGCAGTAACCAAAAAAACGCAAAGAACCTTTCTTGTAGGAAAGTCTATTTCTACAAGTTTGTTTATTTACGGCTTTGCCGAATATTTGACCGTTTCCGAGTTATTCTCGAAAGGACAGTTGCGGGTCGTGCTCCGGCGGCCATTTTGGCGCCATAGCGGCCGACGCGTACACGCACGTTAACTTTTGATATGTTAATTAGATTGCCCTAGCGGACAAATGTGCCAAGTTTTAAAACTTTATGAATTATTTTCCCTAACTGTCAAAAAAGTGTCTAATTTGACCTGTCTGGTGAAAAATTTTGTCGAGGCTGTTTGCAAATTACTTGTTTCTTTTCCCTGATCGTCCATTTGTGCACTCAGTTCTATAATGTCATAGTTTGTCAAACCCTCAGCGTGGAATTCTAACAAATCGTTCACGTCATCTTCATCAACTTCTGTAAATCCCGCTTTTGATTCCAGCTTAACAATCGGTCTTTTAATCACTTCTTGCTCTCTTTCGACCTATACTAATCGATGAACATATTCTGGCCATAACTTCTTCAAGCGGAATTCAAGGATGCATTTGTTATTTAAATCCACGATTCCTCTATGCTATCTAATGCCTTCTTGATGTTGCAATTTCTCCAGAAATCACGAATTGATTACTTGTCTCCGCCATCTGTTTCCATGAGGAGCTGCTTCAATACACGGCGCGTATAATATCGTTTGAATGTTGAAATGGTCCTCTGGTCCATCTGTCGAATTAAAGACGTAGTGCTTGGAGGCAAAAATACAACACGGCTATCAACAAAGTCTTCACATTCGATGGTATGATCAGGGGCGTTATCAATAATCAGTAAGCACTTATTATTTAGGTCGTTTTTGACAGTATTTGGCGATGAAAAGGGATAAGTAAGATGTAATTTAGTCTTGGAGACTCTGGCTGTTACCCAAGCTTTGCGGTTAGATCGCCAAACCCCTCACTGGAAAATTGATCCTGCTATATCTCTTCAAAGTCCGTGGGTTCTCCGAATGTTAAACTAACATCTGCTTAGGCTTGCAATCACCCACTGCGTTTCCTCCGAGGAGAAGCGTAAGACAATCTTTTGACGCATTGAAGCCTGGTGCCGACCTTTCCTCCTTGGATACGTACGTACGAGATGGCATCTTCTTCCAAAAGAGACCCGTTTCGTCCAAATTAAACACCTGCTTAGCCAAATATCCCCATTTCCTGATGATCTCCTTCAGTTCATCTGAGAAACATTCAGCCATTAAAGCATCAGCACTTTCAGCCTCTCCCTACAAGCGTAAGTTATGCAGGTTAGCGCGCTTGGCATATTTTCGTTGTAGCGAAAATCCATTGCGTATACATAAAATAGAGTATTACTTTCTCAAATGCTTATGCGAAAGTTCGTTAAAGTGAATGTTCGTAAAACGAAGAGACTTTGTACACGATATATTCTTTTCTTAAATTTTTTTTATTATTTCCTCTTTTCCCAGAATAAATTTATTTTTTCTACATTCTATATGGCCTATAATCTATTATCCTTCTTTGGGTCTTACCTTTGCTTTATTTTGTATCTTACCTTGCGGGGTTCCTTTCCATGTAGATTTCTGTTAGATAGTACGGTCGTTTTATTACATAGCCTGACGAATCGAAACAAAAAATCAAAGAAAGTTAGAACCATGAGACTGGATACATAAAATAATAAGCAAAATGGAACGATAATAAAGTTTTCTATGTATGATCATTACCACCGCGAGATTCCTGAATATTATCATATGTAACTTATCGTATTCCTCCATATTTTTATGATTTCATAAGTACTCGCCGTTTAAAAGTTCTACTTGGACAATTCTGAAATTGTTATCAAGCCTAGAGTAGTTTTGTAATAGTATCTAGAAATAAAAATGTGGAAGAACTTTTTAGCACTTAAAAAACGGCGTCGGACTCTGACTCAATGTTATTAAATACCTGACAGACATGCTTATGGTGGAACAAGAGTCCGAATCCATAAAATGGAGACAATGGTTGAGAATTTAATGGGAAAAGCGATGCATATAATGTGTCCGAAAATGAAATGATGAACTTGAGGCGAATACACAATCACTTAATAAAAGAGAAATTTCTGAGAACATGTAGAACAGGGAAAGAGAAGGGAAGATAAATTAAGTGATCGATTCAAATATAGGCGTCTTTCATGGCAATTGCTCATTCATTTTATCGCCTTCTTTCCGAATCGTTTTAAAACTTATACCTCTAGCAAGGCGTGTTCCATCCTACATACTTCGGCCTTTGCTCATCATAAACTTCCTTTCGGAAATACAATTCACTAGCAACTCCATCACCTTTCTATGAGAATAGGTTTGGCAAAGGAAGCGTTCAATAGAAAAAGGAAGCTATTTAACAGCAAGATGGATTTGGGATTGAGGAAGAGATTGGTAAAGTGTTATGTTTGGAGTGTGATGCTATATGGGTCGGAGACATGGACATTGAAGAAGAGAGACAGGGAGAGGGTGGAGGCATTTGAAATGTGGGTGTGGAAGAGGATGCTGAAGGTTAAATGGACTGACAGGATTACAAATGTGGAAGTGCTAAGAAGAGTAGAAGAGGAAAGGAGTTTGATGGACACGATAGTAACTAGGAAAAAGAAATGGATAGGACATGTTTTGAGAAGAGAGGGTTTACTGAAGGATGTTATCGAAGGAACGGTGGAGGGAAGAAAGAAAAGAGGAAGAAGAAGAATTAAAATGTTGGATATTCTAAGGGAGGGAGGAGGGTATGGGGAGATGAAGAGAAGGGCACAGGATAGAGAAAGGTGGAGGAGGAGCACCTGAACCTGCAGATATGCAGAACACTATTTATTATCTATGTTCATTACCTTATTACCTCCTTCCTTCAAAACTTCCCCATTCTCGAGCACTTCTTTACTGCGAGTGCGATTGTGCGATCGAGTTCCTTCTCTCGGTATGGATCGGCATGAGGAGAGCGTTGGTCGTAGGGTGCTGCAGAGGCGGGAGGGGCGTCGGCGTGGACATGTAGAGAGGGGAAGGCTGTGGAGGCTGCGGCAAGTACAACCCCTGCCTCTGAGCAGCCGCCTTCAACCGTGACGTCAGCTGCTTCTTCCACTTAGTTCTTCTGTTCTGGAACCACGTCTTTATTTGAACCTCCGTGAGGCCCAGGTCCCCGCTCAGCTCCGTTCGTTTGCTTACGCTGAGGTACTTGTCCGCCTGAGTTGGAGAGAGGCGTTGGAGGTTGTGTTATGATAATTGCTCCAGAAAATTAAAACGAAACGAGAGTTGCCCTCAACATGACTTTGGGTTGGGTTTTTACAGTGCTCCTTATAAAATTGCTCATATTTTAATCGGGCTAAACGGTTTCTTGAGAGAACGATTATATTTAGTAGATTTTTTAGTATTTATTACTTTGCAGACGATGGAGTAACTTTTAGTAAAGCAACCTTAGTATTATTACAGAAATATTTTTTAAAACTCATTCTAAATATAATTCATAATAATTTATTGGTGATTCTTTACGGCAATTTAAATATTTCAGCATTTAATAAACTTTTCCGAGTTTTTGGCAATCCTTAAAACGCGTGTTATTGTCAAAAGAATATTTAGGAAAGTTAAACATTAAAAATTTCTCAAATAGCATAAACGGAACTAGGCGCATGACTTAAATTAATTTTTTTAGGAAACCTAATATTTATTGAATTTGTGAAAATTTTGTTTCTTTAAGGAATCGAGATAAACGTATTAGACTACAAAGAACAAATCAACTTTTTACAATAAATAAAATACAAAATTCTCGTCTTTCTGCCGATAGCATAACCATCAACTCCTGGAATGAATCGAAAATACTGAGACATTATAAACAAGAATGGGAAGGTGTACTCGATGTCGGAGTACACACAGAGTTTCCAAATACTTTCTTTGAGATTTCGCAATCCTGAAAGTTCTTATTTGTGTACTATAACTAACATTAACATTCAGTATTACAATCGTGGAAAAAATGTTAATTTACAATTTACAATCTCTGGTTTGGAGCTAAATAAACCCTTTACAACTGCTCATGTATTCTATTTACTTTCCGTTGTCAATATGAAACACCTTTCTCGTGCGCTATGTACTGGTTGTTCCTCCAATTATACTGAAAGGCGCCTTCGGAGGTGGTCTGAGCAAACACCGGCCTCCTCGTCGTTGCAGGTTGGGGAGGGGGCAATAACCATATTCCGGGAGCAAAACGGGACTGTGCACCAATGCCCGCTGTGGAAATTCTCGCTGTCGATTCAGGTTTATATAAAAGGTATCATTTTAACTTTCAATACCTTATCAAAAGAGGTTCGTGAAAGCTAGTAAGGGAAGTGTATACACCGCAGGTTATTTCAAAATTTGAAATATGAAATCTATCTTTGTTTGTGCCGATGTTGTAGGTCCCGTTCCGTTCTTTATAGACAAACCTGTTGACTCAACAAATTTTAGGAAGCGGCGTGTAGCACATTTTAGTGTTTTCGTCGATGCTGAAAAGCACTATTATCTTCGTGATGTCCGTCCGTCTGTCCGTCCATCCGTCCGTACGCATATATAAGGGAAGAACTGGCTGAACCGATTTCAATCAAATTTAGTACATAGAATCTTCATATAAACATAGGACAAACATGACATATTTCGACCAGATCGACTCAGCACATTTCCATTTCGTTTAAATCGGTTCGGCCAATTCCTTCCGAATTCATAATTACAGAAAAAGTTTAACTTTGCAATTGTGGCATCCCTGTTGAGTCGATCTGGTCGAAATATACGTACGGATGGACGGAAATCACGAATATAATAGTGCTTTTCAGCAATGACGAAAAGCACTAACAAGTAGGGGTGTACACGGGTTTCTCGTAGTACAGAAATGCTTTACGCCAAATTTGCCGTAGTATTATCGTATACTAATGTATTTGCTTTAAAATCAAGAAATTGGTTTGCTCATATTGTGGTAGCCCTGCTTTTTGATCCATTTTAAACACATTTATTTCGATATCCCATTCTATACTCGTACTACAAACAAAATTTCTTTTAAATCAGTTCAGCCAATACCTTCCAAATTCATAGTTACAGAAAAATTCTAACCTTGATATTGTGGTAGCCCTGTTTAGCCGACACGGTTGAAATATGCTGTTTTGGTTATTTATTTATATGAAGATTATAAAGAACATATTGGATTAAAATTCATGCTGCCAGTTCTCTATAAATACGTGTAAAAATATAATTTTACTTTTTATTGTGGTAGCTCTGCTCTTTATCTCAACTTTAAACATTTTTATTTCATTATGGTATGTTGTAAAAATCTTATAAACAAAATTTAATTGAAATTCGTTCAGCCAATTCCTTCCAAATCCTTAATTACTGACAGATTTTTATTTGTAATTGTGGCACCCCTGTTTAGCTGATTCGGTCTAAATATAAAAATATGGGTTTTTATATATATGCATATCTTAAGTATTAAATTTGGTTAAAATTGATAGAGAAATTTCAACACAAATATGTGTTAAAATATTTATTTTAATTCTTGTATTGTGGCAGCCCTGCTTTCTATATCTTTATTACAAATCTTTATTTTCCTTTTTTATGTTGCACGCCTCCTCACAAAATTTCGTTGAAATCGGTTTACCCAAGTCCTTACAAATTCATAATTAACGAAACGTTTAACTTTGCAATTGTGGCACCCCTACTGAATGCATCCGGTCGATATATGCCATCTTGGTAATTAACTTATGTGAGTATTCTATGTACCAAATTTCGTTGAAATCGGTTCAGCCAATTCTTCCCTGATGTATGCGTACGGACGGACATCACGAAGATAATAGTGCTTTTCAGAATGACTTCGTCGTCGGTGGGTGGGAAAGTGAAACTGTTATGCTATTTTTAACAAACCTTCCGAGTAGCTAGAAGATTGACATTTGGTGGGATTGTTTGATTCTTAAAGTAAAAGCCATTTAAGAAACCGATTTTTACAAAATCGATCTGGGTTCGATTCCTGAGAATGATTTCCATTCTCCATAAAATAACATGGAAAAATCGATATTTCGACCTGTAAGCTTATTTTATTTTGCTTATTAAAATTCACATATTTTATCTTCGATCTCCGGACTAAAACTGTATTAAAGAAAAATGACAATAGTTTCTTATTCTTATAGTCTTTTATCGCATTCGAATCGAAATCTCTAGAATTTAACGTTTTAATATAATATTTTGACAAAATTTAGCTTTTTTAAGAAGTCGCCTTGCCAACCGATTGCATTGTTGAACTCGAAATCCTATTACTCTCACATATGCTCCCGTTCCCTCCGGACCTCTATGGACCCTCCCGGCCCAATTCATAGGTATCAGAGATATCTCAGAATTATATTTTATCTTTTCCATATACGTAGTACATATATAGTCCAGTCTGCAGAGGATTTAAAAATGCATTAATTCCGAGAAAGCTGGAAAAAAATTTAATCGATCAATTTCAAAGTCCTTATTAACATACTAAGTTTTCCTCCCCCACCGAGGTGTGCTTCAGAAACCATATTGGAAAAATGGCCGCCAAAAACGTTTTTTTTGCAAAAATCTCGTTTAGGGTTTAGAGCAAAAATATCTACTACACAAATAAAAGAAGATTAAATTATCTGCAAAAAAAGGATCAATTCATTTTTTCTCTAGGCCCAATAGTTTTAAAGCTATATCTGGGAGAAGTGAGATGCATTTTCGCATACATGCGCTAAAATGTGTTTCCCTACCATATTCTTTTTCTTACTCGCCTTCACATATCTTTCCGCGTTTGTTATGAAAATCAAAACATTTGACGGTAATATTATTAAAATAGTAACGTCGTTATTATTATTATTTATTTATTATAATGAATTTCCAGTGTTGTGCTCGTTTCCACACCACCTAGGAATAGAGTAATCCTCACGCTTTTTACAGTGGCTTAATCCACTGTCGTCGACATATTAGAATCTTATTCTTTTTTATGTTGACCGTTCATCAGCTTCAATACACTCAGTAGTAGATGGTACTGCATTTACTTTTCTCTCTCGTCCTCTTTCGGATCTTCGTCGTTTTCGCAGTCGAGCGGTTCGCCATGGTTCCTGCATTCAGCAATGAAACTTTGCAGTTGAATGTCGATTTCTGGGTCTCCATCTAAATCGTCAATTACCTATATTATTTACATTCGTACATTGTCCCCGACAAAAGGAGCAAATGGTAGAACATTGTAGTCTAGCCTTACTACAGCCGCAAGCTGCTTTGCATCCTTGAGTGCACTAGCACGAAATCCCTTTCAGTAGGTCCTTCGGAGCGTGATCTTGTAATGTGTTAACTGAAAGAAGGCAATTTTTTGAGTTTCACCAACCCCATCCTTGAGGTATCTTCACGTTTCCGTAACAGTGTTGAATTTGATGGTACGTTCGGAAAGAGTGTTGTCGGGCCGCAGCTTCCGTAGGAGGTAAGGAAGCGAGGTTAAACTTGCTCTTTGTAAATGAGCTTGCAAAGCAGTGGTATTTGTATATATTCAGAGAATGATCCTTTATATCTGCTCCATAAATAGTTAGAATAGAATAAATTGTTGTCCGACTGCCGCAATCATATCTGGATAATCATTTGGGTCCTTGAAAACGTGAATTCTTTGCAATTCTGGATATTACTTCAATAGCTTCATAAATTTTACTTTACTCTGCCTGAAAAACGCTGAAGTGGTATCGCAATCACTAAATTCGTGCAGAAACATAATGTTGTCCTTCATTTTTTATTTCATATTTGAAACTATGGAAAGAATACATTTTATTGTCTGATTTCTCCCTGCTCAATTTTATAAAGTACGTACATTTATGTTGGAGCGAGATTCAGATAAGGCTGTAAAGAGGGCTAAAAGATCAGTATCCTCACCAACTATAATTACTGAATCATACACAGCTGACATTTTAATTGCAGTATTAACTATAAGGGTGTCTGCGTCTTCCACAGACTGTTTGACAATGATTCCTGCAGTTTGAAGTTTGTCACATAATATAGATATAAGTCATCTTTTATTTCTGTCGGATAAAAACTTTCTCGCTGACATTGGCTCACTAAAAATTACGTCCGAGGAAGTATGTTTGTTTAATCGACGAAGACGCTCGGCAGATTTCGTACTTCAACAGCTGCATCTTCCGGATACCTATCAAAAACGACGACTGCGTTTTCATCGTAGCACTTTTTCATATAATCTACGTACTTTGTGAGAACCAAAGCGAACGTTTCTTGTTGATACCACACAACTCAATGAAGAAGATAGCCTCCGTTTACTACGTGTATGTTTCTTCCGAAATTATTCCCAGATTAATCAGAGGTAAAAATAGGTCGAAAAGTATCGACTTTTTCGTTTTGCGCATTTCAGACTCGTCGAAAAGCGACAATGGATATGACGCTAGCTCGTACTTAAAATAGTCCTTTAAATCTTCATCTGATTTTTCGCTAATGAAATTCTCTGAAAAGTAATGCTAGGTTAATCGGTATAACCTCATCTCGCACTTTGATCGACGAATTAACTGTTCTTGTTTCATTTAAATTTCACGTCGCGGAAATTGATGCCAACCATCTGTCATAGGAGACTTACTGATTGTACTGAAGCTGATGAACCATCAACATAAAAAAGAATAAGATTCTAATATGTCAACGACAGTGGATTGGGCCTAATGGGGATACCACTGTAAAAAGCGCGTGGATTACTCTATTCTATAACGAATTTGAAATTGACCGTTTAAGCTTTTTCCAGCTTTCCCGGAATTAACGCATTTTTAACCTGTTTTTATGTCTCTACCGACTGGCCTAATAGAGCAAGTACCTATTGTTTTTATGAAAAAATTCGAATTCGAGATTTGAACGGAAATACACGTTTTGAGGTCCCCTGAACACGTTTAGACTATTTTCGCGATGATGTCTGTGTGTCTGTCGGTCTGTCTGTATGTGATAGGATTTTTCCTTTCTCCATGTAGTATAGGGGAAAGTATTGTTTTTATGAACATGAAAAAATGCGCAATAGTTGAAATGATTGTGTTACCATATGACCTATAATTATATTCGCTGAAGACGTCTGGCGTAGCCCGGGCATCGCCGGTTACTTTCAGCTAGTATACACTAACAATAAACATGTATATAAATTTAAATGCACTATGGGCAGGGTTGCCCCTAGAGAGTGCGGGGCCCGGGGTAAATCGGCTTGTGCGAAACCCTATTAACATTTACCACCAGGTCTATCTTAGGCTTTCCTTACAGTGTTACCGACGAGCGGGGCCCGGGGCGCTCGCCCCAATTCGCCCTACCCTAGGGACGGCCCTGACTATGGGACCTTGTACATCCTCGAGATGAAATATTTTGCAATATCTAACAATCTCTATTAACTGGTCTCTTAACAGGCAGCATGCTTCCTCTGAATGTCTTTCATTTTCACAATCAGCAACTATACTGAAACCAGATATATTAACGGCATCTGACGGTAGAGTTCATGCCTCTCCAAAGAGAAGAATGTCGCTAGATGTGAAACACGTGTCATTCTCAACTTGTTTGCAGTGCTTACCCAAACTTTGAATGTTGTGATACATTATTTGCAACATACTTTCACGGGTTTGGATGACTTTAAAGCTCAGCACTAATAGGTTTTCATCTATATGTGTCTGCCCCTGACTCTTGTGAATTGTCAAAGTCTCTGATGGGACGACGGGGAAATAGTTTTCTCATTACTTTGAGATTACTATGTTTAGCTCTTTTGATTGTGACCGCCGTCTCTTTTCATGAACTTTCCACTTACACCGATCGTCAGTCAATCCGGCGTATCCACGTTGTAAATCATCATGTATCGAGCACCATCTTTGCAATGTATAGATCTTGGCAGACCCATTGTGTTTCTTGTAACAGTATCGCGAAGTAAAACTGTTTTCATTGTTCTTTTTGTTGCTTTAGTGCCATCACCAACTACGTCTGACGCCTCACTGATAGCTTTATCTCCCGCTATGGACCGTAAAACTTGGGCGTTTCAGTCATTTGCCTGGATATTTCTTGAAAAGAAATAAATTGCGTTTTATCGCATTGTTTATTGAGGAACGGCAGGAAATGTGCGCCCTTTAAAGAGTTGGATGCCGTTCTCACTTAAAAAACCCTTTGCAAGATTATTAAGGGCAGTTTTGAAATTGCTGTCTTTCTGTCTAATTATTTGTGTTAGTTTGTGGACTATAAACGTAGGCATATATTTATATTTCCTGCCACATTGAGAAGTTCAAGTTTCGTCACTATTAACAGCAAGAAATCGCTTATTTCTACGGCACGGTGTTACCGCATCATACCGCATCGCCATTGATTGATCTGAATGCGCGATTGGCTTGTTATGGAAAACGGAATGCAAATTATCACCGTGAAAAATCTTGTGGAAGGAAATGTACTCTGCGTCCTTTTCAAGAAGAATAGATGCAGGGCGATACCCTTCAGCTGGAGCAATTAGTATTCCTTTTTCTGCTACCAGAAACGTTTCCTGTCCTCAAGGATTGATAGGTTGAAGATCATCAGCTTCACCTTTGAACTCATTTTCGTGGACGATATTAGTCTGTTGAGGTCTTTCACGTTCTCTGTTCTGAAGCCAGACAGGAGTTTAACGTGAAAAATAGCTGAGAATATAAATTGGAATTTTGTATGAAAAATGATTTTTCGAAACAAAACTCGGTGGTTAGCGGTTGCGTTTAATGGAAATGTATATATTACTAATCTATCCTAGCCTATTCCACCTGCTATGCCCGAGTTTCTCGACCTTTTTTGTTCCACAAAGTCTCTTCCTGCTTCATTATCGCGTCACGCCAAACCATTTCTCCCTAATTTCACTGCATAATATATATTTTGTAATACAATATAAGCATAAGTCAGTAACAGCTGCAAATAAATTCAATTGCTGTGTTAGTTATCGCCTTTTATAGGAAAGATTTTTGATTGTCTCAACGATAGTAAGAGCTGTTCTTCATCTAGTTCCTTCAAAAATGTAATTTTATTATTTTAAATGAGGATTACAGACGAAAAGTTGAATTCACATAAATATATTGCTGGAAAATAGAGAAAAACATCGACTACATCGGCCTGCGAAGTGAGATACTGTAAGCTGTAACACTGCCCGAACTTAGATGTATTTCTTAGAAATATTTCACGTAAATATTTGTGAATAATACCAGACCTTGCAGAAGTGTATGATATCAGCACTTTAAAAATATCTGCGTTTATCGCTAATTTCTTTTTGTAACAGTCTGCACAGTTGGGGTGCAGAAGAATATTCTTATCTCTACCTGTCTGTTTCTAATGTGTCCAAAGAACCTAACCCACGATTCCGAATCTAGCATTTTTCTAATGAATAAATTCAAGAGCTTATGGAAGGGTGTGGGCGATCTTTGCTCCTAGTGGAAGGGAAGAGTGAATTTCCGAGAACATGAAGCGGTGTGAGGGATAGGAATGCCTTTTACATGGAATGCAACCCGCGGATTTGCCACGTAGACTTAATACGACTCGCGCACTGATGCGAGTTTGAGACCCCTGTATTCAATGTTGAACATCTCTCTGTATACGTAAGTAGGACCCCTCAAAGACTGAGAGCAAAATCCCTTTAACTCGATATGTCCGCAAGGCGCCGGATATCCATCGGATCCGTCTCCAAGAAAGGCTTGCAACGCGATAAAAATATTCTACCCTTAGGATAACTACCTAAGCGAAATTATTGAAAAAATAAAATTCATTCTTTAAAAAAATAGACTTCTTTAAGCATTAGCATTTATATTCACAGCACGTTGTAATTTCTTAAGAAAAATAATATATTTACACCGAAATTCGATCAGATTCGAAGATATGGGCTTGCAACCTTTCCATGAACCAATTTGTATATATTGGATGTGGACCTGCTGTGAAAATATAACAATGGGGCTCTCTACTTTATTTGTTCTATAAAAAGGAGTAATTTTTTATGAATTCTTCAGGGGTAGTCTATCAATACAATCAACAGCGCAGATAAGAAAACTAACGTAAAAGTGCAAAAATTATATACCGGATTGGTAATTCTTTTGAGCCAAAAAACAAAATGCAATATGCTCGCCTCTCAAATTTCTTATTCCTTAATCGACTATTCCAAAGAAATTAACATGTAAATTTGAACATTATTTTTGTTAATAAATTATTCGGGAAAATTATTTATGCGTTCTGCCACGGTTAAATTTAATCAAACCTCTAGGCTATGGCATATCAAAGTGCGCACCAAGCTCTATACACATATATAATCACACGAATTGTGCGACATATATCGGTATACATTTTATCGCTTAATTTATGTATAATTTGTAATTTAAATAGCGACACCCAAATATTTTAAAAAGTAAGTTAAGAATTTCCCGGCGACGCTAAGTAGCCGACAATTAAAGAAGCTGAAAACATCATATTCTATTCGTAGTTAGGCATCACTATAATAAATATTACGCCTATGCAGCCAATCGTTAATTAAAATCCACGCACCTGCACTACTTTATCTACTTTATTTCGTTACAAAACGCAGGAAATTTGAAGTCATGAACAACGAAATTAAAAAAGAATATTATTTACCTTAATGAACTGTTCCTCATTATTGCCAGGATTATGAAATGTCCCAAATATACACATTTGGGAAAATCTCTTTTATTCTTCATCGATTTAAATTTTTTGTATATTTACTATTGAAGTGTATTTTTCTTTCAGTCTTTGGTGGCTAACAAGCATGTTTTTACTTTCTTGCTCGCAGTAAAATGTTTATAAGCTTATAAAGCTTCAACACACCATGTATGATTGTTCATCAATTAATTTACGTAAAACTATACAGACATAGTTACATATTTTGATTCAAAGCACAATCAATTCCAAAATTTGTCGCAAGTTTGACCGTTCTTCACTTATCAAAAAGTGTCATCACATCAAAAATTTCAAATTTACCTGTCAAGTGCATTAAGAAAGAAAACATAACCTTTAAATTGGTATATATAATCGAAGTTTCGTAGCTTATTATCTTAAAATATTTGAGATATTTTGAATTTATCTCTGAGACTGAATCAGAGACAATATTTTTAAAACTAAGCTTCCATGGTGCCGTTTGTATGCTGGTAAACTCTGACATTTTGCCTTCGATTCAAGAACTCCAGCGAAAGTAACATAGCATTCTGCACACATTTCCGCGTAAATTGAAGTTTATGACCATCTTTCAACATGAGTGTTTTGACATAAATAAATAATTTTGAGGAGAGTCATAAATGTATGATCTTTTAAATTTATAAAGCTGCTAATAAATAATCCTTTGTAAAAACTGTGTTAGAACAAAATCCGACATTCAGGAATTATATCGCTTTCCTCGGGAAACAAAATTTGCACTATTTAAGCTTCCGCAGAACATATAATTATTTCCTCGGGGAGGAGGCATATATTTTGCAAGTACAACCCATTACAATACTTCCTCACCACATATCTCCACATTCAGTTACGTCACTATCTCCTGTTAATCAGCCTGCGTGATCATAGTTAAGACAAAAAAGATCGACATTTATGTGTAATAAAATTAATTATGTACTTACTTAATTTCTTCTTATAGCCATTGAGACTTATTGATCTGGATGTGTAACTAACAATGACTTTCGGCGAACAAAACTACCTAATGAAATACAGTGCAACCTCTATTATCCGAACTAATTAATGCAAGTGCGTGTTCGGATTATCGAGATGCTCGAATTACTGGATTCATGTAAAATAACGAGGAAAAATATATTATGTATTAAATTTCTGTAAATAAAACACCAATTAATGTACTTTAATACCATTAAAATGTCTGTGAGAGATCCGCGTTGATGGACGGGAAAATTGTACTACACACTAGGCCGCGGTAGCAGGAATGATAACACGGCCGGCCGCGCCGATATATCGCTCATTCCTTTTAAAACAATGTTTCAAAGGATCATTTATTCAGCCGCAAGAGGCGTTAGTAATGGACATTTGTGCCCGACTTTGTTACGAAATAAGAGCTTAAAATTTCACTTTCCGATGCTCGCTTCGCTTAACCGACACTTTACACCTGGTGTTGAGAAACAGTTCGGATTACTGGGGGTTCGGATTGCCGTGGGTTCGGATTATAGAGGTTGCACTGTACATGATATCTACAACATTTTACATTTGTTCATTCTTGCCTATTTAATCACCGTGGCCACATGATAAATATGATTTTCCCATTCCTTAAAGTAAGCTTCATCACACTTCGTACTTTGAACTCTGCTTCCAGGCGCTCCAGCTGTTTGGCGCTGTAAGCCTGACGTGGTTTTCGGTCAACTCCATGTCTCCGGGAGCGCTTTGCAGCGGCTGCTTGCGGCTTCGTCGCTGAAAACAAGAGAGGAGCAGGAGCATCATTATTACACTAATGGCGAATAACAAGATAACTCAACTGCGTGCTATAAATTGTTATGAATGTTACAACAAAGGATACTAGTAGAAGGTGCTTGCATACTGCAAGCATTTCATCTCACCTAGAAAAAACATTAATTTTTAAGACAGATATTTCATCATTACAAATATTCTATTAATTCTAAAGATTTCACCTCTGCAGCGATTTTCGTTTTTCCCACATGTAAAAATAATAGTTTAAAACAATCCCCAAATGTTGCAATTTTAAACATTTTACACTTTCTATATTATGGGGTTCTAATGCTACACATTTTAGCCAAATTTTAAAGTTGTAGCACTTCTAGAAGTAAAATAATATTTTTCTAATTGTTTAAATTTTAAACATTTTTAACGGTTGCCGCAATATATATATGGAGAGATTGAAATGTTTATTTGTGCAAATGCACTGTTCTTTAAATAATTTGAAAATCGCAGCTTCCTAGCTTATCCCATAGTACCTAAAAAATTATTAAACTTTAATGTTCAAATGGGGTTAAAACAACCTTTAAAATTTACAATTTTTAAATTTTCGATTTTTATAGTTGGTTATGAGAAAAGTCCTATAATCTTACAAAATTTCAGCTTCCTAAACTTATTAGATTGGTCTACACAATGGATTGCGTTTTCCCATGCTAACTTATGGGAGATATTCCGGGGTCTCTGGAGTCGAACCCAAGACACTGTAAGCAAAAGTGACAATAATTTCTAATAGATATTGTGACCGTCTAGCAGCACTGAAAATTTCAGTTTTCTAGCATACCGGCAAGTGCCCATAATTAATTTACAAAAATGGCGCAATGCTTTTCTTATGGGAAAAACGCAACTTTCGGAATTTCTGGAGTCAAACTCATGTCACTTAGGTAAGAAGTCTCATTTTGTCTGAAAGTTTCTCCATCATATCTACAAAATCTAAAACTTTCAGCTCTAACTCTCGTAGTTTGGGCTGGACATTAGTATCCTCCTATATGTTATATCCTCCTCCTCTGTAAGAGTCGTCGGTATATAATGATACTTACAGAAACAATTTATAAGCTTTGCTTAGGTTAGCGTTGCACGAGCATTGAAACGATGTCAGTCGCAACGGACGCCGTTAAGAATTACATGGAATTGTATTGTGTTTGTCACAAGGCAACGTCCGTTAAGAATTGACGTAACGTCGGCGTCTAGTCAACGCCCGCTATACTACAACGCCCGTCACGAGCTGTTGACGTACGTTCAAGAAATACATAGGAGGTATAATAGTAAGTAAGTAAGTAAGGTATATAGTGGGGATTGCCAGACTAGAGTTGTATAAGCGCGCGAATCTGGCTGAAGCTCTTCTGATATCATTTGTGCTATGTGGTCTGCGAAGGCAAACGCTTGTGTTCCGGCTCATTTTTTTATATGTTTATAATAGATATGCAAATAGATCTAGTTTCTATGAATTTATCATATTTCTGACCTGTAGTTATATAAATATGGTCTGAAATTTTCGTTGAGTTAGAGCCAACATTTATTCAGGAGTAATCTAAAGTCTCATAATGGTGTCATGCCGTATTATTTTGTCCTTTATTTTGGTAAGAAGGCGAAACATAGATAGGAAAGTAGCTTAAAAAACCATCCCATCTTTTTCAACCGCGAATACAGGGCATAGAAAGCACAACATAAACCCCTTTCATTATTTACCTGGTGTACTCACCTCTTTATATTAAGTTTTTCTTTGAACAAAGATGCACAAGATACACAAATCCAACTCCTTTCCTGATGTCGTCCTACGAGTTGAGATCAATACTGAAGAAAATACGATGATAGATCAACGTGCGTCAAACCAACCAGCACAAAACATTGTAAATCGGCGTGCGTTTAAACGGGCGGATGTCGTTTCAATGCTCGTGCAACGCTATTTAAACCTCATTTTATATAGACGTGTTAATTTCCGGGATAAAGCGCAAAGCCCGAAAGGCCAAGAAAGCTAGACCAAGCGGACCGAACGGAGTGAGGGGTCTGGCGGCCGAAGGCTGCAGAGGGGTGAACGCCCACGGTTGATTAAAGGAGGAAGTCAGCTGCTTGTGAAATTCTGCTGATGGTTTTTATTTTAAAAAAGTTCGAGTTAATTTACTTAACCCTCCAATATTCTCAAATGTCTTATTTTTAATCTCTTAATGCAAAAATAGTTTATATAGAATTGAATCATTTTTTCAGGATCCCGGTCGAATGGTTACAGTTTGGTCAATTAAGCCTTATACGAAATTTATCTCAGTAAAATTAATTTATAGAAACCGATCGTTGTTTAGAACAAATGGCCAATTTTGGGGCGGAGTTTCTCCCGACTTGTAAATCATTTCGAAAGCGGTGTAGAACGATTAGCAATAAAAGAATGAGGTAATAAATGGAAGCTACGCTCTCTATCAACATCACATGCATGGGCTTGAAACATAACATACAAAATTCCACAACATCACCCTCAAACGCGTGAAGCAGACTAAATTTTGTTTTCCTCATAAAGCCCTGCTCGGTATTCATCAATATTTTCGACCATATGACTATTGTATCCTAATACGCGCCAAAGAAATGACGACTCACTAATGTCGAGAATTTCATTCAATCCTATTTGTTCATTTATTACTTATGAATATTCTTTCAGCACGAGGCGAATCTAAAGAAGAAGAAAAAATCTTAAATATAGAGGTACGAAGAATGAAGTAAAAACAAAGAAACATATTCTAACAACATTTAAAGGGCGATTTAATATTAAGAGAGAAAAATGCTTAGGCGAGGAGATAAATTTATTTTAGAATTAGAGGTAATATAAAGAAGAGTTTTGAGAGGTAGATGGAAGTGGTCAAAGGTGTAGAGGAAGTGAAGTCCTGTAGAAAAAAATATTTATTTGTCTTCCATTTACTCGCCCGGCGGCGGGGGCTCTAGCCTCAAACTATGAAGCTTCTCAACTGCCTCTTGTCCACAGGGCGAAGCGTGATTACGCAGAAGGATGTGCTATGTGCCCAACCTTCTTCTGCTGCGACCCAAAATTGACCACCAAAGGACTTCGCGTCCCATACCTGGGCTATCGCGACCCGTGCTTCTAATTGCGCTAAGATACAACATAGCAGTAAATACGCCCCTGCCAGCGGACGCTACTATTGTATCGCTACTGCGCCGCAAATTTGGTTGGTCTCTGTCGTGAACATCTTCGAGCGGGGGTGCGGATGGAGAGTTTTCGGTTGATCTATTAATCTGCTTTTCCCCATAAATTTTCCCGCATAGATGCTAAAAGCTCCGAAACAGGAGTGTGGCTTGCATCAGCTGTTAAGACTGATAAACGTTAGGCGATTTTCAATAATAATATATAGATAACAATCTGTCGGAGAAGTTTTCTTCTGATAACACCCCGCGACCCTGATTTGGGTCGCGACCCCGAGGTTGGGAACCACTGTGCTATCCCATAGACATAGAACGTTAGAAAGGGAAGCATTGTGTCGGTGTCCTCTTACAAAGAAGTCTAATTCGAATTGCTGAAAATGAGTGTAAGCATTTTCTGCGACGTTTGTACAGAAAATTATTTTCTGGAACGACTCGTATTTTTGCTTTTCAAAGCGTCCATTGGTGTGGAAAACTGGTAAAAAAAACTTCAAATGCCGAATTTATGCGACGATTTTAAGTAATTTCCAATTGCAAATAAAAAATACACTGCAGCAGTTCCTATATTTTTAAAAGGAGGAATTAAACGCTCGTGGAATCGAACTCGGACCGTTATTGTTCACGTTAGTTACCAGAAATCATCTTCAGTCAACACGCCGAGGAAACACTGAAAAATGATCAAAATCGAATTTGCCGTTCTCGAGATATTCGCGTTCGTATAGCGGGATAGGCAGAATGACAATCACAGAAACGAAGCTAATCACACATTAAGAGACTGCATTCGTGGCTTGTGACGCCCCTTACAGCCCAGGCAGGTCAAGTGGGGCCACTGCGACTGCGTGCGGCCGCCAGAGAATTTTAATGCTGCCACCAGCAAAATTACATTTTGTAGCATTTCATAAGAACGAGTTTCAATACAAACTCACTGATCGAAATCTTAAGGCGGCAATGTAACTTGTTTTGAAAGAAATAATTGTAGGCAATTTTCCTTTTACCAAGTTACTATACTTTGTAAATATAGTATTTTTTCGTATTGTTACGCATATGTTTATGCATTGTGATTTTTATATATTTTGCCATTGTGACGTTTTGAAACGCGATGTGAAAATATTAATATAAAAATTCATAAACGTTTCAGTGCATTATTTTATCTCCTTAAATTTCATAGGCGCCTTACTTAGAATATCATATATCACTTAGACCATAAATTTAACAATGCGGCCACCACAACATGACAGGTGGCCGCGCCTGCGGCCACGACGAATTTTTCTCTGAGAACCACTGCTCCAGAGTCCACCCTCCCTGGGGAGTACTCTTCCTGCCTCACCCGGCACTGTCCCGAGGAATGGCTGCATCACCGATGCTATGCAAATAAAAAAATGCTGCTATCACTTTATTTCATGTTCACTCTCTACTCGCGATCCTTTGTTTCTCCTCTCGTGCTACAAAATACTGCTCAATCGCTCCTTCCTACCGTACCGTTGATTTTCCATCTCCCCATTAATTTATTTATTTTTCATCTGGAGTTGCCCTACAAATTAGAACCAGGTCATCCATGAATTATTTTTTGACGTTTTTAGGATTAAAAATATTCCAAATTTCTTCCATAAATTAATTATGAGAATGATCCCCATGCAAACAAAAATGAAGTGTACTTTACGAAAGCAAAACTGATAATCCTCACCCGCTAATTGAACTCCTGGAATACATACTTATATAAAGCCATGGCCTAACTATGCCCCCGCAATCATGGCTCCTGAGCCGAAGAACCAGAATTGTAGTAGTAGGGAAATCAATTGTGTGCGCGGTCCAACTATTTTGTCCAGAGTGAGGAGGTATCTTTTTCAGATAAGCTAATGATATCAGGAGTTCCTAAAGGTATTTATTTATAATTGATGCCATAGTTCAATTGTGAAATCGTATCTATGCATTTGCAGAATTGTAAACATTTTGTTTAATGGCATGAAGAATGCCTAAATCTTATGAGTAAATATACAAACTAATTAAATGCTTTCCAGCAACAAGAAAATAATGAGTTTTTCAATGCTGTAGGACGTTTTCGCCTTAGAAAAAACGGAAAATAACATGTTTGAAGAATAAAGCTCAATTTTTCTGTATAAAAAATGACTTAAGTAACAAAATAATTTTAAAATTTTAACAAAGAATAAATAAGAAATGCCACAAAAATAAAATGATATTAATACAAAGAATGTAATACGTATTATCAAAGAAATAACATGATTACACACTTTTCTCCGCTTTAAATCTACTATAACCTTTTCCTAACTACGTACCATAACTATGGTTAGAATATTTCTAAGTGACCAAACCGGTACAAGGCTTCATTTTTAGTCTTTTGGTATGTTATACTGAACCATCGGATTACCAACGGTGGTCCATTTTATACCCCACGCATAGTATTTTCAAATGTTCAAATTAATTCTTAATTTTTGTATTTGCTTAAAACCAATTTAGGATTAAGAATGTGAATTAAGTTTTGTTTCACTTCATTTTAAAGCAATAAAAAAATTATAAAGCTGCTGGGGTCCAAAATGTACTGGCCTGTGAATATTTTGTTCAAGACGTTCACGAATGTTGCAAATAAAACTCTTTTTTTAAATGTTGGACGCAGCTGGAGTAAATTCACTAATAATATGGCTACTGAAATTTCCTGATTGCGATAAAAATAAAAACCATCGTCGCAGAATATTCTTGTTGAAGCTAGGGGAAGAAATGTGCCGAGAACATCTCAAAGACAGAGCTATAAAGGGAAAAAACTGAAAATGTCTACAAAGTTTTCTCTCCAGTTTATAGGATTTGAACTTGAAGAACAAACAAAATCCGATGAAGACCAGCATAAACAGCGGCCAGGCTGAAAAAGAGGAAGATGTGCCAAGGAAACAAGTATGATATACTGATCTGCTATACAAGGTGGAAAAGTATACTCCATAAATGGAATAACAGAAGTTTCAAAGGCGTTCTTAATGGGAAATACGTATGAAACGGTATCGAAAGATTAGGCGATTCTCGAATTTTTATCCCCGAAATTATAAATCGGGTCTCGGGGACTATCTTGTAGTAAATGTTGTTCTCTATCCAAATAATTTTTTAAATATATATATCACAGATCATACAAGAGCATGGGAGAGAAATATATGGATTTTTAATTGTTGTTTGCTGAGAGAACTGTCTTAGCAATCGATGTAAACAAAATATGCGACGTTTTGGTAAGGATTTTCACGAATTTTTATCTCCAAAACTATAACTCGTAATTATGTGGCCTTGCGGACTTTTTTTTAGTAACTGTTGTTCTCTATCCGAATAATTTTTTTAATCTATACCTTACAGATCATATAAGAGCTAGGGAGATAAAAGTTTGATATTTCACTGTTGCTTGACGGATGCCATTTAACGAAATACGAGTATAAGTTTATTAAAGTAATTATGTAAAGTGGAAGTTCTAATTGACGAATTCAGTTAAAATCACAATTGGGCGATAAATTTTATTAAAGATCACTCATACTTAATTACATTAAAATCTGTCCAGCGGTTTAGGAGATGAAAGTTACGACGGACGGACGGACCAGACGTGCCTATAAAGCGTTCCGCTATTACCGCTTCGCTGGTAAAGAACGTCTAAAAACGGAAGAAAAACTGTTCGGTAATCCGAGAGTTAAATATAATATAACCTAAACCAAGCTAATGGCGCTACTTAAAATATGATATGGCTATATCCAGCACAGACAACAAATATGTTATTGAGGGTCACACACCTTGAATGCTGTGGTCGGGGCAGGGTATAGATACATCACAGTATACATGACGATATCATCAGTAATAGTTCTTGCTGCCTAAAGAAAACCGATACAGTTCCGATTCTCTCTCTTGTAACAAACTTTGTTATAATCAGTTTAATGTTAAATAGCATATTCCGGGATTTTTATTCCAATTATTACTAACTGGAGAGGCATGCCAAATGAGTGACTCCCCTGGGTAAAACGTATGATAACCAAGAGTATAAAAACATTACAAATTTCCTCGTAAACAAAAACTGACGAATACGAAGTTAGAGGAAGTTGAGGATTGTTTGTCAAGCTAATATTTGGTGAAGAGAGTGATTCTTTCTAATTCTTTACTAGGACATATTCAACGCCGGGAATTAGGTAAAATATTCGATTTTTCTCACACCTGCCTATACCTCTGGCACTCCAGTAAATCGTTACAAGTCTTCAACATCTAACTTTAGATATTTCACTGGATTTGCGAGAGAAATTCTTTCGATATTCTTATGGTTCCTTCGATAAACGGTTCAATGATGATTGAAAATGGATATATTGACTACATGTTCAAGTAACAGCAAAATTATGGGATAGGCGTAGAAAATATCTTCCATTGGTTAAATATCGATTCAACAAAAAGAAATCCGTGATTTATGAGCGATTTGTGCTTATAGTCCTGTAATATTTCTTTTGGTTATACCGTTTTGATTAAATAAATTAGATGAAGCTATAAACTAACGATTCGAAAAATAGGACTACACCGCATTTGATTTGACGATCTGTTTATCACATCTGAGGTCGGATACTTTACAACAGAAATCCGGATATAGTACATTCAACCGCTCTACCTCTATATGAGAAAACTATAATTTATCAGGCAACGGTTTACGAGAATATCCTATGGCTAATAGTTGAAAAATCGATTATAGCAGACGCTTCCGAAAGGAGCACATTTCCGTGCGAATATATTCCTTCGGAATAAGCCAAATCAATGAACATGAGACTGTTATTTTCATCCTATATGAACATATCACAATTGCAATATTCAAATTTTACAACACCCTGCTACTTACTGTGAGCTTTGTACACGCATTATGTTCGACCCCGTTGCTATGTCTAAATAGTTTATTATATTTTCAAGTTCCTCGTCCTTGGACAGCCATAAAAATAAAACGATACAGCATCTAAAGATGGCAAAAGTCGAAAATAAGTGACAAAATAAAAATAATATTAATTGTGGCTAATGTTTCATTTCCCCATCGTAAGAATTGTTCATCTTCGAATTCATCGCTGAAAATGTCTCGAATAAATAGGTGAGTGAACGACAAACGGAGTTTCTGAGTTACCACCTACCCTTCATTATGGAACAATTCTTATCCTTTGAATCATCATGATCTCAGCAATATACCTTCTCGTGAACCCGGATATTTAATCAACCTTAGTCCTATCATTCCGGAATAATCCAGAAATTCGATACATAAAGTCAGCCATAAAAGAAGCGGCAAGTTTGATATCTTACTCGATTTATTTGTATATTAAATGGCAATCATATCAATTCCAATTGCTTCTTAAGGATATTTTTGGTGGATACATATTGGGAAATAATTGTATCCCAAGTAATTCTAAATTTTTCTTGCTTTCCACATATCTTTTGCTAGAGAAGCTGACTACAATAAATTCTAACATTTGGAGCAAAATTTCAATTCTAGAGAATTCTATTTTTTGTATGGCTTAGTATGACTCTTCAAATTGGAGGAGACAAAAAAATTAACTGAAGATTTTTGTTTTCAAATCGAGTACTATCACATTTAATAATTATATAATACCTTACTCAAATTCTTAGTTCTTTCAATTGAACATTCTTTACATATTGTCCAATTACTTTTTGCATAAATTTCGTTTTTGTAATAATTTGCGAAATTCACGCGAGGTGTAAGATATCAATTATTCTGATTCCCTTAGATTAAAATTTGTTGTTACATGTAAATACTTTGGTTCTACTTAGTTATTTAATTGATGAGTAGAAGGACAATGCTAGTGGTTTGGATACGTGAAGTCGATAGATTTCTTCCTTCGACTATAAACCGGAGAGACTCTGTTTCTGAAAACCGCCCGAAATCCGCTGAGTTGACAACCCTAGTTGGATGATTTCATGGCGTCCTCCGTTTCTCAATCGCATATCTCTACCCGAAAGCCAAAATTTCCGCAGATTGGGATTCGACGAAAACGAGGGCGATGCAATCGAATCGGCAGCTTCGCAGAAATGAAAGTAGTACCGCGTCCATGGCCGAATCCTAGAATGCAGCACGCGAATTCGGATGGCGGATTCCATGCTACACCACCGAGAGCACCAAGCACGTGCTTCGAGTGATATGACATCGAAGTAACCAAGCATAAATGGTTCGTTTGAGGGTTTGTGGCGCGGCGTAACAACAACCTACGACACGTAAGGTTTTCCGACGTTTAATTTTTCTTTTTATTTTCCCCACTCAAGTTCTGAAGTAGAGGAAGGAAGCGTTTGCCCTTCAGGGGACCTGTAAAGCTTTTGGTCTCAAAGGCTTCCTTCACAAAAATCACTCACCTCTCAAACAAAAGTGCTGATCGACGTCGCCGAGCCACCCGGCGAAGAGCGGCACGTCGCAGGGCAGCGCGGGAGCGACTCGCGGGAGCGGCGCGGGACGGAGGGCGGCGGGGAGCAGGCCGAGAGCGGGATGACGGAGCGCGTTGGCTATGAGCAGGTAAAAGGGGTCCTCCGGGTCGGACCTTGTCGGCGTGGGCGACGTGGAAAGGATGCTGTCGATGGAGAAGGCGCTGCGGCGGTTGGGGCGACCGGAGGGCGGCCCGCATTTGGGACTCGCCGCGGAGAGGCGACCCTCCATGCGGCGGGGCGAGGCCGAGAGAGCGCTGTTTCGGGCGGCGGGGGCAGAAAAGCGGAAGTCGCCACGAGGGACGGTGCGCGTGCGGGAATAAGGAAACGGTAGTTGGGGCGATTATTCCTCTTCATCCGAGGCCTCTACTAGACTGCCGCCTCCTAAAGGGGGCGTCGAACCGCCCCCAATCCCCGAATTTCGCCACCTCCCCTCCACCCCTCGAGGATTCCGCCCCCTTCTTTCAACTTCTCTCCTTCCGCCCACGAACGACTTCCCCCATCCGTGGCCGCCCCCACCCACTCGCTTCCCCCGACCTCCCTCTTTGCCATTTTACCTCCCCCTGGAGGGAGCGGCGTCGATAATGTATCGCCATCGGAAAAACACCTTGATTTCTGCTATCTTGGATCGTGTCTCTTAATCCCTTAAAACTTTTATGGCGAATAACTTTTTACACCTGCTTAATTTGTACATTTCAACATTTCAGGCTGCAGTGGAATAGATCGCGTATATAAGCAATACATGAATTTAATAAATTCTATTTATTACCTTATCCAATGCACATTTAAAATGATAAGCTAAAGCGGCATGACAATTACTATCTATATAAAGTTCAAGTTTGCTAATTTTAGTGAATTTTGGATTTTTTCTTATAAAATAGTAACGCGATGTAAAGGCAATTCTTGCGCAAATATTTATTTATAATATCTGCGGAAGAAACAGATGATATTTTAAGATACGGACGAAATGTCTGTTGAGTTTCGTAACTAAGTTTTCCGAATTACCGGTTCATTGTTTATGATGCAGTCGTAATGCTGTGCATTGATTTTAATCCAGCACTAAAAGAAAAACTTCATCACGCGCCCTAGATCCAAACCGAAACACTCGGAGCGTTCGTTTGACGTTCGAGGCATAAGGCGTTTCTCATTTGGCTCACTCATTCGATTAACCGTTTACTCTTTGCAGACACTACCCCAATAGTGGACTTGCGAATAATTGACAGTTCGTTTGGTGTCGCCGTCTCTCGCGACAATTTGGAACGGCGATCCTGTCAACGCACCCAATCGCCAAGGAGTGGGAGTGAGCGGTGTCCCGCGGAAGATATTTTGTTCGTTCTTTTCCTCTGCATACGCCATCCTCATTACCAAATACCTTCGACGTCTCTTCACCTCACCGTCTTATTTCTGCATTCAACTTTTTATTCAATGGAATCGTTTTATCGAAATCGGAATTCCTCTTTCCCTTCCGACATCCTGTTTCTCCGCGTGTGTCTCTCCTCTCGCTTTCTTTTTCACCATCAACACTCTCATTCTGGTGGCTATTTATCTATTAATCTTTTAACTTTCTTTTATCTTGTAGAAGAAAGTAAGTGTTTCGCTGATAGATGATCAATATCTGATGCTTTTTTTCAGTTATAACAAACGAATAGAATGGAAGTGAAGGTAAAAAAGATGAAAAATAAACCTCCCCGAAATGGCGTCGTAATAAAGGCACTGATGAGAAGAGAAATATTTTTATTTCAACTTCAAAGGAATACTTATTGTACAAAAGCTCATCCTCCGCCGCCTAAGACGATCTTCTTCCTAAACAAAGTCTTATTCGTTTAATAATTTCACCGAGAAAGAAAACCAGAAATTAATTTCCTTTGATTTCATCATGAGGTAGGAAGAGATTCATCTCTGTTCGTCCCGGGAAACAGTGCCAACGGTTAAATCCTTCTCTGCGTGACCATTAATACGAAAAAAAACGATAACCTGTTTTGCGTTAGATTTCTTTGTGTGCGCGTAAATGCCGCTAAGAGGGATTTCACAAAGGACGGATGAAAGCAGTAATGAGCTATTACTCACGTAACAAATTAAATGCCGTCGGTGTCAAGATTTCCGCTTCGCTCCTCCACTCTTTCCCTCTCCTCCTCATTACAAACGCTGTGAGTCGCCTCTTTCCCCTTTCTCTACCACACTCCTTCCGTCGGCCTCCACCTATCCACCCTCCCTCCCATCGCATCACCGCGCTTTCACCCCTCCTTTCCTCCCTTCCCCGTCCTCATCTCTCGTCCCGAATAAGGTCATTTCTCTCTTTACCAATTCCTTTATCCTCAATCCCATTTGACCACCATTTCGTTTTATCCGTCATTTCGCTACGATCATCAGCTTTTTCTTTTATTCTCCTGTTCCTCTTCGCTCGCCTTCTCTTTCTTTCTCATCCCTACTGCTTTTATCACTAGTATATTCCATCTCCCACACTTCATTTAAGAAAAGATTATGTCCTTCAATCCCTGGTTAAAATATCGGTTAACTAATCTCTTAAATGCTGCCTGACACACCTTCGTGAACTTCTTCTCCTTAAGCTGTTTAACCAGCGCAATGATAAAAGTGAAAGCTTATTCTCGCCTCGAAATCTGGCATCGCCATTATTCTTTTAGAACATTTAGGTCGCCTCGCAGAGGATACTGGTGGCACAGGGGATGGAAGCGCCATTGTCCACGGAGGACGCATCCTCGATCAATTACAAGCGTCGAAGGAATCGGCACTGCATGAAAGAACGGTCGAGATTTATGGGAGCATTTGTGTACTGAGAGGGAGAGAGAATGGCGGAGGGAGAGGTGTGAGGGAAAGAGGAGAGAGGGAGCAATCTCTGAAATCCATCTCTCGGACGCCTGGTGATAAAAGGGCCGTAAACTTACCATTATGCCACTTGGGGAGCCTCATCATAATTTTCAACCAGAAAACCCATTAGCAGCACATTGGGGCTGATGAAATCTTCCCCACCCCACATTCAGCCTTCTCTCTCCCCCTCCCTCTCCCTCTCTCCTATTACCCCTCCCCTCTCCTCTTTTCCTCTTCCCCCGCCGAACGGCACGCGAGGCGCAAGATCCCACTTCGCACGCGACTAACCCTCCCTCGCCACCTCTGGTCCATCGGAGGAGAGAATCCGGCCCTGGAATCCCATTGGCTCGCGGCGAGGATCAACGAAACCAATGGGGTGAAGCAGCGACTGCGATTGGGAGAGAGATTAAAGGAGTTTTCGGAGGGATGATGCTGGGAGAGTGGAAAGGGAAAGGAGAGTTGGGGAGAAGGTGGGATGAGGTAATGCATGACGACGGGTATCCAGGGAAACGGGACGTCCGGAACACCTGTGTTACACCCCTCACCACCCATTAGCGCCTTCCTCTCTCTCCCACGGCACCACTCACCCGCACCCTCCTCTTTCCCTCGCTTCGCTCCCTTGCGTTGCTCTCCACCGAAAAAGCATCCTCCTCGATCCCCAATCTCTAACAGCAGTTCCAACAACTTAAACAGTTTACGAAGCTAGGTCTCCTAAGGACGAAATATATTTATCCATACACGCACGATCCTCTCCCTAATTTAGAAAGTTAACATATAGTTTAGGCGTCATAAATCCTACGAAGGCATAAAAGCGTAAGTATGCTGATGCGAAGCATACACTAAACCTCTTTACGTAATTTTTGAGCACTGAAAGAGAAAATAAATGCCAGAAAAACAGGGTGGTGACAAAGATTTGTATCAGATGCAATGATCGTTTATAGAATAGTAAAAACAGAAATAGAAAAGAAAAATGTAAGAATTTTGTTTTGATGCAATGATAATAACCATTGAAATAAAACCCAATCCAGAATAAAAAATATAGCAAACATATTTATAGACATGTTTTAATTTATACAACATTAAATGATAATGGGATCAGAAAAAATGTTCAAAATAAAGTGAGTTTTTTTGAGATAATTCAAAATACTCTTTATCATTCATATTTGGTGTTCGTAGTTTAATTTTTACTCGAAATTTGACAGGTTTACGTCCGATGCGGTCCCCTTTCCTGCAAATAATCGACAAAACGGCCGTGCAAGAACCGCCGTGCAAAACTTAAGAAACGTTTTCAACAAAATTGACTTCACTCGTTTTATTCTTTCTTTTCATATAAATATGTTATTTCTTCCATTATTTTTAGTTTATTATTCACGTAATAACGTAATAATGCTTCTCTAGATTACTCATCGTTAGTAACATGTACGTTTAATTTCACTTAATGAAGAAAAATTTTGTTTATTGATAATTGAACCTTTCCCACCTTAAGTGGTTAGCTGCAACCTGTGCTACTCAATAATCATCAATGTAAAAGATTTTATGTTTTAGGGTTAAAAAGTCGACTGGAGTCACTAAAGAAATGTTACAATTACAATGGGTACGAGAAATGTATTATATGCAGTAGAAGTAGGCTATGGGATTATAAAATTGATTTTTAAAACAATTTAAACCTAATAAATTAATATTAGCACAACAACTTAATTATTTTTTACATGGTAGTCAACAGTGGCGAATTTGGAAATTTCCGCCCCTAGGCCAAATTATTTTTCCGTCCCCTTTTAAGCGCTTTTTTCCTAAAATAAACGCTCATGTATATCGTTTTTCTGCCCATCCGCCAGTCTGCGGATCATAATAGTCTGCGTAATATTAATTTTTTTATTTCCGCCCGAAATCCACTTTATATTGCCGCCCCGAAATCTCGCCGCCCCTAGGCCATTGTATAGATATATAAATTTAAACTTTTATAATTTTTGAAAATATAAAGCAATGCATAAAATATATTTTTAAATAAAAATTCTAACTTTGACGTACTTTGTCTGAATATTTTTAGATTTGCAAAAAGTGGGTATCGAAAAAAAAATTCCAAAATGTGTCTTGAAATCAATCATCTCTGTAATCTTAATCTTTGATTGAATGTCTCAATGATGATAAAGGTAATTCAAATATCCGGTTCAACATAAATGAATATAAAGTGATAATTCAACAGTTCATGTGTACGCAGAATATGATTTTTGCTACATTTTCATAAAGAATATTAGCCTTTTTATTAACAATAACTTAAATATTTGAGTGTTAAATTAATATTTATTTATGGGAAAATAAACTTGTGGCATTTTTGTGAACGGTTGGCGCCTTTTGCAAGCGGCGCTTATGGCAAATGCCACCTTCGCCATACTCTAGTTACGGCACTGTATGTGCGCGCGCGCAATGAAACCGCCACGCTTACCAACACCACCACCGCTACGCTCACCGCCACCACCATCGCCAAGCCCTCCACCACTACCACCATTATCATCAAATATTAAAGCAATTATTTCAAAAAATCGGATGAGACAAGAGTAAACACCCACTTCCGTTTCACGGATTTTTATCAAAAACTATTCAACAATCCCTTTAACGAAAATATCATGTATGAAATTTCGCGATGTCATGTAAATAATAAAATATTAATGACTTAGTAGGGCTGATCATATAATTCGCGAGACCTTTGTTTACGGCGCAAACTTCAGGAAACGACCACTAGAGGCGCTCACCCTGAAGCCTACTGAGTAGGCTAGGTGCGTACATGTTTGTTTATGTGTCTGTAGAGGTGCGTTCCAGAGCTATTTTCCATAGTGTGCGAATGACGATCGTTTTGAAAACAGTGCCATGGCAGACTTACAGACTGAACAGAGTTATGTATTTCGTTACCGTGTTAGACGAGGTTTAAGTGTTTCAAAAACAGTTCAGGAAATGAGTGAAGCTTATGGTGACGAGTGTCTCAAGAAAACTGCCATATTTAAGTGGCACAAACAATTCAAAGAAGGACGTGAATCTGTTGCTGACAACCGACGACCTGGTCAGCCGACTTCTTCCACAACTCCTGAGCAAATTGCAAGAGCTCAGGAAATCTTGGACGAAGACAGACGAATTACACTTCACCAGTTAGCATCCAGAATGAATATTTCTTATGGCAGTGCTTTCAAAATTGTCACGGATTGTCTGAAAATGTCACGAATCTGTGCCCGCTGCATTTTGCACAACTTGACTCCGGAGCAGAAACAGAAACGTGTTGATTTGTGCAAGGAAATGGTCAAACGGTTTGAGAGGGAGAGCCAAGCATTCTTAAACCGCATAGTGGCAGGTGATGAGACTTCGGTGTACCACTATGATCCAGAGACTAAACAACAGTCAAGTGAGTGGAAGCATACTGGCTCACCAAGACCGAAGAAATTTCAAACCGCTCGTTCTTCTGACAAACAAATAGCTCTTGTGTTTTTTGATGTGAAAGGCGTTCTTGTCACACGTTTTGTGCAACGTGGAACGACTATGAATAAGGAAGCATGCGCCGAGATGCTGCGAGTTAAGCTTCGCCGTGCCATTCGTGAGAAATGTCCAGAACTTTGTGAAGTGAAGTGGTTTCTTCATCACGATAGCGCCAGGCCCCATACTGCGAACCCTGTGCAGCCAGTGATAAAAAAAATCTGTGTAGAGTTCCTGCCACATCCCCCTTATTCGACTTAGCGCCACGTGATTTCTATTTGTTTCCGCAACTGAAAAAATTTTGAAGGGTAAGCGTTTCGAGTCGGACGAGGAAGCTTGCAGAGCCACAACGACAGCACTAGCAGCATTTCAAAAAAAGAGTTGCAGGAGGCATTCGACGCGTGGATGCGGCGATGGAAAAAGTGCGTACATTTCAAAGGAGACTGTTTTGAAAAGGAGAAATTGTCAGATGACCTTTCAGATGAAGATTAAACTTGTTCTGTGCTCATTCCGTAAATTAAATGATCAACCTCTATAATGTCTACGAACTGTAATGCCAAGGAAATATTGAATTTTTGATTTGCCGACTAATCTCCTAATCGATTTTATTTAATAAAACAATCGACAATCATTTACAACTTTCCTCACTCTAATAGTAGTAATATAATCCGTATGTTCACGTTCATTCGTTCGTCGTAAATTACCCATTTATTTTCACTTACAAACGTTGTGTATACATGAAGAAAATAGACGTATATACGTTCATTTCTTCGTCGTAGATTATCCATTTCCCTCCATTTTCCAAATGTTGCGTGCGCACGAAAGAAAATTAAATTTACTAGTTTTACCCGCAAAAACGTTTGCGAAGTCAGCCAGAAATCTGCATGTTTAACCGAGCAGTCACACTATCGGAGATTGATTTATCTTGCAATTACCTACGACTCGTCTGTGAAAATGAGGTTTACTTAATAGCGAAGTGAAACGAAATGATGATGGCTGCAACAAAAATTTAACTCATTGTAAATGAATTATAAAAATGACATACGGCAATTTAATCTCGTGCATTTCGTCAGCCAAACCGACTTCTTACGTCGGTTTTTAACGTGGAATATACGGAGAATGCTATCAAGTAGCAAGTAATGGAAGAAAAAGCTCTGCAAAAGTGCTTTTTTACATTTTCAAATGCATATATGTCGACTGTTTTTAAGAGTTGGGCCTTGTCACTTTTGTTATTTCCGTTGTGTAACAAATACTATTGAACCGCGAAATTTTATAAAACTGATGAAATCGACTATTCGAAATTCGTAAATCCACTCGTACTTCTACTATTGGGACTAATTACGCAGTGAGTTTGCTTCAGCCCTCCCCCCACAACCCCTCACTTGGACAAAAAATAACAATTCCATGGGTCTGCTTACGCTGTCATCACGATGACTGTTAAATAACAATGGCGAATTATAACACTGCGTTCAAATGATCGCGCCAGACACGGAATACTCTTTGTTAACTCCGGTCGAAACGCAAGAATACGTCGTATTTTATACAATAATAAACCCTGAAGTTTGAGGTCGTCACGACAGGAATACATATTCACCGACTGACATATCTAATATTCACGTAGATAGGAAGTTAAAACCCAATCTACTGCGAAAGTGACGCCGCTCAAATTGTTGGAATACTTTTGGAAATGATTGTACATTTGACAGTATTATCGAAACAGATATTGAAGAACTGTGTTCTAGCTCCATGCAAGTACGGAAGAAATCAAAGCTATCTTAAGTACAATGAAAAATATTTGGAATTGGGCTTTTACTGGGTTGGGGATGAAAGCAATGAATTGCCCGTTTGTCATATGTGATAAAAATAATTCTAATGAATCTATGGTTCCAAATAAATTACAAAGGTATTTTTCGACGAAGCATAGCAATCTATTATAAAAAATATTGATTATTTTAAACGGGTAATGGAATCTGAAAAAGAAGAGCCCAAGAAATTTAAAAAATCTTTTAAAATTTCTGACTAGGATCCAGAGGTCAATTATTGTTATTGTTTTCCTAACTTGAATATAAAAAAATCGATTGGATAAGAGACCCATTCAAGGTGAGTGCCAAACAGGAATATAACTTAAGTTTAAAATAGGAAGAAGAACTGATTGAGTTTGAGTTTGAGATTGATTCTTTATATTCCTATAGAAAAGTATTAGACGAAATGGTATAAAAGGAGCCGTTTACAAATTGAATAACGAAAAATGTAAGAAGGGAATTTATAAACTGTTTTACTGTTCATTACATGGTGGAAAGGGTCTCTTGCGCGATGTTACGTTCGGACATCTATCTTTGTCTTCTTGGCTGGCGATAGTGAAGACCTATTCGATAAAAAATAATAGTAACTAATAACAGATTATTTTGGAATTATCTTGAAATTTTCCCAAAAAAATTCAAAGTCTGAGCGAAAAAAATCGGTTCGAACCGGTTCAATGGTTATTGCTGGAACGAGACCGGAACCGAACAGAAATTTTTTGATTTGTCTGAACCGGAACGAAAACAGAGCGAAAAAGGATTTCGGTTCGATGCCCTGCTTAAATCCAAGAAAAGATATCGTTTCTCAGACGAGGTTACCAAATGGAAAACGAGTTATCTCGGGCTTGCCAGTTCGTGGCTCATTGTCAGTATTTTAACCTGAGTTATTTCTGAAGTGGCAGAAAACGTGTTAATGGAGCGCATGTCTCTTTGTCCTTACCCTAGACCAGCAACCTCTGAAAAGGCAGAGTGAAAGATCGTAATACGAAATCACTGTTCATTTTTCATACGACGCACGCGGTTTGCTATCCTCTTTCGTCTCGATCTGTTCGCATATTTATGTTGCGTGATTCGGTATTAAGTAGTTATCATTTCTTAATTCAAGAAAGAATTATTGAGCTCACCTTACGGCTGAAGTAAAAAATGAAAAACAATATGTCTCGAATAGATATAAAAAACTGGTAAAACCTTATGAGCATTTCGGCTACAAAGCAGTCATTTTAACTTGCGATTCACATACAATAGAAAAGATTGCGAATTCTTAATGTAAATGTTATTTCTTAATGGATGAGGAAGTTTACCACAAAAATTATTATTCGATATTTTGTTGAATATTGATGTATTTACCAGTTTGATTAGATTGGCCTATTTATAATTTTGACACTAGGTGATAACAGTTGTCACCTAATAATATGTTTTACTTCATAAGAGAGAAGTTTAACTTCATATTTTCCGTTTACAATCCGTCAAAAACTTAGTAAAACATATAAATATTTCAAGGTGACCTCCAGGCTATTGCAAAATGGTGTAAGGATTAGCAGTTGTACAACTACTGATAGATATATTACCATGAGTATCACGCGATACATAGCATCGCTTCAGAATTCTGTCCGCGGGCAGATCCAAGATTACCTATATGATAGACCTAGTTCTCCACTCTGTTATAATTTCCGAAATATTCTTAAATTTCTGGTAACTCTTTATCCCTTTCAAGTTTCTGTCAGTTGAATTCTTTTCCTTCCTCCTCTCTCTTTGTCTTTTAGGTTTTCCTTCGACCACATCTTAAATCAGCGTGTCTCCTCAGGAAATGTCCGATCCATTTCGCCTTCCTCATTCTAATCTAATCTATTATCGATCTCTACTCTCCCATTCTTCGCAATCCTTCTTCGTATTTTTCTCGATTTTTCTACTTTATTTTCATCATTTTCTCCACGCACTCATTTAGAAGCTTTTTGTGCACCAAATTTCATAAGCATCCAAGTTTACATTCCGTGCCATGCGGTGCTCCGCGCATTTCACTAACTTCTTTCTTAACACTTCATTTATTAGGCGTTCTTTACCTGCGAAGCGGTAGGTGGTAGGAGAACGCCTTACGAGCATGTCTTGTTAGTCCGTCCGTCCGTCGTAACTTTCATCTTCTAAACCGCTAGACGGATTTTAATTAAATTAAGTAGGGTTGATCCCGATTAAAATTTATCGCCCAATAGTGATTTTGAACTGCATTCGTAAATTAAAACTCCTACTTTACATAAATAATTTAATAAACTTATACTCGTATCTCGTTAAATGGCATCCGTCAAGCAACAATCAAAAATCCATATTTTCTCTCCCATGTTCTTATATGATCTGTCAGGTACAGATTAAAACATTTATTTGAATAGAGGACTTAATTTTCCACAATAAGGTCCGCAAGACCACATAACTACGAGTTATACATAGTTTAGGAGATAAAAATTCGAGAAAATTCCAAGCAAAACATTGCATATTTTGTTTACACCGATCGCTAAGATGGTTTTCTCTGGGCAAACAACAATTTCAAATCTATATTTTTCTCTCCCATTCTCTTACATGATCTGTGAAGTATAGATTAAAAAATTTTAAATTCGAGAATCACTCAATCTTTCGATATGATTTCATAAGTATTTCCCATAAAAACGCCTTTAAAATCTCTGTGTACTCCATTTATGGAGTATACTTTTCCATCTTGTTTCATTTGTTTCGATGTTGCAAATAAGTCATTCGATTCATAAATTCCAATTCTAATTAAATTTGTGCATTTTACATCCCTTGTTATAATGCTTCCAACTTATGGATACTACTAACCTGTTCTGACTCCTTTCCTCCTACTAAAAATAGTCCTTATATTCAAGTCCGTTTCTACTCCCGATGTTGTCTATCATAATTTCCATCCCAAATTTTTCCTTGTAATCACTGATATATTGATCACTAGGGAGCCTGTAATACTTCGCTGTCACGTTAAGTTGATTTTGATTTTAAAATAATTCATTTGATCAGAACCCATTTTATTTACAATTGATGTTACCCTACAGTGCCCAGGAAAAGCCAGTATTTCAATACGTTTTATATTTTTAATTAATGTTTAAATATATAAATCACCATCTTCTTTCTTTCTTTCTTGTTTTACAAGGAAATTGTAACGATTAAGAAATCTGTAATCTTAAAAAACTCAAATTTGAAATATTTGCGCATTTAGGTTAGATTATTGCAAAAAAATTTATCAAAAATTTTCAATTTTTATGTTATACTTTTTTTTTTTAATTTTTGCTTTGTAAAAAACCTTGCTCTAATCTGACATTTGTCACTTTATTAATATGTAAAATTTTTCTTAGTTTTCTATCTATTCAATTCACACCGATATCCTTCGATATTTTCATCAACTTCATCCTGTTCGCTCTACAAAATCCTTTCTGCCAATCAACGAAACAAGCAGAGCAATTCAGATCACATTCCAATGCTTCTTTTTATATGATTCTTAGTACTCTCTTATTCCTCAGCATTTTCGGAAACAGAAAATATCATCATCTTGGTAAGTATTCTTGCAACGATCTTTGACGTACGTAATACCTCGACATACGAAATTTCGCTATAACGAACTTTTTATTAGGACATCTGTTTTACGTTTGCCATCAGCAATATTGCTAACATTAGGATTAATAACATGCAAATATTTATACAAAAACTGGTAAGTTTATGTGTGGAAGAGATGCAGTGCTGTAAGTTAATATTTACGTACAATTTTTACTTCTATTTGTGTGTTTTCGTGATTGTAATTTATATACGATAAATAATACTTTTCAATTTACAATCTTTTTAAAATGTGATTAGTAATTAATAAAACGTTTATGCTATAAGGTGTGAAGTTATTAAGATTGGGAACGAATCCCAATGTAGTAATGTAATTCAATATACGAAGTTTCAATATACGAATGAAGTTTTAGCAACGCATCTGTTTTGTATACCGAGGTATTACTTGTGGCAATAGAGTTAACGTTCTATACCAGGGTTTCCCAAGCTAAATTGACCACGGAACACCTTTTTATTTAATGTATTGACGGAACACCATCAGGGGTTCATGAAATATAATACGCACTTGGATTAAAGTAGACAGCAAAAAATGGTCTCAAAGACGAATTAATTGCTGCAAGAAATGTTCAAAATTTGATTCATATGCGTTTTATTTACTTTATAACAGAACAAAATATAACAAGATAACATAAAATTTTTCATTTTACATTTGTTGTTATAAAATATTTAAAAAATGAACATTTTTAATGAGAAGTGTTTTTGTGTCTTTTTATCACATATCCGCTTAATATTAGGAACAATGTTGCTGAGTCGGATCCTCATATTAGGTGCAGCATCAATTCTATCCCTATATTTTGTTTTCGTTGCAGCGTAATATGAAAACCCTGTTTCGCACAGGTACGTTGTAGCAAAGGGAAGAAGAACACGAACTGCACGTTTTCCAATGTTCGGGTACTCTTGAATTAGATTGCTCCAAAAATAATTTAGCGAAATTTCGTTAAAGTTTTGTTTCAGTTGAAAATCAGACGTCATATCAATCAGGCTCTCATAATCCTGCCCTACTAATGCGTCTGGTTTGACTGTAATTGTAAATGGATTTCGAACCCAGGCATTATCATCGTTTGTTTGAGGAAAATATTTTAACAAGAGTGTAAGTCCCTTAGGTGCTGTACAATGGCATTGCAAATATCTATATCGACAGTAGAATTAACTTCAATAAAAAAATCACTACGTGTTGGAAAACAATTGAAGTTTGTTTTTTTCTATGGAAAAGGTCCGAAAATCCTGTTTCCTTAACAATGATGACATTTTATCAAATGCTGTAAAAATGGTCACATTCTTTCCTTGCTTCGACAGATTTACCTCATATAATTTCGTAAAAACATCTGCGAGGTACGCAAGTCTCAGCAGCCAAGAGGTGTTTCTCTAACAATCAGACAGTCGAAACGTGGAATCCATGAAAACAAATAGTTCTCGACGTAGCTCAAAGAGTCTTACAAGAACTTTACCTCGCGAAAGCCGCCTCAACTCTGTATGTAGAAGAAGTGCTGTATGCTCAGCACCCATTTCTTCGCACAAAATTTTAAATAGTCTGGATTGAAGTGGTCGAGCTTTAATATAATTGATTATTTGTACTTTCTGGTCTACAACATTTTTCAGAGATGTAGGCATTTTTTAACTGCTAGTGTGTCTATGTAACACGCAATGACTACTGGTGCTTTCTGGTGCCACACTTTCGGCCCGCGTTACAGCCTCTGCAATGTTTCCCACCATTGCCCTAGCATCATCGCCACATACATCGACACATTTTTCTCCCTTGAATCGCATGCTTTTGCATAAAATTGTTGATGCAGTTGAATATTTCTTCACCAGTAGCGTTACTTAGCAAAGATTCACATAAGAGTAGGTCCTCTTCGATAGATATATCAAACCTATAACGGACGAATACAAGCAATACCGAAAGCCCTGATACGTCGGTGGACTCATATAGCTGCAATGAATACCCATCACAGATTTGCAGTAGGGAAACCAGCTCTTCTTCAATATCAACAGCAAGATCCTTAATTCTACGTGCGGTAGTATTGTTTGAGAGCTGTACTGGGACTATTTTTTTTACTACATTGCTCATCAAACATGCACATTACTATATCTTTCGCACAAGGCTTGATAAGCGATTCTCCAATCGTGTGCGATTCTCCGGCTAGCGCTATACGGTAACTTACTTTGTATGATGCCTCTGTTGCGCTTTCATTGTCTGACTTGGCAATTTTATTGATCGAGAGTTTACTATTTTCAAGCGAATCAATGTATCTTGAAAAACTTACATGTTTTTCTTTATTTGCAGCATGGTTATCTAGTTTCAAAATGCCTTCGAAGCTTATAGACCAGTCAAATTAAACACTTTTTTTACGGTTAGGGAATATAATTCATAAAGTTTTGAAACTTAGCACATTTGTCCGTTAAGGAAACCTAACTATCATATCAAAAGTTGACATATCTGTCGTGTACGCGTCGGCCGCTATGGCGCCAAAATGGCCGCCGGAACACGACCCGCGACTGGCCTTTCGCGAATAACTCGGAAACAGTTCAATCTACGGTAAAACTGTACGTACACAAACTTGTAGAGAATACAATTTCCTAGAAGAAAGGTTCTTTGCAATTTTTTTGCAACTGCGATGGTATAGCAGAAAATGAGCGTTTTTTGCGGAACGCAGGCCGCGCGGTCTTAAAAGCGTGTTGTGAGCTCGTTTCCACACCACCAGCTGTAGTAGAGCTCCAGACGTGTTTTTATAGTGGTATCCCCTTTAGGCACTAATCGACTGTTTATTTTAATTACTTGACATAAGTAATGACGAGGTCACAATTGATTTTAAGACAGCCTACCAAAAAATTGCTGGAATTGGAAAAGCTGTGTCAGGATTTGCTCAAACAGTAATTTATTCATTAAATCCTGATGCATTCACTGAAGAGGATTTCATTTCTACAGAAGAGACTTCTACAATGACTGCGATTCAGGAATTGGATGGAGCTGACCCTAGCAGAGTAGGCGCTGGTTCCAATCTTGAAGAGGATGGAGCTGGCAGCAGCGGACTAGGCGTTGTCCCTAGTCTTGAAGACGGTGGAGGTTGCCCCAACAGAGGAGGGGTTGGTCCCAGCGTAGGAGGCGTTGACTGCAGCGGAGGAAGCGTTACTATAACGGAGATTTCACCACTTCCATCCACTACTGGCTTTCAGGGTCAGAAAAAATCACGGCCAAAACAACACTCCGAAATCTTAACATCGATTCCAAGGAAGGTTTCACTAGAAGAAGCGGAAAGAAGAAAGAAAAATGTAAAGAGACATGCGTGGCTAAAGGTAAAAAGAAAAAATAGCAAATAAATGGAAAAGGAGTGAAGAAATCGATGAAAAGACTTCCGTGAAGTTTCTAGTTCTTCAGATCAAGAAGCAGTTGATGACGCGCAACTGTGCCAAGACCACGAGATTTCAGAAGATGTCAACACCTTGCCCCAGAGAAACAACACTAATGAAGTTTGCCATTTCTGTGGAGAATTCGTCCTCAACAGAGAGTTGTGGTACCGCTGTGTTCTCTGTTCTGGGTGGGTTCATTCGGAATGTACTGCAGTAGATTCTGCTTTGACCATTCAACAAATGTAAACCGTAAGCATTTTTTAAATTATTCCTTTATTTTTTCTTTTTTTTATTGTAACGTATGTATATTTATAAACTCTTGCTCATAAGTAAATTTCGTCTGATGCTACATGTGCGAATTTTGTTTTTTTACAGATGATTTTTCTTATGCTATTATTTTTGCGATCTATAGTCTGTTTTAGGCCTAATATTTTTGCCTCCCATTACCCCACATAGGTGGGAAATGGTACGTAATAGTCGTATATTCCCGTTTTCTTGATATTGACAAAGGCAACTTTGAGGAGAAATTTTTGTGTTCGGTTTCCGTTAAAGAAAGTCCGAATGCAATAAATATTTACGAAGTTCTAAAATCTTGTTTGGATTCATTGGGAATATTATTTCAACAGCAGCGATGCAGAATGAGAGAAATGGTGTACTGAGCTTCTTCAGAAATGACAGTAATTGCAACATTTTCAAGTTGCATCGTTTTGTTCACCAGGAAGTTTTTGTGTGTAAAGCTGTGTGTAAAACTATGGAAGATATTGAGGCATTTGTTAAGAAAACTAAAAATACCATTAATACACAAAGTATTCTAAAATTAGCTTTAGATCTCTACGTGACACCACAGACGAGAAACATAATGTGCTCCTCGACTATAATGCAATTCGCGGGTTAAGTTTTAAATCAAGTGTTCAACGCCTATTTGAACAATGCGACAATGTTGTGATTGCTTTGCAATCAACGAATATGGATCTTGCTCAGCGGTTGCAAGGCAGTGTTGTGCACTGTTGTATTCTTGGATGACTTTCTTTCTAAATTTAGTTCGGTAAATCGCCAGCTTCAACAGCCAGGCTTAACCATAGTTGATACGGTTTATATAATTGAGAAATTTCAAAACACAATGACAGATATAAGTTCACATTTGAAAGAAGAAAATTATTTGACCATTTTTCCTTTCCTTTCTAATTTCCTTGAATCCCAATCACAAGGAAACCAAAACGAAGTATTCTGAGGCTTTGAAATGCCCCTCTCCTCTCTCTTCACTGCTTACCCTTGAGCGTAGGAGTGGTAAAGAAAATCAACAACATGAGAAGTTGGTATAGGAAAGAAGTAAAAAAATTTGAAATGAGAAAAAGGGGCGGTGCTGATGGAGATACCTACGAACCATCTCTATGGTGCTTCCATATCCTGGATTTATTGTAAGACCAGGAGATCCCCAGAGAAAGCAAGTCAAATATGACCCCACACGAGATAGATACAAAGGAGGAAAAGAAGATAAGTAAATAAAATTATATATGATTGAATTTTTTAACTTCAGTCATAATTTTTCGCATTGGTCATTATTTTATTTGCATTAATTTCTTACAAATTCATTTATGTATTTTTTAAATATTCCAAAAACAATTCTCGCAGTTGATTTCCTTCTTCACTGCTGCTTCTGTTATGTCCTCTTTGTAGTAGAGTAAATATTTCCTAGTTACTTCCTCCGGATTCATCGTAAGATATGTCATTATTATTCAAAAATTCGTTGCAGTTGGTGTGGGGACATTTTCTGCGTAAAATATTGTGTAGTGCGCATGCAACACCAATTGATATATGAAACACACGAATCTATTTGGCAAAATTCCGAATACGTTTTCTATAATTCGTCTAGCACACCTTCAGCACTTATTGAAACGTGCGCGGTCAGAATTTAGCTGTTTTTCACTATATGGTTTCAAAAAACTTATCGAAGGGCAAATGCTTCGTCTCCAATGAACACGTACGGAAGCTGATTGATGGTATTCACAGGAGGCAATTTCAATTTACCTTTCAAAAGGGCTTTGTAAAAACCTGTGTCGTTGATAACACCGTCCGAAATTCTTCCGTTTGTTCCAATATCGAACATGATAAACTCATAATTGCTATACGCGATTGCCATCAAAACTACACTGAAAATTTTTATAATTGTAAAAATAGGATCCGATTCCAAGGGAGGGTAATTCGAATGTTTCCCATCAACTGCACCTGAGAAGTTAGGAAATTGCCGTTTTATTTCAAAATCCAATCCAATTTCCTTCCATTGTTCTTCCGAATTTGGAAACTGCAACAGAGAACAAAACAAAAGAATTGTAGTAAAGTAAAATATATATTGATTGAAGAGCTTTGAGAAAAGTCAACTGTAATTGCGTGAATAATTTCATTAATATTTTTCAGGATGAGGAAGACGAAAGTATATAACAGAAAACATCGCCGCAATCTCCAGAAACGCCAGACACGTTTGCTCGACCAACTGCATCAAGTACGCTTACATCGTTAGACAGTAGCTTTGCATCAACACCAACAAAATGTGCCAGAAGAAAGAGGAAATGTGAAGTGGCCAAATCCAACTAAAGACAAATGCCGACCAAGTTCCTATTGAAATTACGGCGCACATATTGCCGAAGAACTGAATAATTGACCGCCGATGATGGCTACATATTGCCAAAAAATCGTAAATGGCGCCATTTTTGAGGCGAAGTGTTGGACTCTGACTCTGCTTAAATTTTGGATCATTCCACGGCAAATATTTTACTTAGAAAAGCCAAATTTATTCGTGGGTAATTCGTCTAACAGCAACAAGCACGTGTAAAGGGGAGATTGCACGCTCAGTTTTTATCTCAGCTTTAATAAAGGTAAAAACTGAGAAAACACAGTTAAAACTTAGTTTCTGAACTAGAAAACGAAAACTAAAAGTTCAAATTGAGGTAAAACCCCCCTTTAAGACTTTTTCGCAAATTGCTGATTTTAAACGAATCATGAATTGATGAAACAAAATAATCTTGCGCAATCTTATTTTGTGTGCACTATTCATTTTTTTGACTTACAATTGTGTATATCAGCGGCTGTTTCCTAATTTATGGCTGTTAAATGTCAAGTTGGTTAAATAATAAAATCGTAGGAAAGAAGGACAAACTGCGTCCATCTCAAACTCAGGGAAGGACGCAGGACAATCATTCGTAAGAAAGACTGTTGGCAACCCTAGTTCTTGTTTGCCTCTTCCTTTGAGGAGAGGAGAACCCGCACCATTGGAATGTAGATCATCATTAGAATTTTCCCATCCGTGAAAACTTCACCCGCTGGTGGACGTTTTCGGTTTACGCTGCGTTGAGGACATTGCTGACTCTCGACGTTTCGCAAGCATTGCAGCCTGCATCATCAGGAGATTAAGTGAATTCCGATGGTAGGGGTCTATACTTATATATCCGCTCGTGCCTTCCTGAGTTTAACCGTTGCCCTTAGTTGATTGGCTCGGTCGAGTTACCATTACTTTCTTTTTAGTCGTACATATTATATAGATGAAAATATGAGACCCGTGTTTTTAAAAAAAAATAGCGTTGATAGTTTAGAAGTTACGCGAGATTGAAGTTTTTGGAAAAAGTGGGAAAACAACCGCGCCAGGTGAATTTGATCGGTAAAAATTTCAGATTAATTTATCGTACAGACTTGCGCTTGGTCTCATTTTAAAGGCCTTGAAAATCTCTTTCCGATAGTATATCGTACGTTACATACCACATTTATCGACAAATTTATTTGATAATTGTTTACATAATGTTAAAATGTATTTTTTATTATCTGCTCACCAATGTAAAATTCTGAAAAAAATTTCATCGTATTCCTCATTTGATTATCTATATATCATATAATTTTCAATATGGAGAAACAGATAGAATCTTTATAAAATAAATCGTTGTCTATGGCGCCGCGCATCCGCTCGATTCAATCTTGTGAGCGTGGTGAAGGATTCGGGAAGGAGTATTGTTCAGTAATGCTCGCATGATAAAACGAAAACTTTATTTGTTGCATAAAATTGCCTCAGTAGCTGTTGTTGCTAAAGAAAAAGCTTTTTTAACTAATTTTGTTTTGTTAATGGGGATAAAATGGTGGTACGTAAGAGTTCCACGGATCGCTTTAGCTTGTGGGAAACGAGGTTGAAGAGATTCAGCTACCGCGCGGTAATCTTCATCAGAAAAAAATGTACATTCACATTTTTAGGCGAAGCGGTAATAACGGAACGCCATATGAGCACGTCTGGTCCGTCCGTCTGTCGTAACTTTCATCTCCTAAACCAATGGACAGATTTTAATTCAATTAAGTATGAGTGTTCTTTATTAAAAATTGTTGCCCAATTGTGATTTTCAACTGAATCTGTCAATTATAACTTCTACTTTACATAATTACTTCAATAAACATATACTCGTATCTCGTTAAATGGCATCCGTCAAGCAACAATGAAATGTCAAACTTTTATCTCCCTAGCTCTTATATGATCTGTAAGGTATAGATTAAAAAAATTATTCGGATAGAGAACAACAGTTACTAAAAAAAAGAACGCGATGCCACGCAATAACGAGTTATAGTTTTGGAGATAAAAATTCGAGAAAATCCCGAGCAAAAAAATCACATATTTTGTTTACATCGATCGCTAAGATGGTACTCTCAGCAAATAACAATTAAAATCCATATATTTCTCTCCCATTCTCTTATATGATCTGCAAGGTATAGATTAAAAAATTTATTCGGATAGAGAACAGCATTTACTACAAGATGGTCCAGAGACCACATACTTACGACTTGTAGTTTTGGAGATAAAAATTCGAGAAATTCGAGTGAACCTGTTAATAACAATTGAACCAATCAGGTTGGTTTAAATAACACTTGAATAATAATGTGAATTTATTAGAACCTATGTTAAATAAACATCATTTAATTCCCAGCAATTATAATTATTTATATTATTATGACAGAATGTAATGATGTCGGGGTCTGGTCCGTTAAAAGAAAATACGTCTTTCTGGATACCAGTACAGAAAGTTGAAAGAGAAAAAAAGGCTTCTGCAAAACAGCGAGGAGTATTTCTACGATATTGAGAATCCGCACCTAGCTGTTCAAGCAACGTCACAGATAATATACCCGATACAAAAAATAAATTTTAAGAGCATAATATCAGTGACACTGAAATTGTTGATCTTCAAACTGAAGAAAATGCTAACCAAAGCAATAACAACGCGGACATGTCATCAGCAGAAAAATCCGATAAAAACGACGATGTAGACGAAAGAGGAAATCCAACAGTAGAGGTACATAGTGTTGAAAATAATACCGAAGAAAAAATGTTTGTAATAGAACAGGAATATAACGATGGAAACAACGAAGCAGGCATATCAAAAGTGACAGAAGTAGAAAAGTTCGAGACAACGGAAAAGCTGTTCGAGGACCCAGCTCTTTGGCCACCTTTGAATAATGCCACAATAGACATTATCAAACAGAAAGGACCCGTTCAAGTACGCGATATAAATTTCCCGAAAAACGATAACGACAAAAACCGATGTTTTACCAGTACACATTACACTCGAATAATGAGTAACGGAGAAAAAATGGTGGTTGGTTTATTCTGTATTCGGGTTTCTATTTCATTTAGAAACAACATCTGGTGATCAGTTAATTAACTGCTGCGCAAATTTAGAATCTGCTCTAAGTGATGGAAACGAAAAAGTTATTAATGTATTGGAACATTTTGATGAAATTATATCAATACCAAGACGAATAAAAGATTTCTCAGCAAAAAATACTTTGACCTATATAGTAGAAAATGAATTAATATCACTTTATCCTAATATTAGACCAAGACGAATAAAAGATTTCTCAGCAAAAAATACTTTGACCTATATAGTAGAAAATGAATTAATATCACTTTATCCTAATATTTTTATTTCAATAAGAATGCTGTTGACTCTACCGGTGACCATGGCATAGGGAGAACGAAGTTTTTCCAAACTGAAAATTACCTCCGTTATACTATGAACCAAGAACGGTTAAACGAATTGGCCACCATCTCCTTGGAGAATGATATTGCTGACGAGTCGGTTGCTGATGTCCTAGTGAGAGATTTTGCTTTGTTAAAATCTCAAAAAGTTCAATTTTAGTTTAATTTTTTAATAATTAATTAATTAATTAAATTAATTTTGTTAATAGTTAATAATTGTAACCTTGTGCAATAATAATGTACATTATACTGTGAAATAAAATTATGTACAAATTAAAATATTATTTGCTGATTATTTTTAATCAAAATATTTTTTATTGGAAACTTAATTTTAATAAACGTGGTTAGAAGTTTTTTATAGGGGAGCGGCCACATACTGTTTTGACCACAAAAAAATCTTCGACCCGGCCTGCGTATGAGCTAGAACACTGAAAAAATTCAGACTGACTACTCATGACTTACAAACAGAGGAAATATTGCGAAAACGGGAAGTTTTTAAGTTCAAGTGCCTAAAAAAATATTTTTATTCGAGAAAATCCCATTAGATTAACATTTGAGGATTTCAAATACAGCCCAATATAAAATATTTAAACATAGACTAAAAATGTAAGATGTACATCAATTAGCATAGAAATAAATTCTCTAACCGCTACTTTTCACTCCATTAACATCGTTGAGGTTGTTGTCGAGATATACGGTCTCAAACTCGGCTGTCTAGACTTTTTGCAAGGACAGTAAGCCTAAGTTAATATATCTAATATACAGAGACGGTCCTAGACAATTGGCGGCCCCGGGAAAATTCATTTTTGACGGCCACGTTTAGCATTATTAAATACTCAATATTGTGATAAATCACTGTTAATTGATACAAATAAAAATGCAATAATTTGAAGAAAAGTTTCATTTCAAAACATTATGAATTCATTTTGATGTTTGAAGTTTATTGTATCTTTTTTAGAAACTTCTATCAATTAAAAATTTATTTTTCTTGCTTCATGAATTGCAAAATCAGCGATTAAAGTTGGACAACCGAGCGATGATTCTACAGAATTTTAAAGTGAAACAATAACAAGACCAATCAGCCTTTCTTGTGTCATCGTTGAAAGCAAGTCCGTTTTAATTAATTTTAACTTTGAAAAGCTACGTTCACCACTAGATACAGTGACCCGTATAGTCAATAAAATTCCAAGCACATTAGAAATATTTGGCATAATTTCAATGAAACGTTTGTCACAAATATATCGCAAGGCAAGGCAAGTGCCGTTCTCCATTGATCCGGGATTATTTGTGACAATGCTTTAAGTTCAGTAAACCGGCTTAATCCGTCAGTGTAACTTTTAAATTCATTCTGTTGCTCCGAAAGCTATAGTTACAGGTCTTTTTGCTGTTTAAGAATATCACCATCGGACATGTTTTTCACGGTAAAATACTGTACAAAACGCCGAATTTTTATTAGGCTAGATATAGGAAACTTTATTATAAAATTAAAAATGGAATGGCTCCTTTGAAGTTAGTTAAGTCAGATAAGTTGTGTTTCCTGCTATAAATATAAGAAATGAAATGTTTTGAAATTTCTTGGTCGATGTACTTCAGTAGCAAAGAATTTCAGTCAAACAGTATCGCCCCTATATTTGCAATTAATTGTTAACCACTTAACTTTATTATCATTTTTATTGCCTTTAGGTTTCTTATCCATGTCTTTATTGAACAGTAATTTCTAAAACTATAATTATGAGCTTTTTAGATGTCGTTTTGTATTCCTTGGCCTTCGGCGCCGGATGGTCGCCCTGCTCACCCTTCCTTTTGTATATTCAGAGAAATGTAAAAAAAATAAAAATATGATTTTTGGATTGAATAGATGGGTATATGCGATAATATACGGCAGAGAAATTTATATTCGTTCACTTATTCTTATTTCGTTTCAAATCCTGACTGCCTGAGATGATTGTAAGTAATTTTAAAAAGAAAATTTAAAATGCAAATGAAAAATGTTTAGTAATATTTTAGTAGCGCTTTTTTGGAGCTATATACTATAGTTTTAGCGCCTATCTGGCGCCTTTGGAGGTTGGATCTAGCATCTGCGATGGCAACACTGGAAATAAATATGATAAAACATGAAGTCCAAACCAGGACTAATGCAGGCTGCTTTCCCAAAGTTGACGTCCCGAATAGGTTAATTATATTGACAGGAAATGTTTCAGTATGTTTTAGTCATTCCAAGGAATTCGTATACCATAAATATCACTTGTAGTTCATAGTTTATCAATGATACAGAAAAATTGGAAAGCAAATTAATAGAGCATTATCAGGTTTAAAATACTAAAAACAATGTCAAATTTTTTTTCTTATATTATATTTTGTGTATTTTTTAAAGAAACGAATTTAATAAATGTTACTGTTTATACAAAAATCTGATGTGGCCACCACATGACTTTCTCCATATCTGTAATAATTCTAAAAATTCCAAATAGGTTACATTATAATAAATATTTTAAGAAACCAGGAAAATTTTATACTTTACAAAGAACAGAAATAAACCCAAACCATAGCCTTCTGATATTGGATATAGCCACAAAGCTCCAACAATTTAGAAAAGAAAAGGCAGCGTTACTAAGATGTAACTACGCTTCAATTGCTAAAAATAGTCGTCGGTAGGTGGCGTGGTGGTGGCAGCTAAAATATATCTCTTAAACAATGCATTATATGGAAAAATGTTTCAAACAAAGGTTGTAGAAAATTTCCTACAACTTTTATTCCAATACATTTTTACATTTATTAAATATTAAAGCAAATATTTCAAAATAACGGATAAGTGACAAGAGTAAACACCCACTTCCGGTGGACTGATTTTTATCAAAAACTAATCAGTTCTTCTAACTTTTATAAAAATGTTAAATATAAAATTTTGCGTTGACCTGATTAATAGTTTTTGAGTTAAGAGCACCCATAAAAAACTATCACATACACCCAGACAATCGAGAAAATGGTCAAGACGTGCTCAGGGGACCTCAAAACGTATATTTCCGTTGAAATCTCTTAGTCGATTTTTTTCATGAATACAATACTTTCTCCTATACTACATCTACATTATACCTTGCAAGTCACCTTTTCGGTGGATGGCAGGGGGTGCAGTGCACCAAGGGTCCATAGTTTTCCTACGTCATCTTTTTCTATTATGGTCTCTTATCGTCCTAGGGAAAAACGATCCTCTATATCGCTCCGTTCTACAATCAATCTCGCGAATCTTATCATCACTGTCCTGCCTTCCGAAATACGTCGGGCTTCTGATAAGTCCTACTACCTCATTCGCTAGTCCCTCCGACATAAATTTTTCCAGCAGTTTAATTCTAGCCTGCAGCCTACGTTCCTCTAACGATGTCCATTTCAGATTTTCTATTAATGATGTTACGCTTTGTTTACTATCGTAATTCCTCTTTACAAATCTAGCTGCCCTGCGCTGAACCCTTTCTATCTCGTTAGTGAGTCCCTTTTCGTAAGGATCCCACACAGCTGAAGCATATTCGACCTGCGGTCGAACCAAGGATAAATAGCATAATTCTTTCACTTTTTCGGAGCTATTTCGAACTATTCTCCCTATAAAGGCCAGCTTTTTGTTAGCGGCACCTATCAATCGGCGAATGTGGGTGTCCCACGAGAGATCACGATGGATCGTGACTCCGAGGTATTTAATCGAGTCTGAAACTGGAATATCTACTCCGTCCAACGAATAATTATTATTCAACGAGATACTCTTGGTTCTCCAGAAGTTGATGACGCAGCTTTTCTTTTGGTTTATCTCTAACTGCCATTCCTTACACCATGCAGAAATAGCTTCTAGGTCATTGTGGAGATACTGGTGGTCTTCCGGATTGCTTATTTCTCTATAGATGACGGTGTCGTCCGCGAAAAGCCTAATTTTACTTCTGACTACTGAGCTGATATCGTTTATATAAATTAGAAATAATAACGGACCAATTACACTACCCTGTGGAACGCCAGAGACAACCTCCACTAAGTTCGAAGATTTCCCATCTATAACAACCATCTGCTTCCTATGATTTAAAAACTCACGGATCCAACTAATGATTTTAGAATTTACGCCTAAGGTTTCTAATTTCGTTATTAACTTCCTGTGAGGTACCTTATCAAAGGCTTTCCTAAAATCTAAGAAGATGGCATCGACCTGCGTATTCTTTTCTCCGCTTCTCAGTAAACAATTAACAAAAAGACCGAGCTGAGTATCACATGACCTGCCTTTCCTGAAGCCGTGTTGACAATCATCTAACAATAAATTACTATCAAGAAATCGCATTATGTTGCTAACGAGTATATGTTCGAGAATCTTACACGATATCGAAGTTAAAGAAATCGGCCTGTAATTTTCTGGGTTCTCCTTGTCTCCGCCCTTATGAATTGGGGTAACGTGCGCTAACCTCCAGTCGCTAGGGACCTCTGCGCAAGAAATGGATTTCTCGAAGATAATCAGAAGAAAAGGTGCTATTTCTTCTGCTAATTCTTTTAAAACGCGAGCAGGAATTTCTTCGGGGCCAGTGGCTTTGTTATGTCTGATGGAACTTAATTGCTTTGCTATTCCCACCTCAGAAAATACTATATCGTCCATCAGCCCTCCCCCCCTTATTGCGGGTGCAACATGTACGCAATGGTCGCTGACGGCTGTGAATGCTTTTACAAAATGACCGTTTAACAGGTTGGCTTTCTCTACGCTATCATGAATAACGTCACCCGAGTCATTACGCAGGGAAGGTATTGTAGGGCCTCTACCTTGGACCTCTCTCACATAGGACCAAAACGCTTTAGGGTCCTCCTTCAAATAATTATTTAATACCTTATTCCGGAAGTTAGTAAAAGCCTCGCGCATAGTAGTTCTCGCTTTAGCGCGGGATTCCTTATACGTCTTAACTTTAGTTGCTCTATATTCATCGGATGATGTAGACGGCATATTTTTTATTTTCGCGTGGCATATTCTCTGACGCCTAAGCGCACTCCTAACTTGCTTATTGTACCAACGTGGCTCTTTGTCGACCTTCGATTTAATTGGAATGTACTTATCGATACTCTCTAGCATTATATCCTTGAATAGTTTCCATGACGACTCAGCACCTGATCGTTCGGTCATATCACGGAAGCCAGGTAGTATTTCTCGTAGGCGCGACCTGAAGCTTGAAAAGTTTGCCCTAGCAAATATATAAAACTTTCTTTGAGGCTTGGGGTGCCTATCGATTTTCAACTTACACTCTGCATATATGGCCTGATGATCACTTATCCCATCTTCAATGGTGACTTTGTTTATTCTTTCTGGGACGTTAGTTGCTAATAAATCTAATATGTTTCCCAATCGCGTTGGCTTTCTGACTAATTGAAGGAGAGAGTGCTCGCAGAATGTTTCGATTAATGCCTCACAGGATTCGCGTTCTTTACCTCTAGATTCGAAACAGATTTTCCCAATCAATTGAGTGTAAGTTAAAGTCACCACCGACTATAACGATACCATCTTGATTTATCAGTCTAAGCTTTGATAATTGTTTCTCGAGACTTAAAATACAATCTACACCAGCGTTAGGTGTCCTGTAAAACGAGCATATGAACACCTTTTTGGAGCCATCTTTACCTATGCGGCACCAAACACTCTCGATATCCTCGTCACTTATCGGAATCTCACTGCTATCGTACTTATCGCTAACCGCTATGAAAACTCCCCCGCCCGATCTATTAGCGCGATCTTTTCTATAGACACGATAGTCTCTAGGAAATATCTCCTGACTCTGAATTTCATCCGTTAACCAACTTTCTGTGCCTATCACGACGTCGGCATGCAGACTGCGAATAACATGCTCGAACTCAGCAATTTTCCTACGGATGCTGCGACAGTTCAGTACGACGACGTTTAATTTCTCACTATCACTTCGCATGCTAATCTCACCCTTGACTTTCTCTTCCACTCTAAAACTACATGCGCTCCCACCACAATCACTCCCACGACTGTATGGCGTCGCATCAAAATTGGAATTGCGACCCGTCGCGCCCTTAACGGAACATTCTATCAATGACCTATCGCGAAATTGGTGCTGCATGTCACGCTCGGTGTATATTCTATCATTAGATAATCTTTCGGGATTCTTATTTTCTACAAATGCATCGATTATCCCCTGACCCAAAACTGACCTACACCCTGCCCTACTCTCTAGCCTAAAAAATCCCTACTGTGCTCGAGAATCCTACTCGCTACTCTCTGAGCCGATTCGGGCGTGTAGTGAACACCAGAGTGATCCAGTGGTGCCCTGCACGATTCGATATTCGGCCGTAGGTCGACGAAGTCCACTCCCAAGTCCCGACAGAAATTCCACAGCCTTCGGTTCATGAATACAATACTTTCTCCTATACTACGCATATGGAGAAAGTAATAATATTTATGGATCAATTGTGCATTTCTGAAGGGTAGTCGAGTGGAAAAGAAATTAAACCATTTGTTCACTCGTCTATTCTCAAGCCGAGTTCGGTAATAATCGTCTCCATGGCAACAATTCGATAAAATGCGATTTAAAACACAAAAACGCTGTTTTAGTAGAAATTCAAGAAAATACTATCAATTATCAAAATTCTGTGATAAGAATTAGAATCTACATTCTTTTACCCTTAGAACAGTACAAACCTCGCTCTGATATCACAATTTTAAGATGTTTTAAAGTATTAAATAAAACATCTCTGCACAATGGGTTTGATACTTCCAACGTAAAACAAGCAGCACGAGCCTCATTCCATGTTTCATGCAAATCGGTCCATTGATGCAAAAGTTGATAGTGGGACACACACACACACACAGACATGGCCATTTCATATGGCTGTTTCCTTTGGAAACCAGCCTAAAAAGGTGTAGGCACTTAGTTATCGCGTAGTTGGGTTACTTATATTATGCATAAAATCATTACGATAGGTAATTTCGAAAGGAAACTCTTGAAGATCAAAAATAAATAAAACCTCAGACATAAAACTACCTGATACACGTTGATGTTTCAAAATATCTCGTAACCAGGTAAATTCCATTCTCATTTCCCGTAAATGTGGGAAATGTTGTAGGCCTATACTTACTTGTACTTTAATTATTTTAATAGTTAGAAGCTCACGATCATAAATTTATTGCCATACTAACACTATTACACGGCTATGTCATCCATTAAATCGCAAAAAAAATAATACGAAAACGTTGGCATTGGAAGGGAAGTAAAAGTTCTATTAAAATAATTCTCCATTCAACGAATTTGATATTCTCTAGGATGTGGTTCCTATATTTTAAAATCATACTTTCCTACAGAAACTAAAGATTTCAACAAATTAATATCTTTCGAACAAATTAAAAGCTATGCATTGAGCATTGGCCTTGGGTTTGGGTTCCACAATTCAAAATCCCCTAAAAAATGTATATTTAAAATATACTTTATATCTATTTTAAAAATATACCCGAATATATTGTGTTATTATACTCTAATTTTATGACTAAGCCATGATTGTTACCTACAGAGTTATAAGCATACTTATAACACTAATTGTTATTATTTTTAATAAAAATGACACTTAAGGAAATTCAAATTTGTATTACGGCATAAATTTATAGTTCAAACTGAAAAAATAATATAAGAAAAATAAGCAAACTACTTCTCATATTTCCACAAAATTCAATTATTTGGTCAGAAAGACAGAATAGGAATAGGGGTATAACTCTTTAATACACTAAATAAGTTGAAACACACGCACTGTGATTTTAGGATTTCCGAAAAAGACACCGCTGCACAATAACACTCATTTTCCAGATAGTTGACACAGCCAACTGCTACAAACTGCCAAACAGTAACATGGAGCCTACTCGTTCAATTTGCAACGCGATGACAGCGCTCATGGTTCCTCTAGTGAATACAGGTAACTCTATGATTGGGCGATCGCCCGGAGGGTCGGTGCCAATGAGTGCCGACTAGGCCGGTATAAAATTTGAATATTGTAATAATATTATTGTATTACTATAATAATTGGTTTAAATGTAATAGCCCTATTATAAACAAATTTTATTAAAACAGTTGAAAGATATTATTCAATGTATTTTCATCAGCATTTTTATCGATGAGATGATGAGTTCTTAAAGTGATTAAAATATACACAGCTGCCCGGGCCGGATTAGTATCGGTAGTACGCCCATTCCCACCGGACGATAGGTATGGAATTAGCAAAACTAAACAGGATTAAAACGCAAGAAATTCCCTTTCAAACTGACCAATTCACACCAAGAACCTTTTTTGCCACCCGACACAAACGCATTGGCTCTATTACCACGCGAACGACATTCTTGCAGCAGAATGGCAGAGTCTTGGATGAGACACTGCTTGAAGTCAAAATCCGGATAACCTTATGGTTCGGATGTATTTAAGTGTTACAGATCATAGAAATCTCTCTCTTCTGCACTGCAGAAGTATGCTGTAATTAATTTGTTTCACATCCTTCACCCAATGACATCCCCTTTTTATGTTAACGCTCCCTCCACCACATTTGGGGACCTTTTCTCCAAAATTACAAATTACACCACCCCTGGAATTCACGCCAATCCCTCGTTGTTGAATCCCCATCCATTTTTCTTCCGAAAAACGAGGTGCATTTTCAGTCTCTCCCATCTCCACACCGTTCTACCCAGATTCAACAGCATTTCTGGGAAGACAGGGATCACTACCACCGCCCACATCGCTATTTTTGTACTAACAGACATAGGTTGAACTATCGTCAGTGGCGTGCCGGATACTCCTCCGCGGCGGGGCCCCATGCCCAAATTTGTTTTTTTTTAGGGCTTTAAATCGTTTCTCGAGATTTCAATTTTGTTTTGGCAGAGGAGGGGGCTACACATTTTCCATTGCGACACTATCACTAAACGATATAATTGTATATCTATATTATTTTCTAATCGCATCCGGAAAAAATCATGCAATTTACCCCCCAGTTTTTATACAGTGCATAATGTCGATTTAGCGGCCCCGGGCGACCGCCCGGTTCGCCCGCACCTATGACCGGCTCTGCTATTATACTTATACATATTAAAAAGAAAAGTTTTGAAAATAGAAAATAACAAATAAAGCTGGTATATTTCCTAAATTTTAATAAAACTACCAATAATTTTTTTGTTTAAATAATCACAACTTTAAAGTAAAACTTTATGCCACATATATTAGTTTCGATAAAATTATTAACAAACTAGCGTAATTGCCTTTCAAATATGACTGGTACGCGTGGATTAAGTATTAAATTTAAGAAACTTCCCATTCTTCCTCCTTTTCTCTCTTCCTCTCTCCCATCCCATTCTCCCTCCCTCCCCTTTCTCTCTCCTTCTCTGGAAAAATTGACTAATTCTATACCTCCCTAACTTTCTATGTACCTTCCTTCCTATCTTCCTCCCCACATCTCTCTTACTCTACATATACAGGGGGTTATGGAAATACCTTCGGGAGCTTGTTAAGCGGTTCAAAATAAAGAGAATAGTTATAATCGATAAACGCATCGTTTACGAGATACAGCTCGATTTGGTCCATGCCGCTGAGTGGGAGTTGGGGTCATAGAAGGAATAAAAGGAGCAGCATTGTAGTGCGTAACTTTATTAATGTTCTCAACAATCCTATGAAGTACTTAAAAATCATAATAAATGTTCAAAAAGACCTCCTTCCGAACGTATGCACGCATTAGTCCTTCGTCTTAAGGACTTCCTGATACGGTCAAAGAGGACAGATTGTGCTGCAACGGTTTGACAAGCATTTTAAATCCTCTGCCAAAGCTCCTCTCTTGTGTTGACGTATTCAGCGTAAACCAGGGGCGGATCCAGAACCTTCCCAAGGAGGGGGCGATCGCCCCAATTACCCCTCCCCGTCTTGATTCCTCCTCTGCCGACAACCATTCATTTTTAAAATCCCTACCCCCATCAGAATCTTTCTTTCCCTTGTCATACAGACTTAATCTTCGGTGTAGAAATAATGGATGTTGCGCGGAATGGATTTAAGAATGCACCTAGTGGAGGGCAATGGGATCCTCCAATGGGAGGGCGATCGCCCCCATCGCCCCTCCATTGGATCCGCCACTGGCGTAAACCATGGTATATATTACACGTATGCGGGTTGAGACAACAATTGATTCTCAAACTTTAACAATGACGTGGTCGGCAAGACAACATCCCGTTTAAAAGTCGATATTGTCCCAAAATATGTGATTTAAATGTTTAATATGAGAGATTTGTAAAGGTAGGCAGAAAAAGAGTAATAGCATAAGAAACATCATTAATTTTCCAAAAACATAGTTTAAATTGAAAGATCGTACGTCAATTTTTTCTAATTTTAATTTCGAAAATAATAAAAGTCTACACTTTAAAAAGTCGCTTTTTAAGTTTTATCTTACAGGAAATGGAAATCGCCCACCCTGGAGTCGAACCCGGGTCTTTTTTCGCATTTTTTTCAGATTTAAATTTTTATATCTGAATCAAACATCCCTGCGAAATTACAACCTTTCACCTAATCGTGAAGTTTGTTAAAAACGAGTTATTGATGACGTCAGAGTTACGATAACATCACGGAAACTATATGTATAATCTTATAAATATTTTAGTGTGTGTGTGGTTGTGTATGCGTATGTATGTATGTTTGTGTGTATATATGTTCTTTATACGTTTTTTACACCGTTGAAGTTATTGAATTCAAAAGTTTCACGGGCCATCCTATGGACCAAAGGAAGAACTTGGTCTAGGTTTGCAGACCGTGGGGTCTGGCGCGAAGGTATTCTGACGAAGTTGTCCACGAATACCTACAGCTCACTAATTTATGCATGCAACAAAACATCTTTCAATTTCAAAATGAAATTTATCAACAAACACAAGGTACCTCAATGGGAAACCCTTTGTCCCCTCTTTTAGCCAACATATTTATGTCACATTTTGAAAAGACTTGCAAAGATAATTTCCATTATTTTCCAGAAATTTGGTTCAGATATGTAGATGATATTTTCACAATTTTTGATTTAAAAAACAACAAAAAGTAGAAGACTTTGTGGATCAATTAAACAATATATATCCATCCATAAAATTCACTTTTGAACTTCAGGAGAACAATACATTACCATTTCTGGATTTACTAATCATCAATAACAAACAACAAATAGAGTTTGATATTTTCAGGAAACCCACACACACTGACAATTATATTCCAAATAACTCCTTCCATCCTATGAATAAAAAAACAGCTGTTTTCCAATTCTTAACACATAGATTGTGCAACATCCCTCTCAACAAAGATAGATATGTAAAATAACTCAAACATATAAAACAAACTGCAAAGAAACTTGGTTTCGATCACAATTTAATCAATAAATTAATAAGAAAACACAATCTTAAAAAAACGTTGTCCAACTCTACCACTTTCAAACTTGACAATAATAAGGCCAACAAATATATAAAACTACCGTACTTTCCCATATTAAACAAGGGCTTGAATAAAATTTTCAAACATAAGAATTGCACAATAACATACACGAACCCACATAGTTTGAAAAACCTACTGGACAGCACCAAGGACAAAACGGAAAAACTGAACAAATCCGGAATCTATAAAATACAATGTTCACACTGCAATTTAATGTACATAGGACAAACCAGATGAAAACTAATAACACGATTCAAAGAACACTTAGCTCATTACAAACACAATCGTATTGAGAAATCAAGCGTAGCCACTCATATCCTCGAAACTGGACACAGTATACACCTGGAGGATTTAACATTGTTAACTTCATCCAACAATTCTCTCAACTCTTTAGAAAATCTGCATATCTACAAAAACAGAAACACACTCATGAATACAAATACTGATTTTAACAAAACTTTATATAAATTGACCGAACTTAACAACATTGACGCACAAAATTCTTTTCGATCCTCAAATGTTTTTCGGTCTTCTTTATAACCTTTTCCTCTAATTTCGTCGCAGTTGAACCCTGTTCACTGCCAAGGCAGGATTCTCCTATGAGGATGCCCACTTAGTGGGTGAAATGCATAGGGACTATCCTATAATTTTTGGCTGAAAGAGTTTTTCACCACTGATCAGGATACAACAAAGCTAAATTTCTTAATTGTTGTCCTCTTCAAAGGGAGATAGCCACGTAAAGATTAATGCAAGAAAATCCACGCCGTGGAGCACCGTAGAAGAAGAATAGCCAACTCCAAGAGAAAGGGTACAAATGGATTCATGCCTAAATATAGTCTATGAATACTTCTAAAGTGAGTCATATGATTTTTAAGGAATATTAGAACATTGTTATCTTTTACCATTAACATTAAAATATTTATAGCAACATAAATCGATACTTATATCTACTTACATTTGTTCGGTAACCAAGATGATGTTTATTGTTTGCGTTTTGGCTAATAGTATTGACATAATCCACAATTTTATTGCTGCTTTTAAGGCTTCGGTGCATCTATCCATGTGAATATTAAGTAGGACGTTAATGCGTAATTATATTGATGATAAAACATTACAATACAATACATAAAATAGTACATGTTAATGTAAACAGCGCTTGCGTAATTAAGGAATGGGGAACGTTTGGTAAACTTTGGGTACCCAACAGCGAAAGTAAATAAATTTCAGAATTTATTGTATTATTTTTATTGGAATATGACATCAAAAGTGATATAACAAAAAAAATACTAAAAATCGTTTGCTACTTAAAAGAAAACTCTTTCCCGAGCGAAGCCGGGCGTTTCAGCTAATGCTAGCTAAAATTCACTGAAAGCAAAATGGGGCGGCAATACAGTATGTAATCATGCCAATTATAAATTAGCAATGTTAGAGACTTGTAAATAGGCATTTCTTCGTATTCTAAAGATTTTCGTACTAATTCGGCAAGGATTCGAATTCTCTATTTAAAAAACTAAGCTGTGTTCTTTTGGCCGTACACGAGTCCAAATCCAGAGTTTCTATTCTAACTAATTTTGAAATACAAATAAAAAATGTGCTACTCTCATCCTCAGTATAACAGATGAATCTTGAACGGAATCATACCTAAACGTTTTATGGATTACGATGACGGTGGAAAGATATTCCAACCCCATGTGTACCAATTTCTGAAAACTCATGCAGAAAATGATACGAGTTATAATAAAATAAAAGAATTACGAAGTTGATTAGAAAGTAATATATTTGTTCAATAAAAAATTACTATTAAAATCTGTGGAATCAAATAATGAAAACTTCAATGAAAAGTAACCCAGTTTTATTGCTTTCTATAATTAAACAAAAATACAACAAAAAATTAAAAAATGATTTCAAATCCTAGCAACAAATGACAAAAAAGATCGGAAATCGCATCAGGAGTGTTGGCTGGATAATTCGAAAGCTGTTCCGAATATATACCTACATTGCTAAAAACGTAATGGAGATCATCATCAACAATGAGCATCACGCTCATGAATATTCATGATCAACATGTGTAAAATTTTGGTGGAAAATGTTTGAAGACTCTTATTGGCAGGAAAAAGTAATGCATATTCATGGTTAAGCTGAATTAGCTTCACATGAGTGAAGGGGGTGCTGGTGGTGTAGTGGTTAGGGCGCTGGCTGCTACTCGTCTGCTGCTTGAAAAGGCAGCGGGCACGAATCCTGCAAAAAGTAGGATTTTTTTCCAAGGTCGTCTGGCCCTGTTTGTGTGGTTTGAGGAGACCATGCAAACTCAGCATTGGCCTCCTTGGATAAGAGTAGGCTAATTCCGGCACCGGATTTGCCTCTTTCTTAGTGAGTGTGTTCAGTGTGGAAGGAGCTATGGTGTGTATTACACACACAATTGAATATGGGACCTGAGAAGGAGCAGCAATACAATTGACATCACCACGTATCTGCAATAACATGCAATCTGAAAAAATTTATTTTGCACACAATGTAGGTGCCACATCATATTACATAGTTGAAATAGATGAATTCTTAATGCTGTAAAACTAAAAAGGAGGAAGAATATACATATACTCTAGAGCAGCAGTTCTTAATCTTTTCTTCGCAGACCACTTCGCCGATTTCACTACCATCTTTTTAACCATTTATTGATTTCCTTTTCAAATATACAGTTTTCAACCATCCCTTTTAATAGGCAAAATTCAAAAACAGTTAATTTTTATTTGAAAAGGCACTAGCTTCTGATGCTGTCTCCTTCCCACAATAACCACACACACTGAACATTTTAACTGCAATAAGTGTTTTTTTTGTTTTCATATTGAATCTATAATTATTTATAAAACATTCTAAAATTTTGAATCATTATTACGCTATTGTCATGTTTTATTATTTTTTATGTACATATTCTCAATTATTCTGCATGAGCCACTTGAATGGAGCTCACGGACCACTAGTAGTCCATGGACCACACTTTGGGGAATCTCTACGTTAGAGACAAGTGTAGATTTACAGGACATTACTCCTCTTCAGAGATCCAGCAGTCACACACAATTCACACCTACTTACGTACGAAGTTTCGCAATTTTTAAACTGCGGCATACAAAGCCCTTGGGTATTTGGGAAGTTAATCCATGCCAGCGACCACCATACATCTGTCTTCACACACAAGTTTGCAGGACACTACTCCGAGGCAGCACCATAACTAGAAATTTTAGCGCCCGGGACAAACTAGATAAACTACTAAATAGGTGCCAACCCATTCAATAAATTATCATTTGTTTAGTTACTATTTGGATTTTTTTTGCACCCAGGGCAGATGCCCCCCTTGCCCCGCCCTAGTTCCAGCACTGCTCCGAGGTAGCGAGGAAAGGACAATGCCAAGCAGACTACAAACATGTTTAGCGGTGTTTTTAATCACTCCAGAGACCCAGTCAAAGGCAAAGAAAATAATAATATACAAAGAATCTGATGTGGCCACCACATCTTTCTCGGCACCTGTAATATTTTTAAAAATTCCAAATAGTTTAAATGTTAATGAATATTTTAAGGAACTGCGAGAATAATTTTGACTTAACAAAGAACCGAAATAAACTCAAACCTCAGTCTTCTGATATTGGATATAGCCACAAAGTTCCAAGAATTAAGAAAATAATAGGAGCGTTACAAATCATAAGACATAACTAAGCATAAAGTGTTTACAATAATCGCCAGTAGGTGGCATGGTGGTGGCAGCAAAAAAAATAATTTTTAAAATCTCTTAAACAATGAATTATATGGGGAAATTTTTCAAACAAAGGTTGTAGAAAATTCAATTTCCTACAATATTTATTTCAATACTTTTTACACTAATCAAATATTAAAGGAAATATTTTTAAAAACTGATAAGTGACAAGGGTCAACACCTACTTCCGATTGACAAATTGTTATAAAAAATAATCAACTCTAGTAATTTTAACGAAAATAACAAATATAAAATTTCGCATTGATCTTTGAGTCAGAGCACCCACAAAATTTCTATCACATACATTCACACAGATATCAAGAAAATGGTCAAATCGTGTTCAGGGGATCTCAAAACGTGTATTTCCATTGAAATCTCAAAATAGATTTTTTTTCATGAAAAGAATACTTTCCCCTATACTACATATGGAGAAAGTAAAAACTTACTCTTTTATTTAAAAACTATTTTGAATTTTTGCGTGTAAATCTGGGTTTGCATTATAATCAGAAAATTATGGTAAGTACATGTAAGACAGCCAAATTTTCCAGAGTCACATATCAATTCTCCTAAGAACCACATATGGCTCTGAAGCCGCCAGTTTACCACCCCGGTCTATGCACTCACACTGACGTCACTAACCAGGGATGTTAATTTCTAGCTTGTAATAAAAACAATAGAACACATTTACAATCTTTGAAAACCGCTGTAAGAGGTTACTTTTTGTGTAACACTACGAAAAAGACGAACTGAGTTTCACCTAGCAGTGCGGCAGTTAAAAATGGATATTTATTAATAAAATAAATTATTTATCTCTATATATCATTCAAGAATAATGGTATGTCTGCGATTAGTATTGAATTTATAAAAATCATTTTCCAACAACAATACTAACCTTTTAAACACCTTTACTCATATGCACTGGTGGTGTTGTGGTTAGCGTGTCGGATTCCCTTTACAAAGTTCCAGGGTTCAAACCCTGCGAATGGAGGCTTAAAAAAAACTATCATAGGTGCCTAGCAGTACTGTCAGTATGGTATAGAGCCGAAAACAAATGATGTTGGCTGGGTCTATATCCAATACAGCTGTAGGCGTGATCAGGACGATTTGAACGGCTACAGTAATGCTATGTGGAAACCAAGAGGGAAACTACCACATTACAATCCCTAGTAATGATTATATGGTTGGACAATATAAGTTCTCTCGAGGTAAAACAATTCAGAGGTAAAATAGTCCCCCAATTGGATCTCTGGGCGGGGACTGCTTTGAAGAAAACATTTGTCGAAAGTAATTTACGAATAGGCACTTGGAACGTAACAACTATGAGAAAGGCAAGAAAGCTAGAGAACTTGAAAAAAGAAATAGAGTTGACATTATCGGACAGAGCGAAACTAGATGGGAAGGAGAAGGACAGTTCAACTCGGAAGAGTTCACGGTAGTTTACTCGAGAGGAAATAGTGGGGAAAGGGGAGTAGCTCTGGTACTTAGGAAAGATATGATGAAAAGCTTGACAAAGATAATAGCAACAAACGATAGACTGATGGCAATAAAGCTAAAAGCAGTCCCAGTGGACATGCTGATAATCTAGGTATATATGCCAACGTCAGCTCATGAAGATGAAGAAATCGAGGAGATTTATGAGCAAATTAATGACATTTACGAAGAAGATGGAAGAGGAAAGGTAAGTCTACACCTATATCCTTTAATACCTTCATCAACATTACCCAATTTACTCTATCACAAGCCGTCTGCCAGTCTACGAAACATATGCAGATATCTTGACTGTACTCTATTGCCCTTTCTGATATGATTCTTACTATTCCTATAGCATCTCTAATTCTTCATCCTTTTCTGAAACCAATTTGATCTTACCTTTTTTGGCTTTATGGATTGTTTCATGAATTTAAAAAAATATTTAATAAAAAATTTCCAAATTAAAACTGATTCAGCCAAAGGTGCAAAAACGCATTATTTTTTTATACAAATAAATTTTTTAGGACCTCGATTTTTTTATTTCCCCTTTTATAGCACATATGAATAACAATCACAAAAAGAAAAGTTTAAATTTCACATTATTTCTAACCTTGGCTGTAAATGGGTTAAAAACCACAAAATCTTCTGCATCAGACTTAAAAATTGTCTGCAATTAATGAAAAGCAGAGCCAGGGGCATACTGATAGCCTCCGCAATGCAGGGGGCCCAAGATTTAGAGAACCGTACTAAGGTATTTGACACCTGCTTTAATAACCCAAAAAATGTAATTGCAACTTCTACAACACAGCTTTATAATGCTGAGGAGGCATTTCTACGCATGAAAGCCAGTGTAAGATATAGGCTACGATTATATGCCTTCTGACACCCCTCACTCTTAGACCAATGTATTTTCTCGTGTCAACATATCTTAAGTGCTATATATAGCTGGAGAAGATTATTGTGCTTATTTGTGTATATTGTATGTATTTCCTTGTTAAAAGAAGCAAGCATCCACTGTTCAGGCTCTCAAGGCTTGAATTCAATTACTGGTCAGTTCAGTAGTCACTCCTTTCAGCCTCCAATATCATCATGAAGCGTTTGTTTTCATATATAGGTACATAGGTAGATTTTGGTTGATGTGAAGTCCCACTTCTTTTCAACACCATGTTCCACCCCTGATGACAGGATTTTACAGATCATATTTATTCAATAGGATAGTGTTTTGAACCCGCAATACTTCAAGCCATTGACACGTATTTCAACCACTGTTCCATCAGCATCGACTGATAACTGGAGGTTAATAAGCATACTCAGTGTCATAGAATAATGAATGTCTTATTTTTCTTGTCTCTATGGCATTATAAGGATTTTTAGGCATAATATAATATTTTGAATCCATTTCTCCAAATGGATTCAAGTTAACAAAAGTAACAGACTTATTACTGATTTTTTTATAATTGCAGGCTTTTCAGTAGCATTTGTGAGTGAGGGGGAGAATTCTTCATTAATATACAGGCAGTGATAAGTAATTCAGCGTGGAAAATATTTAAGATTTACATAGGGGGGCCCAGATTTTTCTGATAGCATGCCACTGAGCATATTTCCATTTCCTAGACCTTTTTCACAATCGTAGAGAAATCGTGTTAAACTGACCGACAAGTCATATTAGTAGAAAACCAGCCCTACTTTAAAAATAGTGTTAAACCAAAATCATGTTGGTAGAATTCGTCTTAGTTGGGGATTGGCTGGGGCAGAAAAATTATTTCGTTGTACTGAATATTTCATTGTAATGATGTTCGTTATATTGACATTTAACTGTACCTCCATTACACATGGTAGCTGGGCATGAAATGACAAATACAGTAAAACCTCTGATTAACGAAATTCAAGGGGCCCAATTTTTCGTCTATTCGTTATTCAGAAATTCGTTGATCGGAAGTTATTGGGTGTTGCATAATTTCAGGGGCGCATTGCCTGTTAGATTGTACGGGAGCAACGGGGTTATCCAAATGAAGGCGTATGCGCAGATACGACGTAACTCTACTAAAATACGCCCATTTTCACGAAAAAGTATCACATAAGTGGACGATATTCAAAATGTGCCCTCAATGTTTAATAACCAGCCATATTGATTTGAAGCTCCGACGACACAATGCTTTCTTATGGGAAAAAAGGGCCACTTTCATTCATCTCGTTTTGCAATGTTTGACAGTGGCAAGGACCAAATAACTGGAATGCAATGTTATTTTTTCTAGCATTGATTGGCAGGTTTTGCACGAAAACATCCTCGGCAATTTTTTATTATACTTTTTTCAAGGTTGCAATGCGTGAAACTTGCTGAGCCTATCCTAAAGCATCTGTTGAGCCGCTAAGTTTATAAAAAAATATTGACAGCAACGCCACTTCTTAACACCAATTAATAAACTACTATTTGACTACTATGGCGCGGGTTGCAAATATTTCAAAACGAAATGAATGAAAGCAGCATTTTCCTAATAAGAAAGCACTAACTGTCGTTGGCACTCCAAATCAAGACTCCAATCAATATTTTTCACTAACCTTCTTAACAACACTCGAGCTCCGTCTCTGACGAATAAATTACCTATCACATAGAAACCACCTGACCACGATACATACCTCATTGCTGCAATCTTATGTTGAAATTCCCTTTAAATGGATTAGGGGATGAATTTAATCGGGAATGATTTCAAATACAACTTTTTTTAAAGATTTATTTAAAATACATCAACATTTTTTAAAAAACGAATCTATTTTTTTCCGTTTCAAATTCTTTGTGAATTCTCGGGAACGGCAGTCTCCACTTCCCTAAAAGCATGCATAGCGGCATCACTATACAACTCTCGGACGAGATTGTCAATGGCGCAAGAATGCTGGAAACACGACATCATGATAGAAAGCGTGCTATGATTGGCTTGTTGTAAGCTTGACGCTTGGCGATTGTTTTCAATCGTTTTCCGTACGTAAGTGAAAAAAATATTTAGCGAGCAAAATTTCGTTCTAAAGAGGTTATAATTAGGGATTTTGTATATAAGTTTGGCGGGACCGCCGTCAATAGTTCGCTAACCAGAGGTCTTCGCTATAAAGGGGTTCGTAAGGTAGAGGTTTTACTGTAAATTCACAACACCAACATGTCAACTTCCACACATAATGACTCAGGAGTCAAGACTTCAATCTGGTAGTGTGAATGCATCCTAATACTTCAAAAATGATAACATAAGCTATCGGTCAAGTCCAACAGGCTAATGCCAAAGGAATGCATCCTGCTAAAAAGGTATGCAGCCAACTATTTTCTGAATCACCCTAAATAAAATATGTGAAAGGAAAAAGAACTAATATAACACGAGAAAAGCCATATTATATACTTATGGTACCAAAAAAGCAAAATGTTCAATTAATAATGGAAAGGAAAAAGAAATATATATATATATTTATTAACTAAAGGAAAAGAAAAGGTAATGATGAGGGTGGCAACAAGGTGTTGAGGGAAGCCCAGCGGACACTTACCAAGTTGAGGACCAAGCTGGCAGGCTGCTGGGGGCATCGAAGAGACACGTAAAACACACGAACACAAAAACACAAGCAAGCTTATCGGGCCTATGCCCTTCTTCAGCGAAAGAGTAACGTAAAGTGACACACTGGGCGGGGAATGACAGGGTGATGTGGGAAGGTTGATGATTGGAGGAGGTGGGGAGTAGGAGGGGTGGATAGCCAATAAAGAGGGAGTGTGGTAAGGGAAAGTGCGAATAACTACAATGTAACAAGGAGACATTGTAAGGGGGCTAATAGGGTTAGCGGAGGTTGAGGCCAGGCGGAGAGAAAGAGTCGAGAAGATGGATATGTGCTAGTTCCCAGTGTCGGAGAAGGGGGGCAGGAGTGTCATAGGGTAAAGCGCGAATAATCCTAACATTGTAGCAACTATTGAAGGGGACATTGTGGGTATTAGCATGTAATGCAACTGGGAAGGGGTGTCTGAGAGAAACGCTATTCCGGTGACCGTTCATTCGGATGTTTAACGGATTGCTGGTGAGGCCTACGTAAAACGCGGGACAAAGGGTGCAGGTAAGGAGGTAAATGACGTTACGGGTGGTGCAGTTGCTTCTGGAGGTGATGGGGTAGGTGATGTTGGTGGAGGGACTCGAGAAAGAAGATGATGGTAGGTGGATAGGGCAAGTGAGGCAGCGAGGTTTTCCGCAGGGGTGGGAGCCTATTGCAAGAAGCGTGGTAGAAGTGGGAAGTTCCTTCCTCCACAAGATATTTCCCAAATTTGGGGGTCGGCGGAAGGAGAGGAGCAGAGGATTGGCAAAAAGGTTGATAAAGAGGGACTGATGGGAGGAAGAGGTAAGAATTGGGTGGGCAGCATGAAGGATTGTTTTGAGAGCTTCGTGGATACCAGGAAGGAAAAGTGTCGTAAGAGTGAGTGGAGGGGTAGATGCAGGAATAGTGGGTGTGTGAGGATGAGATCCATTGTGGGTAGGCGTCATCGCCCTATGGATCTGTTCGCGGACCAAGACTGGAGGGTAACCACGTTTGAGAAGAGCATCCTCGAGGACAGAGTAATACTCTAGAAGGGATGCTCTATCGGAACAAAGCCTCCATCCTCGACGAGCAAGGGCATAGGGGATAGAGGTTTTGGTATGAAGGGGATGGCAGCTATCAAAGTGGAGGTATTGGAGGCTGTTGGTGGGTTTGATGTGAACACAGGTGCGGATTTGGCTGTCTTGAAGGTAAAGATCGACATCCAGGAATGTGATGTGGGAGGTAGAGGATTGGTGGGTGAAGGACAGTGAAGGATGGGAGGAGAGACGCGAGAGAAAGGAAAGGAGAGAGTCAGGTCCATGCGTCCAAATGAGGAAGACATCGTCGATGTATCTCAGCCACAAAAGTGGTCTGAGTGGAACGTTGAGGAAGAGTCTTTCCCATTCTCCAAGGTAGCAATTGGCGTATGAAGGCGCCATTCGGGTGCCCATCGCAGTGCCTCTAATTTGAAGGTAGTGACGACCATCGAAAGAGAAGTTGTTCAATTCATACATTCAATTCATATACATATATATATGCAATAATGGGTTATGAGACCTTATAGAGTAAATTTCTATGTAATTATTATCAGTAAGTTGGAGACTGGCTCAAGTAATTAGATGCTGCTGAAAAATAAACATTCAAGTTTGAAAATATTAGCACATGAGGTACTATCTGAATTCCAAGACCACTTGACATGGCAACACTGATATTAGTCTATTACACTGAGTCACCAGTCATGTTGTGATCTCCAGAATCAGTCTTAGAACCTTAACTTCCATTTTGAGGTAATAACAGGAGATGAAACTTGGGTTTTATAAGATATGAAAACAAAGTCTTCTCAGAGATAAAGCCCAAAAACCCCATGCCTAAAGAATGCCAAGCAGATTCACCCGAATGCTAAGAGCAAGTTTTTGTTTGTATCCATGGAATAATGTATCAAGAATTTGTCCAACAGGGCCAAACTGTCAATCAGCATTTCTATACTGATGTTCTATATCAGGGCTCTCCAAACTATGACCTGTTGCCCCATTTAATGTAATGAGTCAGCCATTTTTTATTGCAGTATTAGAAAACAAAACTGTTTTTTAATAACATACCAAAAACATTAACAAAATTTTCAAAATAACCAACGAAAAATCGCTATTTCGTTGTTTGCATTTCTATCGTGTGACATTTCATCCCTAGTTTCCCATTCCATTCATCTCTTCCTCAATAGTCTAATTAGCCCCCACATGCAGTCATACCATTATAAAATGCACAAAGGATGGGATGATTGGGGGTCTTTCTGGTCCCAAAGTGAAGAAGAGAAATCCACCCAAGTTATGCTCCATTTGTCTTATTTTGATTCACATTTGGTGAAGAAAAAATAAGTTGGAATGGACGTCAAAAGTTTTCCTGGAAAAATTGTAATTGATCCAATTCACAAAACCACTTTTAATATGAAAATAGCCTCCATTTGTATATTATGCGCCTATATTTTCAAGAAGTTTTTCATGCTGATATTCTGGCTCACGAGCATCAAGTTCATGAACCAATGGCCCACTTGTAAAAAAAGTTTGGAGACCCGTTCTATATCATCTAAGGTAAGATAGGCAGTGATAAAGTGCCCACTTCTGCTGCCCTGTCTGTGCAATAATTCCCAGCCAAGAACACATGGCTGTGGTCTTTCCATCCTCTGTACTCTCCAGATCTTGCTGTCGGCAACTTTTTTTTCAGGAATATGAAATTTTTACTGTGGGCTGAGATTTTAAGACTTTTTGGATAACCAGGAAAAACTGCCACATGCACTTAAAGGGATCTGCAAACAGATCCCAGAAGTGCTTCCAAGGGTGGCAGAATTGCTGGATTCACTGTTTTGTCTCAAGGGGACAGCATGAAATAGCCTGTAATCGACTTATTTTTTGTCTGGGAACTTTCTGATAGCACCTTGCAAATACCAATTTGCCCTCCTTATCATAATTAGTCCATATTAATTTACATTTACAAAATTGTCTAATCAACAAAAATATATTCTTAACCCTAGCATAATTCATAATAAGTAGAGTATCATATTTCTTTTTTACGTCTATAATTTCAAAATAAAAATTATTACATAAAATGTGTCAGGACCAATAACTACCTTGCACTTTCTCCTCCCTCATTTGGGATGACATGATAACTTTCTGCAGGGATGGAAATTGACATACAAATCATTCCAAACACTCCATTATAATCAGTGTGGGCCTCTGACAGCATGTGGCACTTTGTAGTTTGCTGACATTACTATAAATGGTTTTCATGGCAATTTGTCAATATGACTATAATTGCAAACAATATAAAATAAAAGGTTATATAAAGATAAGAAATAAAAAAACTAAAACTCCATTTGTGTCCCATAAGCTTTGAAACATGAGAACAATTAACCAAGCACTTCAGCAACCATGTCTACACAATTATAATGATGCCTTGGTGATAAACCTCCATCAGCAATCGCAATGATTGCCCAGAGCTTTGTGAATTGTCAATGGAATTTTTACAAACAAAGTCATTCACACGCTTCAGCTGTTCATACTGAAAGGGAGCCTAAAATGTCTCCAATTGACTTTCACACACCTGCTGACTATTTGCCAATCTACTAAATGTCTCTTTAGTTAACCTGCAAGAAGTGGAGTAGAAACACAAAAATACAAATGTAACACCAACAACTTCTATTAGGAAGAGGCATCTAAATTTTAAATGTTTGGTCTTATGTAATATTCTATAAAATAAACAAATGGCAGAGGACATACTGAAGAAACTTGGATTTTACACTCAACAAAATTAGAATTAGAAGGGACACAAATCTTGATTAAACACATTTAAGGTCAAAATATTATTGTTAATCAGCTTGTGCCTCTTTCACCCCAGACCCATCATCATCATGAGTCGATGTATGCCAAGTTAGCCTTTCCTCATAGAACTGAATCACTATTTGCGGGCATCGCACATTTGCTTGTCGAGCAGGAACGAGATCAGCCTCGTCAGTGCCTTTCCTGTGAAGGATAAAGGAAAGATTTTAAGTTAAAATGAGAAGTAATTAACTTATGTGACATGTAAGTTGACCTTAAAGCTTTAAAAAATTTTCAAAAACTTATGATCAACTTAAGACAAAAAATAAAATGAAACTTTAAATTCAAGTTGAATGACTGACATTGAAGTTGATTAAGATAGCTGTGTAGATGATTGGCAGTTTGGATCAGATGCTTCAATATTTACAATTTATTTAACAAATAGACTCCCATGAGGGTCATATTTGACCTCATCCTGTGCGGGTCAAATATGACCCTCAAACACTGCTGATTTTGGAGGACACATAGGCCAGGTAACTAGCAATAGTGTGTCCTCAATTAACATTGTTAATTCGTTCCTGAAAATAGCGGCAGAATGAAAAACCATTATATAAAACAATATTATCATAAGAACCCATATTATACAATATAATCGGTTCCAAACCCGCTTGAAACATAAAAAGACTTTATATACTGTATTTTATAAAGATATGCCACATATGATATGAATGGTACCAGAACATTAATCAATAAAACCATACATTAACATGGAAATGGCATAAAATAAACAAATAGTATGACATAACTACATTTCATGGTGCCCAAATCGAAAAAGGCTACATTTCACGATAGTACCTCTAGTTACAAGAAAGAAGACCTACATAATACCAATTCGGCAAAATGTAGTTGTAGGAATGAAAGAGAATGGTGATTTTTTTCTATCAAGTTTACAGAGAGCCACAAACACTTGTGAACGCAACTTCATGAGTTGACATTGCTAGAAAAAAATGCAACAAATTATTTATTACAGCAGTTACTGTATAATTAATGAAAATCTATCATAATATAAGTTAATGAAACATTTATTTATTGTTTTTATTGAACTGAGAGTTTCATTAGGCCTAAAGAAGGATAACCACTCCATCGAGTCACAGCTGATACAAATGAAAATAAAATCAGGAGAAACTTAAGTTATCCCAATATCACAGAATAATTTCAAGTTTATAAATGAGGCACTCAGCAGATCTTCCTTTCTGTAAAACTCACAAAGCTTGTAAGGTTTCTATTAATGGGGATTAAGATGATTTTTATGATAACTGGGGGAACTTAGAGAAGGGTACTATTACCAACACAAGGGGTTTTCAGCTGCTCCACTGGTTACACACGTCAACCCCTCCCTCTGCTCGCTCCAGGTAGAACGCGCCTTGATTTTGTCTCGCAATTTTTGGTCAAGTTGTTGAAAATGAAAAATACTTATTTAACTATTTACAGACCAACAATGTATTTACTAAACCTATTAGTGAACTGTTTTTATTTATTTTACTTTATAAATGGGTTAAAAAATTTCCAACATGAACAAAATGACAGCACGCAACTTACGCATTAAAATATCACACCATCTCTTAAGGATTCAAGTCTGATGTGAACCATCACACCGTATGGAACATTAAATGTGGCCCTTCAAAACAACCGCAACTTTAAATGCGGACCACCGAAATAAGGTTGTATGAACTATTCACAACACTTCATCCACTCCATCAACCATATTTCCCACAGTAAATACTCTTTCCCCTCTTTTTGTGAAGCATCTGCCAGTGTAGCATCTCAAAACATTTTTAAATTATAGAGAGATACAACAATCCAAAACAGTTTTTCCACACAAATAAGGCGATCCACCGCAACTGGAGAAGTACTGCGTAACAGATATGTGTAAGAGTCATCTACACAGTATTTTTTTTCAGTGTTATTTCACAGCCAAATCGGAACAATGTTAACTCGAATCATCAAAAACATTAATTCAAATATGGGTCAAAATTTTTGAACAACAACAATCACAGCGACATTAAACTGAGGGCACACTGTACAATGTTATTCAAGTGTGCATTGAAAAGGTTAAGTCTCTGGACCATAAAAATATCCTGTTTTTCATACTGTTGCCTTACAGCATATCTGCTTCCCAACATCAAGGTTGCAGATTCAAATCCTGTTGTGATCATGGCCGTTTCTTACCGTTTTCATACAAATTGAAAGCCCCTTGTTAAGGCCAATGTAGTCCCGTTTAAGAGTTAATCAAAAAAAGTAAATGTTAAGTGAAATATATTTAACTTATCTAACTTTTATATTTTATTTTGTTTAATAAACAAATTCAAATTGCATAAATTATTATATGTTGATCAAGTACTTTAAGTACAAATAAAGACAAAATACAAATACAAAATGTGTACATAATACAACAGGGTCTACTCAGCACAAAGGCATAACTGGTAAAAAGGAGAAAACCCTTACAAATAGGTTGTTGTTCATAATCACTGGTCAGAGAAGTCAGCAAAATTGAAAAGTCAGCCCAAAAATTTTACAATCAGGTTACTTGCAACTCTGTCTCCTCTCACTTCTCAAATCTTCAGAGAGCTGTTAGCTAGCCTCGAGACGTTTTGTAATGTGCACAAATTATAGGGTGCAAAACAGACAACATTGTGATGTCTCATGTTGCTCTGTTATACATTCTATTATCACTTACTTTAACAGTTAAGTTATCTGAGCATAAAATTTAGCTCAGGGAAAAATTAGAACACATTTTATATAAAACGATTATTTACTTACCACAAGATTAAAAGTAAATTCAATGACAAAAACAAAGTGTTTTTGGATAAAAAAGGAAAAATAAAGTTGGAATTATTTTTGCTGATTTATGTCGAACCTGCATTTATGGTTGTCAGTATGAATAAATGTTCTTGTAAATCACAAATTACATTAAATAACAGCACTATGTGATGTCTTACATATCATGTAAGACCACCTTCAAATCTTTGACATGTTGGTGAAACTGGAAAGAATAGACCATGAGATCCCTATGCGATTAGCATAAGCTAAAATTTGAGAATTTGAAATCAGGAGAGAAATTCTGCCATGGCCAGGAATTGAACCTAGGTCTTCCACTTACCACTGAAATATCATAGCAGATTAATTCTCTCATTTCAGAACGTGGATATTTTTGTAGTTGGGGCAAGTTAGCCAAGCTAGTATCAATGTTCCACAACAGATGTCATCCAAGAGATACACCAAAGAAACCCCCAACCCTTTCAGGGTGAGATTGTCTTTGTTATAAATTGATGGAAAGAATGGGTCATGAGATCTCTATATTGGAATTTGGGAATACAGTTGAACTTCTTCATTTTACAGGAAAAAAATCACTCTTTTCAATCTTTTCCGTGTTATTTTTCTTTCATAACTTGAATACCTACTATTTGAATTTTCCCTAACTTGAAAGAGAAAAAATTCACAATTAAATTTTCTTTTATAAGTTGAAGTTTCTGGTAAATACATCATCCTATATTGATGATATCTCATCTCTCTAAGAGAGCAGTCTTGTTGGTGCTGGTCTAATGACCAGCTACCGAAAATCAGTCTACCAGCTTTGCTATTAGACTGTCATAAGATTTTCTGTTCAGTATATTTGTTTGCCCAGCGGCAGTTTTAAGGAACCAAGGCAGGGCTTTGGCTATCATCTCTCTAAGACTGTTAAGTGTTCTTTAAAGGGAAAGCAGGAAGATCTTTCATCCAAGGATCAAGGACTGCAAATATGACTCATTGAGCAGAATTCCAGCCTCGTTATTCACCAAACACCAGTTTTAGGAAAATCACAATAAAGACTTAAAATGGATACACTCCACTTTGAAACCAAAGGCCTGGATGCCTTCGAACAAAGTTTTTAGTGGTAAAAGAGCTGCAGTATCTGACACTGACTGCGACTATTGAAGAAATGAGGTTCTGCCACAGTTGACGCAGAATTATGATCTAACTAACATTTTCAATGCAGATGAAACCACATTTTTTTTAAAGCTTTTACCGATAAAATCCTAGCTTTTAAAAATGAATCGTGGCATGGTGAGAAAAGAAGTAAAGATCATGTGTTCGTGCTGCTATATGCTAATAGTAATGGCATGGAAAAACTAAAGCCTCTGGTGGTAATAGGTAAGTTGAAGAAGCCAAGATGTTTTGGAGGTGTGAGGTCACTCCCTGTGATATACAAACACAACAAAAAGTCATGGATGACCAGTTCAACATTTGAAGATTGGTTGCAGCAGACTGATCAGAAATTCCATTATAAAGATAAGTCCTTGTGTTTGTGGACAACTGTCCGGCAGATACTACCGTAAAAATTAAAAAACGACGTGCAGTTTAAGTTGCAGTTTTACCACCAAACATGAAAACTAAACTACAGCTTTTGGATCAAGGTATTATAAAAATTAAAAACATCACTATTGCAAAAGAACAATTGGGAAAATTATAAACAGACTTGACGATGGGAAAATATTCGACATTATACTTCTGGACTGCGTTATGGAGGTAGATAAAGCCTTACATGAAGCTACCTTGGTAACAATTTCAAACTTTTAAAAAGGCTGGAATATGTAAAGATGAAGAGGAAAGAGAAGTCTGGGAAGATGACGAGTTTCTGCTGTCAGAACTTGAATGATGCCAATTTAAAGAGGGGATAAATTTTGAAGCCAATTTTTTATGATTACATGGATGTAGATTGTGACGTGATAGTGGCTGATATAATTTTAACAAGAAGTCCAAACCAGGACTAATGCAGACTGGTTTCCCAATTGATTGCTTATGTTGACAGGAAATGTTTCAGTGTGTGTTATTCATTCCAAGGAACTCTCTACCATAAATATCATTTGTAATTTGTAGTTTATCAATGATAGAGAAAAATTGGAAAACAAATTAATAATTAACAGGTTTAAAATATTAAAAACAATGTCAAAATCTGACATATTTTTTAAAAATAAATTAATTTAATAAATGATACTATTTATACGCTAATATGTATGGCTCAACTGTCCATTGCTGAAGGGAAGTCGAGTGGAAAATAACCCATTTGTTCGCTTGTCTACGCTCAAGCCTAGTTCGGTAATACCGTATTTACTTGTGCAATGCCTGAACTTTTTTCTCCAAAAGTTCTTATCAAAAAAGGGGGTACGGACATTACATGAGATTTGCCAATTTATCTGATGATCGTAGGCCACCCGCAAAACTCCTACACAATATTGCATGCCCGGTGTGAGGTGTTTTTTTTTTGGTAGATGCAAAATGCCGTGCATTTTATTTCCTTGATTTTTAACCAAGATATTTTTCAAAAATGCGTTGAATAATATAATAAACAAGATGTTTATCAGGTATTTTTTAAATTCTTTGCCAGTTGTCAGTAGTAAACCTAAATCACATAAATATTTTTTGTAAATATACGTGTCAGACAGAGTTCATTCTCATAGAAAAGGTGATGTAAGAGAAATAAACAACTGAACTGCATATACCGTATTGACCCGAATATAGTGCAATGTTTTTTTCCTCAATATGTACCTTTGAAAGTCGCATTCGTACTATATTCGAATACTTGTATCTTTAAAAAATAACTGCGTATCGGCGCATTTCATGACGCGTGTTTCAGCGCATATTTTTATAATTGCTACATTGTAAGTGAATTGGACGTTCATGTTACGATGCTACATTGTACAAATATACTCGGTAGTGGTCTGAGGAGACTTGAAAATAAATCAAGGTCAAATTGCAGCAACCACAGCACCGGCACAACTTCACGCAGGGTCGCGACACGTTAGAAAACGAGAACCGTCTAAACGTGGCGTCACATTACCCCCCTTTAGTACATAATTCATGAGTTTACAGGTAATTTAAATGTGCAAAATAGAGAAAATTAAATGTTTTTCATCTTTTTCTAAAATTCCTTTCAAAATACTTGGGGTCGCACTATATTCAGGGTCGCATTATATTCGGGCTAATACGGTATTTTTCATTAAATACAAACACATTGTTAGTTTGTCTTGTAATTTGTGACATGCTCAGATCACATTTTGCTGTAACTGCACTTATTTGGGTTCCTTTTACATTACGCATTCCTAAAATAATATACTTTTATTACTCTGTATAAAAGCAAAGAACACAATCTTGTGATCGAAATGTCACTAAATAGCTGTTGGAGTTGTTTGTTTGTGCTTCCTGAAAGCTGTAGGTGATATATTTTATCTGCAGAAACGTGCAAAGTGCTTCTATGTAACCGAGTTGTATTGCATCTACTGACAGGTTTATTTTTGGTATTGTGATGTCTGAGAGATTTATTTTGAGCATGAACGGTTTACATTTATTTCCATAAAATTTGCTCTTTTTCTAGGTAAGAAATGGCCACCTGATTTTGCAAAATTAATGAAAATTACTCATTTTAAATTAAATAACTTGAGAATGTGCAACTGCTAAAAATTGAACCTTTCTTCGAGATTAAGGAGCTCGACTCCAAAATAGGTTTTTGAGCTGTTCATGATTATATACATTAAAAAAGTACTATAAATCATTTTAGAAGTCACTTCTTAAATATTTGCATTTTGCGGTAATTGTATCATCAAACTCGGCTTCAGATAGATTATTCAACCAATGTGGCCGTAAAATACCAACATTAAAATTTCGTAAGGGGGTGCGGGCATTACACGCATGCAGGTATTACACAAGTAAATAGGGTAATCCTCTCCATGGCAACAATCCAATAAAATGCGATTTAAAACACAAAAATGCTGTTTTAGTAGGAATTCAAGAAAATACAATCAATTATCAAAATTCTGTTATAAGAATTAGAATCTACATTCTTTTCCTCTTAGAAAAGCACAAACCTCGCTCCGATAACACAATTTTAAGATATTTTAAAGTATTAAAGAAAACATCTCTGCGCGATGGATTTGACATTTCCTATGTAAAACAAATGGGGAAAAAACTTTCCTGGAATCAAACCCGGGACTTCACTCTTCGCCAAATAAAATATTGCCTGAGGTGAGCCCTGGCAGCATGAGCCTCGGGTCAAGTTTCAAGAAAATCGGTCCATTGATGCAAAAGTTGTATGTGGGACACACACGCATACCAGCAGGACCATTTCATAAGGCTATGTTTTCTTTGGAAACCAGCCTAACAATAAAAAGAAGTGCAGATATTTTTTGTGTGGTGTTAGAAGATGATAAAGACGAAGCTGATTGCAGTGAGAAGTTACCCTCAGTTGGAGTACATGACACAATCAGTGCTTTAGAGACTGTTAAATCATACACACACCACCTTTTTGAACTTCGCGAATATGTAATTGGTTCCGGAAAACTGACGCGAAATGCAAACTTGCAAAGTGCAAGTCCTATTTTTCCATAAGACACAATGTTATTATAGGAGCATGGTTCGCAGTCAACCTAAAAATTCACTTTTTTATCATAAATAATGCAGTTTAACAGAAAATAAAAGATAAAGTTACAGCAAAATAACAGCAAATGAAAAGCTAGCATCATAAAGTGAAAAAATTCTTTTCATTTTCTTCAAAATGCGTAATATTAAATGAAAACCCAGCATTACAAGGCGATTACACTTCTTTCAGCACTTGGGCAATTTACCTCCAGCGTATTTTCACATGCAATTTTCAATCTTCTTTTGTTCATTCCAAGGAAATTATTTAATTTAAATTGATGTACTACTGAAATGGAATGTTGAGTATGTGATGCACAGATGTATTCTTGGGTTCTGCAACAAACATTTCCAAGATGCAAAAAAACATTAGTATTAAAAAGTGGCAACATTTCTTTTAATCGTTCAAAATACGTCAAAAAAATAAAAATGAAGCATTAAAGTGTTAACATTTCTTTTAGTAAACGCATTCAATATACGCAACAGAAAATCTTACATTACATGATGATAGCAATTCTTCAATTGATGTTAAAAATTCGTAATAAAAAATGAAAGTCTAACAAAACAAAATAACATTTCCCTAAATTAAATTCAAAATACAAAGGTAATAGTAAATGAAAACCTTAAATTCCAAAATGATGGCGTTCCTTTAAAGTTTCATGCCGAAAATAGCGGCATTGTCGTTGAAGTTCAAATTGAACTACAAAATAATTATGTCGAGAGTTATCACATTTGTTTACTTCGAAAAGTGCTAATAATGAGCATCATAAATATAATAAGTCCTTTTCTAGTGTGCCAAAGTTTAAACTGAACTTGGAAACAAAAAGGTAGGAGTTCCACTCGTTGGCATCGCAAACGCGATGCGAAATGCAAGTAATCGATGTGAAACAGAAGTAATGGTCATAAAAAAATGCCGCAAAGTGCAAATTTGCGAAACGCAAGCACGCAAAATTCAAAAAGGCGGTGTAATAGCAAAAGAAAATGTTAATGATGATTTTTTTATTGTATACATGGTCTTGAAAACTTTTGTTCTTCACTTCAAAGAAATAATATGACAAGTAAAAATATCTGATTTTAAAAATAAAAAGTAGTTATACAAACATTTGTATTTGAGGCTTTGTTTATGCAATCAGGTATGTAGCAATATAAATTTCATGTTTTAATTTGAAAAAATTAATATCAATCTTTTGAGTACTGTATATAGTCGTGTATAATGCACAGTTTGAAGACCACATTTTTAGGTCGTAAAGTAGTGGTATGCGCTATACACCGGTGCCACTTTTATGCAGTTAAAATAAAAATTGAAGTATACCTACCTCGCACCAAATTCTCACTTTTTGGGCGAATTGAGGGGAAAACCACGCTAATTATCGATAATCCAGCTTATTCATATATTACCAAATTGTCCCAAATATAAGGCGACCTTGAATATAACGCGACCCTATGATTTTTGGAAAGTTTTTCAAGAAAAAAACTGTACCTCAAATATAACGTGATCCCAAACAACCTTCAGCCAATCTAACACAAGTTCCTCATTCATCCACCCCTTCTCCTGCACGTGAAAGATTACACCTGATGGTAACTTTTCCTTTGGCATCCTTTTACAATTTAAAATAACGTAGGGAGTCCGTTTTCGCCCGCCAGCCATGACTGCAAGCATAACAGTTATCCTTGATTTCTCATTTCTGGTGGATTTTAACAACACTGGTTTAGCACCTTAATTGTTGATGGTGATGTTTGACGGGATATCAAAACATATTAGGGTGTGATTTGCATTCACCATCTAGCCTAGCAGACAGTTGTTTTTTTCTGTAAGCTTATGACATACCTCCGAAAACCTTCACTTTGTAGCCAGCATTACAGTAGTGCGCAGTTTTTCATTCCCGGAAGTTTTTATGATGACATGTCGAAGTAAATGGGTGTCTCATCTGCATTACCCATTTGGCTCAGAAGGTAATTGTGACTTTTCCGCAACCGAATTACATGCCTCTGGAAAGTTATTAGTTTGTTCGTGAAGGTAGACACTGGCAAAGTGAAGTTCTCCATCCCAGGCTAAAACCATTATGACGCATCATATGCACACACCATCCATTACTAGCCTCAAATTCTTGGTGTGGAATGTTTTGCGATCGTGCTAATTCTTGTCACAGACATCATCGAGAAAATAGTCAAAACATGTTCAGGGGACCTTATAACATGTATTTCCATTGAAATCTCAAATTCAATTTTTTTTCATGAAAATAATACTTTTTCTATACTTTGTGTATGGAGAAAATAATAAAACTTGATGACATTTACATTGCTTCCTTACAAACACTATTAAAGTTGAAATCTACTCAAAGCTACATAGGACAACAGCATACGTATTTGCTGTTGGCTAATTGTTGTGATGGTAATAATCTATTAGTTATCCAGTAAAACAATGTAATCAACAGCAACCCTTTACCTGCAGTTTCAATGCAGTTTCTTTCTTGTAAAATTGATGTTTGATATGACCTAAATATGAATTGCAAACAGCCATATTGCATGCAGGTGTAATATTTTAACTTTCTCCATACATAATATAGGAGACAGTTTTGTATTTATGAAAAAAAAAAATTGAAATCGAGATTTCAACTGAAATACACGTTTTCAAGTCCCATGAATAAGTTTTTACTATTTTCTTGATGATGTCTGTATGTGATACGAATTTTGTGGGTGCTCTAACTCATAAACTAAATATCAGATCAGCACAAAACTTTATAGTTATGATTTTTATTGGTATTTCAAGGTTTGAAAAGGTTTTGGCTGAAAATGGTCAACCGGAACTTGAGGTTTATTCTTTTCATTTTCCCATTTACCAAATACCATATTTACTCAGTACTGCATGCACCTTTTTTCCCAAAATGTCAGTAAGAAAAAGGGATTGCGCATCTTACATTTGGATTTCTAAATAGGTTATATAAATTGCGAGTATCAATCGTAAATTCTCAGCAACACCCTTGCGTCTATATTTATACTTACAGAATATGAAGAATTCTATGAAGTATATGCACAAAGTAATTTGACGATTGAGATGATGTTATATTTTTATAATATTAAAAGCTGTACCTTTTAAATGAGTTATAAGATTATTATTGTTGCACAAAATAAGCAGTCCTATCATAAAAAGCTTACTATCAACTTTTACCTATACTTCTGCCGGAATAAGTTGGCATCTGTGTTCACGGAATTCATCGTGAGCCCTTGATGCTCCTTTAATATAAGAGAGGCAGCTACTGAGGAGGAGATTTCTGCTAGCAATGGCATAAAGAGATCACCCAATAAACTGGGTCATGCAGGTAGGAGAGAGAAGATGCTTAACTTGGGCAGACCTTGATTCAGGGGGCATGAATTTATTTTTTTCCCTCCAAACTGGCCCAAAAATAGGGGTGTGCATGGTACACGAGGGCATGTTACACAAGTAAATAGTCTTCTTTAGGACTTAATATATGTAAATATGTTATTATTAAAATTATTGAAAATAAAATTGTCTACAACTTTTGTTTGAAACATTAAGAAATACTTCGATCATCTGAATTTGTTAAGTGCATCAGTGAGTGATACCTTTGCTTCCGTTGTTATAACAAAATTTTCTAATTGTTGATAGCGATCCTATGCTGGCAAGGGTTATTTTAATTAACTAACCCAATGCCATCTAGCATCATATTTTGTCAACAATTTTTCTTGTAAATATTGATCCCAGTGCCGCCAATGGTAACTTTAATTGTGCAATATTTAATTATCCACAGCAACAAACAAATTTTGCTTACTTGTTGTTTTTTCACCGTGAAAGTTATTCAGTGTTTATAAATTATTCACTAGTATAATTACTGATAATTATTCTTGATGATGGTAATGTCAAGTGCAACTTTTAAGCACTTCATTACTCTGTAAGGACACGTCAGATTTTTTAGCATCGTACAGGCTTCTTCAATATCATGAAGGCAACCGGAAGTGGTAATTTATCACCAGAAGGTTTTAAGGAGTATCTCTGATACTCCTGCCCATGAATTTTAAATACTAAGGACAAAGGTTCAACCTATAAAATGCCATTCTATTTATTATGTCACATTCTTAGTCAAGAAAAATTAGCATTTTTTGTGTTATAAAGATATTTTGCAATACTTGGGCATGAATTTGAATTTAATAGAATCTGTAACAGATCTATCACTACCTCACAATTTCTGCTCAATTTCTATTATCCAGATTATTGTCCACACGCCTACTTTCACGGCTTCGATTACATTGTCTCTAAATTTCACGATCTAAATTTCGATGATACTATTCTCTTTGACGTCGTCTATGCCATTCTCTTCACTTGATAAATGCACACCAAGCATAATAACTCTGAAATGCAATAAGAGACTGACAGTAATGAGGTCAACAACTGTGATATCTACAATTCGTCTGGGGCCACATAAAGAATCACCAAAAATATCAACAACAGCGCCATCTACAATTACTCGGTGGCCGCATAAAGAATTACCGAAAACGTCAGTGGGCAGCACGGTCTAGTTTTTTTTATGTAATTGAGAGATGCAATGATTTTGTCTTAATGAGAAAAAGTTTATCTGACCTTGAAATATAAAAATGAAACAAATATGATTTCTAAAATTATATCACTAAAATAACCTTACCATTTCATGAGGAACATGAGTTCCCCACTGGAGTCTGTCGCTCCTATGATCTTCTCAGGCTCCAAAGAACGATCAAACCCTCTAGGCTTGTTATCCTCCTGAAATAAAAAATTAGTATTCAAGGTGCTGTCATTGGTTTTCCAAGAAATTACCTAAATATAAAGTATCAAAACTACAACTTATACATAGTTAATAAACTAAAACATATAGATTTAATACATTAGATTATTTTACAAAATAGTTGAACTTTTACTCTCAATCCTTTTGTTGTCTCACTATCTCTCTAAACAAATTTTCCAGCATGTTAAACTTGATCGTACGGCGGTTGTTTACGATGGTGCCTCCTCAAGGCTGGACTTATTTTTTACTATTGGAGCTCAAAGAACATACATCAGGTTAAATTTGAATATCTCCTAAAATAATCATCGAAATCAATTCAAATAAAAAGCATAATAAAGAAAACAAATTTCCCATATATTTCTCACTATTAATTTTGCAAAAAATGTATCAACATTTTAATTCGATGAATTAATTATAAATAATCCTAAAAATAAGAAAATCAAATAAAAAGGAATAACCTGAGAAGATATACATATTTTTAGAGTAAAATTATAAAATTATCACACTGTGCTATGGCTCAAGCATCTTCTAAAATATAAGTTTTAATTAATAAATAAACAAATTAAAAATTCACAAAAATCACTTTTTCACTGTCTCAAATATGACCTTCACTTTCTACCTAAAATTTAGACTCAAAACATAAAACTTCGATTATTTTCTATATATAACACAACACATTGAAATAAAAAGTTAATCAATTCTTTTAAATCTTTACATTTGTGTGGTAAATGCAGAAACATGGGCCTATACAGAGGCCTATGTCACATTTGGCACACTTGAATCTTGCTCCCGCTCTTTTTTATTTGCCGAACACACACAAGAATATAAACGTGAACACTTGACTGGCCAATATGCTGAATGTCTCACTTCCAATATTGTTTTTTGTTGTTTGACATACTCTTGGGAAGGATTTGGAATGAGATTGGTCCTCGACAAATGTAAATTATTGGAAATCATTAGTCAACCCAATGAACAGTCTGACACAGTAGCAAGAAAGGAAGAGGAACTCCAGAAAATGATAGACTAGTAATAACAGGTAGAAAATATGCAAATACAGAAAAATCCAAGGTCATTCGAATATCGGGCAAAGAAGTGAATCTGAACATAAGTATTAGAGGAAAGCCTCTAGAACAAGTTTCAGAGTATAAATACCTTGGAAGCATCATAAAAAGAGAAGCAAAATGTACGGATGAGATCAGGACTAGAATAGGAAAAGCAGCTTTCAGAAGAAAGAAATGGGGAATGCAAGGGAAGATATCAGCAAGAAGTTCATAAAATGCTATGTATGGAGTATAGCTTTGTACGGGGCAGAAACATGGACGCTAAGGGAAAATGACATGAAATACTTGGAAAGCTTTGAAATGTGGACTTGGAGGATAATGCTGAAGATAAAATGGATAGATAAGATGAAAAATGATGAAGTGTTACAAAGAGTAGGAGAGAAGCGAATGATTATACAGACTATTATAAAGAGGAATGCAAACTCGGTTGGACATTACCTGAGGAGAGAGAGTATGATTAAAGACGTGTTAGAAGGAAAACTAGATGGAACAAGGGAAAGAGGTATGAAAAGGTTTCAACTGATAACGATTTGAAAGGGAAAGAGAGTTATCAAGATATGAAGAGGACAGTGAAAAATAGGAGTATATGGAGAATCAGGTTTAACCATGAATAATCATGGGCCTGTCTACGGACAGACTACCTATGATGATGATGAACTAAATGTGTTGCCTTTTCTGGAGAAGAAATTCTTTGCCTGTATAAACAATAAAATCTAAAATATAATTCATCTCACAGTCACACAAAACATATTTTCATGCCAAATCTACTTCTGGATGGAATATACTGTTTGAAAAATATTTTCTCCTTGTAGAGAAGAAGACTTTCACTGATGCATAAATTTTGAAACAGGTAAAAATTGTTTTTGAAAGATTTCCTAACTTTATCAACAATTGGTGTAATTATTACAAGCCTGTCTCCTTCTGATGGCAGATTATCACAGAAATGCAATAATTCGAGATACAGCAAGTATCTGTTCCGAGACATTATCTCTCCATTATCTGTATACCAATATTCATTGATGGATAATTTTCTCATCCGTGTCATCAGCAAACTTACTGCCAAGAAAGTATACACCTCAGAAGCAGATGCCTCCTTCCACCTCTTTAGCCTAGAAAACTTTTATTCTTCCTTGTTTTCTTTTACATAAAGGAAAAATTTTTTGTTTCGTTTACAATTACCAAAACTAATTCTTCTGTGAAGAACAGTTTGAAATAATCAAAATAGGTGGATTCTGACCTATAAAAAAGATGGATCGTTGGCTGTAGATCCATGTTGCTCTACACAATGTCACTATATTTTTTTCTTTTTCCTTTGAATTGGGCTATCATCATCTTCAGATTCTGAGGAATATGTATATGGGAGATGGGATGATTCATGCATGTGAAAGCCCAGAAGTTGATGGCTGCGGATCAATGTTGACGTTCATGGCTGGGGAGTAGTTACTGCTTGGTCTCTTTGGGGAAGGTCACTCGAAAAATATTCATCTTCTAATGAAAATAAATATTTCTCACTGTCACTTCTCGTTAAAATTTCAAGTAACTCCTTCTCGGTAAATGTATTCTCCTCCATTTTCACATAAGTTCAAAAGAAAATGAAAGAATCTACACACGACTGCGAAAGACATGGTTTGAGCACAGGATGTATTACATACAAAAGTTGACACAGAACTGAAGATATTTATGGCTTTTTTCCATCTGGTTTATGCCTATTAGGGCATACAGGATGGGAAAAATGACGGCTAAGGGGCGAAAAAGGTTTTATTGTGGGTGCAGAAAGGCTAAGGGAACGAACTAAAAGCAGCCACTTTCAATGTCCATGGATAGACTAAAACAGCTTGACTATATACGTTTTGAGCAGTGAACAGTAAAGCTTAAAAAGCATATATGCGTGGTTAGCAGTCAGGGCACTGCTCTGTCTGCTCTCATGTGTGGGTAGCACTAGTGGCTGTGCACTACCTCCACGCATATACGCATTGAAAGCAGCAAAAAGGTTAATGAATTCTCAGGTGTAACAAAAAGAAATAAAGAAAGCTTTAATTATATTATAGAAGGATACTGAGAAAATTAACTAAACCTTTTTTTAGGATTAAGTACTTATTTGTCATAAAAGGTAGGTTCTAAATAAAAAATAGGCTTGATCCTGCTAACCCCAGTTCATAATCCCTGATTTATCATTTAATCAGGATCTTCCCATTTGCAATATTTCTAAGGAATGTAACTCTCACAAATAGAAAGGGGTTACTGTAATCTCACACCTCTAAGGATATAAAGAAACTATTGGAGAAATTATAACCCTCACAAATAAGGGCCTAATGAGAATGCAGGTACTTGGAGATAATGTGCTCTAGAAATGAGCAAGAAACAATGAAGGTGACATGCTCCTATTTTCAGAAGAGGTATAATTAGATAATAGTAAAAGCCTCACCTCTGCAAGGTGCTTTTTTTTGGGAGGCTTCTTATCTTCTGTACTACTGCTAGGCTGCTTTTTGCCTTTTTTGCCACCCTCTTTTTCTAATTTCTTCTCAAAGGCAGATATGAGGTCTGGGCAGTCTAGATTCTCCATTGGTTCCCAGGTGTTGTCCTCACTGTATCAAGGAATAAAATTTTATTTATAAACCAGCAAACATTAACATTCATAATAAATTAAATCAAATTCATACAAAGAGCAAAATCCTGATTTACTGCTAACACATTTAGAATCTACAATTTCTGAAGAAAAAAAAAATTTCAATCCTGTTGTGTGTTCCACAAAGCTTGACCTCCCAACTACAAGTGCTTGATGTGGTCATCAATAAGCCCTTTAAAGATCACCTGCGGCGCGCCTTATGGGGAATCGTTGCTGTCAGGGAATTGCCCTCTGATTCCACCAGGTAAATTGAAAAAACCAACAGAGGCTCTACTGGGAAAATGGATTAAGACTGCATGGGACAGTGTCTCACCAGCATCAATAGTCCATGGAGTTAAAAAGTGTTGTGTTTCTAACAGTTTGGATGGATCAGAAGATGACATTCTGTGGGCGGAGGAAGATGTTGCAGCTATTGGAGATTCCTCCAGTAGTGAAGGTGAAAATAACAATTAAAATATGTTAATGAAAAATAATTTGCATGAGAAATTCTAATGTTACAAAATATTCAACTGAAAATTCCAGTCCAAATTGCTTATTTCAATTGGTTAAATGTTTATTACTCAATGGTATAATAAACCTGTCATTGTGTCATAATAAATTTTTTCCTTTCATTAGGAGTTAAAAATGGGGGGTCGTCTTATAATCAGAGTCCTCATATTTGGGTATATACGGTAATTAACAGAAATAACATATTTCTTGCGAAGAAGTTTTCTCGGGTTTCCAGCCGGGTCATAATAATATTACGATGTTTCGATACGCCAGTATTATTACCCGGCTGGAAGCCCGAGAAAACTTCTTCGCATCAATTCGCCGAGAAAGTCTGAGATCTTTCAACATATTTCTTGTTTTAGGATTATGACGTCATCATAAGATTATATCTTTGGTTGAGATCAACAGCCTCATATAAATTCATTTTAAAAACATTAAACTAATGGTACGTATGTAAATGTTATTTTCTTTTATACTTTCAACGATCCTTTGCCTGATATACCTCCGCCTAATGGGTATATTTTAAGTATTCGGTGGAAGCTTTCACAAAAAAAATTTCAGGGATCCTTTCCATGTCATAAGCATTAATATAGGATGCAGCGTATGCCGAGATCAACGAAGAATATGCGATTTAATAATTTAAACTTTGTCGAGACAATCGTGCATTGAATCACTTGAGAAAAAAATCTGGACCACCACCTAACAACATAAAAAAAATAAAAATATGAATGTGGCTGCCCAGTTAAATTTAATGCGAAATACGAAAAAGAGTTTGTAAAAGGAGGAATGAAAGAAAAACAGCTACCATGGCAGAATCGAACTGGTACCCTCAACGTTTGGACTCACTATACGCTCACTGCCAACAATTACTTGATCAATTAGGCATGCATTAAGAAATTTTTTGTAGCTGACAAGAAACTGCAATAGTTAATCGCGATTTTCAGAAAACTATCGGCTGTATACGCCCAAAAGTGGGGTTTGCAGTAATCCTGGAATCCAGAGCTATACACCTACCAAGTTTCATATAAATCCATGATCCCACAACAGTGTCCTCTCCTCGTCGTCGTGTTATTCATTCCGATGGCCTGCATGAAGAGAGATTTTACCCTTGACAGAAAGAAGCACCCTTAAGGTTCTCAATAGTGTTTGCTAGCTATGGCTAGGGTATTTTTTATGCCCCTTTCTATTGCACTTCCTTTGTCAAATGAAAGATTTTCAAGCTATCCCACACCAACGCCTTCTGAAGCTGGAATCAATGTATTTGCTACAAAAGTCTTCGAAAAACATTATTTCAGGATATTCTTAGTTCAAACTCTATCTCCCTCTGCAAGGACAAATACAGTCACCCTTCATGTAACACATGTTTGTTTGGCGCAATTTTGATCAATTTTCATTTTTAGAAAAATACTTTGGACCGCCCGCATTTTTGCAGATTTAGTTTTGCTTTTTCTTTAGTTTTATGCTGGTTAATTAACTATCAAAGTCTGTATTTTTGAAATTATCCACTCAGTTGTGATAGTTATTTTACTTCATTTCTGATATTTAACAGTAAAAAGGGGAAAATAATTTAAATTAATCATTATTTGTTTAGCGCTAAAACCCTTTGTGCCACATCATTTATGCTAAACGAGTCATGACTGTACACCAAGACCCTGATTTGTGTCAGGGTTACGTCCTTGGAAAATGTAATGCAAAGCAAAACGATGCAAATCGAAATGCTATTTGCCATAATAAATCCTTTAAATTAGCAAGACATGTAGCCATCCAATTTTTCATATCTAACATCACATTTAAATACGTACATACCTTTATAGTAAATAATAGAAGTAAATTTTGAAATTCATATTACATTTACCCTTTATAAGTGTGAACATTTCTACAGAAACTCAGCTTCATATTTTACTGACCACATTACTAAACACACGACTGAAAATAAGTCAAATTTGCAACTCTCCACTCTGCGGCTAACTTTAGAGCTTAGTAAGTCTTAGAAAGAGTCTGATTTCTTCACTATTCATTGTGTGTATTATACATTACAGAGAGACTTACCATGTAAACATGGAGACCTGTACTACTTTATTCTTGCAAACTGTGAACATTCAAAAAACTTAATTTTTTTGAGTAGCAATAAAAAAATGCCCATTTCATGGGCATATATCAGAAAAAGCAAAAGTCTTGACCCAATTATGAGGCTGTATTTCAAAACATGACCCTAAACACTTCTAGTGCATGAAATGTGGTTCCTCTTGTTTACTTAGTTCTGCAGTTATGAGACCTTGAAAATGCTCAAAAGATTTGCAGCCATAGAATTATGACATGCACACCTTCATTCTGGATACCATTTCTCAGAACTGTTTAAAATTAGGACAGTAATACTTGACATGCTTTCATGTGATGAATATAGCTACATTTGTGCCAAATATGATTAAAATCTGAGATGGTCATGTGAGAAAAAGATAAAAAATTTGATTTGGTATGGAATGGCCCTATTATTTTTTTTTCATAGAATGCACTATTATGATAATGAACATATTAATCTTTACATATTGTGACACGTATATTCAATGGTTTGGCAGTGCCTTGCTTGGTCAGAAGAGGCCCATGATTAACCTCTAAGCGTAGATCTGTGCATAGTACAGATCTGTTTCTTACCATATTGCACTGCTTTTAATTTGCTATATATAGATAAGTTTTTAATTTTTTTCAATTGGCATTCACATTATTATATAGAAAGGTTTTTACCTTAATATGTTGAATACAATATTTTTCTAACCGTTTTAGTTACGCAAAACTAAATTATGTCTGCTCTGCTGGTTGATGCGAGTAAATATGATTTGCAGTATTTCTTCACCTTTAATCTCTATCAGTAACTAAAAATGTGTCTCTAAATCACTTTCAGAAATTCGCTCATTCTTTCTGAAAGAAATAATTTTTTAATAAGTCTATAATATTCATCAGAAAATCCCATCTTCAGAAAGAATACAATCAAAGATACAGAACAAAAGGCAAGTGTTCTCAATCAATAGGAATTAGTAGTGGTCAAGATTGCTAAGGCACCATGAGAAGAAGGGGAATAGGGGACAGCTAGAGATGATTTACTTTCGTTTTCATAAATCATACACATGCGATGTTATTCATAACCAGTTCTTGAGTGCCACAACATCTGTGTTTGGAAGAGATATAGTGGAAAGAGACTCTCAGCTACTGCATTGTAAGGAGAACGAAGCAGCAAGCTGAATATTTACAGAGAACTCGACTATGTTATTTGAATGGAGTTGAAGTTCGTGGGAACTATTCTAGCACTAAAAGCAGTGATTAAGAGTTAAACATTTGTGTGGTATAAACTGTTATTACTTCTTCACACAATAACATAAACTTATTGAAATAGAATTATGTAAAAAAATAAGCTATATAACATGTACTATGGCATAGATATTCCAAAATTTTCATGTAAATCTGATCATTAGGTGCAGACGTTATAAATGTTTATAATGAACTACATCAAAATCAGCCATTTCAATTAAATACCTGCCAGGCGTATGGTAGAGTGGTATTTAAATTTAATCCATCTCTGAGGGGTTAAGCCTGACATACCTGCACATGGCTGGTCTGCCTGTGTTTATGCAACCCTCCGTAACCTCCCTACAACAAACATCCCTTTTTTCTGTCACGCCATATGGAGGTTTTACTGTAATTGTTTTCTAATATAATTTACAATGATAATTACAGAGCCATCTCTTAGGTAAAGACATTTTGAATGAAGTTTTATGTTTACAAGACATAGCTAATTCATGGTTAGTGATGTTGCCCAGATTGACTATAATCTTCCTGCCGTGTTGGGCCATTAACATATTAATCTTGGAATGCCAAATGTGCCCATACGGGAATGCAAAATACGATTGCTCATGGATGTACATTTTGTATAATATTTTTTTGAAGAGCTCCTTTCCACTAAAAAGCAGAATATTCAATATTTTTACTATAATATGCTTTTTATTTGAACATTTTATTACCTAGTTCATGAGATATCCGATTTTTCTAAAAAACAAACAAAAATACCCCAAAATAAATCCGACATTTAAAGGTTAAGATAATACAGCTGCATTTCCTTTATAGACAAATTATACAAAACATCCTATTTCATACTTATGGCAAGAGAGAGTTTACTTTTGGCAGAATTTAATTATATTTTTTGCAGAAACAAGAGATTTACTATTTCATACATCTCCTACAAGATTTCTAGTAGAGAATAACTTTGAAACAAGAAATAATTATTCCAACTTTACAGCTAATGCCTCTCAGCTTAGGATCTTATGATTATTTCTTTCCATCAAGATTTCCAGTACATAGAAAGTAAATTTCTTCAGACATTTGAGAAAATGTTACGGTTCTTTGCCTTTATCTAAAATAATGAAGTTTATGAAATGACTGTAAAACAAAGATGAATAACAGTGCTGACACAAGTTACCACTCAATTTTTTAGCATGTCCAACATCATTATGCACCTCACATTTTTTTATCAATTTATTTTATAGCTATCTCATACAATTATCAAAACATCTATGGAAATGTGTAATAAAATGATAAATAAGAAAAAATGGAGTGGCATTTCAAGCATATTATGAAACATTATGGCTGGCAGTAAATGTATTAATACAGAATTAAAGCTCTTATGTAAGTACTATTTGTTGAAGTCACCAAAAATTAATATTTATTACTAACTAATAGGGTATGAAATAAAATTAAACTATTAAAATAATAAGCAAAAAGCATACTTAGAGTAGCCTTTCCACTTCAATAAATATTCCACTTTGCCATTTTTTACACGCTTGTCTAAGACTTTCTCAACGGAGAATGTCTCCATGGGCTCATCTTCTCCTGCGGCCGATGCAGCATCAAGATCCTTTTGCCTCCTGCTTGTTCCTGATGAGGATTCTGCATGAAAACATACCATTTTTATATTTATGCAATCAAACGTGGTTCCATAATGCAAGAGAGATAGTAAAAGTTTGTAAGATTTTATGAATTAATGCAAATAACTCTAGAATGGTAAGCTTAACTTTGATGAATCTTTCACCAAATACTCAGCACATCCCCTGGCTAGTTTTTAAAGGGTATATTTCCATGATGTAGGGCATGAGTTTGATTCCAGAAGTTTACCTTTTCTATTTCAATTACATCGGAATGGGTGTAGTGTACTTTTATCAGCATTTGAAAGTTATTTATAATCATCATACAAAATCAAAACTTGAACCTAAGAATGCCTTAAGAGATCAAAATTAATTTTCTTATCATCAATTATCAAATAACCATTGAATTGGCCAACAAATTTGTTTTGAACATGAAAATTTTGTTTTCAATGTGAAAATCTTTTGCTGTCAGGGCATTTGCATTGTTGCTGATTTTGTGAAATTATTATGAACATTAAATCGGAAAAAATTCAAACGAAAAAAGTCCTGAATTTGTGGTCAAAATACTTTTTGAAAAATTAAAAATAAATACTGTATTGTAATGTAAAATTAAAATATTTTGCACCTTGTGCATATTTGCAGGCTTTGTTTTGTTTACTTTAGTACCCATCAATCACCATCTGAGGTCTTCAGTTTCAACATCATCAGTTCAATTGTCATGTATCATAATTATTTTGCTTCATTTCTAGTGCACAATAAATATTTAACAGTAAATAGGAGAAAGGTAATTTAGATAAATTAATGCAGTAAAGAGAAAATCTTGTGAAGGCAATATAAGTACAGGAAATAATCCTAAATTAGCAAGGAAAGGCATAAATCTTGAGGAAAAGCTTAAGTGACTTAGTGTTTTGAAAAAGCTTAACATCAGAGAAATATAGCACAACTTCTACAATTCTGTTAAATAAAGGCAAAATAAAAAGTTCTATTGAACCAGCAACTCCAGTAATTGCAAAGAAATTTACATGATCACATACTAATTTGTAAGAAAAAATGGAAAAACTGCTAGTGTTGCGGATCAATTCTAAATGTTCTAATTAACCTATGCCCTTTAACTACGCCAAAAATAAAGTTTCCCTCAAGTATTTTATTTCATTTCCATGAAAATGATTGGATGGATGAATATGGAATGAAATTGTGGACTGATAGTATCTAGAATAAGCGTCCTGGTGGTCTACATAAAGAACATAGTTTATTAGTTTTGGACATGTTCAAATCACATGCATCAGATGGCAGTAAGGAGGACTTGAGAAGAAATAACACAGACATTACAGCTATACAAGGTTTAATGTCTTTAGTTCAATCTTTAGATGTGTGCATCAACAAGCCATTTAACCGCTTCCCTGATGCCGACAAGTTATCTCGTCCTAATAGGCGGTTCCTTTTCTGACGCGGCCAAGTTAACTCGTCCTATCCTAAAATTTCTTCTTCTTTCCTGTTCAGACCGAGTTTACTCGTCACCTCCAAGCAGTTTACATTTTCATCGCTAGGTGGCACATTTGGATGGGATTTCTGATGTATCTAGCGGATGTTTTCAAAATTATTTTCTATGATTCAGAGACGGCAGCCACAACGTTTTCGTATTTTTTTTGCATGCGTAAATCGTAATCTTTTCAAGAAATACTAAGTATTTAGTAAGTATCTTACTAGAAATGTATCTTTATGAAATTTAACTATTATTCAAGAATTATTTAGATATGTTTCGCTTCTCTATTTTTATTTCTAATCATTTCTCTAATAATATATTTTTCCGTCTTTTTTGCTCTTCGCGCGCTATTCCCGCGATCTTTATGCGCACTTCGCACCTTTCATAATTTGTCTTCAGCCAATCTGAAAATCTAGATTTTCAAATAGTATTGCAAATGTCATATAAAGCGTTGGTTTGTATTTTCTCAGTATAATTCGAATATTGTCCTTCTATTACTATATAAACCTTTGGTTATACGATATATTTCGTAAAAATAATCCTATTGATTTCTACTGTAGTAGATGAAGATGAAATTCATGTTATAAGCCTTTATTTTTCATTCAATTTTGTATGCCGATCCATGGATGTTACCCGCACTCTGGGTGAGGGACTCTCCCATGTTCTAAGAAACCGCATCTCAAGGGTCATTGACCCTGGGGAAAATATGAGTGAGAGAACGGTATCACAAATAAAAGAATAGAAACCCTTTTCCAATATTTATTCTTGTGGATCACTACAACTAACTGCTTAGAACTCAACTCTGGAATGCGGTCTCCGTCCTATCTCCTCACTCGGTCGCATCTGCTTGTGCTCCCTTTGCTTCCACTGCACAGCAAAGAGAAATTGACACATGCTCGCGTGGGTTTCCCTTTTCATTTTCAGGGGAAGGAGAATGTCCCGCTAAGTTTGGTGGCGCAGTTCGCAGTAGTCTCGGTGGCCCTAAGGATTTTCCTCCCCTTCTAGCGTTTGTGGAGTGAGGACACCGTCGCAGACCACCCTCGATCCCTTCACACAAACCCACGAGGGCAATATTTAGAGGTAGTGGGGGTGGGAATGCCTGTGGAGAGGGATAGAAAGACCCGCGGTACAAACGACGGGATGAAACGTCAATGACAAGGACAATGGAACGTTATCGTGGTGCCCCAACCCCATGTTTTTATCCCTTTCCCAGGTCAATACTCCTAGGGTTTCTCCCTGAGCGTATATCTCAAGTATGTTTACCGTTACGAATATTCACACCAAATTTGGCGGCAATACAGAATTGCTTTCGAAACTGCTTCAAAGCTTACTTAGTTATTCGTTGTCCTCTCGAGCGAACACGTCTAGCATTCTCACATCTACGTTTTACTGATAGCATTTTCATACTATCATTAGAGATTTTATTGCTTCAAAGTCCTTATCTTCTTTTCGTTACTACTTTTGCTTTGGTGTAAATTATTTTACCCCTTCCGTAATGGCAAGTGATAACGAAAGCGAAATTTCCGATGTGGAATTACAAGATGAAGACATTGAAGACCCCGGATCGGAATCCAGCTTCTCGGAGCATACAGTCTCCGATACCGAGGATGAAGGAGAACCTTCGCAAGGACAGTGGTGTGAAGTGAATAGTTCTTGCCCGCCTGCACCCCCTAGGTTCTACTTTGAAGGAGAATCGTCGCTGAATTTCGAAGTTGCTCCCGATGGTGTATTGCAATTTTTTGAACTTTTTTTCGATGATGGCGTGATAGGACATATTACCAGTGAGACGAATCGGTATGCTACACAGTGTCAACATGATAAACCATCTGGGTCAAGACACCAATGGCGTGACACCAGTGCTCCAGAAATGCGTGTGTTTTTGGCGCTAATAATATTGCAAAGTATTGTTAGAAAGCCAGAACAAGAACATTATTGGTCCAGAAGGCGAATATTAGCGACACCATTTTTTAGAGAAACTATGTCCTATCGGAGGTTCGCTAATATTAGACAATATTTGCATTTTAGCAATAACGACGAGTACAGCCCAGAAAGTCATCCCAATCCAAAACTCAACAAAATTTGGCCCATTTACCGAATGCTGGAGGAAAAATTTAGTTATATACTCCGGAAAGGGATATAACTGTAGATGAAAGTCTTCTTCTGTATAAAGGACGACTAGGTTGGCGCCAATTTATACCCCAAAAAAGGGCAAGATTTGGCATAAAATCTTTTCTTTTATGTGAATCTAGGAGTGGTTATGTTTGGTCGACCATTATATATACAGGCAAAGGCACTATTTTCGATAAAGATTTTGAGAATATGTCCATGTCCTCCCGAGTAGTGATGTCACTCATGAAACCTCTTTTTGATAAAGGGTATTGCGTCACAACAGACAATTTTTATACCTCCCCAGAATTGGCTGAGGCTCTTGTTTCTAGATAGTGCGATACCTATGGTACTGTACGCATAACGCGAAAAGGGATGCCAAAAAGACTAAAGAATAAAAAAATGAAGAAGGGTGAGGTAGCTGCGTATCAGAAGGGAAAAATCATGGTGCTTCGCTGGAAAGACAAAAAAGAGGCGACGCTGTTGTCTACAGTTCACAACAACAAAATGCAGAGGGTAGAAAAAAGGGGTAAAGTTGTGATGAAACCGAAGCTTGTTGTGGATTATAATGAGACAATGGGGGGTGTTGATAGGGTCGATCAGCATTTAGCTGATTATCCCATTCCCAGAAAACGGGGAAAGAAATATTACAAAAAACTATTTCTGCATTTTATGGAGCTGTGTGAGTGGAACTCTTTTGTTTTGTATAAAAAAACAGGGGGGAGAAGTGTACATTTAGACTATAGATTAGATCTAATAGAAAAATTGATTGAGGTGTACCACCCATGTGTTATCTCCCCGAAGGCAGGTAGACCACCTGCAGCACCACACCCCGCCGCCTCACTGAGAGGCATTTCCCAGACGTGATCCCAGCTACAGAGAAGAAGGGAAACCCGACGAGAAAGTGCATTGTGTGTTCCAGAAAGAGGGACTCAAAGGGAAAAATAATACGCAAGGAAACACGATATATGTGCCCAGACTGTGATGTGCCTTTGTGTGTAGCCCCTTGTTTTAAAAATTACCATACAACACTAAATTTGTAAATAAGTGTATATATTGATTTAGATTATAAAATAAATTAGTGTTACTTCTTAGAATTAGGAATAAGATTACGGAATTCTGTTTTATTTTTTATAATTACGTATACAATAAATTTTTCATTCCTAAGTAATAAAATCTTCCATTTCTGTGTTCGGTCTGAATGTTCATTTTTTTAGATATCCCTAAAACAAATTATTTCATTCTGTTATGAGAGGATCTTTGATCTTTTTAGGTAACAAAGAGTATTTATATAGACTTCATTTGCGATTTTTGCATTGAAAATGTGACAAAATTATTGATGATGTTTTTGCATCGTTCAAAGTATTAGACAAGTAGTATTCACTCCTCGCGGAGGAGTGAATACTACTTGGAGGCGTCACACTGTGAGGTAACCCGCAGTGTGACGCCGTAAACAGGACATTAGAGGAAAGAAGACGAGGTATTATTGTTCTGATTGTGAGGTGCTGATATGCATAATTACTAGATTTTAGATAAAAAATACACGCAAATATATTTTTAAAAGAAAAAACTTACAGTTTATGTGAAATATGTATATTTTATTTCTTATATGATTATAATTTAAAAAATTTCATTCCTATTTCAATAAATAACCAAAACAATTCTTAATATTAAGGAATAGCTTAAAAATCGTCAAATAATTAAATTGCGAAATAACGTTTTAAAATAAGCATTAAATCAAAAATGACTATATATTCCTTTTTAACCACTTTAAGGCATTAAGAAAATGAAATAAAATAATATGACATTTTTTGAACGGAATTCTCAAAAAAATTCGTCAGGGAAGGGGTTAAGGACTACATTCATGCTGAATGGAGTTCAAGGTTCACATTTTATACTTGGTATGTAAGAATCCCAAGATTTTAGAGGATTTTTTTTAAGCTTCAAAGGTCAACTTGTAGACCGGCATATGTGGTATATTCCATTATTTTTTTACAACTCTTAAAAATATGGAAAACAAGCACAAACATGATTATTCAAATAATAATTTCTTGATAACAGCTACTCCTATGATAAAAATGTGTAGGAAAATAAATTCTCTATGTTACTAGTTTACATGTTTATTGAAAAACTATTATGATATGACGTATAATTTACAAGATATAAAGGAAAGTTTATTTTTTGTCACCAGTAAAGTGGTACCCCTGATTTGATTGGCTTGTTTGATTCATTTTTGTCATTTTCTTATTTTCTTTGGCTGTAAGTCCTTAATATAAAATTTCATGAAAATCCATTTGGCAGGTGAGAACAAACATGCAGCCAGACAGACAAACCGAAGCTAATAGGTGCTTATGCTGGAAGTGAAACGCACCTAAAAACCAACACTGAAGTACTGAAATGAATTCAAGATAAGGCTATAAGTCTTCCCCAATTCTTCGAAATCATAATCCAACAAAGGTTGACTCAAAAAAAAGAAGCTAAATGTACTGTACATGACCGACTTTTTATAACGAACCTAAACTTTCCATTGAAAAATATACAAATTTATTCTAATTGTGAAATTTTTTTGCTCCATACAAGGAAAATTGATTTTGAAAAGGATTAACAAAATTAACATTATTTCTTATGAAAAAATCAATTCAACTTACAAACACATTTCAAGGTATGCATTACGTTTGCAAGTAGGGGTCCACCTGTACCGTGTTAACCAGAAAGGAAGATGTTTTATTTTTGGCAAAAACTTTTGGTATTGTCTTAAAATTGAGCACAAAGTTTTAAACACAGCACCAAACATCCCGACGCTGATTCTATGCCCATGAAAATGCATTTATTCATATTATTGAAGTTAACAAAGTGCAAACGAGTGGCTTTCCACCTCGTCAGTACTGGTGGAAGGGGCGTTGACAAACTTACGTCAGAATATGAAATCAGCTGGGTAGGAAATTGGATACATATGGTGTTAAAAATGGCTCCACTAAAATTGCGGGCATTTTATGTGTCTTGTTACAATTTAAACATATTTCTTACTTTTCGATTGGTGCGCCAGTGGCAGACAACAAGTACACCTGCAGTTTGAAGAGTATAACTCTATGACAAGATGCGACTGGTACACACTTTGACAAATTTTGACGTGTCGCGAGGACTAGTTATTATTTTTAGCAGTTTTTAACAAGTTACCCCAAACCTTAGGAATGAAATGACATAGTGTAGAGAAAAAAGCACATCTGTAAAAGGGAATGTGTCACAAGGTATGAGATGAAGTTTTGATAGAAATTTTAAGCTAATTGTGGTGTAATATGCTGTATAAACTAACTTGTTTTGTTTGATTGCATGGAATTTCTGGCTATCAATGTCTTGGATTATTATAGCCATTACTCTAACAGCGAACACATACACAAGGGAGGAGGGAAACTCTGTGCCAGCATTAGCCTATTCTTTACGAAGAGTGCCAAGGGGGCCAACTGCTTAATGTCTCTTCCGTAGGAAGGAGCACTTGCACGGCCTCCTCAAATCACTTGAGTAGGGGATGAGACAATACCATGTTAAAAAATCTGACCTCTGCCGGATTCGAATCTGTAACCTCTGCATGGAAGGCCAACGCTCAAACCACTCCACCACCGCCACCCCAAAACTAACAACTGCGAGTCCAGGAGGAAATATAATGTGACGGAGCCAAATGTGCAAAGGTGGAAGCAAGCAAAACAAACTTGAAGGTGGTAATTCAACACAGAAATAATTTAATGGAACTAAACGAGGTCGATTTCATGAACTGGAAGAAGAAACTGTAAAGTTTGTGCATACTCAAATAATGGATGGAAAACTAGTTTCGCAGGAAATCAGTAAATTGAAAGTTCATGAATTATCATGATCACTAAACATCCTCTAGCAACAATTCAATGCTAGTAATGGTTGGTGCATACAGATGATGCGTCATAATAGTTTTTGCCTGTGATGAAGAACATCTCTTTCCCAACGTTTATCTTCTGACTACACGGATCAACTTATTGCTTTCCAGAAGCATGTAATTGCATTGCAGAAAATTTATGATTACCTTCTGAGCCAAATTGATAATGCAGGCGAGACACTTATTCATTTCAACATGCCATTCAATTACACAGTTAACAAAAAAGGCACAAAAATATCATGATAAAATAATGTAAATAAAAACGAATGTGGTAAATTTGTGTAGTTGAAATTTACATTTGTTTTTATTTACATTATGGAACTCTTTCAATAAATCAAGCCTTCCCAAGTGGAATTTATCACTACAAAAACTTCAGGGAATGAAAAAAATGTGTATTACTGTAATGCTGGTAGTGTTAGTGGATGGCACAAAGTTATTATTATATTATTATTATTATTTTAAAAATAGGTATTACAAAGTTTTTCCTGAATAGACCTTGTTTTTTATTGTGATGGTCTTAAATTCAAAGCCCTCTTCCTTTCTGGTTAATCGAGTATGGCTGAAGAAGCATGGTCAGGGATAGAGGGAGGAAAAAGGGGAGAGAGACTGAGAAAATTAATGGACAGGAAAGTATATGGGGAGGGGGAGAGAGGGGAGGGAGAGAGAAGCCAAAAGGGAGAAAAATGGAAGGAGGAAGGAATGGGGAGAAAGGAGGAAGGGAATGAGGAGAATAAGAAAATTTTTCATGAACAGCATACATAAAATATAGTTATTTGATTAAGTTACACTCCACTATAATCAAGTTTTTTACATGAATTTTTGTCTTTATACATAAAACCAATCAAAAATACATGTTGGGTCATTTTTGACAGGCATTTACATTAATATAACAACAATAGAAAATATTTTTCTTCTGCTTGCTTTTGAAAGGTTTAACTTTCGGTCTGTAAAGTTTAGCAGATGCAGGGTATCGTATTTTGTATGAAAATTGTTTTAAATCAACCCTTTGAACTTTTGAGTGACCAGAAAGTCAAAGATGAGCTCTTCTAGATTAAAAGGATGAAAGAGGGAGAACTAAATATACTCCAAAGGATTTCTCATTTTCTGCTGATGTACAAAACTCAAACCAATAATTTTCAACTTAACGGCTTAGTTAATTTATTTTGTAAATATTAACTTCATTTATTGTTGGAAATTACTGTAGTGACACAAAAACAATTGGAATACCGTAAATACCCGCGTATAGTGCGCACCCTCGTATAACGCGCAGGGGGGTTTTCAGCCTCATAATCTATTATTTTTCTATATACCCGCATATAGTGTGCACAGATTTTTTTTAGCGTTACCGTTCCAGAATAAAGTAGATGGTGTAACGTGTTCTAAAGCAATGATCGAATTATTGGTATTATGTATTGGTAAAATAATTAAAGTGCGAAATGAAATTTTCGAAAAACGTTCCAAAGGAACGTCAGCTAACTCAATCATTACATACTCTGTTTACTTACAAGGTGATATTAGGATATACACAATAAATCGAATTATATTAATTTCATAGTATGGCATATAACATTCTTTGAGCTAATAAAATGACGATAATCCTATGATTTTTACATACGTTTTTGTCACGCCTGAGGTGGACGGGTTCGTCCAACCTTCAGTTTTACCTTTTTTGGAACACTCTGGAGCATGTAAACACGATAGCAAATAACCATAATTAACTACAGACTAAGAATCAAGAATAAATCACGTATGAATGCTGAGAAAAGTAGGGAACGATAACTTTATTTAGTTCTACAAGAAGCATCAACTCTCAGCGTACTTAAAGGGCATCAGCTGCCATTGTTTCTAATTACAGTAAAACCCCGATTTAATGTTCCCGCATTTAGTGAAATCCCGGATATAGTGAAGATTTTTTCATGTCCCGACAATAGCCCCATATAAACAATGTATTATTTTCCCGCATTTAGTGAAACCCGATTTAGTGAAAAACCCGCATTTAGTGGAAGAATATTATGTAATTGTACTTCAATTTTTATTTGACGTTTCCCGGATTTGGTCAACTTTTTCATGAGCAAAAAGAAATAACAAAAGAAACATATTGTATGTTAAAATTATGATATACGCTCAAAACATTGTGAATGGCTCATCACGCGCAAGCGGCTACATCGTCTGCTAAGACGGTAACAGCCGCAAGGAAACCGTAAATCCTACAATGTAATGAATCCCGCTCGTATGTTCCTCATTTCTGGTATCACGCTCAGTTACCTGTTGTCATAGTCTGCTATATACTCGACGTCGTTTACGAGAAAATGGCCTTTGAAAATCGCGATCCGAGAGTCATCAAAATAAGAACGTTAAAAGTCCTTTCCTAATTATCTAGGAGCGTTGGTCTAGGGTAAATGAGTTGGATTTCAAATATTATTTCCGGGGTTCGATCATGATGGTAAAGCGAATGGGTAGTGATCCGTAAAATTATGTTCGTGAAGAATTACGTTGAAGAAAATATTAGTTATAATGCATGGAAGAAATTTTTTAAAAATCTTGTGCAAGTTTTATCGACGATATGCTGGAAATTGCGAACAAATAAAAAAAATCGGAGAAAAATTTTTTGGTCCCATTGGGAATCGAACCCCGGCATTTTTTCAACCTTCTTCCATCAAAAACTCTTGCTACTAGAGGAGACAAGTGCCATGGTGGAAAGAGAAGTAAAGATAGGATAACTGCACTTTTATGTGCAAATTCAGATGGCAGTGAAAAGTTGACGCCATTAATAATAGGTAAATTTGCCAAGCCAAGGTGTTTTAAAAATGTACAGGCATTGCCATGTAAATATGCCAGTAATAAAAATGCATGGATGACAACGGATATATTTAAAACATTTTTGAAATCATTAGATGCAAAGATGGGTGGTGCAAATAGAAAAATTCTTCTATTTATTGATAAATGTCCGGCCCACCCTCCAGATACTGATTTTCTTCGCAATATAAAAGTGGTGTTTTTTCCAGCTAATTGTACTAGTCATCTGCAGCCACTTGGGCATTATTCACTCCATGAAAGCAAAGTACAGGAAGGCTTTGGTGCAGAAAGCAGTATCCTACATTGAGATGAATAAACATTTGATACTGAGCGTCCTTCAGGGTATGCATATGGTAACAGCTGCATGGAATTCAGTTACACCTCAAACAATATCAAACTGTTTTCATAAGGCTGCGTTCAATTGCAGCAATGCTATGGAAATTGATGTAGATATCGATGTGACTGACGACGAAAATTGGTTGAAAATTGCACCTGACATGGACACAAATTTTGAAGAGTTTGTCCGATGTGATGATCTTGAGAGTACGTCTGGTCCTCCACAAGACGTGGAAGAAATCTGTGATGCCAAAGAGGCAGAGGAAGAAGAGGCAGTAGTAGAAGAAGAGGAGGCAGTACAAGAAGAATCAGTTCCCACACTTGGTGAAGCGGTTCAGGCACTTGAAGTGGTGTGAAGATATTTAACTTCTTTTGATGTGGACAGCACTACTATATCAAAAGTAAATTCTTTGGAGCGAGAAGTTCTGAATGCTCACAGCACCCGCCAGAAGAAGCAAACAAGTTTGCTGGACTATTTTAATAAATAATTTTCTTGTAGCTTTTTCTGTATGCTTGGTTTTTGAATAATTTTGATATTTTTTTATGTGAAATTCCAAATATATTTTAATATTTTCTATTTAATGTTGTATGATGAAGCTTTTTAAAGGAGGGATGAAAAATTGTTTCAAGATTTGTCAATTTTGAAAATACTTTTAAAATTTTGAAAATACTTTTAAAATTTTGAAATTATTTTTTGTAAGCATATGAATGATTCATTACAGAAATTTTCATATTCAATAGCAATAAGGCTTGTTTGTCACTGGAAATTGTTTATAAATGTTTATTTTAAAAGTATTAATATAAGTATTGTGCATACAATATTGAAAAATGGACTTTTATAAAAGAGACCATTTTCAGTGGCCATATTCTAGTATTGTATAACGGAACTAATACACAAGCAAAAAAGATAAATTTAACTCATTTTAATTGAAAACCTCCATTTAATGAAAACCTCGATTTAGTGAAATATATTCTAATCCCCCAGCGATTCATTAAATAGGGGTTTTACTGTATAAGTAGTACCAGTACCTCACCACCAGTCCGGGCGCCAGTGAAGGTTAATAACTTTTATATTAACTTCGCATATATATATATATATATATATATATATATATATATATATATATATATATATATATATGTATGTATGTATGTTTATATATTTTTATTCAAGCCCTTTGAGATCAGAAAAATTTCTCACCTTCAGCAGGAATCGAACTACCTCAGGCTTGCACTACTCTTCATGAGCAATGGATTAAAACAACTACGCCATGATGAACAGCCGAGAAATCTATCTATATATTTGTTGGTTAAGCTCTATAAAATTGATAAATATTCGAAATCTAAATTTGGCAAGAATGCTTTACTCGCATATTAAATGTGATCGACGAAAAATAATTTGGAAAAACGACCCGGGTTCGACTCTAAGGAAGACATTTCCATTTTCCATAACATATCACGTAAACATAGACTTTTCAACGTGCACGCTTTTATTCTTTTTGTGATCTAAGTTATAAAGAATTAACCTATGATCTTAGGATCTGAACCATTTTAAAGAAAAAATTATAGTTTCTTATTCTGTTCATCTTTTTCCACCTACAGTTCCAAATCCCTCATTTTAAACATTTAATTCACAAATTTTGAGGAAATTTTGCCAATTTAATGGGATGTTGCCTTGCAATCGATTTACATTGTTAAACCTTGAAATCCTATTGTTGTTTCAATACTTATGGGTGAAAGCATGCTTTGAATGCTTTCAATATGAGAGAGAGAAGGAAGGAGAGGAAAATGTTTCCTTGCGTTATATGCGAGAAGGAATGCATCAGAATGTACAACATTAATCATTTGCATATTAAAATTACTTAGAATCATTGTAGGAGGTCGAGAATTGAAACAACGAATGCCAAAAAGAATGAAAGTTTGTTTTCCTGCCATCGATTTTTGAATACACATCGAATGGATCAACATCAGTTTTTAACGTAAGAATTTGATGCATTCTTAGCGATTTGTGTTGTTGTTGGTTTCATGTAATTGGGTACCAAAGACTTGGATAATCTATTCACGAAATTTTAATTTAAAACTTTCCCGTAGAATTTCAACAGGCATCTCCCTAGTTAGTTAATCAAGTTCATTTTTGAAGAATATATAAGTATGAGGTAGTTTGTTAGACGAATGTTTAGTAATCCCGTTTGTCAAACGAAGGTTAGTAATCTAGGGTTAATGTTAGATTTGAAAACATAAAATCAGAACATTTCTTTGTTAATATCTGAATTCTTATTAAAGAGGAAATGCACATATAATTTGTACAGGAAATATTAATTTCAATATGAAAAATGTTTATTATTACTGATATATTCATGGGTCTTAAAAAAGATGAGTTCAATTCAAGGGGTTACATCAGATTAGGGTTAAGAATAATTTGGGTGAAAATTTATTTAAAGAAATCTTTTGCTTCACTGAAACATGACAAGCAATAGATCCTTTGAAATATGTATCTGATAACAATTTGCAAATATTGGGGTTCATTAAAACAAGAATACAGGTAAAAACTGAATCCAAACATTCCAGCTGATATTAAAAATTTGTTAATATGGGAAGTTCGCTTGTGATTTTATCATAACTCAGCATGATATTCCTCAACTATAATAATCCCTGGACCAACAAACTTTTGACATTTACATAACAGAAAAACTATTACACTTCTGTATTTAGATGAAGATGCTCCAAAGACACTCATAAATAGTACACCTTTGCCAAGCCATTTCGATTTTGTAATGAATTATTTTGTATTAAGTTATAAAATATGGGAAACGCCTCCTTACCTAATGGATGATGAAAGGAGAATGTCTATTCTGACTACAAAATTCGAGCTTTCTCAAACTTTTAAATACTAAGCAGTGTCATAAAAAGCAAGGGGCAGTGAATGAATTCTATTAAATCAGTTCATTTAATGGCTACGATGTAGCAATTTCATAAAATACTCGGCACTTTTTCGTTTAAGCGTATAACATTTATTTTACTCGGTCCCAAAGGGTTGGGTAAGTTGGTGGAAGTGACTTTTGTTCTTCCTCACGGTCACTATGAATGAACGGTATCCCCTTTTTCTTAAAATGGAGACGCCTCTGAATACAGTGAACGTGAGGAACGAAAAACACTTCCACCAACTTACCCAACCCGTTGGGGCCGAGTAAAATAAATGTTCTACGCTTCAACGAAAAAGTGTCAAATACTCTTCGATTTTAAGAAATAAGGAGCTAATTTCCACAACCATTGTGGGCTAAAATGTTTAAAAATAAATTTTACGTCTACAAATATCGCTGTTTTCCCAAACCACAAAATTACCAAGGTAATGTTAGTATATTTATATAAACTAATTTCACTCACCTTTAGACATGGCTAACCAAAACAATTATTTGGCCTGTAATATTTCCAAAATTGTGCCCTCTAATAGGAACTGAAATGAGTAAATAAAAATTTAGTGAACAAGTGGTGAAGTATACAAATATTTGCTTGATTTGTTTTGAAATAACTTAATATAGCAAGAAAACAACAAAAACTTACTGACTACCAGCATAACCGAATTGAAATTACGGATAAACACCCAAAAATAAATAATGCGAATTGTTAAATCAACTACTACTAAGAAACCAAAGATATTGGCTTAATTTATAAAATCATTATTCCACAATGAATTTACGTCTCTCACTAACTAAAAAATTATTTGAAAGTGGCTCGACCACGTGAATGTTACACAAACCAAAGGTTTCGTGGATAAAGAAATACGTATGTTAGCTTATGAAGGTTGAAATGTTTAATCCGTAAAAATAAAAAACTTCTTAGCTGTTACACATAACATTCATATTGCGTGAAAATAGACTTCCAGTGCCAAGGATTAATACATAATTATAAAAATAATTAACATTAACCGCCGTTTTAACACGGACAGTACCTCAGGGAGTATTATAGTAATATAATTAAAAACTTCATCAAGAAAAACAATTATTCATTATTATTAAACACCACTTATACAAACTACAAGGATGATATAACATTATTTTCGTCATACGAAGCGGTAAAACGAGACGGCAATACAATTCATAATTAAAGTACGCTAACATATCAAGTGGATAATTTAGAACTTACCCAGCAGTCTCACAAAAATAAAATATTAAAATACTTTTATCTGTAATATTTATATGTCTTTCGTAACTTAATGCTGTTTGCAACTAGAGGAATTACTCTAGCATCAGCACTACTTCGACCATCGACATTCGTTGGCGGTTGACACCTAGCATCTCCTCAGATGATAGGCGCCAAAATATTTTAACCGCTCAAAGGGATTATTTAAATTATAACATTATATAAAATTTTATTAATATTATTTTAAAAGTTATTACCATATGATATTATGTCCATACATTCTAACTAACAAAACATGAATTACGTAGTAAAAATTGAATTCAAGATTTTAATTTCTATTTCAATTAAAGCAAATTTAAATATAAATTAAAACTCAGATTAGGGATATGGAAATTACTCTAATCTATAAGCTAGTATTTTACATAGTATTAATATTTATATTTATCTTTGTTTATTAGTGATCGCGGTGATCGCCTACTCCCCTACTCCCTTGAAATTCTGCCATTTTGTTTGGGAGAGGTGTCAGTTTGCGTATTTCAGTATTACTTAGCAAAAAGCTCTGTTGGCGTCTTTAAGACTTTGTAACCAATTTCTTCGGCGAAAATGGTCAAAACGGAACAAGATGTGAGTATTATGTTGTGGATTTTACGGTTCCTATTAGGTCAAACCTGATTTAGTTTTACTAATACTACTCGAATCGAATGAAATAGAGCCGCAATGGGAAGCCTGAACCGGAGCAATTCAGAAAGTTATTTATCGGAGGTTTAGATTACCGAACAACAGATGAATCGCTTAAAAAGCACTTCGAGCAGTGGGGAGAAATAGTTGATGTGGTGGTCATGAAAGATCCAAAAACTAAACGGTATAATTTATACTCTTATATTTTAAAAAAAATACCTCTAATTAGAAGTAGATGAGAGTTCTGTGATGATATCTCCAGAAATGTAATGCAGTTAAATAATGTTATGATCATGATGTAACTTATATCTCAAAAATAATTTTCAGATCTAGAGGCTTTGGTTTTATTACATATTGTCGTTCACACATGGTTGACGATGCCCAAGCGGCAAGGCCTCATCGAGTTGATGGTAGAGTGGTAGAGCCTAAAAGGGCTGTTCCACGACAGGTAAGTATAGCTTGTATTTAATTTAATCTTGCATGCATAAATCTGCAATTTTGTTGTTTAATTGACAGGATATAGGAAAACCAGAGTCTGGTGCTACTGTTAAGAAGTTATTTGTTGGAGGACTAAAAGATGATATTTCTGATAATGATCTCAAAGACTATTTCAAGGAGTTCGGGCATATTATGTCAGTAAGTATCGTGACAGACAAAGAGACAGGGAAGAAAAGAGGCTTTGCTTTCGTGGAGTTTGACGATTATGATCCTGTGGACAAGATCGTTTGTGAGTATTTTGACTTAGTAAGAATTTCATTGTAACATTAATTTGGACTGTTAATAAATATGAATTTCTTCTTTTAGTGCAACGGAGTCACACTATATCTGGTAGAAGGGTTGATGTGAAAAAAGCTTTAAGTAAAGCAGAAATGGCAGGCATGAGGAATACCCCTGGATCACCAAATCAGGGGCCCACATCACCCCGCAATGGTCCTTGGGGTGGTAGAGGTGGTGGGGATTGGAATGTTGGAGGTGGTCATGGAAACGGTTGGGGAGGTGAATGCATAGCCAAGCTTATAAGACCTTACATTAACATACTTAAAATTCTGATACTCAACTGATATTGGACAACACTGGTGCTGTGAATGGCAAGAGCAACAAGACATTGTACTGCATAGTCATACCTACATATTACAGAAATTTGAAACTTATGAAATATTACACTTAGGTTTCCGAGATTCGCTCCCATCCTAAGCTCCGCCAGTTTGGTTTGGGGGTTTCCTTCTACATTCACATTCCATTGGGTTGAGTTGGCTTGGTATTCCTTTTGTGTTCACATTTGTACTCTCCATTGGATTGAGTTGGTTTGGGGGGTGGCTTGGTTCTCCTGTGTTCACATTTGCACTATCCATCAGGTTGGGTTGTCTTGGTTTTCTTTCCACGTTAACATTTGCACTATATCGGGTTGGTCTTAATCGGATCCATCTCAAAAACACCTTCCACTTGTTCTGGGTATCACACCGTTACACTCAAATCATGTGCAAAACATAGATATCCTAGGATCACATAGTACATTTTCTCACTGCTCTCTGGTCAATTTCAGTGCCACTTATCCTTGGTGGTCCAATATCAGTTTTGTTCCAAAATTCCCCTTCTGAGTGAATGCTGAAACTATTTATTTTCATTGAAATATTGATTCGAACCAGCAATGCTCAAAATTATTTGAAAATCTATAACTTGTTAAAATTCCTCCTGAACGTGATCTACTTTCGAAATGTTTCTTCTATTTTTTTCCTCTATTTTTTCAAGCATTAACATAGAAGGAAAACCTAATGCTCAGATAAATACTTATATCAAAGTTATTTTGCCCAACTTTTTTGGGCTATTGATATTATTTATAAGGTGTACTATGTATTACTATGGAAAGTCAACAACTGCTTGGATATATTTTTACCTTCTCCATGTATGAAGTATAGACAAAGTATTGTTTTCATGAAAAAAATCAAATTCGAGATTTCAATGGAAATACATGTTTTAAGGTCCCCTTAACACTGTTTGACTTTTCTCTGTGACCACATTTTGTGGGCGCTCTTAACTCAAAAACTAATAATCCAATCTGCATCAAATTTCTTATTTAGCATTTGTATTAGAAAGTCAAGAACAGATTAGATTATATAGCTAAACTCAGTCGACCAGAAGTGGGTGTTTACTCTTGTCACTCATTATTTACTTTCTCCATACGTAGTATAGGAGGAAGTATTGTTTTCATTAAAAAAATCAATTTTGAGATTTCAACGGAAATACACGTTTTGGGGGTCCCCTATTTTATATTTGACATTTTTATGATAACAACAAGAGTTGATTAGTTTTTGGTAAAAATCGATCAACCGGAAGTGGGTGTTTACTCTTGTCACATCCGTATTTTTCAGATATTTGCTTTAATATTTGATGAATGTAAAAAAAGTATTGGAATAAAAGTTATAGGAAATTTAATTTTCTACAACCTTTGTTTGAAACATTTTCCCATATAATACATTGTTTAACAGATACCTTAAAAACTAAATTTTTTAGCTGCCACCACCTGCCGGTGACTACTATAAACACTTAACGCTTAGTTACATATGTTAGTAACTCTCCTTTTTATTTTCTTAATTGTTGGAGCTTTCTGGCTATATCCAATATCAGAAGGCTTTGGTTTTAGTTTATTTCTGTTCTTTGTAAAGTCTAAATTTTTCTCGCAGTTCCTTAAAATAATTATTATCATTTAACCTATTTGGAATTTTTAGAAATATTAAAGGTATGGAGATAGTCATGTGGTAGCCACATAAGATATTTTATTTTGAAATTATCATTGGTGTGGAATTAGTTCAATTCTAAATACCAGAAACTTACTAATTACAGTGACAACTTTTTTGTTCATTTGTTAGGGTGTGTATTAATTATCTGAACTAAGTTTTTAGCATCAACATCTGAGTATCTTATTGGATACTAGATTATGCCTGTTTTTATTTCATTTTCTTGTCGATTAAAATTTTTTATGAAGATTTTCTCTATTAGTTGTGGCCCCTTTCTTTAAATGATGTTAAGTGCTCTTCTCTGATTTTATAATTGTTAAAAAAACCATCTCATTTTATACTTGATTGTAATGTGGCGTGTGTGTTTTCTATGTATTAAACACAGAAACATCTCTTCCAGACACAAACCTCCCTCCTATTTTATGAAGTTGTATTAATATGTCTATTGTTTGTGACTTATAGTTGTATGTGTGAGTGCATTGGAATTAAAGTAGATGTTGTTTGGTAGTGCACTTGAAATTTAAATTACTAGAAACATCATTTAAGTCAATTTTTAAAAATCTCAGAGGTAGTTATGATGTAGCAGAAAAAGTGTGAGTTGTGTTCAGTGCATCATTAAGAATTATCATTTCAGGTGATGGTCCTTGGGAGAGTAGAGGAAGTGGAGAATGGAGTAATGAAAGTCCTTGGGGGCTGGGTGGTGGGCGACCTGGCAGTAAGTCTTAAAATTAAATGATAATTATATAAGTTGTGATTGGTTTTTCTGCATTATCTGGCCAATGGATAATATTTAAGGCGGAGGTAACTGGTGCAATGATGATTTTGGAAGCAACTATCGGCAAGGTCATGGTGGAGGGCTTCTGCGTGGTGGCCCCGTAGGTGTCCGAGCAGCACCATATTCAGGAGGGCCACGTGATTGGCGCCCAGTAGGAAGGCGAGGAGGTGAACCTGGCCCCTACCCACCTATTGGCGGTGGCGGTTATGGAGGAGGAAGAAGGTTCTAAGGTAGAACCACTGAATTAATTTAAGGTTCCTGAAAGGTACTTTTATAATTTTTTCATCTCAAGTTATTTTTATTAAAGTAATCACTCAGAATTCCAATATAATTATTTTCTATTTTAAATATCATAAGTGTACATACTGCTCATTCTACATATTCAGTTTCTTTTCACCACTGGGGAAAACAATCTAGTGTTTTTCAGTGATGTAAGCTGCATAAATTTCACTAATGAAATTCATTGTTGTTTACATTTAATATTTAAAGAGAGTGCCCTCCTGACCTTTTTCTCTTTGTTAATTTGCTTTAATGGATGGAATTCATTAAGTCATCCTGATCTAATTTATAGTGGTAGGTGTTTCTTTGCTGGGAGGAAAGATATCTCTATGGGTCCGGTAGATTTTGCCCTCCTCCCTGCATGTATTACAATTTAAACTTCAGAATTTGGCTAGCTTTTGGTTCCCTCAGTTTTATATGACATTGCCATTTGGGCACAGTCTTTGCTGTTGTATAAAATTTGAGTGAAATTGTTCTTCTTTGCTAATTTACTAACCTTTTTTTGTACATTTTTGAACTTTAGGTACCTTCTTTCAATTACTCAATATACAAGAGGGGTCAGGGTGGGCAGGTTAACAAGGCGGGCTAGTCATACATCAGGATAGCCAGTGCTAGATACCTTGGAAGCGGTCCCAACTGGGAGTAGGATCGACCGTAGGTGTCTGCCTTAGGAATTGGTGAAGATGGGGAGTGGTTAGCCTCTGTTAACATGTGTAGGAGAATTTCCACAATTTCATCATGGTGCATGATATTTCGTGTGCTTGGACAAGTCATAGTTTTCTCACTATCTCATAATCAATATGTCAGTAAAAATAGGGTATTGAATAGCTATTTCTGATTAACTTCTAAAAAGATAATTGTAAAAATTGTACACTTTTAGCAGCCATGTACCAATTAATAGTTCATTTAAAGAATTTTTGAAAGGGAACTTAATTAAGTCTGCCATATATTTCTGTATTTATTCAAATACCACATGCATCACTTACCCAAGACCACTAAGATAAATATAAAAATTATTGGGATGCAAGCAATTTTAGTTTACTTTAAATTGCTTACATTTACATTTTTTCTTTTAGCATAGTGAAAAACAAAATGCATATTGTTAGTTAAGCTAAATAATGTTTGTGAAAATTATCTTCAGTGCAGTTTTAAAATGTAAGACGTTACTCATTTGAACTATATTTTTGTGTGTGTATGAATTTATAACTAAAACGAGTCATTCAATGGTTGTTGCTGATTCAGTTTTAATTTGATAGTACTCAGAATCAACACGGTAAAAGTGTTTCGAGCATAAGGAAATTGGTTGGTAATATATTGATAGTCAGCATTCATATATTAAAAACTGATGCAATGTTAGCAAGAATCACAATACATCATTTCATACCAAACACTTCATGAAAAACCTTCATAGTTAATGTTCAATGTAAAATTACTTAGCATCTAGTAGGTCATGTACCAAGTACTTTGTGTTTAAATTAAGGCTAATGTGGTATTTTAATATATACAATATTGGAACGGGCACAAAAACATGTCAACTATTGTCAGCCATTACTTTGTGATAATCTTTGATTTTTCATTTGACCATCTCAGCTTTTTTATATATACATTATGCTGAGGATGTAGCATACGCTGTTATGTTAAATTTGAGGATGTATGTAAATTTGCATGCATACTTTGTTTTGCAAATTTTTATAGTCTGAGTAGTGGTAATTTGTACCAGATGTATGGAGTGGGCATTTAATGTCCTATTGACTTAAATTTTCCCCAATTCTTTGTCTACTAATAGTTCTATGCCCATCCAGGTTAGTGCCACTTAATGTATACTGGCAGTTATTGTAATCTATTTGTGGGTATTTGTCAAATTTTAATGGGTTGGAATTGGCTCATATCCATGAAAAGTATGCTATTCGTTCCCAGGAGGCTTGATGTGTTTCATGTTCATATAAATATGTATTGTGAAATATCACTCAGTTACAAAAATTTGGACCAGCTTTGTAATTGCATTAGGATAGATTTCATCATTGTAGGAAATAAAATAATTTTTATTTTCCAGCATATATGTGTTTTAATGTCTTTTCGTGAAGTCATATTCTAAAGCAGTCTTCAAATTTGATCATTTTGTACCTTCTTAGCAAGTTTTAAAAGTTATATAAACTCTAGTATTGCATTGTTTAATTAGCATAATTTTTCATTTTTATAATTCATCCTAACTTCCCTATTTAAAAAGAAAAATATCAATATGAGCTTCCAAAATGAAAAACCTCTGAATTGTATCTTTATAGTTCATTTTTACTAGTTAGCCAAGATAGTTGGTCTGTAGCGGCCTAAGATTAAATTTTTCCTTAAAAAATTGTCAGGAAATAATTGCTCATGGGAGACACATTTTCTTTTCCAAATGATTGTGTTAATATTTAGTGAAAAATGGGATGGTCTGCTGGTGATAGCATTTCTGCTCAACTTAGGTGAAGTTGTTAATTAGATGACTTAATATTTAACTTATAAAAAGAAAAAGTGAAACAAGTATCTATCCAGAAATAATTACACCCACTCCCCACTTAATGCTGTTCCACATTAACGCTGAAAATAATTAAATACCTTTTTCCGAATTGTACTCGTGCATTCCACATTAATGCTCTTCAAAATTTCTGGTGTAATTTACGAAGTCCTCTGCGCATTTACAACATACAAGATGTCAGTATTTGCAGTTGCTTGATGGTTCTGTGTACACTTGTCGATGTTTTTGTAGGTCAAAATATAGAGTGAACTTTGTTTAAATTATATTTTCCCTTTAAATAAAAAGACCATGAGTGATAACCGGCGATCAGAGGAGTAAAAGAGGAAAAACTTAACTCTCTAGGTTAAATTAGAGGTTTTACAGCGACTAAAAGCTGGAGAGCTGTTTGTTTTTTGTTTATTGCTCCCTTTTCAATTGTTCAGTTTTTTTTATGTAATACAAAGATTTGAATTCTTCCTTTATTTGGTCTCATTCCATGTTCCTTTATTTATCAAGTACATGTGATAATTCTTTTATGAATCGATATTTCTTTCGATCCTTTTGATATACGATTTTGTTTTTGTCTTATTGGTTGTCTTCTCTTAATTGAACAGTATATACAGTCATGATGCTTATGTTATTATGTTCCAATTTTCTTTGTGTTAATAAAATTGTGGCTGTATAGTGACTATTGCTTCACCCTGTATACATAAGTAGACACAGATATCTTCTTCTACTCTAATTCCTATTCCTTAATGCTCCTGCACGTTTTATTCAATGTGAGATCAACAATGATCCGTAAAATGCATTGTTCTTCATTTATATTCGAGTTTTAATGTTCAATTTTAAATATAATTGCAATGCAAATTACCACCTATTCTACGCTATGTAATATGGTTAACAAAGAATACTTTGGTGTATTATTTATATAATATTACCTATTTTAATTTCCATTAATAGAATCTCGGGAATGAATTCAATCTTATAACGTCATTTCTTATAGAAGTACGTGTTCCAAATTGTGCTGTTTCAGTTAGCGCTTGATTTTCCTGGCACCAATTAAGAGCGTTAATCGGGGAGTGGGTGTATATAGACATGAAGCTGTGAGTTACATTATTACCTGATCATTAGTGGTTACACAAACATAGAATTAATGTTATTTTTTAATTGGTTATGAATCAGAAGAATGGTAGTTAAAAATGGGTTTTTGCCAAGATGGGCATTTATTTTGACATTAAATATTTATTTCGTTATTGTCCTATTACTGCAGCATACTGTCTAGATACCAGAGTTTGAGGCGGTATATCTCAAAAACAACCACAATGATTTTAATGGGGCGAAGAGTAGCAGGTAGAGAATTTATTTCTATGTTAATTTATGTACATCTTAAATTTTTAGTTTGTTTAAATATTTTATATTGGGCTGTATTTGAAGAAAAACATGGTTTTTAGCTCTGGAAATCCAATATGACCAATTTGAATGTTTACAACTCAGAAACCCTACAATGTATCAACTTGCAATTTTAATGGAACTTACCTAAAACTATTATTTTATAACTGCAACATTAATACCCGATTTTGTTACATTTCTGAAATTCGGCTATCTTTGTCATTCCTGGGTTGTTTTCAAAGTTAGAGGTACCGTTGTCGCAGGACAAATGCCTTTATTACTAATATGTAAAACAACATCAGAATATTACTTCCCAAAATGATACCGATTTTTATTTCATCTTCATTTTGCCTCCGCCTTATGGCTATGTCTAGTGTAGTAAAACAGCAGGAGGAGGCAGTGCATGTGTTGCCACCTCCACATTCATTGCATATTCAGTCATGTAAATGACTCACTAATATAGATGTAGCAACAGCGCATGCTTCAATTGGTATTTTCCTCCTCTCTCCTGCCAGTTTTGCTAAGCCAGACGTAGCTCTATGGCAGAGGCAAAATTAAGAAGAAATAAAAATCGGTATCATTTTTGGCACTAATATTCTGATGCTCTTTTTCACATATTAGTAATATAGGCATTTGTTCGGTGACAATGGTACCTCTAACTTTGAAAACAACCCAGGAATGACAAAGATAGCCGAATTTCAGAAATGTAACAAAATCGAGTATTAATGTTGCAGTTATAAAATAACCCTTTCAGATAGTTATTCCTAATAGTTTTAGGTAAGTTCCATTAATATTGCAAGTTGATACATTGTAGGCTTTCTGAGTTGTAAACATTCAAATTGGTTTTATCAGATTTCCAGGGCTAAAAACCGTGTTTTTCTTCAAATACAGCCCAATATAAAATATTTAAACATAAATTAAAAATACAAGATGTACATCAATTAACATGGAAATAAATTCTTTACTTATTACTTTTCACACCATTAAAATCATTGTGGTTGTTTTCAAGATGTTCCGCCTCAAACTCGGGTATCTAGACTTTCTGCAAGGACAGTAATTACCCGTTATACCGTTTACATTACAATAGTTTTAAACCAGATAAATGAAAATATTTGTTCCTTGCGGTTTATTTTGATGGCAACTTTTAGCTACATGTTTTGGTTTTACATGACTGAGTTGGGCCTGGTTAGCATTAAGCATCAAAATTAAATGAGAGATTGGATTTTAGTGATAAAGTATTATAAATCAGTTTCACTTTTAGTTGAAGAAAAATTTATTTGATCAGTCAGCTTTGTATTGTATTTCAATGAAAATAATAAAGCATTCGTTTGAAATAATTTCAAGAAGAATATAAGCCATAAGTATGATGTAAGCTGTTTTATATCAATCTCTGTGGAGTTTATCAAGTCCTTCCTATTCTGTAAATGCATATCTTGGAGCTGGTTCCTCAATATTTGAGGGGGTTGCAGAGAGGGCATTTTTTTATCATCATCAATCACCCCGTCATTTTCTTCTTTTTTTTGCTGGCCCTCTCTGCATGCTGAACACCTACCCATGTGTGGTGATCTGTGATGATGGGGAAGAGGATCATGGTGGTTGAGGGATGCCACTGCCTAAGGGAGTGGCTACCAACACACCACTTTGGGCTCCAACTCGTCTAGACGGGCAGCCGGCAGCTAGCCCAATCCTGGTCAAACTGCTTGCTGTTGAGGTGAGCTGGCACAGGGTATGTTCAACTCATTGACCTTGGCTATGAGAGCTGTTCTTAATATAGCCACCTGCATCTCATTTGGAGCTCCAAATAAGGTGCCAGATATCAAGGATTGGTAGTTATATTCCCAGATAACAAATATTGAAAGAAAGCTGTCATCGGCCAAAGAAAACTGTAGGTTTGTCTGATACACTTTAAGAAAAATGTAATATTGCTCTGGAAGTTAACAACTGAGAAGAAACTGAGAAGTAATTAACCTCTTCTACAAAGTGAAAGGCATATAAGTCTGTGCTTATGGAGAAGTAAAAATACAAAAAATTGAATGAGAGGAGTAACAATGTTTTGCATTTAAATTAACCCTCTTCAGAAAAACGTGAGGAGTATGTTATTGTCACCAATGTCAGAAATGCTTCATTAATTAAAAGCAAGGTTATTTACTCATCATCAGTTTTAAGATGAAAGAGAGAAAAATCAATGTATGTACTACGGAAACAAACATTTTTGCCAGATAATGGAGGTGGTATCTACAGATTTCAAAGAAAGGAAACGGGTATTAATTCTACTATACTAAGAATTATAAGTGTTTCTGCGCTTGCTCAGATGTGAGTAGATATTTAAATTGAAGTGTTATTTTCATTCTTCCCATATACATGTAGTGTAATGTTTAGTAGAACCTTGTAACACAAAGTTAGTGGCATAAATGCTTAAGTGAACATCAGCAAACAATATTTTTTATAAATGTGAGAGTTTGAAAGTTTTTAGATTCATTGTTGATCTCCAACGAACCTATCTCCATATTGTCTCATTATAATTGAATTAATTGTGCCATTTTCCATCTGATATACAACGCAATATCGATGGCTGAAGAGAGCGCATAATGAGCAATTTATAATTCTTCTAAAGCTTTGGGGCAAGAATAAATTCTTTGTGGAATAAGATCTTTGGTTTACATCTGATATAAATTTTGTTTAAAACTTAATAAGAAACAGCTTTATAACTACTTGGGTTCCTTTGGTAGCATCTAATTTATTTAGCCATATATTATGCCATTGATTTCAGTTGTCAAACTAACATATTTACTTGTGTACCGCATGCACCTTTTTCCCAAAATTTCAGTGAGAAAAGGGATTCATACATGAGGATTTCTGAACACGTTATATAAATTGCGGGTATTGATAGTACATTCACTGCAACACGCATCTACATTTATACTCGCAAAAGACGAAGTATATGTGCAAAGTATTTTGGCGATTGAGATGCCGTTGTATTTTTATAATATTAAAGCTGTACCTTTTAAATGAGTTTTACGTTTATTATTGTTACTCAAAAGATGCAGCTGTCATTAAAAGTTTACTATCAATTTTTACCTATACTTTAGCCGGAATAAGTTGGTATTTGTGTTCGCTGGATTCATTGTGAGCCCTTGATGCTCCTTAAACATAAGAGGGGCGACTACCAAGAAGGAAGTTTCTGCTAGCATTGGCATAAAGAGATCACCCAATAAATTGCATCACTCAAGTAGGAGAGAGAAGATGCTTAATTTGGATAGACCTTGTTTCGGGGAGGGGGAATCTGTGAAGAGGCAGACTTTTATTAAATCCCAGATGTCAAGTTAATCCAGCACAAATTTATTTTTTTTCCTCCAAACGCCCTAAAATAGGGGTGTATGTGGTACACGAGGATGCATGTTACATGAGTATATATGGTATCTGATGGAAAGTATCCAGTCTCTATTCAAGATTCTCACCAAAAATCAGTTAGTAGTTAGATAGCAAAGATGGAATTCCTTGAAGCTTTCATTTATAAATACCCATATATGATATATTGCTGCACAATGAGGGCCGTAATAGGGAAGAAAAGCTGTGTTGTAACTGTTAAAGGCCTCAGTAATCATACCATGAAAAAAATTTTTGCCACAATATCCATAAACACTAGTCAAATAATGAAGACATGTTTGGCTTTGAAAGCATTTGAATTAATTTTACACATGAACTTCATGTTTCCTGCTTATTTTTTTCATCGACTACATTATTCCAATTCACCAATTTCTTTAATGGCTCAGACTTTAAGAAAGAAAACTAATTTATATTGTTAAACTAGGGGCCACACATTAATTAGGTCTTTTTCCGATTACATAGGAATAAATTAAAATTGCAGAGCTGAGAAATAGCAGCTCGTATTTGAATATGGTTTTTTGGATTTTTGCTATTTTTCAATATTTAACAATGTGCAACCTCCATTTATTACAATTTTTGAAGAGGCATCAGTTTATCATATATTTTAGGGATCCTTTCTTGTATTTCAAGAAAAATGGCACATATATGGCCAACTTTGGTGGGACAGCATGCAAATTAATTTGTTCTTGTTATGCAGTTCCTATTTCCATGCCTAATCAATGAAGGGAAATAAAAAATTGTTACTATAAAATACCTATGACTTTTAGAATATTATTATAGAAATTATATTTTGATAGGCAACCAGTCTTGGTTTGCCATAGATTTATCAAAACTTTGTACATGGCAATAAGTTTTAAGATCAGTTATCTCATGGCACTAATGTTCTTTCCAATGACTATACCTTAGCTTCAGCTTATCTTTATTTGAGTTAGCCATACTTCACTAAAATGATCTCATTTCTCAAGTTCAAGGAAGCTGAACTCGATTGACAAGAAATCGATTCAACTTTGCATTATTAAGAAAGGGCTTGAAGTAAAAATTGATTCCATACCTGGTTGACCTCTTTCAATCCCTTCAAATTTTTAGCTATGTTTTTCTAATCTGGCTGCAAAGTATGAATTGTTAAATTTCTGTATATTGAGATAGTTCTCTTCCCTTCTGCAAGAATTACCTGAACAAAGGAGTTATGTCCAGCAATTAGATGCCAGTTAATCCTAGATATTACACATGTCCAAATCAAAAGGAAATCCCCTGCTTATGGTAAGCTTGTTTACCACCGCTGTCACTGTTTGTATTATATTAACGTTTTTCATTTACCCTTCCAATAAAAATTATGGCCCCTAAATGTAATTTTTCAATAGAATTTAAACTGAAAGCAGTAAAATATGCAGAGGAAAACAGCGGAAAAGCTGTAGCTCGTAAATTTGAAGTTGATCCTAAACGTATTCATGAATGGCGCAGGATGAAGGACAGATTGGAAATACCTGATTGAAGCAAAAACAGAATACATTTGGAGAGCGCAGGCGGAAAGTCACTAAGTGAGGAAATGGAGGAACATCTGATGGATTGGATAGCAAGGTATAGGGAGCGTAGTGTGTCCAGAAAAATGATTTGAAGAAAGGCTTTCGAGTTGTTTGATGCTGTAGAAAACAAGAATGTTTTATTGCAAGTATTTACATGGTGGCTACGTGGCTTTATGAAAAAGATGCAATTATCACTGAGAAAGAAAGCTACAGTGTCACAAAAAGACCTGGAACAGTTGATTGACAAGCCGGTGTCCTTTATTATCTACGCCAATAATAAAGTAGAAGAAAAGAAAATAAATAAATCTAACAACAGCTATGGATGAAACATCTGCTTGGTTCGATATGGTTAGTAATACTACTGTTGATGTTACTGGTGCAAAATCCGCAATCGCGCGAGTCGCAGCTAGTTTTAATTTAATTTTTAGCCTGGGCTCAAATTGTAAATTGTAGTCTGGGCTACTATTCGAACATTTACAGTATATTGATTAAATTTTTTGTTGATATACTATATTTACTTGCACTTTTTCCTAATTTTAAGTTTTATCTACCAGATTTAACTCCCTGCATGTGGGTCCCACTGCCAGATTGATTTTGGGATATTTATAGAAATTTTGTTTCTATTCTGAAAATATCTCACATCTTGTGAACTATTGGTGATAAAATGGTTGAATAAAAAGCAATTTATCATAGAATTAATATTTTTGTTTATAGAGGAAAGGAACAAAAAAATATGAAAAATATTTATTTTACAAAAGTTTCACTCACTTTAGTGCCTACTACTTCTCAGCAAACGACTGAATTGGAGAGATCACAAAATTCAGATGCCCAAATGGAAGACAAAATAACTATTATGGGATTGTAGCTCCCTCGCAGGATTGTTTACAGCCTCTCCTTGAGTGTGAAAGTGCCTGGGCCTTGATATCCCAAGTGTTTGTTTACTGTTTGTCTGAGGTCTCCCCTTCCCTGAGCCTTGGACTTTTGGCATTCTTGCCCCCGACTGCTATGACATTTTACTTTTTTCTGTGGTGTTCTCTTCCCAAGCCCCTGATTTCATGTCAGCTCAGCAGTGAGCAAACACATTTTAGGGCACACTCCAAGCACATTTGGTAGATAAAGGTTAGGTTAATTGATAGTAGCTCAATAACTTTAGCCAAAACTAACAAAAGTAGAATACTCCTTTAGCCAAAACAACTATTATCTCACCATTTCTTAATTCTTTATTATTTAGTGCAAATTGGATATATATATATATATATATATATATATATATATATATAGTTGATGTATTTATCAATTTGCACTAAATAATAAAGAATTAAGAAATGGTGAGATGAAACTAGTATCATTATAAATAGCTGGTTCTGTACTGTACTATATATATACATATATGTATATATTACAGTAAAACTCTGTATTTACGTTCAGAATATATGTTTTCCCGCTATTTACAACATTTTACATGGGTCTTATCAATTTTCCTATGATTTCAATTTAAGTAAAACCCTGTATTTACGTTATTTCATTTTGTTTCCCACTATTCACGTTATTTTACGTAAGAATTTACAATTTTTTTAAAACAATTTAGCATGTGATTCCCAAGTTTTTAACGTTTTTCGACTTTGCAAAAAAGTCTGAATTCTTTTGGACGAAGATTTCGAAAATAGCGGCAGAGTAGGAACAGCACCCTTAGAGGCAGATATATGAACTTTCTTTTCAAAACAACACTCGCTTTAACAGATGCTACTCGGGAGCAGCGTAAGTAATTACAGAGGAAAATACATATGAACACTTTTGGGAGAAAACTTCATAACCTCATACGTAAATCACACTAGTAGACCATAAACAGCGCACCTAGATATGGAAATACTATTTAAGCTATTTACTCTTTGAACCAAGTATGAATGCTAACATATTTTAACCCTTTCCACTCAAATTCTGCCCCTTGGTTCCCACAGTTTGTAATTAAATTTAAGTTAATTTGTAATTTGTTGTAATTTAAATTAATGTATTGTCCCGATTATAACGCAACGTTTTTTAACCAAAATATGAAATTTTGAAAATAGCCCGATATTCGAGTACTAGTGATTTTAAAAGATCGTAAAATCATGTTTCGAAAAATCACCATACATTCCGCATGCCTCTTAGGTGATAGAAGTTACTTGTTACATTGTAGACACATTAGGCATACATGTTACAGTGTACTTGAAAAGCGTGAGGCGAGAATAGATCGAATTCAGTCGGCGGCTGAACTCATTAGTCATTGAATTGAAGCTATCAGTGCATCGGCATATTCTTAGTGCCTATCTTAGCGAGTATTTACCCATCTGTTATTTTAACAATGGGTGCCAAAAAGGATACTGATCATGTTGGGAAAAAGAGATTCTTCCAAATCCCTGGTTAACAGGATTCCGACGAAGTTATCACATGAATTTTAAAATAGTCATAGCTCAAGAGGCAGAAAAAACAAACAATATTCAAGCTAAAAGTATGATGTTCCTGAAGTAAATATACCTATGTCTATGTACAAATTTCCAGGCAAATGTAATGTGAGGAATGTAATGGAAACCCAAGCATACTATACGTACTAGCATTTTAATTCTGCAGATATTTTAATATTATTATTAATAAAAAAGTGTGCTGGTTAAGTAAATGAATAAATAGATATACTCTTTATAAACTTAGCTCTTTTACCACTGATTTTATTGTTAGTCTTACTGTAACAAATGAGCGAGTTTTAAAGGAAAATCAATAGCTACTTTTACTTTTCCCTCTATTTGCACTCTCCCGAGATTTACACTTTTTCCCAGGTCCCTAGAAAAGTGTACACGGTGATATGGAAATACCTCCAAAAACTTCGGGAGCTCGTTAAGCAGTTAAAAATAAAGAGAAGATGTTCATATGATTACATATCGATGAACGTACCGTTTACAAGATACAGCTCTATTTGGCCCATGCCGCTGAGTGGGAGGGGTCATAGAAGGAATAAAAGGAGCAGCATTGTAGTGCGTAACTTGATTAATGTTCTCAACAATCAGAACTCGTTCCTTCATTTCGGAAGCACGATTACTAACTCGACCCTTGTCAATATTTCTCGGAGCTAGTGGACTAGTCTCTCGCAATCGGCGATCCACTGACAAAAACGTTTTGTCAGTAGGCGTATGGCGATTCGGAAACTTCTCACAATATCGGCGATATGTATTTCCTTCCATTTCACCGTACACTAAGTGCATGTCTGCATAATCTTCAAAAGAATAATCCATAACAATGACCCTTCTCTTAAAGAGTTCACGAAAGTACGAGGACTATCCCTAAAGTAATGAGACTGAAATTCTTATGCACAATGTGGCAACACTGCTCCCTCCTACCCCTTACCATAGTTTAAACAATGACAACAGTTGCATTTTTTTCTGTTGATTGTCGGCCATGTATTTGTTAATTATTCAAGGTCGTTTTTGTGCATCTCGTAACGGTAAAAATGGAGCGGAATATCAAGCAATGGTATGCCATTAAATTTTGCATCAAATTAAACGACACTGCTACGGAAACGTTTGAAAAGTAAAAAAGAGCGTATGGCGATGCAGTTTTATCCAAAGCAGAAATTTTTCCGTGGCACAAGGCATTTAAGGAAGGAGGAGAAAATGTGGAAAATGATCATCACTTGGGAGGACCTTCCACAGTGAAATCAGATGAGAATGTGGAGGCCTTTCATTGCTATAGACCGACGATTGTCGATAAGAAGTGTAGGCAACGCTTCAAGTCGTATTGCATGTAGTAGCGACACGAGTGACATGGAGTGATGAGAGTTGGTAGTTCTGTACTGAAATTAAGTCAAGTTGTGTTTGTTTACCTTTTGCAGAGGCTACCATGATATGCAGCGAAAATTTAAAATGTAGTTCTGCAAAATAAATATTAATGGAAGGCAGTTAAATTGTCATGCATCTTGTTGTTAATGATAAATGAAGAACTTGAGAATAAAATGTAAAATTTCAATGAGCTTTTTTGTTATTCTTGACTCTTCTTATGCAAGGGATGGAGTACAGGCAAATGAAAATAGCGTGCATGGCAACAGGTAACAATAAAAAAACGTGAGCTATTAAAATTATGCATTGGCAGTAGTGTAAAATATAAATACGGTAAATAAATCTTACGGTTTATAAATTTCATTGAAGAGTTGACTTGTTATTTTTTATCGACAAGTATCTAGCATGATAATTAAACATCCTTAATGAAATCGCCATACGTTAGTTAATTTTTTTACTTACGATAATAATTTTAAGATATCATCCTCAATAACTGCGATAAACTCTGCCAGTTCTTCAGAATACATCGCTACATTGGTACACATACGTCTATGGAATATATTTTGTACAGGGACTCTAAATCCAGGAATTTCCAAAAACCGGAAACCCTAAAATCCCAAGCATGCCTGATAAAGGGTCCCATACCTGTGTGTGTATATATATATATATATGCATTAATGCCGAAAATAATGCCTTTTTTCCAAATTGCGCTTGTGCATTCCACATTAACGCTCTTCAAAATTTCTGGTGTCCACTGTGCAGCGCCTCTGCACATTTACAACACACAAGATGTCAGTATTTGCAGTTGCTTGATGGTTCTGTGTACACTTGTTGATGTTTTTGTAGGTTAAAATGTAGAGTGACCTTTGTTTAAAATATATTTTCCCCTTAAATAAAAAGACCATGAGTGATAACAGGCAGTCAAAGAAGAAAAAGAGGAAAAACTTAACTCTCAAGGTTAAATTAGAGGTTTAATTCCAGATAACATGCCTCCATCCCAGCATTTCACTCATTAAATTTAAATATGCTTTGTTCTATAATTGTTTTGTATCATGTTTGCATTCCTTCCGTGCTTTGTATTTTTTGTTTATTGCTTCCTTTTCAGTTGTTCAGTTTCGCATGTGATAATTCTTTTATGAATTGATATTTCTTTATCAAAACATAATAAGGTTTCGGTCATTTCGATATACTATTTTGTTTTTGTCTTATTGGTTGTCGTCTTTTAATTGAACAGCATCTACAGTCATGATGCTTATGTTATTATGTTCCAATTTTCTTTGTGTTAATAAAATTGTGGCTGTATAGTGACTATTGCTTCACCCTGTATACATAAGTAGACACAGGTATCTTCTTCTACTCTAATTCCTATTCCTTAATGCTCCTGCACGTTTTATTCAATGTGAGATCAACATATGTTCTGTAAAATGCAGTCTGTTTGTTCTTCATTTATATTCAAGTTTTACTGTTCAATTTTAAATATAATTGCAATGCAAATTACCACCTATTGTATGTTACGTAATATGGTTACCAAAGAATGCTTTGTTATATTATTTATATAATATTACCTATTTTCTCTTTCATTAATAGAATCTCAGGAACAAATTAAATCTTATAGCTTCATTTCTTATAGAAGTACGCGTTCCGAATAGTGCTGTTTCAGTTAGGGCTCGATTTTCCTGGCACCGATGAAGAGCATTAATTGGGGAGTAGGTGTTTATGAGAAAATGAAAATTTTGAAATGCACACTAGAATGAGATATTTATTCAAATTAGTTCAATTGAAGAAAATTCTCATTATATTCGTTTTCCAAATAATCTGGTAGCTCTAACTCAAAAGAAAGTAAGTAATAATGTGTATTATAAAATATAACCACAACTATTTCTATGAACAAAGATTTAGTTAATATTATAGAATGAGAATTTTGACAGCAAAAGTATATGTAGATGTCTTTAGTTTTAATTTCTATGTTAGTAAAATGATAATTTTTTGTGCGTGTGTGTGTGTGTGTGTGTATATATATATATATATATATATGTATGTATTAACAATTTTGATGACAGTTATTAACAAAAAATTTTGCTTTTATCATTTCTTATGAACACTATGTTTTTTATAATTACTCAAAGTAATAGGATAGCCTATTTTTAACTTTTTATTGCCAGTCTTGGAGGAAAGCATTGTTGTACCTTTAAAGCTACCAGAAGATGTTTTAAAGCTTATCCTCTAGTTACTTTCAATTACCCACAAATGCTCCAAGCATTGTTTATGGGAGATAAATCCTATATTAAACTCAGTTTACATTTTATAAAATGTCATACTCGGTCTCATTATAGCTGAAGTAATGCATTGACTGTGACCTGTTTTTTCATTGAAAAAAGAATGGTATACCCATAGGTTTTAATGACCTACTGGCAGGAGATCTGGTATTTTTAATCTATCAATATTTAATTTTTATAATTTTTTCCGAGACAATTATTCAAATATAGTGTTACAGTGGACTTGCAATGTTAAAGGTAATGAAGATTAAAGCTAACAGTACACATCATAGCAAACTTTAGTTTTAGTAAATAAAAATGTCAATAGAAAGTACAGCCTCATATTCGTTTATTATTTTTGATGTTAAAGATTCAAAAAAATTGTTGCTCAGATGAAATTTATTGATTTAAAGTATTTTTAAATTCTAAAAATAAATAGATGAGCTGGCATGTACAGTTTTAACATATAATTTGAATTGGTAGTTATGTGATGAGACTCTACCCAAGATTCTAACAAGGTTTCTTAGTATAATAATTAGTGATTTTTTAAAATCTAATAAAACAATGAATAATATCTTTTGTACATAGTATCTTTCTGAGTCAGGTATATCATTTTTCACTCCTCTCTGCCAAAGATTACCATTGTCCATTAGTCACTTCTTTCAATCTTGGCAGAATTAAAAATGAACTGCGGACACCTGGGTACCACCATGAAAAGTCAACCTGACTTCATTAGCTGTCTGTGACAGCAGATTTTTTCACCTTGAGCCTCAATGTGCACGTTTCTAGTGCACTGCTTGTCATCAGCCCTCTGTATCAAATCATGTGAAGCACACTGGTCCAATTTCAATCCGGAAAATCTGGCCCTCCTCCCCAATATCCCGCACAGCTACATCCACCACAGGCAACCTGGAAGCCTTCTCAGTTGAATACCTGATAACAGTTTTTGCCCATTCAGGGCGCTTGAACTATATATAGAAAAGAAAAAGGTGAGTTATAGTTCATATTGTGGTAATTATTTCTAAACTATTTTATACCAATAATTAAAAATATGCGTCTGAATTAAATGAAAAATTTTATCATTTCTACATAATTTTATAATAAACTTTGATGTATCAAGTTATCTTAAATTTGTATTGGATAATTTTTATTATGAGCATTCTAATATAAAATAGTACTTGATTTTTTTATATCTATCTAAAGGCAGTTACTGCAAGGTGGATCTTGCTTTATGGCCTGCATAACAGGATATACATATTAAGATTTGTTATACTTTCTTTAATGGTGCAATATACCACTTACTGCTTCAAAAAGTATCACTTAGACTAAGACAACTGCACCTTCTGCAAGATCTTTTCATAACATTGGCTTGGACATAATAAGGTAGGTGTATAGTAAATCTGATTATGTTGTAATAATCAATGTGTGATAATGACCACATTTTTTTTCATTTCTAGGAAATAATAACCATAATAATAATTCTGATTCCCTCCATGTTGTATCATTTTTTAAAAATAAATCTAATGGAAAAGTTGAAGTGTTTTTCATTATGTTTTAGCTGTTATATGTTCCCATTCAGAATTGTTTATACAAAATCAAAAAAAATTTGCTGTTTAAGTATCATTTGATAACAATGCTAAAATAATATGACAAAATGATTGCTGAAGTAGAAAGTATCATTTCGATCAAGTTTGGCCAAAAAATTATAGTAATAATATTTATAATTGCATTAAAATACATTTAAAAATTAACTTTTATAGTGCTTCTCATCCCTTAATAGGCCAAATTTTTTAAAACAAATAGTTAATACAACATTCTAGGAAGACACTGAAATAATTAAATACATAAATATATATGGCAACAGAGCTTCTCAACACAGAGGATTTCCAATTTATTCATTGAGTGCACTTTAAATTTCCAAAAAATGTGTCCACATGAAATGGTAAACAGCAGGAAACTTTATGGATATAGTTTTTATAAAATGAAAATGGAGCCTGGTCAAGAGGTGGGATTTTATCAAATTTAAAATCCTTTCCAATTGGATAGATGTGTATTATTATAATGTAAGATGCATTTGAAATTTTTTGGAATTGATAACTTGAAAAATGTTAGGTCACAGTAAGCTCTTTTCTCTTCCTGATATTTCTCATTTTCTTTGTTTAGGTACTCTTAAGAAAAATTAAATAAATTCATTTTTCCTATTTCTTGCCTTCAGAGTAAAAGTTTTTAATACATATCTAGTTAAGGTTTCTACGAAATAAAATATTTACAACTGAATTTCATATAAAGAAAATGCTTACTCATATGAATTTCTAATTTTTATTGTATGTACCATGTTCCTTTCACAGATATTATGGTTTAGTTATTTGTTTATTCATAGCTTTACAGTGGTCTTAAATTGGTTTGATACTACGTATTATTATGAGATTTTAAGAATATATCTTAATATAAATGCATTACATTTATTTATATTTTTACTTACCCTACATTCATCTTCCAGCACCTCGTAACGAAAGCGCTGATTTCCACGTGGTGTGATTTCAGCATCATTCCAAGCTAATAGTTTTAAACCCTTTCGGTAGCTTCGCTTAATAGCATCAAAATAAGCCACTGAATTTTTACAATGGTATGTTATATTTTGAGTTGCACTACTAGACATAAGCTGCAGGAATCCAATCTGGTTGTTGTCCGATTTGTACGTTAACTGGAATTAAGATATCATCAAATAAATTTATTTTTGTCCTTGACAAATCATACTCTTTAAAAAGAAATAACAGAAATATCTCAAATTATATTTATCATTACAAACATGCAAATCCTTCATTTGTGCATATGTACTAGATGCAATTGCTAGTAGTTTCAGCCAAATTTTAAGACGTCAATACCAGCACATTTAAGTAAGGTTTCACACACGTAGTCAGATTTAACTCACTTTCATTCCTCCTTCCATATCTCCAAGCCACATCTCAAGTTCCTCACCAACATAGCTTATTTCTTGAGTTTGTTCTGGTTGGGCATAAACGCATGTTGCACGAGTTTTCATATCACAATTAACAAGAATTGCATCACGAGTGTCTCCTTCATTGGGATCAATCCAATATTCACCTATGATGAAAGAGAAATTTATTACACCTTATCAGCTATATGTGAAGGAAGACCTAGATACAACATAAAAAGGAGAAGAGTATTTTCCATCCCTAGGCCTGCAAATATCTGATGACTTGGCAATAATAAAATGAAGGAACAAAAGGCCTTGAGATCCTCGATCTGAGATTTCAGAATTGTGAAGGTTCTGCTGACCCATAACCACAATTATACATTTTTGTCATCTATATACATATATGCATACAGCTGGGAGAAATGAAATGGTTTCTACTATTTGGCTATCCTTCCAGTGCCATCTCCAAAAAGTTGTTGATATCTGATTCTCATGCAATGTTACAATCTGTGCAAAATAGAAACTTGCTATACATAGAAGAATATATTCAATTTTTTCTTGAAGTTTGAAAATTTTTCCATCCTCCATAATCTGTCAAGTAGGCTATAGCTTTTGTATCCCTTGAGTCAACTTCCCACTGATTATATAGCCTTTTTATTCATATATATATATTCCTAAGAGTATTAGTCAACTTGCCTTGCTGGCATGAAACATTTTTTCCTTAAATCATGTTCTTATGTGAAATTAAAAAACGATGGTTAAATCTGTGAAGTCGGTGACAAGATTATGACAAGGTAAGCTGCCTTGGCCGCAGCGTGGAAGAGGTGGATAAAGTAGCAACTAAATTTCTCGGCCCATCAACTATGCAAATATAGAGCAAAATGGATGAAACCCACACCAAACAAAAAAACTCACACTATTGCAGTATAAGGACAGCAATGGTCATAAAGAAACAATTTGCATTACATATATCAAATTTCATCTGCCAAGCAAAAATTTATAATTCCTTTTAATTTCACTTTAAATATAAAAATTATTGTTATGTAGCTAACTTAAAGGAAGTTATTATCTTAATGTTTTGGACAAATATTGTGTAAAGTAGAAAGAAATGTGATGTTTTTACAATGTATCCCATAAATACATAAACTATGTGCAGTAGGGCTGTCTGAATGTTATCTTTTGAGGAGACAACTCTTACGATGCACTATGCATATATTCATAGCAGACTCAAACATGGTATTGCTGTGTGGGGTCACTCATTTTACTGAAAGGCTCTCTAAACAAAAACGGGCTGTCAGAATTATTGCTCAAGTCAATAGATGTGTATGTTGAAGAGAATTGTTTATAAAATACAAATTGCTTTGTCTTCCAAGTATGTATATTTTTAACTATTATGTTAATCAAAGATAACTAAATTCTTAAATATAAAACTAAATATGGACAAACATAATGGGGGGAAAGGATTTATCTGTTATTTCACGTTGTCTATGTATAGTAGGAGTCCTGTAAATATGGGATGCTTCCTTCTATCATAAGCAGTGACTATCTTGTATAAATTCAAAAAGATACTAAAAACCTTTGAGAGCTATATGGAAAGGGAGGAGTAATGGTCTTCGGATCTGGGCTAGTGCTTGGTTCAGCATTTCACGAGAACAATATAATGAGAGAGAGAAACACTTATCTGACATCAATGCACAAACGAGCCCATTCAAAGATATCTACGATGACCGAAAGTGTGATCAGAGCACATGGAAAGTGCTTGGATCGCACAAAAAATATTCTCTTGCTGCTCATTTACGCTGTACGAAGGGAGCTATTGTTCATTATTTTTCCGTTGTTACTTTTGTTTAATTTCTAAGAGATTAAAAGAGTCGAAGTTATCATGGCGTCAACCAATAGAAAACGCAAGCAATACCTGGTGACAGCGGCGAACTTCTGCCTAGGGCCCCAACCTCGGCGGGGGCCCCGACCAGGGGCCGAAATGGTACACATTGAGGACATGGAAAATTGTCAATTTTTAAAATGCTAATCAAAGAATTTAGATCCCGGATAATTCGAAATGGCGTGTAATTTGAAGCTAAGAGCAATCCCCGGCCAACATAGGATTTTGCGTACTTTTTAGTATGGATTATTCGAAATACGTCTACACTGAAATTCGAAGTCATGATCTGGTTCGGTGACTCGGAAACATTTCATTTAATTCTAAACCTTTACCCATATTGTTTGTTTAAGTGGAAAGTTCATTCGCGCACATGACAGGCATCGCGTTTTTGTTCTCCATTTCTCGCAAACTAAATATAGGTACATTTCCCCCCAAACAGGTAACTTCTATTTACGTATTTAATAGTCAACATGAAATAAAATCGTAGGTGATGCAAATAGAACATCAGCTCCAGCAGAGCGACTTTTTTATTAATAACGTGTGGGTCCTAGACCGAAGTTGCATGGATGTAAGTACGATACAATACGAGTGATATTACACTGTAAAATTAACACTGATTTGGCTTGTGAAAAATTTTATGCTAAAATCAAAAATGATAAAAATTTTATGGATAAAGTTAGGTCTAGCAACAAATATAACTGATTTATTAAACAGTAAGCTTTTTGTACATTGTATTAATTTGGTATTGTATTGAAATATTAAAAATATTTCGTGTTTTCTCTTAGATATTTTCTGGCAACCCCCTCCTTGTCTCCTCATCCCCATAATCTTCATTTGTTGGATGTTTAAAAATGTACAAAATGGAAAAGAATAGAAATAATGTATATTTAAACAATAAAAAATAAAAGACTAGCTGTCCTGTATTCGTCCCGGTTTCTCATCTTCAGAAATTGTTTTGACCCTTAAACATATGGTAAACCTAAACATATGGTTACATTGTAGTAGGTCTATCTAGTAGATCTGTGCAACTCCCAGGACTTTGTTGCAGGCAAAAGGAACGTGTAAAAGGGCACTTATGCACTTGCTGGCAGCATTGCACACGAGCCACCTCAAACGTCAATCCCAAAGTAATTTCGTTCAGACTGTAGGTGCACAAATTCAATTGCAGAAATGTGACATTTAAAAATTATGCCTAAAATGAAAAGTACAATCAATCTGCTTCAAATAAAATAAAAACAAGTACATTTCAAATAATTTGTGCAACTGCTATATAATACAGGAGGGAGTGGAGAACTTGTCCAAAGTATCTGAAGTTTAGGTATTGTGTAAATTCTGCCAAATAATTTTGTATGAAGCACCAGATACCCTACCTCAATCACTTGTAGCCTATATTGATAAATTCCTATGAATTGTAAATTTATCTAAATCATTTTCAATTAAAAATTTCTCCAGTAGCATCATGCTATTTATAGAATTTTTAGAGTAAGAAAACAAAGCTAAATGTTTCATTATTACTCTTTCACCATAAATGTTTTCAATCAAAATTATTAGATTAACTACTAAATACTTGAGTTGATCTTCTTGTCGTCACCAGGTACGTATCATTTTTTCAGTAGGTGGTGGACCAAAAACCCTTGCTGCTGCTCTTTTACCATGCTCCTTAGCATAGTCTATCACTTTTAGTTTGTAGTGAATAGTGTAGCTTAATCTCTTACCTCCTGTTGTCATATTCTTAGGGGTAAAATTTTGTAAACAACCAGCACCACCAAGTAGGAAGAATCCATGCTGTTTTGTTATGATCATGAACTCGCAAGGTCGTTCGATATATTGCTCTTACCTCCTTCGATATCGCAGAAGCAATCAAAATGATAGATATCGACCCTAGTACCGGTCATAAAAATAAAACCGGTAATAATAATAACAACAACAACATCGTTTAAGTAAATAATATTTTGGAGTAGGGCTAGGTAGTACTGACCATCTGGGGTAAAATTAGCCTACAGCGGTGAGCGTGGGGGATGACTTTAGGCTACGGAAGGTCTAACCTTCGCATATAAGACCGGAGGGTGATTTTTGAGCCATTATTTTGGAAAAAAATGCGTCTTATATGCCGTCAAATACGGTAATTGAGAAGCAATAATATGTCTGCCATATATGCCAATTTTGAAACCCTATTTATGCTAGTTTTGATTTCTATTTCCTATCTAAGTTCAAAGATACGAGATAACACCTTACCATGCGACAACCATCTAACTTTGGTATGCAGAACATGTTTGGTACCTATCTCATCACAAAGCACTTTAAATATTTGGCTGTTCAGTGCATTGGCTTTGATAAGATTTACCACTTGATTGCTTGCGATGCTTAACCGTATTGTTTGAAAGTGGGATAGTAGCAATCTTATTTACTACTCCATCACCAAGAACCTCTCTGCAAGCACCTATCATTGCTGGTTTTATCAATGTCTCCTCTATTGCATGACTTCTTACATTTAGCAATTCACAAGGAGACTAAAAAAGATGCCCGAAGGGAGGTGGTGCCAATATTTGTCAAAGCAAGCATATCTTTTTGTTGAGTTTTCAATGCTGAATTAAGTCGTAGGAAATACTCAATAGGTTTATCTTTGAAGTAAGGATGTGCTTTTTTAAAATGCCTCTTCAAATTTTGAGGTTTCATTCCTTCATTGGTTAATGTTTCTCCACATAAGACGCAATGGAATAGGTGCATTATCATTTCCATTCTTTGATAATCTATACTGAATGTATTTTCTGTTGTACCTTCTGTTAACTGTCTTTCTCTCTCTTCTCAGCTGGAATAACTCCTTCAGATCTTGTTATTTCCGAATAGTTGAAACCAAATCTTTTGAGGCCTTGCTAGCTCATTTTGATTCCGAGGGTAAAAAACCAAAATATAAAGCAATAAACAAATGGAATTGACAAGAGTGAATTGAAATAAGTATTTCTGCTATACGAAAAATGAAGGTGTATATCATCCAATGAAAATATCCCGATGCTTTCTGAATTATTAAATACTTCGTCTTCATCATTTGGTTTAATTTTTAAGGAATGCCAAAAAAGTGTCTGCCCAATATGTATAATACTGCCACATATTTTATTGTACAATTTTTAAGATATCCTTCTTCCACACCAGACAAAAAGACAATTTTCACTGAGTTATTTTGCATTACTAAGTGAGAATGCAGCAGAGGGCTGGGAGAAACAGATCATAATAGCCGATAGATATTTCCCTTGATGCTTAAGCATTTGAAACGTTCCCAGAAAAGGAAATCAAAAGGTAGTAAACAAGATAAGGCACAAAGGGATGTATTCGTTCGTTCATTCCCTTTAGTCAGAGGACAGGGAACATATTAATTAGGAAGGGTTAGGCCACTAAAGGAAACTCAGTTGCATCCCTGCCTTACTAGCCTGCTGGGGTCTGGGGAGTTTTGTGGGTCAGTGGGAGACATTTGCAGGACCAAAAATGAAATCTTTGGAACTACTTTTATGATCGGATTTCCCATCTCTTCTTCAGTCTCTGTCATGAGTTTGCATAGAGCTTCTCAGCAAGCTTTACTTTGCTCCTTTCCTAGTGGTAATATCAAACTCCAGATAGCAATAATCTGCCAGGAAACCCACAGCCATTTGTATTCGAAATTCTTAGAAGGCGCATTTGGAAATACCAGTTTACCATTCTGGGTAGTTATTACCCTCAGACCATTCTTTTTCAGTCACATTTCCACATATATTCCCTCATTTGCAATACCTGGTCACTCGAGGGAAAACAAGGGGAAAAGCGAATGTCATTATTTTCAAAAATATCCAGAACAAATGGTGCACGATCCATTCCACATTTCTCATGGATGAATCGTCTTGATAATATATTAGGTATGGCCGCATTATTGCTGCAGTATACTAGCCATGGGACATTGCAGTGGAGGAAGAGGCAGTACAGCTGGCGTAATTGTAAATTTTGAATTAGGAGAGAGCGAAAAAATCTTTAGAATGGTAGGTTGAATAAGAAGAATTAGGATAAACTCAGCTGCGCCTAATGGAATATTTTTTTTATCCCTTATTTGCAAACGCCCATAAATTTTAATATATTTTTTTATTTAATTCTATTTTATGAAACCTCATACAATGTCTAAACTTTTATGCTTCTGCTTGTTTTCCATTTCTCTCTAACCCGCATGTCTTCCTCCTGCAGTCTTACTCCTCCCTCAGTTTACATCGCACTTCTCTACTTCCCTCCCCATGCTCTCCCTTCCCCCCTCTATATTCCCCTACCATTCCCTCAATCTTTCTTCCCATTCCTCCATCCCCTGTTTTTATTTCAAACTTTTTCATATTTCTTGTTCTTGCTGCAAATAAGGACAATGTTGGTCATTATAGTTTTCAAAGCTAGCAACAAAATAATGCTCTGAAAAGCATTGAATCGTGCATTTTACCATACTTTCCAGAATGGAAAATAGGCTCATTGTTTCGTCGTTCGGTCTTTCTGTCCCCCTATTAACTTTTGAACCGATTTTCATGATAATTGGTGGATATCTTTGGCCACTGGGGACCATCTGTCGAAAAAATTTTCTGATATTTGAAGGAGAGAGTTCGATTCCAGACATTTTCCTCATTCAGTTTACATAAGAAATGCGAAATCCACCATGCAATGCCTTTTTCTTTAAGTGTTAAAAGAAGGGAATCGTACTATTGGCGCGGGATTTGTACTATTTTCTGCGAAAAGAAATAAAGATTTCAATTTTTATCAAAGAAGTTTGCTTATCGAACGTATTTATTCAAATTTTACATAGTATTAAAAACTAATATATAAAATATATTACACGTGACGTTGAGATATGGCGTTCGCGACATAATATTAAATGTCTTTTAGTTATAGCGGAAGCGAGAGAGTTCCGTTGCTTAAACGCGGTGAGTGATCAAGAGATCACGATCGCGCTGGTGAAAGCGAAGAGAGATCGCGATGGGATTCGCGATTTACGGTGAGGTTGCGGCCGTACGCGACAATATCTTTGATCCTCATTTTATTAAATATTATATATCTTCCGATCCTAAAAAATTTAATTCATAACTATCAAGCATAAGTCTTATCAAAGTGATAAACCCTAATCAACTGAAATTAAAGAATTTTTTAAATTGGTTTTTCATTTTTATCAACTGCGTTGGAAATAGACAAACTAAAAAATTCATATGAACGTAGATCCCACTGAAAGCATTAAATTAAAGATTTCACAATAATTTTGCTATTAATTAAAATTTAAATATTCTTTTCGTCACGACAGCAATTGAATACCCGTATTGTTAAGGATTCCAAATTTTTCTATTTTATCCGAAAAATTACCTTCATTCATGGTAATTTGGAGTGGTTTCCAATTTCGTCTTACAAATAATTTATTTTATTCTTTCATATACAAAATACAGCTATTCTCAAATCTAACTAATCTTGAAATGTAATATTGTAAACCCATGCATGATTTCCATGTATTTACTTATGGGGAATATGAAAAGAAAGAACGACAAAAAATGAGCTCTAAAGAGGACAAATATTGGAATTTGGATAATTCTATTTAGTTTTATCTGATAACCGATCATTCTACCAAATTTTAGGTCTGTAGCAGGAGCATGTTCTCCGAGTTACAATCGGTGCAACCGACCGACGGGTTCCTTTTATTATCATTAATCATGGGTCCTCAGTGTACTTTTTGTGTTACCTATAAAAAATTCAAATAGAGGCATAACCGTTACAACGCTTACATAATTTAGTCTTAAATATGTGTTAAGTTTATTAACTTGAGTATAAAATTTTGAATATTAAAAGCCGAATTATCATACATGATCATCAAAAACGAAAGATGTGCCGAATACTTCGAAATCTTAAAAACGTTCCTCATCTGCAGCTTAGATTTAGAAGTGCCTATAAATTAGTATTCTAAATAAGAAGCACGTATTTAAGGTGGATACGTAACCTCTAAACAAAAAAAGACTAACTGCACTTCATTATATTTACCGAATTATTTTATTATAACGTTAAACGTAACGGAAAACGAAATGTAAATTTTAGCGTAACGAAAAATGAAATCGCTTTTTTTTTGCCTGTAACGAAAAACGTAACGAATCTTTTTTTCATTTGCCAGCACTGGTTTAAATTATGTGTAAATGCACTGGAAACATCGATGACAGCAATGCCAGTAACCTTGGTAATCTCCTTTTGAAATGTGAAAACATCTGGAAAATTCTACTACAATCTTACAATTCGAGGGAATTCGAATTAGGCAAGTTAATAGATGATAAAAATCTAGATTATTTTCTGAGTAAAATAGTGCAAATTCTGCGATATCTCAATTCTGGGACATTTAAAAATGTTTATGACTATAGGTCTGTATGTTACATGTTAATCAAATGGAAAAATGGAGCGCGTCTGGAATCTAAGCAACAAACTTGAGAGAAAAATATGAACACTCGCTGCACCCTCACGGAAGTCCGTGCTTTCCAACCATAGCACATTTAAAGGGGTTTTTCTTTCGTTTTCACGAAACTATGTGCATTTGAAAATATTACTCATCCTTAGTTACTGCTAACAGTTAGCTTTGGCTAATAATTAAAACCATTAATACAAGGAGCAGCAAACTATCTCTCTGGAGGTCCTAGGGGTCCCGCCGTACTTTCATGCTAGGTAAGCCCCGCACCCGCCTTGCCTCTTAAAGCCCCTTAAAGTGCGGGGCCCTAGGCCATGGCCTACTTGGCCTATGCCTTAACCCATTTCCGGCCAAAGGTGCGAATATGCATCATTTCTTCTCCATTAAAAAAATTGCTTCCTACAACACTTTTCCATTTTTTTATGCCTAATTCCTTAGTTGAGACTTCAATCTGATTTTTAAAAAAGAAAAAAATTTTTTCGAACAGATATTTTTATATTTGTTTGAAGATGGCCAATTTCAGAGCCGTGAAGGTTATCTAAAATTTTTTTTCAAGTACAAAGAAAATTATTACAAAAATTTTGGTAGTGATCTAGAATACACCAATACCTACTTGTTTTGAAAATGCCTATTGGGTTTTCAAATTTGAAAGCTTTCTATTGGGAGATTTTCAAGATTGAAAATAATGATGTGCTTTTCGCACCTTTGGCGGGATGGGGTCTTGCAGGGACCCAGCGCAGCCTGCCGCCACATGGCCTGTTTTAACCTTTTGGGGTGTAGGGTCCCTTCCTAACCGTGGTAGTCAATTTATTGCCTTTTCCCCATTATTTTCCCTCATCTCCTGGGTAGTCCTTTAGTTTTCTCTGAACTGCAGAAGGAGCAACTGCAAATTTTTGGGTCTATCCTTTCTTGTGAGCTACATCACTCGTTTCGTTGAAGCTATTTTTGTTGGCTTTTCTTACGAGAACCTATCAGTTTACGCTGCCTTTGAGGAATAACTTGTTCATCCAAGGGAATATCGACACCTATAAATCTTCTTATAAGGTAAGTTTTCTCAAAATTATCAATTTTCTTCTGAATAATCTCATTATGTTCATCTCCTATGATGTATCCTAAAATTTGTTACATTGCTTCAGATGAATCCAGAAATTGGATGACCTGTGTCCGTTAAAGAAATTATGGTCATTTTAGAAGAACCTCTCGTGGAAGGGTCGATTGAATCCGAAGATGAACAAACAGACGCTGTTTATATTCCTCCTGAAGTGGACAACCTTACTGATGAAAAAAATATATAGATGACAATTAAATAAGAGGAGAAAATATCAATACTAACATCGCAGGAACTTTCAAAATTCACCGTAGTTCTGGGGTAATAAAGACTGACGCTTGAAGCTGATGATCAACCTCATCCACAAAAAAATGTACAACTTCTTCTCATTAAAAAAGGCATGTGATGAAAGATGAGGCATCTCCATGGTGGAAAAAAATATTAATGCCAAATTTTCATCTATTACGTCATCTAAAGAAGAAGAACATGACGAAAAGTTAAAAAATGAGTTTGGTGACATGTCACCAGCAGACATTTTCCAGTTGTTTTTCGATGAAAACGTGTTTGAAATATTATCTTCTTTTCAAAGAAATGTGCAGTTGACCATAATAGACACGATTTTGAGCTAAAAATATCCGATTTGAGGATATTCATCAGAATTTTAATCCTTTCTGGGTACCACAGGTGTGGAATTAGTCCGATGTTCTATGAGCAGGAATAGATTTAGGGTTATAAAAGAAAATATTCATCTTTCGGATAATTCATTATTAGATTGCGAAATTGAGACCAATATTCACTTTTGAACGAAAAATTTCTTCGATTCGGAATTTTTTTACATAGCCTTTCTATTGATGAGCAAATGGTTACTTATTTGTGCCCCCACTCGGCGAAAATGTTCATGAAAAACAACCTTGTCAGATTCGGATTTAAAATTTTGTCCTTTTGCTCATCTGACGGGCACGTCTTTCAGTTTTTGCCATACGGAGGGGCCAGAGGAAGTAATGAGGAAAACCAATTTGGTTTAGGTGCTAGTGTGATTCTGGAGTTTCTAAAAGTTTTTCCTGGTCCATCATGGCAGCGCTTATTTTTCGACAATTTTTTCTTATCCTATACATTATTTAAATTCCTAAAGGAAAAGGGGGTTTTCGCTACTGGCACAATTCGCGAGAATCGAAGTCCGCTGGAAGATTCCAAGAGCATTTCAAAAAAACCAAGATGCTCTTTCAACCATGCATTTGATGAAACAGCTGAATTGTCAGTAATAAAATGGAATGGCAACTCTGTTGTCATAGTAGCCAGTAACATGGCACTGGTCATTCCACTAGGAAGTGCAAAACGGTTTAGTAAGAAGGAGAGGAGAGATATAACTATTCCACAGCCTCTTTTAATTGGGGAATACAATAAAAATATTGGAGGAGTTGACCTACATGACAATGCCAACGCTAATTATAGAATAAGAATTAGAGGCAAAAAATGGTGGTGGCCGTTGTTCACAAATTTATTGGACAGTGCTTGCACAAATTCTTGGAAATTATATAGAAAGGCCACAGGAAGTAAGATGTGACAGATAGATTTTAGATCGTACATAGCTCGAACATTGCTCAGAGGGGAACCAGTGATGAGTGAAGAGTAAGATGAGACATCTGCTTCAACTTCAAATCCTCGGAAAGGAAGACCATCCATATTATCTCTGCCTTCAGACATAAGGAAAGACAAGGCTGGTCATATAGAGTGGAAAATGGACACTAGAAGAAGATGTAGAAAGTGCAAAAGTCACACAGTCTTCAAGAGCATCACGTGTAGGGTTACCAGATGCTCAAAGGTAGAATGCAGGACATACGTGGAAAAAATGGAAGACAAAGATCATATCTTTATATCTGAGATTTTTGTTCTTTAATTCCATCCACTCAAAACATTGAAATTCCTCAAATTGATTTATCCACTTTTCTAAATAAAGAATGCATTCTTGATAAACCAGCTGCGGTTCTTCAACAAAACTTCGACGTCCTTCACCCATACCCTTTGCCTGTGACGTTTTAATAATTTCCCTGACATAATGGCAAAAATTTTTCCCGAATCCTTATTTTTAAAGATACTAATGTTGTTTTAAGCAAAGCGACAATTTCTAAAACAGTTATTTTCTCTTTCTACGGCCTCAGTTTTGTTTTGAAGACCAAGAAACGAAGGTGCAGTTCAGAAATTTCCCTTTCTAAAAGGTTTTTATCAGTATTGGCGGTCGAGTAAGAGACCGGAAATACTGTTTATAGCAGGGAACAACTTCAATAGTCTTTCTAAAGCTCATGCTAAACTAAGCCATCTGGTCTTAGTTTAAGATAACAGTGGCTGTTAGTTAATTTCTATGAATTCACAAATTTCTTTCAATGCCTCAGTTCGAACAGTATGTGCAGAAAAATAATTAAATATCTTGAAAACGAGAGATTCCACATCAATTTTTAACACATCTGCACCATGTTGAATACAGTTGTGGAGATTATGAGCAGGGCACCTGATACCAACAACTTTCCTATTCAGTATCTCCCTAAGGCATGAGAAAACATTATTTCCCTTCCTTCTATTCACCTCTCCAAAATTTACGTTTTCATTGTCACCTGTAAAGGAAACACTTCAAAGATAAACCAAATCTCTCCAGAGTCGTCAACACATACTCTGATATGGTCTTCGAGGTTTCATTGGGAGTAGCAGTTTATTCAAGCACTTTTATTTGTAATCCACCCTCTTTCAAATTAAAATACTGCACAAGGACTGGGAAGATCTTAAGTGGGTCATGATTGCTGGCATCCGTTGCAACTCCGAAACAAGATATTTTACTCATTGTCTTCAAAATCAAATCGATAGTATGTGGAGCAATCATTTTATTCACTATTGCTGAAGTTTTCGTTCTTGCGCATTTTGTATTGAGAGCAGTTTCCGAGTCTTTAAATGATTTTCTTAACAGATGCAGTGCAGTTCATAGATTCGAAAGACTGATGATGTTTCACCGTATGGAAAGACATGGTTCCCTCAGCGGCGCGTGCTTTTCTATTGAACGACTTTTTTGGATACAGAAGAATGTCAATTTTCCACACGAAGACGAAATTCGTACCATTTTTCTATGTTTTTCACTTTGAATGTGACGCTCCAAATCAAAGGATCCCTTATTAGCAACAGAAACGTAACAATCACAAACAGAACACTTCACCTCATTTTCATTAAGCCCGATATCGAAACAAAGAAACTTTGATTTTAGATTACTGGAGAATTTACACTTCCTTTTAAGTGATGCCATTCTTAATGAGGGGTGAGTTTCTGGAAGGTTTAAGAGTCGCTACTATTTAAAAATAAAAGAAATTATTTTACTCGTTAGTTATCATATTAGATATATAAATATCGTAATTTTCGGTTATCTACATACGTACCACAGTAATTCAGTTTGAGTTTCTTTTTCTAACTAAAAATGGGAACAAGAAAGGATTGGACTCTTCAGTGCACTAGCTAACTGAGAATCATCCAAAAGTTACTGTTACAGGCCTCCCTCGCTTTGAACGAGTTCGCTTTAAATGATTTCGAAGTTAAACGAATCGCTTTTTAAAACTAAAAAATCGATATAAACAGTACAATTCAGAGTTAAACGATTTTTCAAAAACAAATCAAGTGCCTCATTTGAAAATTAACGCTGGGAGCAAACATATTATTTACAAAGTAACGTTTAATCGGTACTTTAAAAAAAGAAGCGCGGTGCACTTCGGAATTAAACGATATGGCAAAAACAAAGGGGGAGTTTAATTTCAAAATCAACATTGTGCCCACACACTTTTGTTACAAATTAACTTTATATATGAATACAAGAAGCGCTCCTGTAGAGTAGGCCACGAGACGCTTACTTAGGCAGCTGTTCGCTATTAAAAGTTTATCGCTTCTACAGTTTATATATGTTTTATCATGGCAGCTCATAAAAGTCCTATAGCTGATTTACCTAATCAAGAGTTCCAAATGAAGAAGCGAAAGAAAAGGATAACACTCGATACGTGCGCAGAATTGTCGTATGTGTGACAAGGGAGTCACAGTCTCACTTTCTCGAAAAAGCCGGACAAAATCATAAAATTTCAAATGCCGGGAGGACAGAGAGCAAAAAGTGAAAATGGAGGACATGTCCTCCTTTTACCGGACGTCTGGTAACCCTAATCACGTGTGACATGCCACTGCGCCCAAAATGTTTCGAACAATTCCATTTGTAAAGTGAAATTTTCCTCACAGATTCACTAGAAAAAACGAAAATCTTGAAAAAGTTCTAAAATGCGACCGCTAAAAATTCGAAATTGTTTAAACAAATTTTCAAGGTTTATGTATTGTGAATGTGCTACGGAGCTGTAATTTTTTTTAAGGTAGTTTTTGTAAAAAACGAAATAGGGATTATAGAAATTTTGATATTTTGGTTTGTTTGGCTGTAAAAAATTCTTAAAATTTAAACAAATATATAAATGTTTAGGTACTACGGTGCAGGCTAGGAAGTTGTTATTTAAAAGATATTTAGAGCATAGTGCATGTGAGCATACAAACATTGGAAATCTCCAGCAGCGAACTTCTGCCTAGGCAAACTAGGCAGCTGCCTAGAGCCCCAACCAGTGGCGGCTCGTAACTAAAATTAGTGGGGGTGCTGCTCCAGAAAATTTTTAGCCTTTGTTTTAAAATTGTGTAAAAGGAAAAAAACATGTATAAAAATAAAATTTATTCAGGAACTTGATAAAATCTTAACAAAAAAAACCAAACATTTTTTACTTACTTTAACTTAAATTGTTACAGTTCAAGCTTGATCTATTCATTTAAAAATGAAATCCATAAAAGAACCGAAAAAAATGAATCAAATAGAATAGCTGGAAGCAGAATAATAATCTAATTCTACACTCTTCTACACTTTATCACATTCAAGAATATGGTACATGGTTTTTAAGCACAACACACGCTGAGTAAAAAAAACTTCCTTCCACCATCACGCCAGAGCCGGCACTGCGAGAGCAACAGTGCTCTCTCTACCTGGCAGTCCCGCCTTCCTCCCCACCCCCCCCTCCTATGTGCGCATGCACACAACAGTCAAACACCACGTCGCTGGCACTGTGAAGCGCACAGTTCCATACAAAGATTTTTGTATCTTTTTCATAAACTGGGGGATGGCTACTGAAGTACTGACATTAAGCTTAAGGAATATATATTGTACTACAAAAATAAAGAAAGAATTAAAGAAAAAAGGACTCATTATATTAAATGTTATCGATAATATCAAGTGGAAATAGGGGGTGTTGCAGTTCCGCAGTGCCTATACACGAGCCGACACTGGCCCCAACCTTGGCGGGTACACATTGAGGACACAGGACATGGAAAATAATATGTTAATTTTCCCGAACGAAATAGAAAATAATTGACCATAGTTAATTTTTTGACAAGCCAAGTGGCAACACTGTGTTTGTGTTCTTTGTTTGTTTTGCATCGCACCTGACTTCATTCTATAACTTGTCACTACTTGTCAGTTCGCATTGAAAGTGTGTGTTAGAAAGTTGTATCAATTTCAATTTTGCGGCTCAAAGGTTTTATCTTCCACGCGAATTTGCTGAGGTTAGTTAAGGTTACGATACGAGTAGTGTTGGCGACGGAAGCTAAAGAATGTGATAGAATTTTCTAGTGTATAGTGTCTTAAGATTTTATAGAATAATCCCGTAAGATAGAATATTCCGGAAATGATTAGTGAATGGTAGTACAGGAACATTCTCGAAGGTTCTAGATATTTCGATTGCTTCAACTTTAAAATTTGGCTGAAATGTGTAGCATTAGTACTCCATAATGGAGAAAGTGTAAAATGTTTAAAATTGCAACATTTGGGGATTGTTTTAAACTATTATTTTTACATGTGGGAAAAACGAAAATTGCTGCGGAGGTGAAATCTTTAGAATTAATAGAATATTTCTAATGATGAAATATCTGTCTGAAAAATTAATGTTTTTTCAAGGTGAGATGAAATGCTTGCAGTATGCAAGCACCTTCTACTAGTATGTTATATCCTCCTCTATATATAATGATATCAGGAGGATACTAATGTTTAGACATTTCCAGATGAGCTACAGATTTGAAATTTGGCACGATTATAGGTTTTTAGTCACAACCAACCAGAAAAATCGAAAATTTCAAATAAGGTTTATATTTAAGGGGTGTTTTTAACTCCAATCTTTCATTTCGATACCCAATAAGAAAAGCATGGGATTAAATGCAAGGCTTTCTAAAAATGCATTTTTAAATTACTTTAAATTGAGATATGAAATCAGGGGAAGAATAATTGTCTAGCTGAAAGAAAGGAGTTCTTAATTTTTTAAAGCAGAATTCATATAAGTAGCAAATTATTGTAAATATTTGCTTTATATCAGAAAAGTGTGAATTTTTTCTCTTTTCAACAATGAAAATATTTAAATACTATGGTAATGACCTCAATGCTTTTAATGGGATCTGATATTATACATTAGGATTGCAGAGATTTAAACCTTTTAATGGAAATTACTGCCATCATCATAAATTACAATGGAATTTCCATAACTCGAATCTCAAAGGAAAATAAATTATTCGAGTCAGAAAACTCAAGTTATGGAAATATATTTTAAATATTTGTATATATACAGTGGAACTTCTATAACTCGAATCTCAAGGGAAAACAAAAATTATTCGAGTTATACAAAATTCAATTTACAGAATTATATTTTTTTCCTTTTTCTTTAATTGAATTAACATCAAATATATTCCCATAAGCATATAAGTTAACTTACTCTAATTTTCAATATCATGCATATTATGAATACTTCATCACCAATATTTTCTTCCAATAGTATGTAAGATTTTACGGTATCCAAAACACTAATTGCATCACGCACTGTGATTGAGGGTATCATAGATAATTGTAATTCTCACATACTACTGAAAGCACAAATATGACGATTAAATTTGGGATATCGACTGTAGGAAGGAGCAAATAGGTTTGTTTTTCTCTAAACCTGTAAGGGATCACAATAGGATAAGCAACCTTGATAGCAGTGATGGTAAAACATGGAAAGGATTTTTTGAAATTACGGATAGTTGCCTTAATTTCACAGAAAATTATAAATATTCTTCTATTACTCATGGAATTTATTATCTAATACATATAGGGTGTCCGGCGACTTTATGTTATAACTTCGGGATCTTATTCCTTAAGTGATTTTGAGTAAAAAATGTCATATGAACATGGGTCCGATTCTCATTTGTTACAGAGCTATGGGCAATTGAAATTATCTCATACTTTGATTTGTACAACCTAATGGCTGAAAAATGCATTGTATAAATAATTATTCGTATACATTGATAATTGTTGAAAAATGCATTATTTAAATAATCATTTGTTTACATTGATACTTAATCCATTGTTACAACAATGAGAAGCATGACGCTTGCACAACAGACGTGGACGTAATTCGCAAGCTCGCAGGAAGTATGTCAGTAGAACGTAAGCTAGCGTTCAGTGTAGTGCGCTGTGACACGTGTGGTATCATTAACTTTCAATAATGCCGTTTACATTTTCAAATAAAGAGTATACGGATATGTACTTCATGCACGGGTTTTGCGATGGAAACTCTGTTGCTGCCGTTTATGAATATCGACGACGATTTCCACAAAGAAGAACACCAGATCGACGTACTTTTATTCAAGTTCACCAACATTTATGAGAAAATGGCTCATTTCCGTGTGTGTCTTTGAGAGCTGAACGTCCAGTACAAGTTAATGTGGATGAGGAGGAAAACATTATTCAAATGGTTCAGCGAAGTCTTAGTACACAAAGAATGTCCGCCCACCTCAACGTTCCGCGAATGAGAGTCTGGCAAACATTACATGATGAGGGACTTTATCATACCATATCCAGCAAGTTCAGCATCTTCAACCCTGGGATATGGCTAGGTGGTTGGAATTCTGCCGTTGGTTAAATGCATACCCCCGCCTTAACCGTTACATCTTGTTCACGGATGAGGCACAGTTTACTCGTGATGGAATAAACAACATGAGAAACTAGCATTTATGGGCTCGCGAAAATCCTCATGGAACAGTTGAAAGCAACTTCCAACTCCGTTTTTCTGTGAACGTGTGGTGTGGTGTCATTGGGAACCAGCTGGTTGGACCGTACTTCTTCCCACCACGTCTAGCAGGTGCCATTTATGCTGATTTTTTGGAAAATGAAATGCAAACACGACTTCAGATGTACTACCAGAATGACGGAGCACCCTCACCATTTTAGTAGGAACGCTGTATCTTAACAAGAAGTTCCCTAACCGATGGATCGGTCGTGGCGGTGTGCAGGATTGGCCACCGAGGTCTCCGGATCTCACTACATTGGATTTCCATGTGTGGGGGCAAATGAAAAACATTGTGTATGAAGCCAAAGTGAGCACGAGGGATGAACTAATTCAGCGAATTTTCGATGCTGCCAGGCGCGTTAATAACGCTGCAGTTCTTCCTGCTGTTTCATGTTCCCTACTCAAACGGGTTAGATTGTGCATCCAAGCTGAAGGCGGCCATTTTGAACAATTGTTGTAACAATGGATTAAGTATCAATGTAAACGAATGATGATTTAAATAGTTCATTTTTCAACAATTAACAATGTATACGAATAATTATTTAAACAATGCATTTTTTCAGCCATTAAGTTATACAAATCAAAGTACGAGATAATTTCAATTGCTCGTAGCTCTGTAACAAATGAGAATTGGACCCATATTCATATGACATTTTTTACTCAAAATCACTTAAAGAATAAGATTCGGAAGTTATGACATAAAGTCGCGGGACACCCTGTATAGGCTCCAATTGGACAAATTGCTGTTGCCCTGGAGATCACGTTGGTTTATTTACGAGTTTGATCTTGGTATATGGTGATTTGTTTTTAAATCAAATGTGAAAGCCGTAAATCATTTTGAACTTATGAAAATTTTCCCGTGTTTTTAATTGTTGTTAATGAAAACAATCTTCATGACAACTTAAGTAAACAATATCTCCTGTAAATACCTAATTAGTTTAATTTTCTTTCGTGTGCATGCAACATTAGGAAAATGAAGGGTAATGCATAATCTATGACGAAGAAATAAATGTAAATACATCTATTTTCTTTATGCATACACAAAGTTTGTAAGTGAAAAGAAATGGGTAATTTATGATGAAGGAATGAACATGAACATAAAGATTATATTACTACTATTCGAGTGGAGTATGATTTAAATAGTTGTCGATTGTTTTATTAAGTACGACTGATTAGGAAATAAATTGGTGAATAAAAAATTCTATATTTCTTTGGCATACCAGTTCTTAGACATTATACTAAGCCATTAATATTTATCTTTATTGACATGATTGCATGAATTGTAAAGAATGCCTCCTCTTCACATGTATGCATGCATGATGTGTGCATCTTTCCTCTTTTGTTATATACTAACCATTTGGAAGTTCTGGGTGTGCAGTTGCAAGATCTCTGCATGTCTTGGCAGGTGATTTCTTTTGTCCATCAGGTTTTCTGAAGCGTTCAAAAGTTGACTTAAGATGCTCATAAGCCTTGAGAACCACCTCTTGCCTCTCTGCCTCACTGAGTTCCTTACCAAAAATCCTAATTGGCTCATCACCAACTAAAGGATCTGGTCCCTATTTAAAAAGTAATAGATAAATCACAAGTCCACTTTAGTCATTCACATACACATAATGATGAATGAAATTTTTCAAAATTAAACTCAAGCATTTTGATTTGGCCAATTATAGATTTAAAACTGGCTTTTCTCAGACAGTATCTCATTAAATAATTGAAAGCAGTATATTTACATGAAGAGCAGTTTTTGGAGAGTGCATTATATGCATCATATTCAGACTAAATAATCCATTCTTTATTAAATACTTATTTACACGAATAGAAATACATACTTCAAAGTTTAATCCTCATATGGATTTAAGATTGTGATGTTTTAGTTTTCTATTTTACCATCTATTTTGAAAAAGTTGGTTAGGATTTCTGTGATTAGTACAAATCTATGTCTCAGTTATTTTTAAAATTTTAAAATAAACCAAATAAAGATATCCATAAAACTGTTTCAATATTGCATCAGAAAGAAATAGAAATACCTCATTTAGGATGGAATAAGCATGTAATTACTGTGAATCTTTGAAGAATGAACACTTCTTCTCAGCCAAAATTTTTTATACGATTTGTCGGTGCTTGCATACAGCAAGCGCTACAAAGTCACCATGCATCAAGATCTAAACTCATAAATATATAATAAATTCCATGAGTTCTAGCAGAATATTGATTGATAATTTTCTGGAAAATTAAGGTAAATATCCATAATTTCCAAATTCTCTGGTAATCGGCTCGTGTTCAAGTTTTTGTATTTCAAGTTTTGTGACTCAGATCACCCTGCATGGGCAATAAGAATAATCATCATTAATAATAGTAATAATAATACTTTATTAATTCCATGGGTTTAAAATGTAAACATGGGGTAAGTCAAAGGTACATATTATATACAAATTATAAGTTTAATAAATACAGTAGGTGCCACTTAATGTGATCACTGGTTATTAGAATCAGCCATTTTATAGGATCAAATTTCAGAGAACGGATTCAAATCATCAAAATGTACTATATTTTCACTGCTTATTGGAATCAGATTTTCAGTTATAAGAAACAAAAGTTTGGAGTAGGTAAAATCTTTTGAACAGTACATCTAACAAGTGATTCATTTATACATTATTGGAATGCGAGTCTATCTTCTGAGTAAGAAAGTGCCATCGCTTTTCTTCTAGAACCCATATGTTAAAGCAAGAAAAGAAAGTTGGAAATACCAGAACGACACAAAATCTTCTGAACAAAATCAGCCTCCGAACCCTTGCAATACACAGTCACATTGTCCTGCTGTCGGTAGGAAAGGTTTTTGAGGTGATCGCAAATGGTTTCACTGTAGGAGATGGTAGCAGGTTGGGGGTATTACTCTGCTAATTGCTCTCTCTACCCTAGGAAGGGTCTCCAGCTGAGTCGACATTTCTGTGATACAGTGCCATCGACCTTTACCGCGAATCCTTTTGCTGGAAGAATGAAGCTTTGCTGCAGCAGATTTCTGCACATGGTATCATAAAACTATTCTTTCTATAGTTCTACTTCTTTTGCATTCTTCCTCTTATCGAGTATAGGGAATCCCAAATGTTTAAAATTGGCATGGAAGATCATTTCTGACTTCGTACCCATGCCTCTTTCCACTAATATCAATATTTTTATGAGATACATTTTCTAAAATGGATTAAATTGATCCATGGGATCAAGGATCGTAATGTAAGGGCCGGTCCAAATTTCACAGGTTTGAGGTGTCCCCATGCAATGGTCGATCCTAATTTCGGATATCTCAGGAACAAAATGACTGATTTTGATGATTGCTCCTCCAATATCAATGTTTTTCGAGCCGAAAATGGACAAAATCAGTCCACAGGGTCGAAAGAACATAAAGTAAGGGCTGGTCCAAATTTCGGTTTTTTAATATATCTCGGCAACGAATTGACCGATTTTGATGAAACCTTCACTAATATCAATGTTTTGGTAAGATATGTTTTCAAGCTGTAAATAAAAGGCATGAACACATTTTACTTTTTCTCGACCATTGAGTGGTAACACTACTATGTAATAAAGTGCATTATATATAGTGTATACTATTATAATTTTTCAATCCTGTACTATCCCTTTGATTTTCAATTAATAGAATTGCCACTTAATAGAATTAAAATACAATTTCCAAAGGTGATCACGACAAGTGGCACCTACTGTATATAATAAAAATAAATATGCTGTAATTCAGAGCAAATGGTCATTCATGAGGCTTTTTATATTTTAGTGTTTTTCCAGGTATTCCTGTATGCTGGAGAATGAATTCATCAATTACTTTTTTTATATTTCTATTTCATCTAAATTCTTTATATCATTAGGAAGGGCATTGTATAGTTTGATACAGGAAAGGTGAGGATTTCTTTTTGAGAGGTTTAGTTGATGGGGTATGGTTTGTGTGTTATTTTTATCTCTAGCTGAGTAGCTACGTATGGAGGAGTTTTGAGTAAATAGATGGAAATTTTCTTTGGTGAATGTTACTGATTCATATATAAAGATACTAAACAGTGTCAGGATCTTGTTTCTAGCGAAAGCTGTTCTACAAGATGCTCGCCTATTTATTTTGAAAATTGCCCTTATGGCTCTTTTCTGGGAAATGGGCCGTCTAGAGGTGTGAGGCGAGGATTCTCAGAAAATTATTTCATATTTTAGTATAGGATAAATAAATCCAAAGTATACCATTGATAGGGTATTGGTTGATACCTTCTCTTGTAATTCTCGAATGATGAATATTGATGAGCTGATTTTTCTGGTAATTGAGTTTATATGAGTGGCCCATTCTAATGTGTCTGTTATATGCAGACCAAGAAACTTTATATGTGATGATTGTTGGATTGTATAGTTGTTTATTCTTATGTCGAGAGGGGTTATGTTTGCTTGGTATGGGTGGAATTGTAGATAGGTAATTTTTGAAAGGTTTAAATGGAGAAGGTTGTCACTTGAACAGGTTTCAATCTTATTAGTTAATAGTACTGTGTCTAAGATTAGTCTTTCTGTTGTTGGAGATGATACGATTTGGGAGATATCATCTGCAGATATCACTTCCAGTCTTTTGGATTTGATATGGTTTAGGTAATTGATGGAATAAAGCGATCTAAAGATCCTATGCAGACAGGCACAAGCTGTAATGTTGGGAATAATTTTGAAACGAGAAAAAAGTCTGCTATAGTTCAACCCGGGTTTGATTCCCGGTCATAGCAGACTTTTTTCTCGTTTCAAAATTATTCCCAACATTACAGCTTATGCCTGTCGGCATAGGATCTTTAGATCCATTTATTCCATCAATTTCTTGCTTGGCAATCTCACCATTTGAGAGGGAGGAGTTTTCTTCAGTGTATTTCTTTGAGGACATCCGTTGGGGCAGTTTGATACTAGCTTGGCTAGTTCCGTCCCAACCAAGAAAACATCCGCGTTAAGAAACGAGAAAATTGATCTGCTAAGATAGTTCAGTGGTAGAATATCCACCCAGCAAGTGGAAGATCCAGGTTCGATTCCTGGTCATAGCAGAATTTTTTTTCTCATTTCAAAATTATTCCCAACATGGTTTAGGTCATTTGTATGAAGTGTGAATAGAAGGGGATCATGGACTGATACTTGAGGGATTCCACAGGAGGTGACATTTTCAGAGGAATAAATAGTTTGTTTCCATTGGCCAGATAGGTGAGATATTTTTACTTTTTGGGTTCTATCTACTATAAAGGATCCTATCCAATTTAAGGCATTCTCCCTAATCCTCAGGGAATTCAATTTATTGAACAGTATAGTCAAATGCTTTGGTGAAGTCGTAAAAGAGGCATATTGTTTTCTGTTTGTTGTCCAGTATAGAGTTTACTTCAGAAAGAAAATTGAATACAGCTGTTGAAGTTGATTTCTTTTTCCTGAAGTCACCTTGAAAAGGAGAGATTAAGTTATATTGGTCAAGGTACATTAGAAGTCTGGTTGCCATGACTTTTTCAAAAATTTAGGAGAAAGATGAGAGAAGAGATACTAGTCTATAGTTATATGAGTTTTGTATATCTCCCTTATTATGTATGGGTATTATTAGGCTGTTTTTAAATTTAGAGGGAAATATTTCATGAAGTAGTGATTCATTTATTATGTGTATGAGAGGATCAGAAATATGTTGGTTGCATTTCTGGAGAAGGGAACCTGGAATTGCATCTTCTCCTGCAGAGTGTTTGGTGCCTATTTTCCTAAGTATTGTGTCTAGCTCTTTTTTGTCTATTGAGTCTAGGTAAATAAATTTCATGTGTGAGGTGCTCTGACTGCCAGGTAGGTACTACATGCAGCTGTTATGATATTAGTTTTTTGTGGTAGATAGCAAAATTAATTGTTAAATGTATTTGCTATTTCTTGTGGGTTTGAGATTAGATCCTTGTCTTGTTTTATTTGGAAGTTAACTAGTGGAGGTTTTCCTGAATAGGAAGTATTTTTTATTATCTGCCAAGTAACTTTGGAGGTGTTTGTAGAATTGGAGAGGTGGTTATCATAATACTGTTTTTAGCTAATTTAATTTGTTTCTTGTAGTTTAGTGCAGTGGAGTTATTAAGGTATTATCATTTGACGATTTTGCATGGTAGTGAAGAGTCCGCCCATTTGTTTCAATTCTGGGGTAATCCATTTTGGCCTTGGGCTAAGGGATTGTTTTTTTATCACCATGGGAAAGGAACAATTGAATAGATGGATGGATGGATGTTAATCAATAGTTGAGAGTCTATGTAGGAATAAATTTATCTCAAGTGGACCACATCATTAAGACAACAACCTATACATTAAATTTATGAAAAAGTTAGGATATTTTGTGTTGAGATTAAGGCATCATCATCCATGCCTTAAGCATGTATTTGGATTAAAATCACAAAATAGGTATGATGCCATTATATTTAGCAATGAGGTAGTTTCATAAAATTTTGATATCTCTCAAAACCTATTACTATGGTAGAATACACGATATGGAATATGATGATGCAATTGAAGAACAAAAATATTAGTTTATATTATTTATTTTTGTTTTTAAACATTTAAAGGATCGATTAGTTGTTCTCAACATGCAAATATATGTGATGTCATTGGTAACATTCACATTACTACTGGAAGTCTGAAATCCTGTAAGATAGCTTCACTTTCTATTGTACCATCTGTGTAACCAGTGTGTTTTGTACTTACGAGATTTATTCTGTCTTTGTTGAGATTTAGTGGGATTTATTTGGATTTATTAACAAACCAATATATTGACAGTTGAGAAACTTGTGTTTTTGCACATAGGAACAAAACAATAGAAGTATTTTTTATGACTTTTCTTCAGCTTAGCCATTAAAAAACAAAATCAATTAAAGCAACCTAAAATATCATATATGCGTTAATGGTTGATAATTAATACCGTTTTTTAATATAACTGTAAGAGAGATAATGTATTTATGCTTATTTGTATGGGTATCAGTCAGCATCTCGGCACAACCTGTGATGTCATGAAGTATCGATTTTTTTGTTTGCCTTTCCATGATTCGATATAAAACACTAACTTTAACAATTTTTTTCTTGCAAAATAATGATCACATTAAAATTCTGACTCCAGATTTGTAATCAGGTAAAAAAAATTGGACAAGTTAAAATTTTTTTAAAATATGAAACTACCTTATTGAAGAGTTAAAATTTCCCGAAAAACTACAAAACACAGCATTAAAATACTTTTCACATTTTACTAAATTTCGTGTTAGTATAATGACATCATCATAAGTTTACATCATAGATTAAAATCAATGGCATAATAATATATAAGACAATAATTTTCATTTTCTGTGAAATTAAGGCATATATCCAGAATTTTAAAATTCTCAGACAATCGGCTCTCGTCCAAGTTTTCGAAGTTCAAGTTTCATGACTCAGATTGCCCTTTTTCAGCAGTAACTATAACCATCATTGAGACAATGGCCCATAGGTTACACTAAAACTTATGGGATCTTGTCTGTTATCTGCCACCCACCCAAGTTAATATATGCAGCTAGAGAAACCAAATACTTGGATTTTGAACTACCTGGGTAATTGAGTAATTCTTTTATGAAATACCCGGGTACCCAGATATTTCAGAAAAATAAATATATATTTTTAAATTCATTTATTTTTTATCAATAAAATAATATTTAAGAAATACAAGGCCATTTAAGGTATATATTTTTAACTGGTTTCAGATCTTAGTAATGAAGTTTGAAGCTACTGAGAACACTCTCTCGTTAACTGTTGAAGTAGGGTGAATTGTTATCAAAGCCTGAACAATTTTTCTGGGCGATATCCTCTTTTGCCATGATTTCCTTCAATCAATTTTAGTTCCTTGTTCATTGCTGATTTTGTTGTAGTTTCTTTCAGAATAGCCATAACAGATTGTATTGTTTTCTGCAGCTCATCATACACAGAACTAGCAGAACCTTCATTTTCCGTAGCTGGTTCTTGTTGTTCATTTTCATATTCATCTTCACCAAAAAATCTCCCAAAAGTATCTTTTGCCAATGATTTGATTACATTTTTTGAAGAATATGTAAAATGATCATTAAAGTGGGAGTTAGGACAATTGCCACTTTGCAAAAAGGCAACAACGACACAATAACATTGTGTCGTCTTTCATCAAATCTTTTTTTAGGCATGTTTTGCTCTCAGCATAAGCTCCTGTTGGTGTCGGGTTGTCCCTTCATTTAAACTTTAAGAATTTTTCACAGCCAAACAAATTAAAATATCAACCTTTCTATCATCCCTATTTCGTTTTTTACAAATTCTTCTTTTAAAAAAATTTCAGTTACGAAGCACATTTGGAAATACATAAACCTTGAAAATTTGTTTAAATAATTGCGAATTTTTAGAGTCCGCATTGTTGAACTTTTTCAAGATTTTTGTTTTTTCTAGTAGGTTTTGCAAATAATCCAACATACAAAAAACATTTCGAGTCTCCTGCTGATTTGGAACAACAAAAATATGCTGCGCATGGGGATTGAATCCGTGACCTCAGTTTGAAAAAAGTGACCAGTAACTTGAATCGCTAGGTCATGCCACTTTCTTGAGAAGGATGGAGATTTTTGGGGGTTTTAAAAAGCCGGCAGGTTTAAATGTTAATAACTTTTGAAGGAGTGACCATCAGGAGTATAAGAAAAAATACATGTCCGATTAATTTTGATGTTCTTTCATCTCGAAGTGGTTTTGCTCAGATATCAGAATACCAATTGTCTAATTCTCCTTGTTAGTGCAAATGCACAAATAAGTATTTGAATATCACCATTAAGTTCTTATTGCAGCTGTTAAAACCTTTTTAAAATTTAAACAATTACATAAATATTATTTCACTTCTAGGTGTGCTATAACTTTAAAATATGGCAGAAATGTGTGGAATTAGTACCCCACAATGGAAAATTCTTAAAATTGCAAATTTCAGGGATTGTTTTACTCCAATATTGTTCCATAAGTAAAGAATAACAATCGGTGCAGACGTGAAATCTTTTGAATTAAAAAATATTTCTAATAATATCTTTTTTTAATTTAATGTTTTTTCAAGATGAGATGAAATGCTTGCAGAATTCAAGCACCTTCTACTAGTATCCTATAAATGTAAGAAGCAGCTATTTACAATGATAGATTCCAGAAAGAATATCTTTATAAATAGCTGCTTCTTACATATACATATAGGATTTATGATAAAAAAGATAAGGTATTTCTAGAAGTGCTACAGAGCTGAAATTTGGCATGAAGATAGGTCACTGGGTACAACCTCTGAAAAAACAGTAAATTTTAGAAAATGTTAATATTTAAGGGGTTTTTTTAACCCCAATTTTCCATTCCAATACCCCATAATAAAAGCATGGGATTCAGTGCAAGGCATTCTAAAAATGCATTTTTAAATTATTAACAATTCAGACACGATCCTAGGAAAACACATTTATTTAGTTTAAAGAATGGAGTTAATGATTTTTTAGGGCAGAATTCAAATACATACCAAATTAGCATAAATATCTGCTTTAAATTGGAAAAAACTCTGAATTAATATTCTTTTCAACAATGGAAATCTCTAAATACCATGGCAATGAACTCAATACTTTTAAAGGGACCTGATATTATAGACTAGTGTAATTTCCTGGGCTTTGCTCAGTGTTTAGAGTTTAGAATTTTTCATGCACATATCACTCGCTATTATTTTAATCCAAACTCAAGGTACTCTCAAGCAGAGGCGTAACTGGAAAATATGGAGCCTATGGCAAAATTTTAAGGAAACACCTTGTGTATGTAGAATATGATTTTTGCTACATTTTCATTAAGAATATTAGCGTTTTTATTAACAATAACTTAAATATTTGAGTATTAAATTAATATTTATTTATGGGAAAATACACTTTTGGCATTTTTGTGAAAACGTTTGGCGCCTTCTGCAAGCGGCGCCTATGGCAAATGCCACCCTCGCCATACCCTAGTTATGGCACTGCTCTCAAGGTAAGTGACCAGTATTCCCCTTTAATTGGTATGAAAAAATTAAATATAGACTCAAATTTGATATCTCCCTCCCCCATAAGAAATCAAAGTTCTGACACCGAGGTGCATATCCTAAATGTCTCTTTAGTTATGTATACCAAGTTTTAAGGCTTGAAATTTCTTGGTTCAACATTATAGCTGGTGGAGGTTTCATCAAAATCGGTCAATTGGTTGCTGAGATATCTTCAAATAGAATGCTTTTCGTCGAATTCCCCATAGTATAATCGTATACTAATGTATTTGCCTTGAAATCAGAATATTATTTTTCCTTATATTGTGGTAGTCCTGCTTTTTAGATCCATTCTAAACATGTTCATTTCATTTTGTCATTCTATACTTGCCCTACAAAAGAAATTTCTTATTAAAATCAGTTCAGCCAATACCTTCAAAATTTATAAATAACAGAGGAGACTACGGCGAGTGAAACTATGACCTGAAGAGTCGACTCCAACCATAAACAAAGGATTTAGTGAGAAGAAACCAAGTGCTAAATACGTATTTCAAGAGCAAAGCTCTCATTATCAGTAGCTCTGGAAGAAGAGTGGGGTCTTAAGGTTGCGTGAGGAAATTTGAACTGTTGACAGACAAAACATAATTTAGAATCACGCTTCAAAGAGCACTTAGCACACTTCAGACACAACAGGATAAACAATTCGAGTGTAGCTGCCCATATACAAGAAAACAACCACCCCATCACTACACAGAATCTAACACTGTTAAAATCAATATGCGAAGAAAACAAATTAGATGCCTTTGAGAGTCTCTTTATTAACAAATTCAAAGAAACCATTATGAATATCGATCGCGGCCCGGCACCTTACTCCCCCCTTTACAGTCTAACGAGTCCCCCTTCCTCTCCTCCCAATCCCCTCTCTACCACTTTCACTTTCTTGCCAACCGTCAACGGTTCAAATTCCCTCACAACTACTCTTCTTTCAGAGCTACTGATGATGAGAGCTTGGCTCTCAAAATATGTATTTAGCACTTGGTTTCTTCTCGCTAAATCCTTTGTTTGTTTATGGTCGGAGTCGACTCTTCAGGCCATATCTTCAAAATTCATCGTTGCAGAAAAATTCTAACCTTCATATTGTGGTAGCCCTGATTAGTCAACTTGGTTATTTATATGAAGATTATATATACCATAATGGATTAAAATCCATGCAGACAGCTCTCTAGAAATACGTGTAAATGAAATATTATTTTACCTTTTATTGTGGTACCTCTGCTCTTAAGCTCCACTTTAAAAATATTGATTTCATTATGGTATTTTGTAAAATCGCCGAAATTTGCACCGACCATTCCATTGGGACCCCTCAAAATCATGAAATTTGGATCGGCCCTTACATTACGATCCTTGACCCCGTAGACCAATTTTATCCATTTTACGCTCAAAAATGTGTCTCATCAAAACATTGATATTGGCAGAGAATTCATCAAAATCGATCAATTGGTTGCTGAGATATATTCAAAAAACCAACATTTGAACCGACAATGGGGGCCCTCATGCCCATGAGGGCATATTTGAATTATTTTTGGCACTACAACTCTTATGATCAACCTGAAGCTGCTGCCAAATTTTGAAACTCATACATTTATTTTCTCAAGAGTTATGACTGCCATAGACACACACAGACAGCTTCTTTTAATTATTATAAATTACGATTGCATTGATTTATTGCTTTTAATGAGAAGTAATGGCATCACAATGAATTAGGTACATAATAATAACTCAAATCTCAAAGGAAAGTAAAAATTATTCAAGTTATAGAAAATTTGAGTTACAGAAATATATTTTTTATATATTTGTATATATACAGTGGAACTTATATAACTTGAATCTCAAGGGAAAGCAAAAATTATTTGAGTTATACAAAATTCAAGTCACGGAAATATACTTTTCTCTTTTTTCTTTAACTGAATTAACATCAAGTTTATTCCCTTAAGCATATAAGTTAACTTAGTCTAATTTTCATTATCACACGTATTACAAAAGCATCATCACCTATATTTTCTTCCAATAACGTGTAAGATTTTACTGTATCCAAAACAATAATTGCATCATGCGCTGTGATTGCATCATAGATAGTTAAAATTCTCACATACTACTTAAAAGCACAAACACAATTATTGAATTTGGGATATCGAATGTAAGACAGAGTGGTTTGTTTGTGTCTAGGACTATCAGGGGTCACACAATAGGAGAAGCAACCCTGATTGTAGTGATGTTAGGGACTGCCTGATGCATTGCACCCCCCTCATAAAATCCTAATGTTTCTTTAAATATGGCTAAAATGCTTGCAGAATGCAAGCACCAACTACTTGTAAAGTAAAACAAGCTAAAACTTCAGTAAGGTTAACACTTACCTTGCTTTGTCCTTGACCTTGGCCTAATAATGCAGCAATGGCTGCAGCATCATAGCCAAGAGAATCACCAGGTGGTCCTGGGGAACCAGGTGGACCAGGGGGTCCTGATTGTCCATGTCGACCTTCCTCACCTGGTTGCCCACGTGGACCAGGAGGTCCACTTAATCCTTGAGGCCCTGGATTACCATCACGGCCTGGAGGCCCTAGAGAGCAAAATTATAAGTTGAAAACAATGAAAATTATAATTATACCTATGACAAACTAATGAAAATTTTAAGGAACAATAACACTTCTAGTACTTTTTGTAATTACTAATAAATTGGCTTCAGATTGTTTTTTCAAATGATTTCCTTTATTTGGCATGAAGTCATTTGCAACATTGCTCCATTCATGGCAATATGGATCATTATTTAACACTGATCTCCCCATGGACTGCATAAACTTATTGAGGTGGGATGGTTTGTGTACTCTTATGAACCAAGTAGCTATGCTGGCGGGAGATAATTCTCCTAGTAGGACAACCCAAGCCGGAAAGATCTGAGGGAGACTAAGAAGCAGTCTTGGAGTCCAGGGGTTTTACAGCCTTGGGGGTTTTACACCTCCCTGTGCAAGAGCAGCAGCTTACACAGTACCTCTGTAGGTGGTGATCATGTGGATCTGAACAACTACAGATGGGTAATCACTCTTGTGAAAATGCTAGTAGGAAGTCAAGGGGAAACTACCTCATTATAGTTCCCATTGCAAGGCTGAAAAGCTGCAAATACCTCTATGGATCTCTCTGGGATAAAATTTTCCGGAAGTGAAATAGTCCCCCAATCTGGGATGCACAGAGGAAATGTAACATTAATAAGAAGAAAGCAAGTGAGAAATGAAGAATAGGCACATGGAATGTTAGGACTATGAATTCACGGGAGAAACTAGAGAAATTAAAAAGGGAAATGAGATGGAACAATTTAGGTATAGTAGGTCATAGTGAAGTTAGGTGGAAAGGAGAAGGTAAGATAAAGTCAGACAAATTTAAGATTATTTACTCGAGATGAAAGAAAAAGGAAAGGGGAGTTGGGATTATGATGAGAAGAGAGATAGTTGAAAGAACTAGCAAAGTAGTGACAGTTAATGATAGATTAATAGACATAAAACTTCAGATGGAGCCAGTGGAAATGCTTATAATTTAAGTGTATATGCCAACAACTAATGCTGGTGATGACGAAGTAGATGAAATGTATGAACAGATTATGGAGATATTGGAGGAGGAGGGAAAAGAAAGGATCACCACCATAGTAATGGGAGACTGGAACAATGTAGTCGGAGACGGACAGGAAGATAACATAGTGGGAAAATATGGACTAGGGAAGAGAAATGAAAGAGGGGAGAAACTTGTGGAATTCTGCCATAGAAATAGATTGATTGTAACTAATACAGGGTTTAAGCATCACCAGCGGAGACTTTACACATGGAGAAGCCCAGGAGACCAGAGACGATACCGGATAGATTACATACTAGTCAATGAAAGATTTAGAAATAGCATTAAAAATGTGAAAACGCTACCAGGGACAGATATCAAATTCGACCACAATCTTTTGGTGGCAAATACACAATGTAGACTGAAGAGCGTTAAGAGAAACATAAGAGTTAACATGAAATGGAACTTAGAGAAACTCCTTAAAAACAAGGAGGCTATCACGACTGAGCTGGAGGAAAGGTTGAGGGAGAGAGCTGAAGAAAATAGGAAGAATGTAGATGAGGAGTGGTGATACATCCATAGCAACATTAAAGATGTAATGGAAATGAAGGTAGGAAAGATAACGGGTGAAAGAAACAAAAAACTCTGGGTCACAGCAGCCATGCTGCAAAAAATGGAAGAGAGGAGAAAGTGGAAGAACATAAACACCGAAGAAGGCCAAAGAAAGTACAAGGAGTTAAATAATGCTTTAAGAAGGGAAACAGATAAAGCCAGAGAACAGTGGATAAATGATAAATGCGAGGAAATTGCCGAGTGTGAAAGAATTTGTAGAACAGACCTCATGTATAGCAAAGCAAGAGAACTATTCAAGAAAAAGGCAAGAAAGATATGACGCAAAGGAATCATGAACAAAAGTGGTAAATAGTCTCGGAGCCAGATGATCTAAAGAGTGTCCGGAAAGAATACATTGAGGTGCTGTATGACAAAGAAGGCAAGCCAGAAAATATTGAATTAGATGATAAAGAGGACGTGGAAAAAGACCAGCTAGGACCAAGTATTCTCGAGTCTTAAGTTAAAAGAGCAATTGATGATATGAAAAGAAGTAAGGCTGTAGGAAGTGATGATTTACCAGTGGACCGTCTTAAAATTTTGGGGTCAAAAGTAGTTCAGAAACTCACAAAATTCTTTAACCAAGTATATGATACTGGCATATGGCCTAAAGAGTTTTTATATGTTATGGTACCACTAGAGAAAGAGAACAATGCAAAAAGTTGTAAGGGTTACAAAACTATGAGTTTAATTTCTCATACAGCTAATAATAATAATAATCAAAAGAATTGAAGATAAAATAGAAAAGGAGCTGCAAAACAATCAGTTAGGTTTCAGAAGAGGAAGAGGGACAAGAGATGCTAGAGCATGTATGAGGATGATGATAGAAAGAGTGATAGAAATCAATAAGGATATGTACTTTTGTTTTGTAGATTGGGAGAAAGCTTTTGACTGAGTGAAATGGGATAAAATGTTGGACATTTTAAATAAAATAGGGATAGATTGGAAAGATAAAAATTGCTTAAAAACCTTTACTTATTGTTAGATCAGGGTTGAAGGAGAAGAAACAGAAAGTACTTCAATAGGGAGGGGAGTGAGGCAGGGATGTCCTATTTCACCAGGAATATTTTATATTTATGCAGAAACAATAACAGAAGAATCGTTGATGGAAGAGAAAGTATTTAAGATAGGACGTGAAAGTATTATTACCAGTGTTGCCATCGCAGATTTGTAAATAGCACTAGATATAACCTCAAAAGGCACTAGATAGATGCTAAAAGTATAGTAAATAGTGCTAAAAATGTGCTAGATAGAAAAACCCCTCTGTTTATATATGTATTTTTCCTAATTTATGCTGCCTAAGTGCATCAGTAAATATTCTACACTCTTATAGTGGTGTTAAATGGACACAAAACTAGCTGAAAATAGTGCTCAACAATTTTCATTTGCATTTAAAATTTTCTTTTCAAAATTACTTACAATCATCTCAGGCAGTCAGGATTTGAAACAAAATAAGTTTAAGAGAACGAATCTAAAATTCTCTACTATATATTATCGAATATACCCATCTATTCAATCCAAAAATCATATTTTTATTTTTTTACATTTCTCTGAATATACAAAATACAAAAGGAAGGGTGAGCAGGGCGACCATCCGGCGCCGAAGACCAAGGAATACAAAACAACATCTAAAAAACTCATAATTTTAGTTGTATAAATTATTGTTCAATAAAGACATGGATAAGAAACCTAAAGGCAATAAAAATGATAATAAAGTTAGGTGGTTAACAATTAATTGCAAATATAGGGGTGACACTGTTTGACTGAAATTCTTTGCTACTGAAGTACATCGACCAAGAAATTTCAAAACATTTCATTTCTTATATTTATAGCAGGAAACAACTTGCCTGACTTAACTAACTTCAAAGGAGCCATTCCATTTTTAATTTTATAATAAAGTTTCCTATATCTAGCCTGTCAAATAAGTGAATGAGAGAACCGATTGTATGTTTCATTAATAAGAAAACCTAGGTTTTGTGGTAGACATTCATGGACGGCACGTGAAGTTGCAAGCTTTAGAGAGTGTCACACAAACTTAATCAAAAGCAAATGGGGAATCTCTTTAGTCTTTAACTTTGCATACAATCCGTTATTAATACCAGTCATTACAGATGAATCATTAGTCTCAAGAGCAACAAGTCTCTGCAAATCTAATTCATAATTTCTTAGGGAGTATTTTAAAGCCACACATATTGTGTCTGCATTACATTCAAATAATTCAATCAAGTCACCACCGAAAAAGGCCTCTCGACTTATCGCGAAATTCTTTCTGCGGCCGAGCAACTGGACCCACATTTTAGGGCAGGGAACCATTAAAGGGTCACATCGCATAGAATTCTAAAATCCAATTGGGGGCTGCAGAATTTCATTGTACATATGTTTGCGATATTGCTGTGCCGCTTTTCTTATTTAATCAGTGACCTTCAGGACAATTTCCATATTGAATGTCTAACAGCATGGAAAACCTATGCAAGGGGTGTACCAAGGCAATTTTCGTTTGTCCTGATTTTCCCAGCTACCCCATTCCATTTTTTAAAATATGCCTCAGTTATGCTGGATGGCCACCCTTGACGTTCTCAGACTGTAGATCAATGCAATCTGATATATTTGGAATTCATTTTTCTTCTCCTCATCGAAGGTAGATTAAAACAATTAACAAATTACATGAGAAAAAAGGCATCAAATTTGGTGCTAAAATTTAAAAAGTGCTAAATTAGTGCCATGGCACTAAGCATCAAAAAAAGGTGCTAGACAAAACAAAAAAGCGCTAAATTTAGATCGAAAAGTGCTAAAATGGCAACACTGAGTATCACCATTAAATATGAGGATGATCAGGGACTAATAGCAGAAGACGAGAAAAAACTTCCGAGGATGACAGACAGGCTAGTGGAGGTTGGCCAACAATATGGAATGAAGATCAATGCCAGAAAAACAAAAGTCATGGTGGTTTCAAAGGAACATAAAGGATTACATGTAATGGTATATGGCCAAAAATTGGAACAAGTAAGTAGTTCCAAATATGTTGGCAGTATCTTAGCGCAGGATGGAAGTAGTACACAGGACATCAGAAGTAGGATTGCAATGGCAAAAGCAGCATTTAACAAGGAGTTTCTCACAAGCAATAAAATAAATTTATAAACAAGATGATTCAAACAGAACTTATGATGCCTACTTTCCATTTAATCATTTATTTAATACTTATATTGGCTTTAATAGCTTTAAAGTCATCACAGATATGTAGCTCTTTGTGTTCCCAAATTTCAAAATTTAGCATTATAAAATATGTATTACAAATACATTTAAACAGAATATTAAATTGATCACACGTATATGTGCGGTAAAAATAATGCATGTACGTATTAGAATATACCGAATCTGAGTCCAACAATAGTTGTTGTTATGGCAACACACTCATAATGAGTGATAAAAACTGAAAAATCGCCAGTATTTACGTGAAATTCTAAGAAATACAATAGATAAGCAAGATTCTACAATCAACATTAACATCTTCATTCCTTTCCTCAAAGAATAGTAAAAAACTCGCTCTGATATTACAATTCTAAGATATTTTAACCTTGCACGATGGATTTGAGGTTTCTCATGTAAATCAAATGGGAAGGATAGTTCCTGGAATCGAACTCGGGACTTCAATCTTCGCAACAAAAACTATCCTTGGGAGCTCGGCCCATGTAGCAAGAGATTTCCACCAAGTTTCATGAAAATTGGTTCAAAAGTTAATAGTGGGGATGGACAGACAGACAGACACAATGACAAAACTATAATCCTATTTCCATTCTGGAAAGTAGGCTAACAAGGAAGAAATTGATGAAATGCTACATATGGAGCATAGCACTTTATGTCACAGAGATGTGGACAGTAAGGAGAAAGGAGGAAAAATATCTAGAAAGTTTTCAGATGTGGGTATGGAAAAGGATGATTAAAGTGAAATGAACAGAGAGGAAGAGAAATGAAGAAGTAATAGAAATGTTTGGAGAAGAAAGGATGCTAATAAAAACAATTAGGAAAAGAAAAGCAAATTGGATAGGGCACATATTGAGAAGACAGTGTTTACAAAGGATGATCTTAGAAGGCAAAATTAGTGGAAGAAAAGGAAGAGGGAGAAAAATAATAGGAATATTAGAGAATTTAAAGCAGGAATATAGTACTTATAGAGGTATAAAAGAGGCTTCTGGAGGGAGAGAGAAATGGAGTGATTCAGCTGAAACCTGTCTTCAGACAGCAGCATGATGATGATGATGATTTAACACTAGCAATATTTGTGATAATGTTTTGCTGGAATTACAGATAGCATCTGCTTTCAGAACTCAAGAATGCATGTGTTTTGTGTAGACCTATTGTGGGCATGGTACTTTATCTCTTTTAGTGTTTAGACTAGGGATACACAAAATATGGCCTATAAGCACATTCTATATGTCCCTCATTCTTAATATGTCAATGAAAAATTGGTTCTGTTTCATAACCAGGTGAAAGGTAAACAAAGCGACAGCAGCACTGTCAATGGCGAGAAAGCAATGAGAAATGGTACTAAAATGCTACCAGTATGCAGCATACACCTACTCACCCCCCGGGTTGGGTAATGTTAGTTAGGTGGTATTGGTTTCCTTCCCACATTCACTGTGGCCCCCCTTTGGGTTAGATTGGGTTATGTACATTTTCATTTATATTACTCTTTGTCCTTATTTTGAAATGCTTCTAATATTTATGTATGGCATTAAAGTTACACTTTTTCATCTTTCCCCATGGAAAAAGTCACGCTTGAGGGGCTAACCTTTGTTGCTGAGAGGATTAATGAGAGTCATATCATTGAGAAAAACAACAAGTCATGACAATGAAATATTTAAATTGTAGTATTAGCGAGGGAAGGCCATGTATCTCAAATTTTGTCCTTAATTTTGACATAACATATTAGCAAAAAAGCATATCTCTAATGAGTATATCTCGACAGATACCTGTATGCATAATCAGATTCAACAAGAAACTTACTACGTTTGAACATCATAGTTTCACTTAAAAGACAAATTCACCATAATCACGACAAATGCTACAAGTGGAAGCTAGTAGTTGGACATTGTGTGACTCCATGGTCAGCTCGGGCATGAAAAAATTGCTCCTGTGCTCAGGTGTTCCGAGCATTTCACATCCAAATTCAGCATTTTTTAATAACTTTTATATTAAGATTACTCCAGATATATATCTGTTTGTATAAGGCTAGCATGGCATCATATGCATTTTGATGATGTCCACTTCAGGGAGAATATAGTTGAATAATACCTTTGTTATTACAATTATTGAAGAAAGAATGCATTTATCAGTCAAGTTATAAATGGCAGGACATAGTCGACTGCTTAGATAGGTAAGCAATGATGATAATTAACCTGTTTTCTTACATTTCCTCCGGTGAAAATTTGCAGGAAATATTAATTCCACTGTGATTGGACTTCCGTGTCTGATATCTCTGAAACTATTATGATGAAAACCCCCTTCCTATAGTGTTTTATCCCAATTTTCCCAAGCTACATCCGTTTCCAAGAAATTTCGACAATTTTATATTGTCCTACACCTTGAACATTTGTAAAAGTTATATGGCTTTCAGCTTTCTTACATTTTCAAAAAGCCATAACTTGTACAAATGTTCAAGGTGTAGGATAATTAAAAGTGTAAGAAGATTTAAAGCCAAATAAGTTTTACAAAAATTCTAACTCAAGTGTAGTAAATAAAAAGTTATTTTTGACTTTTGTGTGCAAAATATAAAAGTTATTTATTAAAAATTTTTATTAATTTATTCGATCACTAGGTTCCCTCATTACAAAATCCTTCAAAGTCAACATATTAAGCAATCACCTAGAGAGCATTGGCCTGAGTTTTATGTGGTGCAGTATATTTAAGATCGCTGTTTATTTAGATGTTATATTATAGAGAATAGATATTTGCAGAACGATCTTATGCACAAGGAAGGGGAAACATCAGCAGCATGTTCTCAATGAAATATAATATCCTAAAAGAAGATTTCATGCTAGAAAATTTAATAAATTCCTCATAATTAACTGCTAGTCGCTAAATATTATCCTCGGCAACGTATCACTTCGTACTGCAAAAAAATAACTGAAAGTACGATATAAATTCATTGACTTACTTCTTCCGATGGTTGACATTTTGTGTTGGTTAGAATTAATTAAGGACTTCGACTTCAAGTAAAACCTTACAGCATGAGAAACACTGTACTACAACCAGACACAACAGACAATGCATAGTGCAACAACATGACGTCGCAGGTGTAGACCAAGTCTTCTACATTAGCTTTAACATATAACATGGTACAACCTTTTTCTGTAGTGTTTCCTAGGCCTGATTGGACATGCTTATCTTCTTCTCATTCGCTATGTGCATCGAAAAGCTGAAGAATTCGACACTATTATCCACAGAGATCATTAATGATTTCTGTGGATAATAGCATCCGAATGGCTGAATGAGATGGGGTGCCGAAATAATGTTCATCATATTATTATGATGAACATTATTTCGGCGCCTCATCTCATTCAGCGCCCTAGGCAATTGCCTAGGCTGCCTACCATATCACGACGGCTCTGGATATTTGGATCGCAGTATGTGATTTTCATTTAGTATTTTAATCAGATACAGTAGAGCACCAATTATCTGAACTAAATGGGACTCAGGATGGTTTGGATAATAATAAATTTGGATAATTAAAACTAAAGAAAGAGCAACTGTGAATTGAATAAATAAAGCAGGATTTTAAATTTCAAGACAACACAAAGTGCAACTGTTTATCTGTAATACAAATAGGTGTGGTAGTCAGGTGAAAATTTTCTGTTACTGGTCGGTAGGTGCTATACCACGAGTATTTCACACATCAAAAGTTTTAGTCACGATATTATGAAAAAAGTTTGAGTTATTCAAGCAAATATGGTATTTTTATGTGAATTATAGCTTACCTCATAATATGCCAAAAAATCCAAGATATCTGTTAGAAAGCGAATGTGTAAAAATGATAACTGATGAAGAACGCATGTGTGATAACCAAGAAAGATGTTCAAAAACTGCCTGACAAATTTCTCTAAAATGCCTTTCAAATCATCACCAAAGCCATAAAATGTTACCCTTATCTCTCTAATAGAGAGAAAGATCATAAGAAATAGCAACTACAACCTTCAAACACCTGGCCTCATGCTCAGGGAGGTGATGCCAAAGTAAGTGGGGCACATTATGTTGATATTTATGCAAAGAAGAGCATTCAGGAGGTGTTTGGAGAGTATTTGATGGGAAAGAGGGGATCCTGAATGCACGAGTATCGAAAGAAAGTTATTTCAAAGTATTGGGGTAGATCCAAATGCATAGGAGTTAAGATACATACGGCAATGATAAATAGAAGAGGAGACTACAGCAAGTATAGCTATGAATTGGAGATTCAACTCCAACCATAAATAAAGGAATTTAGCAAAGAAGAACAGAGCGCTAAATATGTATTTCAAGAGCCAAGCTCTCATCACCAGTAGCTAATGTCAAGTGAGGAATTGTGCTTTGCGTGCGTGAATTTAAACAGGTCCATTGACAAGAAAGTGAAAGTGGGCAGGAGAGGAGTGGGAGGAGGAGGAGGGGAAGGGGCAAGTGAAGAGAGGGAAGTAAGGAACTGGGCCACGATTGATATTCATTCAATTCCCCAGAATACGTTTTACATATCTTTTCTGTTTGCAAAATACCGCATTTTACAGTGTATAATGCGCACTCTTTTGTAGCAAAAATGTGTCCTAAAAGCATCCTGCATCTTATACAATGAAGGTTTAAATGCTGATAAGATATTACACTTAAATTAAAATTCTTGCAACACTGTTTTCGGCATAGAGGGAGGTTTTCTATACAGTAGATACAACTTAAAAACCTAAGTTCATTCTATAAAATTCTTATTGTTATTATTTATAATAATAAAGTTTCAGAGAATTATTTGTAAGCAGTCAGCAATATATTCATTAAGCAGGATACAAAGGGCAATATTACCAAAAATCTCAGAATGCAGCTATTTACTTAAACATGTTGCATGTGGAAAGTCACAAAAAAATCACAACTTTCAAAACAAAAGAAACATTTATGAAATTTTTCTCACGATACAATTTTTGGAATATGAGACTAAACTGTGCTGATACTTTGACATCCACCAGAGTATGACATTTTTTTCACTGGCCTCTGGTGTTACTGTGGCGATCACCTGTGATCTGACATTCGTAACTTCATCTTATACACCAGAAAATATGTTAGCAGTTTTTCAACAAATTTACGTATGTCCATGTTACTTCTAGTTCTCTGTATGGCAGTACTGGCTTACCACACTACTATGAATAGTGAACATTAAAACTTGAACTGTTATTTTGAAGCCAGTGTACATTCTTTTGTTAGTTGCTCATGCAGGAGGTGATACGTGTGCAGTATCTTTCACATAAAGGAGCAAGACCAGCTATATCTGTAAGTATTGCAAGGTAACACTGTAAAAAGTAGACTTTTTCCAAAGGTAATGTACTTTTAAAATATTCTGGATGTTGTCAGGAATGTACACAACATATCCCATTTAAATACTGCAAGTGTGAGTTATGTTATGAATTTATGAAAATGCATATATGTATAATTCCTATATGTTGGAAAAATTTCAATAGACTTAGGATAGTGCGATGAACTTCATTACAGTCTTAAGCTGTTAGGTGGTCTGTTTTTTGAAGCTTATCTCACTCACAGTGGCCAATTTTTTTTGAGTCCCCCACCATATGACGCATTCTTCCGCGGCTAGCACAACCATTTATGGGGAATATGCTCAAAAGATCTCCTAATACCACATGACAGAATAAAAAAAAGTCTTGGATAGAGATGAGTGAGAGACAGAGCTGAAAGGCATACAGAATCGAGAGGCACCACTGGGTAATCGTCGAATCACAATCTGGCCTCTGCTTAGTCATCCTTTCATGGAAAACATTCTATCTCTAAGATTAATGGATATTTACATTGTTTGATTATGGAGTGATTTTTATCACATCTCATAAACATCACATCATTCCACAAAGTGTGGATGATATCATGGGTCTACAAATTCATATAAGCAGATTCAGAGCCAAGCATACATTTAAATGTATGCATGGCAATCAGCACCTATATTTGGTGTACATGGTGACCCATCATCTGGTATAAAAGTCGTAAATGACACAGAAATGAGCTAGGAATCCAATGTCTTCAATATTTAGGGCCTTGTACCTCAAGGCCTCTTTGCATAAGCCTTCAAATTGCCATGATGTAATATTACATCATGGTCACTGCCGGAGACAAACTATCATGATATAATATTACATCATGGCTACTTAATAGGTTAAATAAGTTGATACAGGTATCCCCCGGACATGGTCACAACCCGTGGTTTTGGTTATATGATTCTTATTCTTAGGTACATTTTTAGATGCACATGAAGCATATTGATATTAATAAATCTCTCTTTAAGTTGGCCATAAGTAGTTAAGTATCAGTCATGCTATTTGGGAATGGACTTAAATTTTCTCAGCAAGAGATAAAAAAGTTCATTCTTTTACACATATGAATGTCAAAGGGCCACAGTCGTTCTAACATATATTAAAATGATAATAATAAGTGGCTTGTGCATATTCTCACATTTTTTATAGGGCAAATAGAGATTTTTTCAGTTTATAATTGGTGCAACTAAGGAACATTTACAAAGTACAGATCTTTTAGAATTGATGTACACAATTCACTTACTGTAATGACAACTTTTATTTCTAGGAAAGTTAATTCTGCAAACTACAGTATTACAGAACAACACACAGTAGCACTTTTGAATTATTTATGGTAAAATACAAAGTAATTTCAAAACAATTTTGTTTTGTAAATTTTTATGTTAAATGAATTTGCTGTGAAAAACGGGCGATGGCTATAATTATATACCATTAAATCAGCAATAATAGTTAAAAATGCATGAGCCAATGGATCACATACCTCTTGAACCTGGTTCTCCATCCTTTCCTGGTGGACCTTGTGGTCCAGTCATTCCTTTTTCACCAGGTAGACCCTGAAGTTAACAATAATTTAAAATTCCCCATTAAAACATTAGATTATAAATAGATTTTTAATAATTCTGAGATAAATATACTAAATATATAAACCTGTAACATTTCTTAACCATAAAACTTATCCTGCAATATACTGTATTTGCCCGATTGTAAGGTGATGTTTTTTTCTAAAATGTAAGCTGTAAAATTAATACTTGCCTTATAATCATGACCAAAGATATCTTCTATTCCTCCTCTCTCTCTCACCCCCACTAAAATTCAATCCTCTATGTTCTATACTCTATTCCATCCTTAGAAGATAGTACTATGATTATGGTGCATGCTACTGGCAAATTTCTCCTGCATTAGAACTAGTACTTATGTCCTCATCTCATATTAAGTGTTTTAAGAAATAAAACTAATAATTTAATGTAGATCACTGAAAGCCAATAAATGTACATTTTATTGTAATTATTCATTATGTATACCTAATTATATTAGGTAAAAAATTAAACAGCATTATCATTTACAATTTTTAAAAATGTCAGAATAATTTACAATTAAAAATGACACTTAGTATCAGTATCAATATCCGGAAATTTTTTCGTTTGTGAGGCTTCTGAAACAGGAGGTTGCCTTATATTTGAGGTCACCCTGTAATTGAGCAAATATCTTATGTTCTAGGCCAGGGGTTCCCAACCTTTATGTTGAAAAGGGCACCATTGACTTAAAAGCGAAAGTGGCGAGTGCCAATATTTTTATCGCCCCTCCTCCGCTCAACCCTTACTTTATATGTTCATTTATATAATCTATTTTAAATATTGATAGTAGGAACATTAATTTTACTCTTAAAAACAACTTTTTATTAAAATTTAAAATACAAAGTATAGAAAATATCAAAATTTCCATTTAGCAATAAATCAAAATGAAATTATGAGGTTAAATTAATACTTTATTTAAGTAAGCTGTAATACTTGTTTTGACCAGTGGCGGCTCGTGTATAGGCACTGCGGAACTGCAGGACCCCCTATTTCCACTTGATATTATCGTTAACATTTAATATAATGAGTCCTTTTTTCTTTAATTCTTTCTTTATTTTTGTAGTACAATATATATTCCTTAAGCTTAATGTCAGTACTTCAGTAGCCATCCCCCAGTTTATGAAAAAGATACAAAAATCTTTGTATGGAACTGTGCGCTTCACAGTGCCAGCGACGTGGTGTTTGACTGTTGTGCGCATGCGCACATAGGAGGGGGGGTGGGGAGGAAGGCGGGACTGCCAGGTAGAGAGAGCACTGTTGCTCTCGCAGTGCCGGCTCTGGCGTGATGGTGGAAGGAAGTTTTTTTTTTACTCAGCGTGTGTTGTGCTTAAAAACCATGTACCATATTCTTGAATGTGATAAAGTGTAGAAGAGTGTAGAATTAGATTATTATTCTGCTTCCAGCTATTCTATTTGATTCATTTTTTTCGGTTCTTTTATGGATTTCATTTTTAAATGAATAGATCAAGCTTGAACTGTAACAATTTAAGTTAAAGTAAGTAAAAAATGTTTGGTTTTTTTGTTAAGATTTTATCAAGTTCCTGAATAAATTTTCTTTTTATACATGTTTTTTTCCTTTTACACAATTTTAAAACAAAGGCTAAAAATTTTCTGGAGCAGCACCCCCACTAATTTTAGCTACGAGCCGCCACTGGTTTTGACATAAATAAATGTGTGCATAGATACATTATATATACATTTTGTATTATAATATTATTCATTAAACATAAGAGAATACATGAGATGGATTTTTTTTTAATCTCACACAATTGTATTATAAATTATTTAAGTTAGATTATGATGTACAAGCAAATATCCCTTCGAATGTTTTATAGGAAAATTAGTAACCTGTTTATTATCAATGAATACAGATATGTGACTAAAGCACAAAAACAAATTGATACTTTTTCATCAACAAGCAAAGAAAGGATGACTACTTCGCCAGCCTCTATAAATGGGCTGGGATACCTTACAATAACGATTGAAGGTAAAATGATGCATTAAAACATCCGAGAGGTCGACAAATTTGTGAACAAATCTGCGAGTGAAACCATATCATGCCTTGTATGTAAATTTTATAAGACAACATCAGGAAGTTTTTTTAGATTAGTATTTCTAGATTCTGTGAACGCTCAACACTATAAGTTAAAAGAGCTAAATGTTTTAGGGAAGCCACCTGAACAAACCTCGGCGGGTACCAGAGTGAACCATTGTGGGCACCGCATTAAGAACCCCTGTTCTAGGCAATTCCTATAGCCATAAAATGATTGAATTAATCTGGTTATGCACAGGAGTCATCTACATGATCATTTATTGAATTTAAGCCATTAAGTGAGCTTGATGATTTATTTTTCAATTAATCTCATAGCTTTCTATACATATTTGGCTCTTCCTAGCTTGTAGTCTAGTCACCAAAAATTCTTTTTACAAATTTGAAGATGAACATGTTTAATTTGCTTATCAGTCACTTTGGGGCAGTATTGTAGTAATGAATTTTATCTGGAAACCTTCCACTAGCTTAGAAGTATCCTTCAACCATCTTGCATAACATTCAAAACAACTTTTTTGATAATGTTCATTTTATCACAGGTCCTGCTCTGATAGGTTACTTTGAGTGTGACATCTCTGCAACTGAGTGCCCTCTAGCAAATATTTCATCTGCCAGTTGCTGATTTGGGCTGACAAGGAGAGGACACAGTAATGGGATCACAGATTTTTATGAAACTTGGTAGGTAGCTCTGGATTCCAGGATCACTGCAAACCCCCCTTTTGGTCGTATACGGCCGATATTTTTTCCAAAAATCGCGATTAAATATTACAATTTCTCTTCAATTGGTATAAATATCTTAATGCATGCAGAATTGATTAAGTAATTGTTGGCACTGAGCGTATAGTGGGTGTGTTCGAAACGTGAAGGCGTGAGTTCGATTTCATATTGGAGAACTTTTTCTTTCGTTCCTCCTCCTTTTACAAATCCTTTTCCATATTTCGCATTAAAATTTAACTGGGCAGCCACGTTCATAATTTTATTTTTTTTATGTTGTTAGGTAGTGGAACGGATTTTTTTCTCAGGTCATTCAACTCACGATTTTCTCAACATTATTTAAATTATTAAATCGCACGTTCTTCATTGATCTCGGAACATGCTACATTCTATATTGATGCTTGTGACATGGAAATTATCCCTGTAATTATATTTGCGAAAACTTCTTCCGAATACTTAAAATAGACCCATTAGGCAGAGGTATATCAAGCAAAGGATCGTTGAAAGTATAAAAGAAAATGAACTGGTGAGAAGTCCGTTAAAAGTACAATAATATAAATAAATAAAAATATTTCTTTTAAAAATCCCTCAGAAATTCGGTTAATTGATTTAAAACATTAATAATCTACAATCACCTATCATCATCGGGAGCAATAATGGGGAGAGTTAGAAGGGAAACATTCATTTTCTTATGCATCGACAGGTAACGGAACTTTTGCTTTGTTTCTTTCCCATAATACGATCGTACATCTCACGACCAGGTTTAACCATGATCAATCACTATATATCATAATCATAATATATATAAACTTAAGGAAAAGAAAAGGTAGTGATGAGGGTGGCAACAAGGTGTTGAGGGAAGCCCAGCGGACACTTACCAAGTTATATATATATATCATCATCATAGGTAGTCTGTCCGTAGACAGGTCCGTGATTATTCTTGGTTAAACCTGGTTCTCCATATACTCCTATTTTTCGCTGTCCTCTTCATATCTTGATAACTCTCTTTCCCTTTCAAATCGTCTATCAGCTGAAACCTTTTCCAACTTCTTTCCCTTTTCCCATCTAGTTTTTCTTCTAACATATCTTTAATCATACTCTCTCTCCTCAGGTAATGTCCAACACAGTTAGCCTTCCTCTTCCTGATAGTCTGTATAATCATTTGCTTCTCTCCTAGTCTTTGTAGCACTTCACCGTTTTTCATCCTATCTGTCCATTTAATCTTCAACATTCTCCTCCAAGTCCACATTTCAAAGCTTTCCAAGTATTTGATGTCATTTTTCCTTAGCGTCCATGTTTCTGCCCCATACAATGCTATACTCCATATGTAGAATTTTATCAACTTCTTGCGAATATCTTCCCTTATATTCCCTGTACGTAGTTGTTTCTTTCTCCTGAAAGCCGCTTTTGCTTATCCTATTCTAGTTCTGATCTCATCCGTACATTTTGCTTCTCGTGTTATGTTGCTTCCAAGGTATTTATATTCTGAAACTTGTTATAAAGGCTTTCCCCCAATACTTATGTTCAAATTCTCTTCTTTACCTGATATTCGAATGACCTTGGATTTTTCTATATTTATTTCCATACCGTATTTTCTACCTGTTACCACTAGTCTATTTATCATTTTTTGTAGCTCCTCTTCTTTTCATGCTAGAAGTACTTGATCATCTGCGTATTTTACTGTTCTTATAATCCTTCCTCCAATTTTGAAATCTCCTGTGCCTTCTAAAGCTTCTTGCATTAGACTTTCTCCATATATATTGAATATGGTTGGCAATAGGCAGCAGTCTTGTCTTACTCCTCTACCGATATTTATTCCGCAGGTGTCCACATTCTCAAACCTGACCATTACAATTTGATTCACATATAGATTCCTAATCAGTCTCCTGTCTTTCCAGTCTACACCTATATCCTTTAATATCTTCATCAACTTTACCCAATTTACTCTATCAAGGGCCTTCTGCCAGTCTACGAAACATGCAGATATCTTGACTGTACTCTATTGCCCTTCCTGATATGATTCTAACTACTCCTATAGCATCTCTAGTTCCTCTTCCTTTTCTAAAACTGAATTGATCTTCCCCTAGTATTTCTTCTGCCTTTTTCTCCAGCCTTTTATTAAGAATCCTCGTGATGATCTCTGATGTGTGTGACAGAAGGCTTATCGTTCTGTAATCTTTACACTGCATTGCCTTTGGCTTCTTCTTTAGAGGGATCATTGTTACTTCTAGGAAATCTCGAGGCCACTCTCCCGTATCGTAAATCTTATTAATTAATTTCGTGATCGCTTTTAGTCCTTCTGATCCTATGACTTTAAGTACCTCAGTCGGTATTCCATCGCTGCCCATGGCTTTCCCCTTCTTCAGTTCCACCATCGCTTTTTCTACTTCGCTCTCCATAATACTTGGTCCTAAGTTGTCTTCTTCAATGTTTTCCTCATCTTCCAGTTCAATTTTTGCCGCTCCTGCCTGTTTGCTGTATAATTCCTTAATGTATTCTTCCCATACCTGTGCTACACCCTTTGTTTCTTCCCATCCATATTCATAATTCCCATACCATGAATTCCATTACATTTCTTATCTTCTAACTCAAGTGCTCTAGTGTACATCATATCGTACCGTCCTAACTTCTCCATTTGTTCTATTTCATCACATTTTTCTTTTATCCAATTTTCTCTAGCTTTATCTGTTACCCTTCTCAACTCATTGTTTATACGCCTATAGTTGGCTCTACCTTCTTCACTGTTAACGTTTTTCCATTTTCGTCTCTCATTCATTTTCTCTAGCATTTCCTTCGTGATCCATGGTTTTCCGATTTTCTTCTATTGTTTTCCAATCTCTTTATCCAAGGTATCCTTGATACTGGTTTTAATTTCATCCCATTCTATATCAACGGTCTTTGGTTTGCTTTCCAACTTTCTTAGGCGATCTTTTAACTTCATGCTGGCTACATTCTGCCTTTCTTTCAGTTTTTCTAGGTCCCATGTCTGTCTTTCTCTTCTCGTTTTTCTTATTTGTTTGAGCTTTGTACTCACATCAAGTATTAGAAGGCTGTGATCTGAATCAATGTCTGCTCCTTGAAATGCCTTGGTGTTCTTTATGCTGTTCCTGAATCTTTGTTTTACAAGGATGTAATCTATTTGGCATCTCATTCTATCTCCTGGGCTTTTCCATGCGTATAATCTTCGTTTGTGGTTTTTGAACCATGTATTAGTCACTACAAGGTCATTATTGATGCAGTATTCTATGAGTTTCTCCCCTCCTCGATTTCTCTTCCCAAGTCCGTATTGCCCGACAACATTTTCTTCCTGTCCTTCTCCGACTATGCTGTTCCAATCTCCCACTATTATGCAGTTTACCTTTCCTCTTCAGTCTTCTTCATAAATTTCATTAATTTGCTCATAAATCTCATCGATTTCTTCATCTTCATGAGCTGACGTTGGCATATATACCTAGATTATCAGCATGTCCACTGGGACTGCTTTTAGCTTTATTGCCATCAGTCTATCGTTTGTTGCTATTATCTTTGTCAAGCTTTTCATCATATCTTTCCTAAGTACCAGAGCTACTCCCCTTTCCCCACTATTTCCTCCAGAATAAACTACCGTGAATTCTTCCGAGTCGAACTGTCCTTCTCCCTCCCATCTAGTTTTGCTTAGTCCTATAATGTCAACTCTATTTCTTCTCATTTCTTCTTTCAAGTTCTCTAGCTTTCCTGCCTTTCTCATAGTTCTTACGTTTCAAGTCCCTATTCATAAATTACTTTCGACAAATGTTTTCCTCAAGGCAGTCCCCGCCCGGAGATCCGATTGGGGGACTATTTTACCTCCGGATTTTTTTACCTCGAGAGAACTCATATTGTCCAATCATATAATCATTACTAGGGATTGTAATGTGGTAGTTTCCCCTCTTGCTTTCCACATCGCAGCACTGTAGCCATTCAATTCGTCCTGATCACGCCTACAGCTGTATTGGATATAGACCCAACCAACATCATTTGTTTTTGGCTCTATACCATACTGACAGTACTGCTGCCTACTGCCAGGCACTGATGATAGTTTTTTTTAAATAAAACCTCCATTCGAGGGGTTTGAACCCCAGAACTTTGCAATAGAAAGCCGACACACTAACCAGTACTCCATCAGTGATATATATATATATATATATATATATATATATATATATATATATATATATATATATATATATATATATATATATATGTATCCTAGTTACTTGAGGGACAGAATAAATATGTGTCAAATATTTTGCAATCTCCCCCCCCCAACATACTGCACTCCCCTTGGGAGGCACAGCCTACACTCTGGAATCCACTACACTGATCAATCATAACTCTAGCAATCAAGAACATTACAGGCAAATTCTGGATTTAGTGAAACCTCACCACCTTCATTGTGTGTTTAGTTTCATACAAGTATGCAAAAACATTCATTATTTATTAATGCATCTCCTCTTCTTGCCCCCTTGCATCACCTAAATACATTTTCTTTCAGATTTCTTCCATAAGAAGAATATGCTATTTAAATTTCATTGCAAAATGTTCCAGGATAAAACCTTAGCTTGAACACATGCTTCCATCAGCATAACCAGGAATGATAATGCTCAAAGAACACTGAAATATTTATTTTGATTAAAAAACTGTTCTTGCATTATTAAGAAAATCACAACTTGGACAACCTTCCACTAAAAAAACAGAAGCATGCAATTTGTCATTATTTTTATTATAAAATGCTTTTTTTACATTTTACTATCTAGTTCATGAGATATGTGATTTTTCCATAAAACTAACAAAAATAGCCCAAAATAAATGCAGCGTTTAATGGTTGAGGAGGCTATTAACCCCTCAACGTTGAGCGACTTTCTGGGTATGGCGGGAGCAAACTTCATATGCCGTTGACTGACTTACTAAGTACGTCGTGGTCATTGCTCACCTTTTTTATTTTTTGACATGGGGAATTTTCTTAAATCGGGATAACCTTGATATATTTCAAAAGAGGAACCTTTGGCCAAGGATGTACCCAGGGGGAGGATCCGGGGGGTCCAGACAGCTGTGCAAATTGGAGAATTGCATCTTCTAAAAAACCCCTATCCAATACTGAGACGAACCATATCTCAACACGAATGCTACTGCGAAGTGAAAGGAGATTTTGACTCTGTTTATCTGCCCACTGACTTCTCTTTCTCTTGGATTTTTCTTATGCGTCAGCGCTTAAGCACTCCCTATCCAATGCTGAGACAAACCGTATCTCAACATGAATGCTACTGTGAAGTGTAAGGAGATTTTGACTCTGCTTATCTGCCTACTGACTTCTCTTTCTCTTGGATTTTTCTTATGTGTCAGCGCTTGAGCGCTATATGATGAGGAGAGCCAAACCATGGTTCCGCTCTCACAATCAGAGCCATGTACTACTTGTTTTATCATTTCTTGAGAGCAATATAGTGTGAGAGAGTGAGAAACGTCTGTGTCCTAGGTCTGTTTACAAATAAGCCACTTCAATGATGTCTCCTGTTATATCTTGAGCAAGAGTGCTTTTGGGGTGAGCACACCGGTCCTTACCCTCACGTCACAGGAAAAATATTCTCGTGTCACTCTAAAGAAGTTAGTCTGAAGCAAACCTTCGCAGTGTGAAGAGCCAATTTCATTTGTGCTTTATAGTTAATTTTTAGGAATTAATATTCACGGCAATGTCACTCATTTCCCCATACATTTATCTCTGGGACATAAGGTCTTTCACATCTCAGCTGTTTTGGGAGCATTATATTAATAGAAAGAGAGAAACAAGAGTTTCTCATTCACAAATAACCAAAGAATAAACATCAGCCGAGGTCTCTATGCAGCAAGGTTTGACAGGAATGCCATTCGAAAAATTTAGATTCCAATATCCCAAGCAGAGAAATGTTGCATTCGCAGTTGGAAGTGATGAGTGAGGAGGCAAAGTGAGTTCTCACCTGAGTGTGGTCGAACTGATTGCAAGCAATGTAAATGCTAGTAAAAAGATCAGTATAGATGATTCATCAAAGTTATGATATTTTCTTGTAGTAAATTTCCTGGTGAATTGGGTAAAGCAAATATCTTAAAAGTTTGAAAAAACTTTTCTATTATTTTTATTACACACACATTCTGATACATACAACGTTATATTATATCTCTGCTTCTACTGAACAAAATAGGAGAGTTTCCACCATGTAACTTCTGCAATGATGAGGAATGCATTCTGTAAAACTCAAAACTTTATAAGCTAAATGAAATGTCTTTTAACAATATACGAAATGGAAAATTTATTTCAAATTTGTAGTCAAGACATGAAAAAGTTGACCAGGAACCTTTTTACCTATTTGGTTTAGAGAGGTGCATCCAGCAAATGAAATGTTTATAAAAGCTGAAATTTTTCCTTGAAAAAGATTGCATATAAATAACGTTAATAGTTTTCACAATACTGAAAGATATATGAAAGCACAGGTATCGTAGCAGATCAATTTTCTAATTTCTGAACGCGGATATTTTCTTAATTGGGGCCAAACTACCCAAGCTAATATCAATCAGCCCCAATGGATTTCCTTGAAGAGATACATCAACGACAACTGTACCCTCTCAAATGGTTAGATTGCCAAGCTAGAAATTGTTGGAATAAAGTGAGCTGAAGATCCTGTGCGAAAAGGCATAAGCCATAAATTCCATTCCTAGTCATAGCACAATATTAGATACACAATCCAGATAAACTCATCCAAAGATACCCATTGCTAAAGTGAGGATTTGAATTAAGGGATATTAGGAATTCTGGCTGATTGAGCATGTCAGCTGTCCAAATGCCAGATAAAAGGGCTTTTGTTGTGGTAAATATGCACTAACTAACAAACATCTAACAAGAATTTATGAGGGCATGTGGAGTTTGTGCATATTTCTTACACAACGCAATTATGAAATGAAATTACTAAATAGCAACTACCTTAGCAGCAAGTTAGTAGAACTATCCCAAGATCATGTGATAGAAACAAATGAATATGACGAAAAACAAATAAAATTCTTTTCATATCTTATAATAATTTTCTGATATCTGAAGCTCGGCCATAGGTTTCTCCATCAAAAATTAAATTTAAATATGTAAATGGGTGTAAAATATTTTTTCATTATTTTAAAATTATTTAAAATTGTTATACAAATTTGGAACTTGAACCAAAGAATGCACAAAGAATGAAAATTTATTTTCTTACCATTGATTTTCAAATATGACTTGAATTGATCCACAAAATTGTTTTGAAGATGAAAATTTTAGGTTTTTGAGAAGAAAGTCTTTCATTGGCAAGAACAACCTGCACTGTTGCCAAATTCATGAAATTAATACATTGGATTGGGATAAGGAAAATGGAAGGGAGGGAAGGGGAAGAGAGTGAGGGAGAGAGAGAGGAAGGGAAAGAGAGGGTGGCATCGTTATTCTATTGTTTTATATCTATACTGCTGTATATTGTCATAAAAAATATACAAATTATACAACTACTTATCATGAGTATATAAATTTACTCAAACTGGAATAGTAATGAAGAGTGAAAATATAAGCACCAATCCACCAAAAAAGATTCCAGTTTCTAAACTATTCTAGACTAACTATGTTTGGCATTGAATAATTAAAGCAATAAAACTAAAATTAGTTGCTTTGGCTGTAGTTCCATCCAACTGTCATGTTCATATTTCAATCTTAAAATATTTTAAAATTTAGCTGGAGCATGGCCTATATTTCTTACGAACAAAAGACCTGTGCCTGGAATCAAATCTTTGGATTTTGAATAGAATTCATGGCCAACTTGAAAACAGAACAGAAATTTTAAACTACTGATGACAAAGCACGTTTCCATAATGAAATGCTGGGATATCATTACCTTGAAATAAAAAGATTACAATTACCATATATACTTGTGTATATCACGGTTTGAAGACCAAATTTTTAGGTCATAAAGTAAGGGTAACACAGGTAACATTTCTGTCCAGTTAAAATAAAAAATTAGTATACCTACCTCGCACCAAATTCTCGGTTTTTGGGTGAATTTAGGAGAAAAACATGCTATCTATCGGTAATCCAGCTTCTACATATATTAATTAAACATATCAAACACCTAATTACTTCCTTACAATTGTATTTCCATCCTCTCCAAATATTCCATTTTTCACTAGCAAATCATATGATTGCTGTAGTCACCCGTAAAATCCCCAGGTAGACTTCATACAAAGCATGTATCGAAAACAAAAAACACAGTATACATAAATTGAAATAATTTTTTTAATTAATGAATATATTGTATATAATTAACAATGTAAGTAATTAAAAACCTATAGAATTCATCTTCCTCATAATCTTCAGCACCAAATAATTATGCAAGGAAGGCAACCACAATACTTAACGAAATTTAAATTTTCATATTAAACAAACCACCTTTTTTAACTTCGCGTGCTTGCAGTTCGTGATTTTGCACTTCGTGATAAAATTTTTTATGACCATTACTTATGTTTGCACCGATTATTTGCATTTCGTGTCATACGTTTGCGATGCCAATAAGTGTGAACTCTCTCTATTTTTATTTTGAAGTTCAGTTTATAATGCTCATCATTAGCAGTTTATGAAGTAAACAAACATGATAACTTTCAACTTAATTATTTTGTAGCTTAGTTTGAACTTCACTGACAACGCCGCTATTTTCGATGATGAAACTTTAATTTAAAATCTAAAGAAACACCATCATTTTGGAATGTAAAGTTTTCATTTGCTATTATCTTTGTACATATATTGAATGTAATTTAAGGAAATGTTATTTTGTTTTGCTAGGCTTTCATTTTTTATTACGAATTTTTAATGTAAATCTAAGAACTGCTGTCATCTTGTAACAAGATTTTCTGCTACGTATTTTGAACGCGATTACTAAAAGGAATGTTACCACTTTATAATGCTAGTGTGTTTTTGCGTCTTGGAAATGTTTGTGGCAGAACCCAAGAAAACATCCGTGCATGACATACTCAACAGTCCATTTCAGTAGTTCATCAATTAAAATTAAAGCATTTCCTTGGAATGAACAAAAGAAGATCAAAAATTGCATACAAAAATGTGCTGGAGGTAAACTGCACAATTGCCGAAAGAAATGTTATCGCTTTAGTTTTCATTTGCTATTATGTGATTTGAGAGTAACTAAAAGAATTTTTTTTCACATTTTGATGATAGGTTTTCATTTGCTGTTACATTTTATTTTATTTTATTTTATGTTAAACTGCATTATTTATGATAAAAAAGGGAATTTTTTAGTTTGACTGGGAACTGTATGCCCATTAATGCATTGCATCTTATGGGAAAATAGGACTTGCACTTCACGAATTTGCATTTCGCGTCAGTTTTCTGAAACCAATTATTCACCAAGTTCAAAAAGATGTGCATTGTCATTAAATATCTCTGCCATTCAGTATGTCGTAAATAAGTGTTACATGTAGTTTGATAAATTTAAAATAAATTTATTCACCATTTGACCTTAATGTCTGAAGCATTTCGCCTTGTAAGCAAATATCTGCACCTCCAAATTTTCAGGTTTAAAAAATTAATTTTCGGAGGTATTTATGTAAAGACAGATTTACCTAAGCGAGTCTTGCATTACCCAGGACAGTTATGTATTTATTTGTTTATGGTACTCTAGTTAATACCTAACATGGCAATATAATTCTAAAATTTTGTTTTTATATCCCTCAAAATCTAAGGTACGCATTATACGCAGGGTATACAAAAAAGTCAGGATTTTTTGGCAAAAAGCACGGGTATGCATTATACACAAGAGTGTGTTATAAATGAGTATATAAAGTATAATTTAGATACCATGTACCACTCTGTTGATATGGATATTTTATAATTAGTTAGGAAAGCCTGAAATTGGTAGAATTCCGTTATATGAAGGAAAAACAGGGAAAAGCTTTAATCTAAAAGGAGACAATAGTATCCTCTATCTTTCTATATCTATTTTTACTCTGGAACCAAGAAAAATATTGTGACCATTCTAATAAATAAATATAAAAAGTTAGTAAACAAGTTTCCTTAATAAGAGATTTTATGAGGTTGTTGAAGTCCACCAGTTAAAATTGAAGGTCTTATCAAATCAATATAGTCACTCGCAAGAAATGATCCCAAGTCAAAGAAAGAATGCACATTTTTCTTTACCATTTATGCAAAAAACCAGTAAGTTAACTTAAAATCATTTACTGCACTTAAAATGGAAGGCATTCACAACAAATTAAGTGTATTTATAAATTATGACAATATTAATAATGCATAGACAATATTTCCAATTCATTGATGACTCTTTGATACATACCGATGATCCTGGGAGCCCTTGAAGTCCAATAAGCCCTCTGTGACCCTTTGTACCCTGTAAACCAGTTTCTCCCTTTTCTCCCTTGGAACCTTCAGGACCTGCAGGGCCAGGTTTGCCCCTTGCACCCTATATTTTATTAGTATCAAGAATTTAGTATATTAATTTCACCCCTCAAGGATGTATAAAACCCCCAGAACTTGGGTGTTTTGGTGCATGCTTTTATTTAATTAGTCTCTCAGAGAGTATTTGCAAGAAAAATGACAAACATTAAAAAATAATGTTTAATTCTTATAATAATTATTCCTTAAAATTACTAATTGATTTTAAAAAAATACTTTGCATAAAATTTCATTTTGCAATTTTGAATAATATGGTGAACCTTTAAAAACATGGGGGGATGTAGAAAAAGAATAAAACTATGCAATAAATGTCTCCAATTTCTTTCTCTTCTTAGTGCAAACAATTGACTTATTTCCATTTGGTTTTCTGTCTGAGTATTTTTTCTTTTGGAAAATGGCATCATGTAAGTCCTGTTGCATCTGAATCAATGTTCCAATAATATAACCAAAACTGGATCAAGAATTCTCTAATGGATGATTAATTGAAAGTAAAAGACATCCCACTTCTTAGTTCAAAGTCAAATGAATTATAATTCATGCTATCAATTTCATTCCATTGAAAAAATGAACTTTCTACTGCTTTGATATTATTATTTCCCTTAAACATTTTTTCGTGGATCCAATTTCCCTATCCAATAAAAACAATGCAGTTGCACTTTGTAAACAAGGTAGAATAGTCATCATCACTTTGAAGGAAATAAACAATCACTAACTGATAGATGCAATGGTCTAATAAAATACAAATAACACTTAAGAAGAATAATAAGTTTGACTTCCTAGAGATAATATGAAAAATTTAACATTTGTAATGGCAGGAGAACCAACAAAATCAGAATGAAAATGAGAAAAGCTATTGGGACTTTTATGAGACAGGGATGATGAAAAGGAGTTTGAATAATTATATGAAAAAAGGATTGATGAATCTGTTGATATCAATGTGAGACATGGACTATGAGTAAAGATGATATGAGCCAAATAGAACTCTATTTATCTCTTACCTGTTGACCATCTACACCTTGAGGTCCAGCTTCACCTCTCATACCCCGTTCTCCAGTTGGGCCTGGTGGTCCAGCTGACCCAGGGGGTCCCTGAAAATAAATCATATATTTACATCCAAAGTGGAATATATTTCATAACAGCTAACTACCAAAAAAGATACTTAAATGGATAATTTGAAAATTCTTCAAAAGAAATAAATTTAAGCTGAATGTTTGGCTTAGTATGCCAACTTCATGGACATTATTATAACATTAACTATGCTTACTGGAAGGCCTGGTGATCCAGATGGTCCTAATGGACCAGGGATGCCCATTGGACCCTTGTCTCCAGGACGCCCAGCTATTCCTGGTGGTCCTGACTTTCCTACTGGTCCTTCAGGCCCAGGTTCCCCAAGGTGTCCTGGTGGGCCTGGTGGACCTATCATTCCAGCAGGTCCTGGTGGACCATCTGATCCTGCCTTTCCTGTAGGTCCAGTCTCACCCTATAAGTTACAGTAAAAAAATTAGGTGATTTCCAACAACTTATTAGGATATAATGCAAAATGACAGAAAATTTAGTACAATTAACAATAAAATAATGCTTGGTTTTTAACTTCAGGAATCTTAATATGATTCTAAAAATGAAGCATATTTCATACCTGTGCCCCACGTGGACCTCTCAAACCAGAGGGGCCTGATGGTCCAGGTAGACCAGGAAGACCACGATCCCCATGGGGTCCTTGAGGTCCAGGTTGACCTGAGGGCCCAGAGGGTCCCACAGAGCCAGCATCACCTTTTGAACCTTCTGGTCCAGGTGCTCCTGGTTGTCCTGGAGGACCTGGAGCCCCTGGACGTCCTGAATCACCTGGAGATCCTTTAATGCCTGGATGTCCATGTGTTCCTGCTAATCCAGGTGACCCAGGTAAACCCTGTGAAAGAATTACTTTGTTAATCTTCTCTCTTAGTGTAATTTTTCATATTTGGCCGATACAGTAATGAGATTATGCAGATTCCCAGTTTTAAAATGTACATATTTTTATACATTAAATAACATATGTGCCCGCATCACTACTGTTTGAATACCAGGTTTATATTTTCCTAAAGAGTAAGCAAATTAGAGAATGGAAATAAAAGATTTCCAGTACTCAAAAATAGACCCTTTTATCTTGAAAAAAATGTTGGATCTTTTCTGAATCCTTATAGAGTACACTAGAACCTCAAGTTTCCATCAGGGTTCATTACCAAGAGGGTGATGGATTTGAAAAACAGACAGATAATAGAGAGAGAAATAGAATATTGGATCAGATGGATCACCATTCAGTTTTGCATTAATAGCAAGAGCCTTCTGTGTTATTATTGGGCCTATTTGAGGAATTCTATGACTCCATTGTTGAACAAATCACTAAAACATTGCAATAACATGTACGTTGTTGATTCCAAGAAATGTTTTCAAGAAGTGAAGACAAATTTTTTCTAGGAATGACTGAAATAACGCCATTTACAAGTAAACATAATTTTACAGAAATTTTTCAAATGTAATTCTTAGTAGTATGAATAAATGTTCTAACTTAGAATCAAAAAATCTAGCAGGGTGATGGTTAACAGAAAGTGATAGATAAAAAGGTGACAGAAAATTAACGGTCTACACTAGCCAAAATGATAAATGAAGATGAGATTTTCAAAGAATAGCACTTTGAAAACTGAAGCTGACAAAGGTTTTTCAAATGAACAGGTTTTGATGTATCGAAAATATTATTTTCTTTTTTTCCTCATTATCACGATCTATAGGATTGATCCATTTAAAAATTATCACAGTTACAAAATATCTTTTTAAATATTTCTCAGAAATGTGGCAAAATCTTTTTGGAAAAAAACGAAAAACTGAAAAAACGTTAAATCAGACTGACTGTACACATTTTTGCTTGAATACTTTGCATCTATTAAAAGTCTTTTGGGCCATGATTTATCCTAATCTGCCATATAGCAAGGCAAGTTATAACAGGGTTCCACTGTATTAAAAATATCATAAGAATCTTTATCTGTTGCATATCTTTGTGATTTGTCTTATAATTTCTAACGCAAAAACAACTATCATCATTTAACATAATAGCTAATGGATTTTATCCTCTGTCTGGCACATTTTTCTCTAAAAATGATTATTAATCACTTTCCTGATAATATCTGGTTCCATTCCTACAAATAAACAACAATTCTCCTTACTAAAATCCAACATCAGAAAACTGAGGAAATTAGAGATGCAGGTTCTTCACAACACTACATATGCACTAATGTACTGTTAAATAAAAATGCAAAGTATCCATACAACCACAAATGTGCAAAAAATAAATCTTTGAATTTTATTTAAAGATAAGAAATTTGCATCCTTTTTGGAAAACAGATCATCCCTGCACTGCAGACTGTGCAGTTAAGGTGGTTAACTTAAAACTATTTTTAACTTCTTAAAAAGTAACTAAACAAATATTCTTACAAAATTAACAATCTTAAATATAAATCATCACATAATAAATCACTCTCAAGGATGTTAGTTGTAATAAAAAATGATAAATATTATATTAATAATATTGTGAAAAATGTCAATTAAAACTTTTAAATTTTTTCTGTGGCACATTATCTTCATTTTCTGGTGCCCCTGACTCAGTAAATATTATTTTGAAGTGCTTTTGGCACTAACTCTTTTTGTTTGAAACATTTTCATGATGCCTTCATTTTTGCTTATTGAGCCACAATTACACAGTTTTCTTTGGATCCCAATCCATGACATTAGGCATATTAAAATGCACATATAAATATTTAGTTTTGGTGCTTGAATTCATAGAGGACCTTAATGCTGTTTTCAGCTGAGAATTGACCCAACTAAATTGGTTCAGCTTCAGATACTGAGATACCTAACCCGTGACAAAGAGTAGAATTTATCCATAGCATTCATGATTCATGTATTACTAGAAAAAAAGGACTAGCAACTGCACAAAATTCATTATAGAGCTGCACATTTGATTTTTAGAATTGGACAAAATTGTTAGAGCTGTACGTTAAAATAGGCCCTGACTTGCTTCCATTGTTACCTCTGCTTCTACTAGGATCTGTCATGATTTTATGGGTATTTTAAGATGATAATTTATTTAATGCTTCAAAATTTCCAAAAGGTATAAATCTTACTATATCAAATGTCAGTTACCACTTAATGGATACCTATTGGTGGACTATAGAGAATCCAGATATATCAGACACCAATGATACAAGTTTTACCTCACATAATGTCAGAAATGACTAAGTCAATATCTATTGGACCTTAACACATTCTCTGCCTTCCAAATATTGGTGATATTTCCCCAAGAGTCGAAATTGTAATTTTAGTTTTTTTATTAAAATAATGAAAAATAAAAGTTTTAGTTGATATTATGAATTTACCATAAAAATAACACACCCAACAAAATAATATATAAACAATTTCTTAACTAATCCAACTTCAAAATAAAATCTTCCTATCTTTTTATTCAAAACAACCGGAAAAATTCTAAAAAGTGAGAAAATAGAATAGAAAGTTATAACTAGTGTCCATTTAAAAAGTACTGTGCAAAATTTCCCAAAAAATAACAGAAATATCATAAAAAATATATAACATTTAAAATCTCACTTGAAGGCTACTCATGAAACCAGGATAAAAAACATAGTAAAAAGAAAACATGCTGCTGACTTGAGGTCTAAACTTTCACTGAATGCCTTTCTTAGGGACATATCCCTCAGCGCAAAGCCAACAGATCCAACAGTACACCCACTCCCCACTTGAACACTGTCCCGATTAACACTGTTCTGCATTAACGCTGAAAATAATTTAATACCTCTTTCCGAATTGTGCTTGCGCGTTCCACATTAACGATCTTTAAAATTTCTGGTGTAATTTACGAAGTCCTCTGCGCATTTACAACACACAAGATGTCAGTATTTGCAGTTGCTTGATGGTTCTGTGTACACTTGTCGATGTTTTATAGGCCAAAATATAGAGTGAACTTTGTTTAAATTATATTTTTCCTTTAAATAAAAAGACCATGAGTGATATCGGGTGGTTAGAGGAGAAAAAGAGGAAAAACTTAACTCTTGAGGTTAAATTAGAGGTTTTACAGCGATTAAAAGCTGGAGAGCGCCAACATTTGCTTGTGTTTTGTTTATTGCTCCCTTTTCGATTGTTCAGTTTTTAAAAATGTAATACCAAGATATTTGAATTCTTCCTTTATTTGGTCTGATTTCATGTTCCTTTATTTATCAAGCACATGTGATAATTCTTTTATGAATTGATATTTCTTTATCAAAACGTAGTAAGGTTTTGATCGTTTCGATGTACGATTTTGTTTTTATCTTATTGGTTGCCTTCTCTTAATTGAACAGTATCTTCAGCCATGATGCTTATGTTATTATGTCCAATTTTCTTTGTGTTAATAAAATTGTAGCTGTATCGTGACTATTGCCTCACCCTGTATATATAAGTAGATGCAGGTATCTTCTACTTTAATTCCTATTCCTGCGCGATTTATTCAGCGTGAGATCAACATATGTTCCATAAAATGCATTCTGTTTTTCATTTATATTCAAGTTTTACTGTTCAATTTTAAATATAATTAGAATGCAAATGATGACCTATTCTACGCTACGTAATATGGTTAACAAAGAATACTTTGGTGTATTATTTATATAATACTATCTATTTTCATTTCCATTAATAAAATCTCAGGAACGAATTAAATGTTCTGAATAGAGTTATTTCAGTTAGCGCTCGATTTTCCTGGCACCAATTAAGAGCGTTAATCGGGGAGTGGGTGTATAAGGAACTGCATACATTTGTGATGCACATGTGCATCATGGGCCCGCCTCAGTCACTTGGTTTGATGCACAGGTGCATCAAAGGCAGTGAATGTGTTAAGGAACATCACATGGGAGTTCCCAGTGATATGAGTTTTCTGGATGAAAGAATGCTGGATAAACAGGGCTTTTTTATTATTTTTCAAGTTCTGCTTAGGATGATAGTAAATTTCATACAGGATGATTTGTTTTAAAGATAAACAATTTGTACTGGTAAATAAATTGTCATGGTTATCGCATGTTAGTGGGACACAAAGAATACGTTTCATCCAACCTCCCCCACCAAAGTCACCCACTGCACACAGCTTTTTCCTTCCTCATCATATCTGCACATGCTTTTCTGCAATGGCTCACACTACTACTCTCTCACACACATATTCTGGGCCCAATCCTCCTGCAGGCATTCATGACAATATTTTTTATGACCAAGACCCATCTACATTAATTATCCAGCATATACAATTGACATTTTGGGAATGTCTGCCTCATAGTTCTCATATATATGAGAAATAGCCCACATAATGTTATTACTCACAGATGATCCAGGCTCACCAGGCCTTCCAATGGGCCCCATTAATCCATTATCTCCACGTGGGCCTGGCTCTCCACGAGCTCCCTTTGATCCTGTCAGTCCTGTCAATCCAGGAGGCCCAGTCTCACCAGGGTTTCCTAGAAAAAGAAGATGATAGAAGCCATACAATTCCAATTTCCTCTAGAGCAGCGATTCCCAAACTATGGAATGCGTACCACTTGGTACGCAAAGATTCTGCCAGTGGTACACGAGTTTAGTGTCAGCATTCACCCATGGAACTGCACAATGAGTGACCACAGAGAGGAACGGACTATTGCCCACACAGTCTGGACGTGTCCGCTCATCGTCAACTGCCGACGTATCATTACTCATCTGTTTGCATTTTCACGTTGCTATTTTAAACATTATTCTGAACTGAATTAGGTGAGAAACTCGTTTGTTTCAATTAATTCCATTCCTGAAAATATGAACGTGAGGGAAAAAGACCAGCTGATTGATTTGGCTTGTGATGGAGGACTACAATTTGGATTCAGCATCTACAAACTCGAAGAATTTTGGTTAAGGAGATGAGCTAAATATCCCACTCTTTCTGACATAGCGCTGAAAATTCTAATCCCATTCTGCACGACTTACATATGTGTATTGGTAATTAAAAACCAAAATCAAACAAGAATGAACCTCGAACCGGACCTTCACTGGAAGTTAACTAACATCGAACCAAATATTAAAATGCTATCTACATATATGCAAGCTCATCCATTACATTGACTGATTTTCTTTGTATTTTAAGTATGATAAACGCAAGAAAATAAATAATTTTTCAATACTACTTATTTTATCTGCCTACCTTATATTATTTTGAAAATACCTCTTTCGTTAGTAAAGAAAATTTTTTTAAGTTCATACTTATTATGTGGTACGAAGAAATTTTGCCACGTTTTCGGTGGTACGTGAAAAGAAAAGTTTGGGAACCGCTGCTCTAGAGCATTGGACAACAAGACAACAAACTTCATGAAGGCATGAAATTTAATCTTTGCTAAGGTAGGGAACACCAGTGTATCAAAAGTTTTCAAGGCCCCAATTCCATCTCGTATGTTTTTCTTACAGTAAAAATCGTTTTTAGTGCTTTTCGTCATTCCTGAAAAGCACTATTATCTTCGTGATGTCCGTCCGTCCGTACGCATATATCAGGAAAGAATTTGCTCAATTGATTTCAACGAAATTTGGTACATACAATACACACGTGCATTAATGACCAACTTGACATAATTGGACCGGATCGACTCAGCAGAGGTGCCACAATTGCAAAGTTTAACTTTTCGGTAATTATGAATTTGGAAGGAATTGGCTCAACCGATTTCAATAAAATTTTGTATGGAGAAGGTGTGTAACATAGAAAAACAAAATCAATATGTTTTGTGTCGATATAAAAATCAGGGCTACCACAATAAAAGTAATAAAAAACGTTCTTCTTACATATGTCTGTTGAATTTTCTGCATAAATTTTAACCAAATTTAATACTAATAATTTACACATATATACTAAACCATAATTGTATATTTGGACCGCATCAGTCAAACAGTGGTGCCACAATTACAAATTTAACTCTTTCAGTAACAATGGGTTTGGAGAGAATTGGCTGTATGAATTTCAGCTAAGCTTCACATATAAGGTTAGTACACCATATCATTATGAAATCAAGATGTTTAAAGCGGAGCTAAAGAGCAGGGCTACTACACTAAAAAGTGAAATAATATTTTTTTAATCGTATTTCTAGAGATCTGACCTCATGTACTTTAACCAAATGTAATATTTTTAATCTTCATATAAATAGATAACCAAAATAGCATATTTCAATCGGATCAACTAAACAGGGTTACCACAATATCAAGGTTAGAATTTTCCTATAACTATGAATTTGAAAGGTATAGGCTAAACCAATTTCAAAAAGAAATTTCACTTGTAGGACGAGTATAGAATAGGAAAACGAAATGAACATGTATATAACGGATCTGAAAAGCAGGGTTACCACAATATAAGGAAAAATAATTTTCTGATTTCAAAGCAAATACATTAGTATATGATTATACTACGGTGAATTTAACGAAAAGCACTTCTGTACCATTGGAAACCCATGTACATCCCTAATTGTATGTTAATACAATCTGAAAATCATTCCGACCAAGTGAAAGGGGCATCAACTTTCGATATTAAAAAAATTTGATGGATCGATCGTCGTTTAAGAAATTGTAATGTCTTTTCGTGCATATTTATCAGTTTAATAATCATTCCCTTTCAATTATACCATCACAAAAATAACTATTGATCAATTTTTCAGACTTGTTTTTATTTATATGTATTCATTTTCATTTTAGCCTTCACAGGACGATAAGACTTCTGTTCTGTTGCCCATGTTTATTAATTTAATTAAACTAGCTGGTATCCATGCAGGCTCCACACAGCAGTGTTGCAAGTAAATTGAGGAGTACTAGTTAAGTTGTTTTAAAAATAAACTAACAGAGATATGACTAACAGAGAAATAAACCTGAAGGTAGCAGAAAACCAACTAATGTGTCTAGCAGTCATAAAGTTAAACAGAGAATGGAAGTCTGGTTGGCTCAGTTTGACTCTGCAAAGGTGAATCAGAGTTGTGGCAGACATTTATACTCTCCCCTCTCTCACTTCACTTGAGAACAGTTTGTGTGTTCATTTCCCTATCCATCCATTCTTCTCCTTTAACTCCCATATTGCCAGCTCTGCTGAAATCAGCTTTACAGGAACTGTTGATCATTTATATAAGATTACAAAGCTCCTATCAAACTTTTGCAAGTTTTGATAATTTTTATGGCATATACACAATTAGAGGTTTAATACAGTAAAAAAGCATCCTGCCGGCACCCATGGGACCAAAGTCATGCAGCTAAATTGAATGTGCCAGAATAGCGAATGGCTCACCATATAACATTTGTATGGCAATGGAAAAAAGTATAAATAATAAATGCTAACCACACAGCATACATTAGGTTTGTTTCATATCTTTTTCATTTAATATCCCTTTCTATACTACGTAAATTCCCATCAAATGAAAAATAATGAAAAAAATGTTTTGTAAAAAGTTCTTGCTGATGCGGAAAAGTATTACTTCTTTTCTTCTAAAACCCACCTTCTAAATATTATAAAATTTTGAGTAATGCATGCCTTAGGTTGCATACCATTGGCTAGTGAATGTAAATTATTGTATCATTTTATAACTTTATTTCAAGTAATGGGATGATTTTCCTTAGACAGTTGGCATCAGTTTTTACTAACTATTCAGGCTGCAGGTCAGCTGTGTCCCTCTCCCTCCAAGAAGCTATGGGATAGTGAAATTATAACAAAATATATTGTCATTTTACTTTGAAATTTACAGATTATTAAAATATTTTTCACAAAAAAGTAAACATCAACAGTATGAACATTCACAGGTTTCCAAAGTCATTTGTTTAGCTATTGAAATATATCGATAGGTTATGAGTATGGTATATTATGACAATCATAATATTATGAGCAAAAAGGAAATTAATTCATTTTTAAGATGACAGCATTTAAAAGCAGGCATTTGTATATGTTTCATCTACCTTTCATTCGATTCTTTATTAATAACTGGAGTGTTCACAATTTTAAGGGAATTGGACAAATGTCATGTTTAATTGAAATGAAATTGAATTTCAACAGATAAATTATGTGGTGGTAGTTGATTAAAACACATTTTCCTTCGCTTTCCACATAATCAATGGAAACTTTTGTATAAAAAACTGATTGTTTTTGCCAACTATTGATTAACAACTGGTTGTGCCCATAACTAGGTGTAATACAAGTTTAACCATACACAATATCAATCACTAATATGGCAACATCTAGTAGCCATATGTGGAGCATTTCTGCGCCAAAGATGACATTAGAGCAAGTTTGCCGGTAGAATGGGCTTTTACCATATAAGACCATTTCCAACAAAACTGGTCTGGCCAGTCTCTAGATATAAGTCTAGAAAAAACCATGCATATTTTTAATATATAGATAAGTATATGTATTCTGCTAAACCTTTTAAAAGACACTTTAATTAGAAAAAAAAATTTAAAATGCATTTTAAAGCCCATTTTCCATCATCAGATAATTGGAGCATATTGCAATGCAACTAAGAACTTTGATGTGGGCAAAAATACAAATCTGTCCAAGTAGCCAAAAGGGGGCCTATGTTTTAGTCCTACCATCAATGCCTGGAGATTTGGGATGGAAAGTGATTGAAGGAGTAGGAGATGAAAAAAGAGTAGTGATTGAGAAGAATTTAGAGAAAGGACATTGTCCTGAAAATAAAAACAGCAACAAAGAAAAGAAAAAGGGAATGGATGGAAAGAAAATTGGTGAATTTTCTGATTTCAAAGCAAATACATTATACTATGGCAAATTTGATGAAAAGCACTTCTGTACCACGGGAAACCTGTGTACACCCCTACTTGTTATATATTAAAATTGTATTGAAGGTAAAGTAGGGGGATTAGTTCTTTCCAAAACTACTTGTTATTAACTATAACATTGGCATTTGAGTATTAAATTGATACTTATTTATGGAAAATAAACTTCTAGCTTTTTCGGGAATGTTTGGTGCATTTTGCTAGCAACTCCTATGGCAAATGCCACCTTCGCATACCCTGCACACTATGGGCATATATTTGGCAATAATCGCAGCTGGCGCTAAAAACAACCTTACTCCCAGGCATGCAACTAAAAGACAGAAGATAGGATGACATGGCTTTTGGCTGGTAACTCAGCACAATATACACTATCATCATCAAGAAGCAGAACTCCATACTAACAACAGTGTAGCCATGCCAAGGGAAGTCCAGGATCTTGCTGATGTACCCATTGATAAATGCATTTAAGTTAAGTAATTGAAAATTAATTTATAACTAGTGGCTTGCCTGCTGCTACGCAACTTAAAAAAGTACAACAACCACCTTTTCGAACTTCGCATGCTTGAGGGTCGTGAATTTGCACTTCGCGATAAAAATTCATTACTTCAGTCTTGCACTGATTATTTACATGCATCATGCATTTGTGATGCCAACAAGTGTGAATTCCGTCTACTTTTTTGTTTTTAAGTTCAGTTTAAACTTTGCTGCCCTAGAAAAGGACTTATTATATTATATTTATTATGCTCATTATTAGCAGTTTTCGAAGTAAACAACTGTGATAACCCTCAACTTAATCATTTTGTAGCTCAGTTTGAACTTCACCGCCAACAACTGTATTTTCGATGATGAAATTTGAGTTTAAAATTTAAAGAAACACCATCATTTTGGAATGTAAGATTTTCATTTGCTATTATCTTTGTACATATTTTGAATGTAATTTAAGGAAATGTTATTATGTTTTGTTAGGGTTTCATTTTTAGGCTGGTTTCCAAAGGAAACATAGCCTTATGAAATGGTCCTGTCTGTGTGTATGTGGGTGTGTCCCCCATAACAACTTTTGCATCAATGGATCGATTTTCATGAAATTTGGTATGAGGCTCTTGCTGCTAGGGCTCACCTCTGGGCTATATTTTATTTGGTGAAGATTGAAGTCCCGGGTTTGATTCCAGGAACGTTTTTTCCCTATTTGTTTTACATATGAAGTCTCAAATCAATCGTCCAGAGATGTTATCTTTAATGCTTTAAAATATCTTAAAAAGGTTGTTACTGTTCTAAGGGGAAAAGAATGTAGATTCTAATTCTTATGACAGGATTTTGATAATTGATCGTATTTTCTTGAATTTCTACTAAAACAGCAATTTTGCATTTTAAGGGATTGTTGCCATGGAGACAATTACTACCAAATTCGGCTTGAACATAGACAAGTGAACAATTACTACCAAACTCGGCTTGAACATAGACAAGTGAACAAATGGGTTATTTTCTTTTCCACTTGACTACCCTTCAGCAGTGGACAGTTGATCCATACATATTAGCATTTAAACAGTAACATTTATTAAATTCATTTATTTAAAAAGATACATGCAAAATGCAATGTCAGAAAGAGATTTTGACATTGCTTTTAGTATTTTAAACCTGATAATGCTCAATTAATTTGTTTTTCCAATTTTTTTTCTATCACTGATAAACTATGAATTACAAATGGTATTTATGGCATGGGAATTCCTTGGAATGATTAACACATACTGAAACATTTACTGTCAATGTAAGTAATCAATTTGAGAGATCAACTTTGGGAAACCAGCCTGCATTAGTCCTGGTTTGGACTTCTTGTTTAATACAAATTTTTAATGTAAATCTAAGAATTGCTATGATCTTGTAAACATAAGATTTTCTGTTACGTATTTTGAATGTGATTACTAAAATAAATGTTACCACTTGAATGCTTTGTTTTTGTGACACATAATTTGAATAATTAAAAGAAATCTTATCACTTTCTAATATTAGGTTTTTAATTTCTGTTATGCATTTTGAACATAATTAATAAAATAAATGTTACCACTTTATAATGCTAGTGTTTTTTCTTGTGGCTTGGAAATGTTTGTTTTAGAACCTAAGAAAACATCCATGCATTACGTAGTCAACATTCCATTTCAGTAGTTCATCAATTTAGAATTAGGCATTTCCTTGGAATAAACAAAAGAAGATCGAAAATCGCATGCAAAAATGTGTGAAGGTAAACTGCACAAGTGCCGAATTAAGTGTAATCACTTTGTAATGCTGGATTTTCATTTGCATTTTGAAAGTAATTAAAAGAATTTTTTTCACTTTATGATGCTAGGTCTTCATTTGCTGTAATGTTTTCTTTTATTTTCTGATAAACTGCATTATTTATGATAAAAAGTGAATTTTTTAGATTGACTGGGAACCATACTCCTATTTTTGCATTGCCTTTTATGGAAAAATCAGACTTGCACTTTGAAAATTTGCATTTCATGTCAGTTTTCCAGAACCAATTTTTTTTGAGGTCGCCTGGCCCCCTGTTTGCACAGTTTGAGGTGACCGTGGAAATTCACCGTTCCGTCCTTGGAAAGGGACGTTAAGCAGTTGGCCCACTTGGTGCTTTTTGTAAAGACTATGCTAATGACAGCACTGAGTTTCCCTTTGCCCTTCTGTGTGTACATATATCCAGTTGATGACAGTGCAAAATGATCATAGCTGTCGATGCACTTAAAAAATCGATTACTACTACTTCAAATTGCTATTCAAATAGTGTGTCATTCAAATGACTTTGACTCAGATGGATATTCAACAAATTATATATAGATGAATAATAGCATCATTTATAAAAAATATGAAGCACTAACCAGACTGGCCAGGACTGCCCTGCTCTCCCTTGCTGCCAGTATGACCTCTCTCTCCTTTAGTACCAGGGATTCCTGATGGTCCTGGTAAACCAGGAAATCCCTGTTAAAATTTTTTAAACATTATCAATATATAGATTTAAATATATTGCAAAAAATGAAATAAAAATTTGTAGATACCAAAAGGAAAAACATAATTTTGAATCCTTTTAACAACAATATAAGAAATCACTGAAAAAAATTTCCTTGGATGAAACAATAAATTACATTCAATAATTTACTTTCTCATGTATATAGCACATAGAGAAAGTATAGTAATCGCGAAAAAATTTGACAGATTTTGACAGAAATACATGAAATATGCTCTGAATCCAAAAAAGTGATTTTCGCCATGCCGTCTGTCTGCCAATCTGTGTGTGGCTCTAGAGCCTAAACACTTAATAGAAATAGAATGATATTTTTTATTTACCCATAATATTATCCAGAATAGAATCTATGAAGAGATGAGCTATATAGCACAACAATAAAGAATAGTCTATTCTTGTCGAATTTTACCAAATGTCGATTTTTTCAAAAATGGCTCCAACAATTTTGATTAATAATAACTAAGTTCTATTTAGAATTCTAAGTTCTTTACGTATGAGGTTACTGGTTTTTGACCGAAATATTTAATGATTTAATGTTATTATCTTTGTATTTTGAATGTAATTTAAGGAACTTTTGTTTTGTAAGGTTTTCATTGTTTATTATGAATTTTTAATGCAAATCTAAGAATTGCTATCATCTTGTAACGTACGATTTTCTGCCGCGTATTTTGAATGCGATTACTAAAAGAAATGTTATAACTTTCTTATGCTAGGTTTTGGTTTTCTGTCATGCATTTCTAACGTAATTACTAAAGGAAATGGAACCACTTTTTAATGCTAGTGTTTTTTTGCGGCTTGGAAATGTTTGTTGCAGAATCCAGGAAAACATTTGTGCATGATCTATTCAACATTCCATTTCAGTAGTTCAATTTAAATTAAACCATTTCCTTAGAATGAACAAAAGAAGATCGAAAATTACATGTGAAATTTTGTGGAGGTAAACTGTACAAGTGCAGAAAGAAGTGTAATTGCTTTGTTATGCTGGTTTTCATTTGCTAATACATGTTTTGAAGGTAATTAAAAGTATTTTTTTTTTTACTTTATAATGCTGGGTTTTTCATTTGCAGTAATGTTTTCTTTTATTTTCTCTTAAACTGCGTTATTTATGATAAAAAAGTGAATTTTTTAGGCTGGCTGAGAACCACTCTCTCATAATAACTTGGCATCTTATGGGAAAACAGGACTTGCACTTGGTGAATTTGCATTTTGCATCAGTTTTCTGGACTCAATTATTCATGAAGTTCAAAAAGGTGGTATAATGAGAATTTGGATTGAAGATGAAGCAGAAAAGATAATTAAGTATAATGATAATTCAAGAGGAAGCTAAGAGTCTTTTTGAAGATGATGATGAACCATCATCTAATTCAGGTTTAAAACAAATATTGGCTGGTTTGAGCGTTCAAGAAAAGAGCTACTTTATACAACCTGAAATGGATGAGCAAGTAAGTATGTTAATTTTGAAAATGCTAATAAAATGCCTACCTGAAGCCCTTGTGGTCCAATGGATCCACGTTCACCTGGACTCCCTGGCGCACCTGCCTCTCCAGGCTGACCTGGTGGGCCAGGATCACCTCTGTCAGCTGGTTCCCCAGGAGGACCTTGTGCTCCAACTGGACCCTGTGGTCCTCTTTCTCCAGCCCTGCCTATTAAAAGATAAAATCAACAATCATACAGGATTTAGCTTATATAACATTGACATTTCCATCCATACTTAATTTTTTGCAAAAACCTGTGAATACTGCAATCCTGGAGAACAAATTCAAGTTTTATTTTTATTTTGGGACAAATTTAAAATTATGAAAATTCTATTAAATCACAGGATTCTAAAAGAGGAAAATGATTTTTTATTGGATTAAAAACAACTTTTTGCAATATCCATCTCTTTATGAAGAAATATGCTGCTCAAAAGGAGTGAGTTAACTTTTAAATGATGTGCAGCACAATGTATGTAACTCAGGTGACACGATGATATTCTGCACTCTTATATAAACTGAGTCACTCCAAACATTGTCCAATGCTCTCTGGGTAACATTAGGATGTCATTCCTTCGAAAATTTTGCAAGCAGGCAAAATAGGGACAAAAAATAGATTTATGACTTATGAAGTCAAAACATATATGGCTTAGCTGTGCCCACTTCTCCATGCAATAGCTTTCTAAGGAAGGTTTTCCTTTGTCCAACTGAAGTGAAAAGGAAGAAAGCAATGTATTTTCAAGAGGAATCAGGAAGTGAAAATGGAAGGAAAGAGAGGTAAAGGAAATTACCAATGTTATATACCAGGAGTGGCCAAACCTACTTGCTCTTTAAGTCCCATATGATAATCTTCATAAATTTGAAAGCTGCAAGTTATACATTCTCATCATCATAGGTAGTCTATCCGTAAACAAGTCTATGATTAATCGTGGTTAAACCTGGTTCTCCATATACTCCTATTTTCCACTGCCCTCTTCATATCTTGATAACTCTCTTTCCCTTTCAAGTCGTCTATCAGCTGATACATTCTATGCACATAAATTTGTGAATAGTAAACACAATCTTCACTTGAAGTAATACAGAGGGAATGAGTGTCCCTTAGGCATCCCAAAAACATCTCGTTATTGTGTTCTTTAGAGAAAAGTATTGGCATGCCCTTAAATAGAAATGTAAAAGGGCCACACATTAAATTTAAAGAGCTACATGCGTCTTGAGAGCCACGGTTTGGCCACCCATGTTATATTCAAAGGATTTTGATTATCTTAGTTTTGGTCCTTATTATACAGTGAAAAAATATCTTTCAGCAAAAATCATTATGAGACATAATTTATCTATACTTCTTTATTACAACACTCTTTATTTTAAGAGATATGATTATTTATATGATTATATTTTACTTCCATCAGAATGTGAGATTTAAATCCTATGTTTAAAGGTTAAAGAATTATTGTATAAATTTCATTCCATACTGAAAGTAATATATAACTGCAACAGAAATTGAACATATACTTTCCCCAAATGAAAGTGTTGGTGAAGTTTGTATGCAGAAAGACATATGCTGAACAAGAAGAATTCTGAAACAGCAGGAGAAAAATTCTGCCTTGACCGGAAATCAAACCTGAGTCTTCCACTCCTCAGGCAGTTATTCTAACCATTGAACTACCAAGGCAGACTAATTCTTCCACTTCAGAATAGAGTATTTCTTGCAATGAGATCAGGCTAGTCAAGTTAGTAGTAACTTCACCCAAACAAATGTCCTAAATGAGGAACACCCACAGACAACCCATTTACACCTCAAAGGTGAGATGGACATGGGATATTCCTTTGGGGGAAGTTGATACTAGCTTGGCTAGCCTGATCTCAGTACTGGAAATACTCTATTCTGAAGTGGGAGAATTAGTCTGCCTCAGTAGTTCAGTCGTTAGAACAGGGGTCGGCAACCATTTGCATGCGTGCCAAAAGGTGGTACGTGGAGAGTTTTTACATGGCACGATATTTCAGAGAAGAATTACAAAAAATATGTATTCTAAAATTAATTCTACTTTTATTTCAATTGTAATCAGTATTGTAGTTATAACACATTTCATGTAGCATGTTTTTTTATATAAGAAACACTTATTGTAAGAGTTTCTGACCAAATGAATTTCAGGGTGGCACTCGTGGAGTGTCACAAATAATGAATATTGATAAAGAATGGCACCCGACAGAAAAAACTTTGCTGACCCCTGGATTAGAATATCCACCCAGCAAGTGGATGACAGGGTTGATTCCTAATCAAGACAGAATTTTTTTTCCTGCTATTTCAGAATTCTTAATATACCCACTCCCCACTTTAACACTGTCCCAATTAACGCTGTTCCGCATTAATTTGTCTTATTGGTTGCCTTCTCAGTATCTTCCGTCATGATGCTTATGTTATTATGTTCCAATTTTCTTTGTGTTAATAAAATTGTGGCTGTATAATGACTATTGCCTCACCCTGTATATTTAAGTAGATGCAGGTATCTTCTTCTACTCTAATTCCCATTCCTTAATGCTCCTGCAGGATTTATTCAGCATGAGATCAACATATGTTCCATAAAATGCATTCTGTTTTTCATTTATATTCAAGTTTTACTGTTCAATTTTAAATATAATTGGAATGCAAATGATGACCTATTCTACGCTACATAATATGGTTACCAAAGAATACTTTGGTGTATTATTTATATAATACTACCTATTTTCATTTCCATTAATAGAATCTCGGGAACGAATTAAATCTTATAACATCATTTCTTATGGAAGTATGTGTTCCGAATAGAGCTGTTTCAGTTAGCGCTCGATTTTCCTGGCACCAATTAAGAGCATTAATCAGGGAGTGAGTGTACTTTACTTTTCAAAATTATTTATAAATTTTCAAAATGTAACCCTCTTTCAACCAAGTAGCTAAAATGTCTGTAATTTAGTGTGTGATACATTATTCAATTTCTTTCCTGTTATAAAACCTATTTATGTAAACATTTATGGAGATATACCATATTTACTCAAATCCAAGATGAGGTTTTTTCCTAATTTCAGCCTGCAAAAATTGGGAATCATCTTAAATTCAAGTACGAAGTCATATACCATCAATAAATCATGGACAATTGATTGCACGCCAATTAGCCATGCTTTAATTCATGGTGCATCAATTTATCACATAATAAACTCATTGTGCATTAATACATTGCTTGACAAACTCATTTTGCATCAATTCATTGCTAGACAAATTCATCGCCTGACAATTTTGTTGTGAGACAAATTTGTCGCCAGATATTCATCACAAGACATTCATTGCAAGACAAATTGGAAGGTGAGACATCATGATGAATTTGTCGAGAGATGAATTGATGTGTGATGAGTTTGTCGCATAATGTGTTGATGCGCTATGAACTAACCACGATGAATTGATGGGCGATGAAATGGCTGCAACGAGTTGTCATAGAAATGTAGGAAGTATGGCTACATGTTCAATCGATATTTTTTTAATTAAATGAAACAATTAAAATAATTGTATTTTTCATTGCAAATTTACGATCCGGAATTCAATTAATAAAGTCTTAATTTTAAAAATAATTTTTAAAATTCTCTTTTATTTCAGAAAAATTTGTAACAAACCATTTCAATTAATGAATGAACTAGTATACCTATACTGAATACCTGTAATAATAATAATAATAATAATAATATAATTTATTTCACCGTTGGCAAATACATTTGCATGGTTTCGTCACTAAATATTACAAAAAAGATAGGAGAGGGAAGAAAAAGAAGAAAGAAAAAAATACAAAGCAAGATACAAGATTGATAACATACATCAAAAAAGATCAAATAAAAGGAAAAAAATTTCACACACAATCATCAAGGTATTCACAAACATTATAATAAGTTTTCTTCAGAAGGAACTTCTTTACCTGTGTTTGAAATATACACCAAATACAGTCAGTGAGAAATTAGGCCATAAAATCTATTCTCTGTTTTGAGTCTGCTAAAAGGGGAGGGGAGGCCGTCTTAGATTTGGGGTCGTCTTGGATTTGGGTAAATACGGTATTTCAGTGAATTATTATAATACTAAGGTTGCTAAGAGGGGTATTGAAGTTACAAAAGTGAATATTTTAAAATAACTTCATTGCTAATTTTTTGCAAATTTTGGCTGTGCATGTATATGTTGCATACAATCCTCTCAGTGGAATTATATTAATAACATCCACAATATAATACTTACATAAATGTGGAAAATTTGAAAAGTTGTTTTTGGGTAATACCTCTTACCTAGTACCTCTTGGCATTATTTGGAACATGTTTCCAGCAAGGTGAAATGTGATTAACATGACTAGCTATGTTTCATAGTTTTGAACTGCAATTTTTGCATTTACTTAGTATTTTACAATCTCGTGTTATTTTCCACATTTAAAAGGAAATATGACTAGTATTATATGTGCCGAAGAATAATGAGGCAGTCATCCTTCTTTCTAGTCAGCAACTAGATAAAACAAATCTCAGATGTTTAGAGCCACAGATAATAACACATTAAATCTTTTATTTATTGATATAAATCAGATACGCCTGACTCTCCTATAAAATGGAGGATGTGCACTGAAAAAGTGCCCTGTAATCTGAATCCATGTTATGTGAACCTAGTACAGGATGGTTGTGTTCCATAACCCTTCAGGCAATCGTTTCCATTCCAAAAATTCCCAAACCTCTCTCTGATGCATATATATCTACAAATAGTGTTGTTGCTGGTTATATAAGCTAATGTGTTAATATATGAATTAATTTTTTCTTAAAAATTTGCCTTAAAATCTAGGTGCTACTTCTATGGCAATATATTTTATCAGCCTACAAATACAGTACTTTAGATACTAACCTGGTGGTCCTTCAGGGCCTGGAGATCCAGATGATCCTCTTTCACCTTTTTCTCCTGCTGGCCCAGATTGTCCTCGAAGTCCAGGAAGACCCTGATAAAAAGTTATTTATAGGTAACCAATTAAAATTAACACTAAATTATCTATTTTTGACAAGTTATAAAATTTTCTTAAAACAAACATAAAGGTAAACCATATTAAAACATCTCATTCTATAATTATTTTATGGGACATGATTAATTTAAACCTTGCAGAAGGAGCTAAATGTGAAAATGGGCTAATTTTAAAATATATCAATCATAAATAAGTTATTTGAGCAATTTAAAAATATCATTAAAAGATTTAAAGATCTAATGAAATAATATTTAAATGTGCATATAGAGGAAGCTTTCAACTGACAGATAACTTGAATAAGAAAGAGAGCTATTAAGAAAAAATGAAGAAGATTGCAGAAAAAAGAAGAACATGGAAAACCAGTTTTGGTTAATTATAATGACAGATATCTACGGAAAGACTACTTATGCTGATAATGATGATTAATGAAGCAACTTACCACTAAACCAGATGGTCCTGAGTGACCTTTGTCTCCTTTAGAACCAGAAGGTCCCTGAAAAAGATTGATGAAGCAAAGATATTTATCATGAACCCAATCAATATTCAAACTTAAATAAGATAAGAATTAAATTAAAATTTTGTGCATATGCACAAGTTAATGAATATAGCTCATGTAATATGTGACAATAATTCATTTGATCCAGATAAATTTAGACACAACTGTGAATTCCATATTTTTGATGCAACTATAACAATTGAAACATTGCCAATTGGATACATCAAAGTTGTGTCTTGCTTAAAAATGAAATGTTTAAGAGATTATGTCAACCTTCATCAGGCAGTCAACTTGCACAAACTTTCCAAAACCCTAAATTTCTTTCCACAAGTTGTGGCACTCCTAGAGCCAATCAACAAAAATTGTAAGATATTTTAATGAAAAGCAACTACTAAATTTTTATAATCAGCTTTGAAAAAGGATTAAATATTGATCATTCCCTTCATTATAAAATTCAAGAAGTATATGTCTATCCATATACTCTTATTATCAAATGAATTTGATATGTTCCCAAACTTAAAAATTGTAAGGGCAAATTCAATTGTTCTGAAAGGATTCAGTAATGGGATTGAACACACAAATCTTTGATGAATCTAATAATGAATCAGTGAATTATTCTCTCCAATTTTAAGCCAAATTTTTTAAACACTTTAAGTGTCTCCAGTTGAAAAATAGTTATTTTATTAGTTTTAATTCAATAGTGGACACAACTTTTTTGAACTTCGCGTGCTTGCAGTTTGCGAAATTGTACTTGGCTATTATCTTTGTATTTTGAACTTAATATAAGGAAATTTTATTTTGTTTTGTTAGGTTTTCATTTTTTATTATAAATTTTTAATGTAAATCAAATAATTGCTATCATCTTGTAGCATAAGTTTCTCTGCTGTGTATTTTTAACATGATTACTAAAAGAAATATTACCACTTCAATGATTCGTTTTTATTGTTTGTGACACATTTTGAACAATTAAAAGAAATGTTATCACTTTCTTACTCCAGGTTTGGATTTTCTGTTACACATTTCGAACGTAATTAATAAAAGAAATGTTACCACTTTTTAATGCATGCTTTTTTGTGGTTTGGAAATGTTTGTTGCAGAGCCCAAGAAAACATCCATGCATCATGTACTCAACATTCCATTTCAGTAGTTCATCAATTTAGAATTAAGCATTTCCTTGGAATGAACAAAAGATGATCGAAAATCACATGCGAAAATGTGTGAAGGTAAACTACACAAGTGCCGAATGAAGTGTAATCACTTTGTAATGCTGAATTTTCATTTGCTATTATGCATTTTGAAAGTAATTAAAAGATTTTTTTTTCACTTTATGATGCCAGGTCTTCATTTGCTGCAATGTTTTCTTTTATTTTCTGTTAAACTGCATTATTTATGATAAAAAGTAAATTTTTGAGGTTGTCTAGGAACCATACTCCTATTTTTACATTGCTTCTTATAGGAAAATCAGACTTGCACTTCGTGAATTTGTATTTCGCATCAGTTTTCTGGAACCAATTATTCGATAAATTCAAAAAAGTTGGTGTATTAAAAAGCTTGTATTATGAATAAAAAATCATTTCAAAAATAGCACTTATAAATTAAAATTTGAAAAAACTTATTTTTCAATTTTTCTTTTTGTACTTATTTTTGGATTACTGCTAATATCTTTCAAATTTACTACTATATTTGTTGGAGTAAAAAAGTGCTATCTATTGCCTTATTTAATCTGGCAGAGCTTAATTCAAATTATTATTGTTTGTTCAAATTTATTCTCAACCCTAAGAATTTCCTCCAATCTGGTAACATACTCCCCTTCAAAATCACTTCCTAAGTTCTCCCCCTAAAACCAAATGACTATTGATAAATAATCTTACTGGTATTCCATCAGACCCTGAGCTTCCAGTTTCTCCTCTTTGCCCAGGTGGGCCTGGCACTCCTATGGGGCCTCTTTCACCTGGGAATCCTCTTTCTCCCCTTGAGCCAGTATTTCCCATCACTCCAGCTGGACCTGGAAGTCCTGCCTCTCCATCCTTTCCGGGTGATCCCGGATTTCCTGGAGCACCTGGTAGACCCTGAGCACATGAAATGAGTCAAGTCATCATGTTTAGTACTGTCTTAATGGCATTGCATTTAATCCTGTAAAGGTGCCTTGAAGTCAAATGGCAAGTATTTTATCTTTATGGGTGACAAAATCTTTATTTTGCTGAGCATTATAATGTTCTGCATATTCTGCTAATGATATAAATTTTTGCTTGTAATTCAATCTGAACAGATTTATAAACCATTCATGTTCCTCAAAAGATAATAACAACAACAGTTTTTCTAAATACAAATCAATAAAAAATCTAAAAAAGCTACAATAATTTCAATATTCATAAGCTTTTAAATTTTAAATAGCATTTTTCATTCCGTTTTATCATAGACGTCCAAAAATATTATTAAATCAATTGAATCTATGACAACATGTCTTAATATTTAGCATCTTACAAGAAACCAATGGCTTATTTTAACCTCTGTCAATTATTTGACATGACCCAGTGATATGTCTTTCAAATGAAGAGAAAATGTTTTAAGTCTTTACTTGGAAACCTCTTGGACCAGGTTGTCCTGGAGCCCCTCTTTCACCATCAGGTCCAGGGGGTCCTGGTGATCCATGTGGACCAGGTGAGCCTTCCTTGCCGGGATCACCTCGTGGTCCAGCAACACCAGTTGGTCCAGGCTCTCCATCCTTACCTGACTCACCCTGAAGGAAACCAGATCATGAATAATATATAATAGAGAAAATAGAATATAATTGAACCAAACGCTTTAAGATACAAGCAATATAAAAATTAGGTGCCCTCATTATTGACTGCAATTACACATAACAAGTATTTAATTCAAAAACAGAAAACATCAATTCGGATTGAAATGCCTAAATACAGCAATACCTCATTTAACAAATTCTCTGAGAATAAAGATCCTTTACAACAAAGTTGGCTATATTTAAAGAAAAATCAAATTTTTTTAATTTCAGAAACTTCATGCAAAGCATTTAAAAAGAGTAAAATTTTATTGGCACTGATGTAGTACAAATGACCCAGGAAGTGGGTATTGAGAAAGTTGCAATGCCTGCTGAATAACTACAGATGTCCTTTGTGTAGTTCCTGCCATCTAAACTCCCACCACTGCCAATTTGGATGAGCAGGACTTCAGTAGAGCCTATTGATTTATTATTAAACTAGCATATTTCATGGAATAAAGCGATCTGAAGATTCTATGCAGACAGGCATAAGCTGTAAAATTGGGAATATTCCCAGCATATTTCATGTTTTGATATTGTTTTACTATTACTATCTAATGATATTTCACTATATCTCCCTCTCTCTGAAGCCATGGAATGTGTCCTTGTGCCTCCTATGTTATTTCTACCTCTGGTAATGAAGTTTCTGACAACAAAGTGACGTCATGGAACACATCTACTTTGTTAATTGAGGTATTACTGTAACAAAGTCATGCCTTGAATGTAGATTTAAGAGACATTTATTGAACAATACACCTTACTTTATAAAGGAAACAATTAAGTTGAATGCTTATGGAAGAGAAATATCTAGTAGAAGGAAGGTTGCTTCATCATGACATTCTGACAAGTTTCTAATTAACTCATACATAAAACTTATTATTTAGGTAACAGAATGCATGCATGAGTTTCAAATACAATTTCAATTACAAATATTAATGCAAATTGGCATTTAAAAAAATTACATTTGTTGATTAGATAGTTGATATTTATTGTAAATTAGAATTACTGTATTTACTCGTGTAATACCCGCACCCCTGTTTTTAGAACTAGAAATATAGAAAAACTGGATTTTCATGTTGAGATGCAGTGAGTTACTAAAGTCTTTGATGGGTAATTACTCTAGTAATATATATTAGTTGAATACCAGTTCAAAGAATGGGAAGAAAAATATTTTAATAATTTTGAATTGATTCGAATTCATAATTTATGGTTATATGGAAAAAAGTTTAATTTTAAGATTTATCAAATCAACTATCGTATATTTCATTATAAAAACTGTTATGAATAACATCAGTCTAGCCATCAATCATTATTTTATGTATCTTATTTTTGTCCACCATTCTTGACATTTAACCCTAAAGTTGGCCATTGACAAAACTGTAAATTCAAATACGTGACAAAGCCATGAAAATTTAATAAAAAAAGCTTAAACATTTGCTGAGTAATAATTAATGGAGAAAGTATGTTGAATTTTCAGTTTTTGCGATAAAACTGCATTATTATAATGTGACTGATTATATTTTCATACGAAACTTAGCATTAAAAGCCAAGCGCTAAACCCAAAATCAATAAAATGTATTTTAAAAACCTCACCGGGGTTAAGCAGTTGTAGTATAATCTTTCTTCATCTAATATTTATTTTTTGTTGCATTAACCATCTGCTTCCTTTCTCTTACTAAATGCAGCATGAACATGGAACTAAATAAAACCTATTTACATTTAGCTATTGTTTTATCATTGTAAAGAATACGTCACTTTCCCATATATAATTATAGATCCCGCATATTTAACATTTAAACTGGCACCACTTTTTAAGCCACAGGAAGCCTTCCACGCATATACACTTTGTTTTTAATCCACAAGATAATTTAAAAACAAAAAATAATATCAATTTCAACAATCAGTTTATTGTTTTATTTACGGCGACCATTTGCTGGTGGAAATCAAACAGCATAACGTACCTTGTTTACAACAGTTATCACAAAGCTTTTTTAATGATAACTATAAAAAACATTTTCCTGTCCATAGCTCTTTAGCAATGTCTATTGAAAGTGGAAAGGAGAATTCTTAGATTATTTTCCAAATTAAAAGATCGTAGGTTAGGTTTTTAAATTTTCTCATCTTTCCTTTTATTTTCTCATATACGTAGTACCTAATCGTGAAAAAATTCGACTTTGAGATTTTGACCTATGTACACGTTTTAGGTGTCTGAGTCCAAAAAAGTGGTCTTTGCCATGCTGTATGTCCATCCATCTTTACGTTACTTTATTGCGAGGGCCTAGAGCATGGATAGGAAACCTAAGGCCAGCAGGCCACATGCGGTCTCTGAGAACATTTAATGTGACCCGCGAAGATATGATGAACAAGAGACCTGTAAAATTTAGAACAAAAAAATTCTTATATTTTTTCAAATTATAATAATAAAACATTTAATATTGTAACTTTAACCCTAAGAACAGCATTTAGAATTTATTTTTACTTGTATGGTATCACAGAATCTCCAGGTGACTTCCAATTTAATCTCTAATCTGGCCCGCTGAAGCATTGGTAATGACCAATGTGGCCCTCTGAACAGTTCACAACCACCAATAGCAAATCATACATCCACTAAGTTTATACTATATCTAACGCTCATAGAGAAAAATCTATCCTGAAAATTTGGTTTCTCTAACAATAAGTTGCATAATTCCAGAGATATGGCTCGTATAGATAGCCGGACGGACAGACAAGCCAAATACATGAGGGATTTGTTAGAAAAAATGCACCTCATTTTGTTTTTTAAATAAAAGTAATTATATGATATGAATAAATAAATTTTTACTAAGTATTTTCTACTTTTTCAACTGATGTTTAATTAAGCTGTTGTGATGAGAGTTCCTATGACTTGAAGTCAAGAAGTTGTATATAGTGTATAGGAACTACTATCAAAAAAGGTTATATTTTTGTATTAAGTACATTCAATTGTTATTATGTAATTTGGGTGTTATGTATTGAGTGATACCTAAGCTGTTGTGACGGGAGTTCCTGTGACTTGAAGTTAAGAAGTAGTATATAGTGTATAGGAAATTGTATCAAAAAGCTTATATTTTTGTATTAAGTAAACCCAATTTTTATTATGTAATTTGGGTATTATGCATTGAGTTGTGATGGGGACCTGCTGCCACAGGGACCTGCTCCCAATTGTAGCGTTTATGTGAATAATAATAATAATAACCACTCATCTGGGTATGCCGAATATAAGCCGATGATTTTTGTCAAAATCTATGATGAAAAAATCATCCCTCGGCTCAGGGGTGGCTCTTACCTTGGGGATCCTCACCAGAACTTTAAAAGCCAAAAAGCATTTTTTTTCATCTTAATTGTGACATGTAACAAGTCCTTATAGATATATATTATATTTGATTATAACCGCTGACTGCCTGCTTTGAAGCCTCCTCAAGGTTGCTTTCTCTCTCCCTGCCACTCCTCCCCCCCCACCATGAGCGCTCTTCGTCCTGAGCCTTCCTGACGGGCTGATGAGGATGACTGAGAGCCATCCTCAAGAATGCGAAGATTTGTGCAATGTTGTTTGCGTTTCACCAATCAAGACTCCTCAGCACCCATGAAGTATGCATAAATGCGCATGTGCAGAATACCTCAGTGGGGATACCCCAACCTGTTGACTTTGTTCTTGTCAACAATAAATGCAAATTGGACAAACCTAAAGGCAAGTTAACATTTCAGCATGAATGGTTTCGCAGAAAAAACTGGTTGACTGCCAGCATGAACATGAAAAATCTGTACTGTTTTCCGTGTTTACTTTTGGTCGTGATACTAAGTGGACGAATTCAGGGTACAGAGACTTAAAGCATTTGTCTGAAAGACACAAAACACGAAAGCTCAGTATCTCATATGCGAAATGCTGTTTCGCTGCAACTTCTTGGAAAATTCAATATAATTGAATAGTTGGATACTGCATACCATCATGAACTTCAACGTCACAACCAAGAGGTTGATAAGAACAGGTATGTTTTATCAAAGATTGTTTCAGTGCTAAAACTGTGTGGTTCGTGTGAAGTAGGTATCTGAGGACATGACGAGTCATCTGAATCTTTAAAGCCGTGAGCTTTCCGGTCAATATTTGAAATGTTATGTGAGGACGATCTATCACTTAGAAATCATTATGATAACTTGCCTGCATTTAAGGGGACTTCAAAAACCATACAGAATGATCTACTGGCTTGCATGTACACTATTTATAGAGACCATATCAAGGGTGAAATTGAAAGAGCTATGTTTCAATTCAGGCTGACGAAATGACTGACGTGTCTTGTAAATCACAATTGGTCACAATATTATGCTATATCTTAGAGAATGGCATTATTGTTGAACGCTTCGTGAAGTACTCAGAAGTGAAATAAAAAATGGCTGTAGGTTTGGCAACAACAATTAAATGAATGTGAAGTGCATAAACATAAACTAATTGCTCAAGCGTATGATGGCACAGCAGTAAGGAAGGGTAGATTGAACAGAGTACAGGCACTGATAAAAGAAGAATTCCCTCTCGCACATTTTGTGCACTGTTACGCTCACTAATGCAGCAACTTTGTTCCATGACACACAAAGAATTGAAAGTATTTTTTGCACATTTGTCTGAGTTCTCATCGATTTTTTCTGCTTCACCGAAGCGTACTGCTCACCTTGACAAAGTAGTGAAGAAGAGGATGACGAGACCCAGTGCAACACGGGGGAATTTCAAAGGAATAACTGTAAATAGTGTTTATGAAAACTGGGAGGAGTTAAGAGAGTGCATGGAAATTTTTCAGGAAGCATCAGAGTGGGGTTCAGTAACCATTAATGAGTCATATGGACTACATAATATTATGAATGATGGACAGTTTTGTTGCTTTCTGAGTTATGAAGGAAGCTTGTGATACAGAAGTTATCCACGCTGAAGACAGATTTTAATGCAGTGACCACCTAATTGCTGCCAAACTGGTTGATACGGAGTCGTTTAAAGAATATGTGTGCCATTTTCCTGACGATAAATGAAATACAGCAGTTGAATATTATCCAATTTTAGATAAAAATAAACTGAAGACAGAGCTCAGTATTTTGTATGGGCATAGATATCATAATTGGTGTAACGTCAGCAACATCATTGTTGCATTCCTTGGAAGGAAACAAAGAAATTTTCAGTGAAACGACGAAACTCCTTGAAATTATTATCACAACACTCATGATAACATCTGAATCAGAAAGGTGTTTCCCTACATTGAAGCGTGTGAAAACTTACTTGAGGAACACAATAAGCGAAGAACAACTCAACGCTATATCGATGCTATCAATAGAGAACAAACTAGTAAAATCTATCCCAGACTTCAGCACCAAAGTCACTGAGCTTTTTGCAAGGCTGAAGAACAGGCGGGGAATTTTTTTTTACAAGGCGCTGTCAGATGCTGGAAAGAAAAAGGCACCTCTGTAAAAGGCAATTTCAGATTAATTGTCATTTTTTCTGGTTTTCAACGTATAGCAACTAAATATTCTTGTATTGTTAGTGCCACCTTGATGATGAATAACAAATACTGTTCTTGTTATGTCCGATATTGTTGTCTTAAACCCTCATTGCATTATACGCACGTGCATAGAAACATTCGAGTCTACTACAAATTTTTATGTAGATATCCCCACCAGCTAAAAAGCATGAGAGCCAACACTGCCTCGGCTTAAATGGGAATTCGAGAAAAAATTTGGGGTTAGGGTAGTCTCGTAGTCACCCATAGATGGCAGCACGTCTCTCATTGATGTCGTGTTCAAATGATAGTACTATATTTTTCGTCAAGTAAATATTTGACCTACAATGAATATTAATGAATAAATAATAAAGCTAGAATATTGACTTTAGCAGTACCCGTGTTTTGTAACCTTGTTACCTGTTCTTTTGTTTCTAAATGCTATTGGATAATTTCTTTCGTTTTTCACGGCTATGCATATGTATCATTAACAATAGTTAGCAATTTGTATTATTTTCCATTATCCATTAAAAGAAGTTCCTATAAGTTTTACTTGGCTATTGTAGTTATTGCTATAGCCAATGTAATTTTTATAAGCATGTTAAAACCTCATTCATGGAATCTATTAAAATTACGTACATTGGCTATGCGGACGATTACGCATTTTGCGATGACGGCTTTTGATGCTCAACTGTTTAAATTATGGTAAAACTTGTGTGTGAAGTTATATACGATATATCGATATGAACATGTATAATTATAAAATGCAATTTCTTAAGGCAATCTAAATGCTAATTTCGTTGGAAATAGACTTGAATTAAAAATTATCTTTGCGAGGTCGCTATTGCTTTATTTGACCTTGTGTGAAAATGAAGATGAATGAAATTATCGTAACTGAATGTGGAACATTATTAAATGCGAAATTATTAATTGTAGTAACATTTCAAATGTCAACAACTAAACCATTTCCCACTCTATTATTCGATCTCCAATAATGTATTCTAGGCCGTGCATGCTTGCCAGGCACACTACACCATGAAATCCACGAAATTTTACTTTAAAAAAAAAATGGTGACAATTTGTGGGGGGGTCGGCTTATATTCGGGCAGATATGGTACATCACGCTGTTGTCTCAGCTGTTTGCTATGGGTATGCAACTAGCTGCATCCTTTTAGTTTACCATCTCGTCAGTAAATGGGCTTCACATCTTTATTTGGAAAAGATAGGCTTCTCATATCTAGACCATGACTTTACTTTGCAGGTTGCATTTCTGTAACCCAAATTTTAAAATTAACAACATTTATGTTATTTATAATATTTTTTAAATTTTTTAATCACTTAGTAATTGTGTGACTTTTAAATGTCTTTATAGCATATTTTAGGAATTTGTGTTCATTAAATATTATTAACAAATTAAATTTTTATTGTAATAATAAATATATATTAACATTTTAATTCATGTCTTGTGGTAAAAATAGTTTAAGACAAATTGTAAGAATAAACAACTCAAATATTGAATAATTAATGTATTTTTAATTGATTTGCGATTTGATTCATCTCAACTGTAATTTAAATGCCAACCTTCGGTTTCGAAAAATTAAATACCCAGATGAGTGGTTAAAAGAGCTGAGTAAAAAAAATTGAACGGGCGCCATATTATATCTTGCCTCAGGCGGAAAACTGTCTGGGCCCAGCCCTGGTTATTCCCAAGTGAATGAAATATAAAATGTTAACTCAATATATTACACTAGCAGAATTAGCCCATTTAAAATGGGCTTTGTGATCAAATAATATAAAACACAAATTTGTGTTGCTTGTGCATCTCTCCTATCTATTAGTTTCGTAAATTAAATTGAATTTTCAAAAGAAATCTTAGTAGCAACTGGTTTGATGTACATTGCACCCTGGTTGTAACATTACTCGTTATTGCATGGTATCAGGTATAACACAGGTCCTATTCATGCCCTCAACAAAAGTTTTTTTTTCATCAGATAGGTCCTCGTATATCTTACTTTAACCCTTATGTGGATTCATGATTTTACTAATGTAGTTGCATTCCTGGTGCTGCTACGGCACTAGTTTATATTGATTTTATTTCTCCCAGCAATCAGTTGTCAAGATGAACAAATTTTGAGGTAAAGGAGGGGAAGGCATTTAGCCTTGAGACAATAATCTGAATTCAAGTTATGACAATTACATTAAAATGGAAATATTACACCAAAATATGCTATTTAAATGTTTAATATGAGCAATTTTGACCTGTAGGCAGAAAAAGATGAATAGAATAAGATACTTCATTCTTTGCTCTTTAAAATAGTTTAAATTGGATGATCACAAGTCAGTTTTTTCTAATTTTAACTTCCAAAAGAATAAAAGTCTGCATGTCCAAAAGTTTATTTTCACGTGTTACTTTATGATAAATAAAATTATTCTTAGAAATAATTTATTCTTATCTTTCAAATATCAAAATTTTATACAAAATTCTAACAAAATGGATGTATAACATAAATTTTAATGTTTTGTCATAGAGAACCATTGTACATTATTTAAGATACTTCTGTATACACTTGTATTGTACTTTTTCAAATTGTAATTCATAAGTATGCATTAAAAATTCAACAACAGGAAAATAAAATTTGATGTGGCCACCACATGACTTTCTCCATATCTGTAATATATCTAAAAATTCTAAATAGGTTAAATGATAATAAATATTTTAAGGAACTGTGAAAAATTAAAGACTTAACAAAGGAATGAAATAAACTCAAACCGTAGTCTTCTGATAATAGATATAGCCATGAAGCTCCAACAATTAAAGAATATAAAAAGGAGCATTATTAAGACGTAACTAAGCATCAAGTGTTTACAATAGTTGCTGGTAGGTGGCATGGTGATGGCAGTTAAAAAGTATTATTTTTAAAATATCTCTTAAACAATGCATTATATTGGAAAATGTTTAAAACAAAGGTTGTAGAAAATTAAATTTCCTACAACTTTTATTCCAATACTTTTTTACATTAATCAAATATTTCTAAAGAATGGATAAGTGACGAGAGTAAACACCCACTTCTGGTTGACCAATTTTTACCCAAAACTATTCAACTCTCATTATTTTAACAAAAATGTCAAATATAAAATTTAGCATTGACCTGATTAATAGTTTTTGAGTTAGAGCACACAAAATTTCTATCACATACAGACATCATCAAGAAAATGGTCAAATCGTGTTCAGGGAACCTCAAAACGTGTATTTCTGTTGAAATCTCAAAATCAATTTTTTTCATGAAACAATACCTCCCCTATATTACATATGGAGAAAGTAAAAAATAAAAGAAAATTAAATATAAAATTTAATAAAAAAAATTAGGGATTTAAAATTTCTTTATACACAACATTTATGGTGAAGACGTGATAGCCATTTTTCAATTTTCCTTGTAATTGTTAATTTTTAACATAAACTTAAATTATTTTCATTTATGGATCGTGATAGTACAACATATAATTGGCAATGAACAAAAACTGACTCATCCAGAAAAAGGCCTACATGAGAAAAAGTTTGCCCTAGAAAAGAGGTCTCTAAACCATGGTTTATGAACCCCTAGGGCAGTGCTCTCCAACCAGTGTGCCATGACGAATTACTTAGTGTGCCACAGGACGTTCAGAGTTTATGCAAGGGAAAATCAGAAATTGTAATTCTCAAGCTACAAACATGCAAGTTTCTTCATCTGCGGACTTATTATTAATTACTTCCTAAAAACTCAAGAGGAATTCATTGAACTCAGGAGTGATCGCTTGAAAACCCAAGTCAGTAGACCTTCGTTCTTCCATTAAATGTAAAACTTAAAGACATTTATATCACACACACACACACACACACACACACACACACACATATATATATATATATATATATATATATATATATATATATATATATATATATATATATACAGGTTGTTTCACGACCGTTCTGCCATACTTCAGGAGGTGATTCAGGAGGTATGTTTGAGTAAAAAAGTTAATACAACATTGGTCCTATTTACAACCGTTGAGGAGCTGCGGATGTTTTAAGATTTGCAATGCTATAATGGCAACAATGGTGATGGTTTGAGTTACATTGTAATCACTGTTGATTGTGGTTGTTTCTTGCCTCCCTTGCTTCTGATCCATGCTCAGAGTTACATGTGACACTGTTTCGATAAGTTAAAAATCGTAATTTCTTCTTGAGTTTATTACAAAATGAATCAACAGTTCACTCCCAGTGAATATGCTGATATCCATTACATTTATGGATTCTGTGATGGTAACAGCAGGACACCAGTTGAAGAATATCGTACACGTTATCCGAACCGTATTCTTCAACTGGTGTCCTGCTGTTACCATCACAGAATCCATAAATGTAATGGATATCAGCATATTCACTGGGAGTGAACTGTTGATTCATTTTGTAATAAACTCAAGAAGAAATTACGATTTTTAACTTATCGAAACAGTGTCACATGTAACTCTGAGCATGGATCAGAAGCAAGGGAGGCAAGAAACAACCACAATCAACAGTGATTACAATGTAACTCAAACCATCACCATTGTTGCCATTATAGCATTGCAAATCTTAAAACATCCGCAGCTCCTCAACGGTTGTAAATAGGACCAATGTTGTATTAACTTTTTTACTCAAACATACCTCCTGAATCACCTCCTGAAGTATGGCAGAACGGTCGTGAAACAACCTGTATAAATATGAAAACTAGTTATGCTCCCATACACCTTCAGATATTAAGACATTCATTAAAGGAAAAATATGTTTACAATCTCTTTGATGTCATTATAATCGTGTTGTAATGCATCTGAACATTGTGATACTGGTAAAACATTTGAAAAATTAATTTTGGTTTTATTTCACAATTCCATTGAAATATAAAAATGATTTTCAATGAATCTTAGCAACAATTTATTCCCTTCTTAAGAAAATATTTTATTTTACATTTATTTTTGATGTTGTCGCTAAATAGTAATAAAAATCTTCAACAAAGTTTCGTGTGAAATTAATTTCAGTGTGCTGTGATGAAAGGAAAAATCTATAGGTGTGCTGTGAAATGAAAAAGGTTGAAGTGCAGTGCCCTAGGGGGTTTGTGAGAAGATTCAGGGGGTTTGTGGAAAAAATCCTTAATGGCATTTGCACAGCATATTTCATTACATGGTTTATGTTAATCACTGTCTGCAGTGATGGGACTGGTTCAATTCAAAGAGTATTTCTTTCAATCACTTTTTTAACATAGATGATGTAGAATATATTTAATTTTTATTTTAGGATTTTTAAAATTAAACAACGAAGACAGAAGCTTCTATGCATAAATTAACAAAATTTATTTTTGTTGAAGTGAAAAATCGAATCTGTGAAGAATTTTCATGAATTTGTTTTTAGACTCAGACGCAGAATATTTTTGGTTTTTTAACAATGAGAAATTTTAACTATAACAATAACCGTATTAGCAATGCAATTACATGTCCAAGGCTGTAGTTCGTATGATGGGGTACCTTGCTTAGATTATAGACTAACATAGAAGTTGTTGAGCAAATGATTATATTATTAAAGCAAAGTGATAATTTTAAGTGCCTAAACTTGAATTCTATAAGCAGTATAGGATAATATTTTAAGAAGATATTTTTAATAATTTTCTGTTTGTGTAATTTACACGCAAAATTGAAATATTTTAATTTTCATGCCTGAAGGGGGAAGTTTAAACACATAAGCACTCCCCTTGGCTATGCCAGTGATATTCATGTAAGGAAGATTATCCTTAAAAATATTTATTTTTTAAGAGGGGGTTTGCGAGATTTGGATTTTTATGAAAGGGGCTCATGGAATGAAAAAGTTTGGAAACCTCTGTCCTAGAACCTTATTGTCATACAAAAAGGTGGAATGATGGGAAATTGACGTCCTTTTACCCCCTCTCCCTCCCTCCCTATTTCCATGCATCTCTCTTCCTCTCTCTGGATGACATGTTAAATGCTTGATGGCTCATATTAAGGCACTCAATATGTATGTATGTATTACTCATATGAGAATTGAGACAATAATGGGGTCTTGATTTCGACAATGGCATAGTTGTCAAGGCAGATACTATTTAAAAAATTGCTAAATTTTGCCAAAATAAGTCATTTAAACATTAAATTTGAGTGTTTGCAGACTGAGGGAGACAATCAACAATAAGATTAAGAAACTTTGTTCATTTTCCTTTAAAACAGTCTCAGTTTGAAGATCAAGGGTCCATTTTTCTAATTTTAATGAAAAAAACATTTTTTAAAAAATAATGAAGAAGATACCGTTTATTATGATGATGTAGCCATTATTGATGATATTTGAAAATGTTGTGTGAATTTGTTTTAAATATAATCTATGTCCATTTTCATATACATACAGGTATCCCCTGATATACACAAGAGTTGTGTTCCTGGAAATCGCCGCATAAAGCAAAAATACATAAATTGAAAATATTTTTCCCATTGAAAATAATGTAAAAGGTATTGTTTACATTTCTGAGCAGAGGTTTTCTGTTTATAAACCTTTTTAAATTTGATTAAATGAGCATTTTAACCCCTCAAGCGTGTATGATGACATGGTGTTCTGTGCAGTGTCCAATTTTATAATTCCTTAATTTTTTGTGCATTGAGTTTCTGCCATACATCACAGATGTCTCAAAGCTCATTCAATCAGTAAAACTTCCTGTATAAATATATTCTCCTCACCCAACTCAATGAATATTTTTGTGAGGGTTTTCTCCCATACAGTTGTTGACTGCTAACAGTGCGTCACACTCAAGAAGAAAACCCTTCTTCAGGACAAAAAAGAATGAGTTCAAGTGCATTGTTTGCTCAAAGAGGGGAATAATAAAAGACATTCTACCATAATAGGAACTCCCGGGAAACTCTGCTCTGTTGTACGATGCAATGAATTGTATCAATTATGATTAATGAGCAAGAATCTATGATATATTTAATAAATAATAAAATATATTAATGGTACATGCTGTGCACATAACAAATCGTTAATGCAAATATGCGATGCATATATTGAAAAATGGTTGTAAGACACGTGAATGCAAATACACAACCCGTATATCCGAAAATAGTGGAAAAAATAAAATCACGTATATGCAAAAACACATAAATTGATCATGCATAAATCAAGGGGTACCTGTATTTAAAATTTATTATTAGCCTGAGGATCAAATAAATCTGTTAGCAGCCAATTTAGCGTCATTCAAAAATGTTACCAAGTAGTAAAAGGAGTACTGTTAATTGAAGATGTAACCTAAAGAATTGCAATTTGGCAAATACATATAGAGTAAAAATGTAATAGAAAATTAGGCATACTTTACTACACAATATGTAAGGAGAGTTGAAAGAGTATAATTCAGCATGCCATGTGTAGGTGAAGGTCTAAAAGAGAATTAATGCTAATACCACAGAGACAGGAATTAGTTAAATGATGACTTGCCGGGAAGCCTTTCTCTCCTTGGGGTCCAATTGGTCCAGGAAGTCCTTGGATACCAGGCAACCCTTGATCACCAGGCTTTCCATCTGCTCCTGGTTGGCCCCTTTCACCTGGATTACCAGTCTTTCCAGCAGTTCCTGGCCTCCCTGGCTGTCCACGTAGTCCTTGTAGGCCAGGTGGCCCTGGTCTTCCTGGGTCTCCCTGAGAACCCTTCATTCCCTGAGGCCCAGCTGGCCCACGGTCACCAGACTGGCCTGTATCACAGATTTTATAGCTTAAAAATAGTCCTTTCCACAGCCAAATAAAACAGTACGTAGTTAAAAGGGGAAGGAAAAAGTTACATAGAAAACTCCTTTTAAACTAATGAACTAAAATAAATTATATGCAAAAGTGCAGGTATTACAATAGTAAACACAATCAATATTATTTTTACATTTTCTTAACTTTATAAAATTGGAAATATATCTTAGAAGCACAGAAGATTTAGTTAGTAATTTTATATTTTAGTTTTACTTACTATACACACAATTTATATTAATGGATCCAATGTGAAAACCTACATTCTACCTTAGGAATTTTATATTTTTACATATGGTATAATTTACTTCATTTGTGTTTTGTCTTTCCATCTTTTCAATTCAAAAAACCTTTGCATACAAATTGGTCATGTTTTGAACATGAAAATTTTAATTTTCATCATTAAGGGCAACCTCATTGCTGCTAATTTCATCAAATTACATACATTAAATGGAAAATGAGAAAAAATTAGTGAATTTGTTCTCAAAAGGGATTTCTCTAAAGAATATTCAGTACTGTTTCCATAACTGGGTGGAAGGTAAACAAAGTGATGGTAGCACTGTCGATGGCAAGAAAGTTAAAAGAAATGGAACTACCATGGGGAAAGGCAAAAAAGTGGAAGTTAAACGTCATACATAAATGTAAGAAGGAAAATAGTACAACGAGTACAACTGGGGGGCCAAGTAGGCATATGCCGCATACTGGTAGCATTTTACATTTTAATACTATTTCTCGTCGCTTTCTTGCTGTCGACTGCACTACCGTCACCCAATATTAAACTTACTTCTGAAATTACATTATCAAATCTACCTTATTTTGGCCACTTTGTGAAACATCTTTAGGTGAAGCAAAAAAGTCGGATATTTGGAATTTTTTTATAACTGGAAGTTGGATATGAGGAATTTTACTGTACCTGATAATAAATTGAAATTAATTGAAATTAATTTAATTATGGACATGAATTTTTTGCATTACCTTTTGTACCAGCAGCACCATCTGGACCTGGAAGACCTCTTCCACCAGGAGCACCACGCTCTCCAGGAGGACCTGCAGGACCAGTTGGTCCCCTCACACCTCTCTTTCCTCGCTTTCCAGGAGCTCCTGCAGTTCCAGGCAAACCACGGGGCCCAATTGCTCCAGACTCTCCCTTCATGCCTGCCTCACCCTTGAAGCCACGTTCACCAGGAAGTCCCTTGAAACATAAACAAAAGTTAACATTTATTCTCACATTTACTTAAATTAATCATAAACAAATGCAAGCAAATTTTTACAATAATTTCACAAAATGATATATTCTTTATATACTCTAAAAATGACTTATGTGACAGGCTAGCAGAAAAATTAAAGGTATGTATTATTGTAACATCAATTGATGTCTCAATGCTAACATCAATTCAATCATCCTCATCATGAAAATAGTTTTGAAAGAAAATATATAATAAATAGCCACATAATTTGAGTTGTGCAGCTCTCCTATATGTGTTCACTTCATGCAAAGAACACATAATACGATAATGATCGTGAAAGTTAAAGTTGTCATGAACCTAATCTAACCCAACCCAAATACTCATCTACACCAAACCCAACGAAAGTTAAAATTCAGTCATGAATCTAATCTAACCCAATCCCAAGCAAAAATCTATCCAAAGTGAACCCAACCCTGCATATCTCAACAGTAACGTTAACAAGTTTAAAACTTCCAATGTTAGCTTCACTGCAAAAGACTGTGGAATTGCAGCAAACCAATGTAAAAAACAGTAAAAGTGAACAAGTGAAATAGAAATAAAGCTAATAAACATATAAATATCAACAAATTTGTCTTTAATTAGAGTGGAATAACTATCACTGAACAGAGAGTGAAGTATGAATGAAGGTAAGTGAGAAAATGTTGGAACAGTGAGACATACCTGTACTGATGACAGTAATAATGTTACCTTCAGTTTATAAGACACAAACTGATTTTGGGAATAATTTTTCAGGTAAAAAAGCATGTCTTAAAGCCTGAAGGATACAGTGATTAAAATGATATAATGTCTGTTTGCATTACAGAATATTTTGTCATTTGCAATTCTATAACTTCTCAGTTGTAAGAATGATATAAGAAATATTTTTTTTAATTCATGTTTTTTAGAAGTGAATTCCTCATCACATTTCAATAACCTAAGTTTAGATGATTTGGAATTCACATATGAAATACGTAGTGAAGATTTAGATGTTGAAATAAATCATTTTCTATATTTGGGAAGAACTTGGAAGAAAGAAAATGTTTCTGACAAGTGGAAATTATATTTTTTTAATTGTAACATTGATTGTAAGAAAGAAATGGAGAACGTTCTCTCTCAGTACTCAAGAGAGTCAAAAATTACAGATGACATATTGTTTTACAACCCAAGTTATCAGTGCTTTCCTTATATTATATTGCTATTGAGGAAGTGAAAAAATGGACTCTAAAAATGTAATTGTCAATTTTGCAGCAGTAAAAGTAGGAAAAGTTCCATTATTACTTATTGTACTATTTTAAAATTCTTAGAATTTTGTTTTTGATATTTGTTTTAAAATATATATTTTGTTTTCCAATACTGAAACTCAAATAAATTGAATTATTTACTTTATATTTTCCTTAATAATATCTAAAAGGGTCAGAATTATTGCTCTGGCCTATGGCCCATAAACTTCATAAATGGCCCTACTAGCAGTTAACACCATTTCAATGGTTGATACCTGAAGTGTATATGTTGGTGTTTTGAAACCAGGGCCACCTCATGCGAGTGTGCGAGGTGTGCAAAGCACCAGGGCAGCTGATGGACAGCAGAGACCAAATTTAACAGGATGACCAAAGATGTACAGAGAGGATGGTAGAGAGAGAGGAAGGGGAAGAGAGAGGAAGGGAGAGAGAGAGAGGAAGGGAGAGAGAGAGGGAGAGAAAGAGTAAGGGAGAGAGAGAGGAAGGGAGAGAGAGAGGAAGGGAGAGAGAGAGAGGAAGGGAGAGAGAGAGGGAGAGAAAGAGTAAGGGAGAGAGAGAGGAAGGGAGAGAGAGAGGAAGGGAGAGAGAGAGGAAGGGAGAGAGTGGAAGGGAGAGAGAGAGAGGAAGGATGAAAGAAAGGGAGACAGAGAGGAAAAGAGGGAGGGAGAGGGAAAGAGAGGGTAAAATATAAGGAGAGAGAGAGCGAGGAAGGGAGAGAGAGAAGAGAGGGAGAGAGGATGGGAGGGAGAGGTAGAGGGAGGGAGGGGGAGATAGGGAGGGAGAGGTAGAGAGAGAAAGGAAGGGAGAAGGCATTATTATCTATTGTCATTTTTGTTGAAAAATTGTGAATATGTACGTTGCTTAGTATTTTAATGGTAAAATAAATTATGCTACTTAACATTTTATGGCAAAATACATAGCTTTGTGACTGATTAATTTATTGAAGTGAAAGCAAATTTTTCTCGCAGGCCCAGTCTCTTCTCTCCTCCACTCATACTATGAATTCTTCCAACCTGATAAAATTCTCCTCGGTTACTAAGTCACTTTTCTTCCATTTGGTAATTTCTAACAACAAATTAATTGCAAACATAGCTGCAACAGGCATGCTAGTAACATTAAATAATATTTTGTCTTTCCAATGTTAATATTTATTTAGCTACTTATTGCTTAAGTTAAAGAGCCCCTAAACAGCCGTAATCGGCTGTTTAGGGGCCGCATGGAAATAAATAAATAAAGATGTAAAACTTAAAAATGATCAATGAAAATAGCTAATAATTAGAGTTTTATATGTAAAAGATTGGCAATTGAAGCAAATAAATTAATAAACTGGAATGACATCACTGGAAAGGCCTCCTGAGTTGCCTTCTTTTCCTAATAATCCTTGAAGGTCAGGAACATCTTTGCAGAGCTTATAAGGCAATGAAAAATTTTTCCTGTTGTAATCTATGACCAGATTTACTTTATAAGAATTTTTTCTTGAAAACATAAATTTCATCAATATCTTTAAATGGTTTAAATTAACTTAAATATATGCAAAGAACCAAACAGATTACCAAACATAGAGCAAAAGGAGAAAAAGTATCAGTACCAAGGAACAAGATAGATGCAGAATGCTACCCAGTCAAATAGTTAACTTATCCAACAAAAGTATTTTTCAGGGTTTTGGGAAATATAAAATTTCATGGTGCACAAATATTTTTCCTACTAATTTATCAATTGATTTTCTCTCAGCACATCAATTTTCATTCTCCAATTAAGATCAAATTCAACAAACAAACCATTACTTTGCAGAATACTATTTTAAGCCAACTTTATTTCACAATTTGAAAAACAATTTTAATGCCATTGCATCATTTCCAAATAGAGAAAATCGTTACATGGTTTTGGCAACTGAAGTTTGTTTGTAATCCACTGATTATTTAAAGCAAAATCATAGCAATCTCTTTGATATATCTTATTTCACATACAGGGCTTCCTTTTGGACCAGTAGCACCAGGACCACCTGAAAGGCCAGGAGGTCCCCGTCCACCAGGGAAGCCTGGTGGTCCTGATATTCCGGGTGCTCCTGGGCTTCCCTTTTCTCCAGGGAAACCATCCTTGCCAGGAGGTCCTTGTGGTCCTGACTCCCCAGATTGTCCTGGCCTGCCAGATTCACCTAAAGAGAATGAGCAAAGAGCACCCAATAAGTGAAAAATGTACTGGTAAAGCCTCATGATGGAGAGATTTCATTTAATACCATTCTAGATAAAGTGAATTACATATACTTCAAGCATTCACAAAAAGGGGTTTACCTAGAACCTTGAATAATGCATCCACCTCTTGTAATGATTAGATTAGATTAGATTAGATGTGGGAAAATGATATACTTCAACAGTTACATATTTCTTTAAATTTCAAAGTGATATTTGAAAGATAAATATTTGTATGCATTCTTTGCATAATATTCATTAATCCTCCATTAGTCTTTTGGGGTTGTAAGAACCCCAAATGAAATTATAAATAAAGCCACAGTTAAATGGCAGCATTGAAGTAATTGTTGTTCACAGTACCTTCTTAAAACTCCCTAAAGAGTAAACACCTCAATTTTCCCATTTCTATTCCAGCTAGAGCTGGAGCAATACATTGTTTTACTAATTATAGCAGTAGTTCTCAACCTTTTGCATGTTACGTCCTACCTACCATTTTGTCAAAAAAATCTACATCCCATCATGATATAAACATAACCTCACCTCTGAGTTAGAGGACATTGACCCCTGATGAATAAAAAAATGCACAACTAATCTCATGCTGCTCTTTGTGAGCCATTGCAGTATAAATGAGTAAATATGTCTAGTTACTTACTTAACTCTAACCTACAATGGTTTTATTCTGATTTCTTGTTTTTATTGACAATTCCAATTCAGATTCATGATGGATTATAAATGTGGAAGGACAAACTAGGTAGTTTCAAACTAATTTATTTTGAAAAATTTATTCACCCAGCAATAAATATCTTATATCGTCTTGTATACATCATTACATTTACAGAAATCTCAATATTAATATTTAAAATACATTTTTTCCTGGCCAAGGATTGATTCGACCCCACAAGACCCACAGCATTCTAATTAGAGGGAGGACTAATGGAATGTTAGGTGACTGCATATTTGGGAGGTCTGTATGTCATTATCTTTTATTTTATAAACCATTAGCTGTGTCACCCGGCATTGCCAGGGTGCAATTCAGGATTCACTTATCCCTCCCACCACCTGCCCCTCTTTCTCTCACACCTCCCACCGCCCGCCCCTCTTTCACTCACCCCTCCGACTGAACATCATAAAGAAGCATAGGAAAATGAGTGTTCACGGAAAAATCGCCATATATTTGAAACGGCTTATGTTAGAAGAAGAAAATTAAGCCTAAAACCTCTTTGAGATTCCACTTACATAATCTTTCAGTGAAAGTTTTGTGAAAGTCGGCCCAGTAGATTCAGAGATCTCGCGTTGCAAACTTTCAAAACTCATCTATCATTAAGCCTTTTATATATATAGATTAGCCTTACTTTATGAGATATGGTGTCTATGATCTACATTAAAATTCATCAAGGAAAATTATTTGTATTGAGTACTTAGAAGACTCTTTCACATAAGAGCTTAAATAAACTTTTCAAGTTAAATGAATTCTTACATGTATTAATTAATTATCTGCATTCAGCAAATAGGTAACTGCTAAGGTGACATTTCTAATAGTTGGGTTTATTGAAAGTTAAAAATTCTGGTAACCTGATAGTCAAAATTGTGGCAAACATAAAACTCCTCATGACTCTGACAACCTAAAAGAACAACTATTATATAGGAATAAAGTGTATAAACCTTTATTGTCTGGGAGTTTAATATCTTTCACAAACCTTTGCAGAGGGATTTAAGTCAGGGCATTAAGGTAAAATTGCCTTGATTTTGAATTAAATCTTTTTTTTAAATTGAGGTTTATCAACCTCAGCACCAGATTACTTTATATAAGTGGTAATGTACTTCTAGATGCAAATTAGTGCATGGAAATCTACCAATACATGTAATGTGCAGATAAACATGGCTTGGTAGTTCTTACAATGATTAATTGGTAAAATAAGAAAGAGTGGAGACTATCAAGATATATAGCCTTATATTGCAGTTGCATAGGCAACTTTTAAATGAAAACAAATACAGAACAACATATTTTGATATTATTGTTGCTAACTAACTTAGTTCTCTTCTAAGTTAGCTAATAACAATTATATTTTCTCATTCTGTCGCAAGAGGGAAACAAAGTCAGGCAGCAGCAATAATATCATGATCATCTCTCTCCCCTTTGCTGTCTCCATTGCTCTCTTCTGGTTGCTTTCTTAAACCCATTCCATGCGAAATTCCTTGATTCTGTATTGCAGATTAGGTCTAGAGAGCAAGGCAAAGAAATATTCTGACAGGAGCTGAGATTTCCATAATAAAAGGGCAGTCAGCAGTTGTGGCAGCAGTGGGTTCAAAAGGAGGGAGAGGCAATCACCCCTCCCCCACAAAAGCTTCTACATATACCCCAATATAAATATATTTATTATAAATAGCTGCTTCATACATAGGAGGAGGATTATATATAACCTAAGGTACTTCTAGAAGGTCTACAGATCTGAAATTTGGATGATGATAGACCAATGCATACAACTGATGGGAATATTCCAAAACTTTTCATTTTGAAGGAAGTTTTATGACCACACTCTTTGATTCCTACCTCCCAATGCAAAAAGCATGTAAAATGGTACAGGAATTTATTAAATTGCATTTTTATATTTGTTAAACATGAATTGCTAAGCCAGTATGTAAATAGTAATATAGGTGAAAGAGTGAAGTTTATTTTTCTTAAATATAAAAGTAAAACATTCAAACCTATGCCTGATTAGTGTATACATTCAATTTACAAAATTGTAATAGGAAAAAGGGGAATATTTCAAGTTTTTAACGATGAAAAATAACTGTGATGATATTGAGTAAGATGCTTTTAAATGGGAATTAATAATCTATATTATAATAGCATAAATTTAATGTTTTTTATTGGTAATCGAAGGGCTTCCTGCAAAAACGTATAATCCATTTTTATCAAAAGTGAGTTACATACGGAATAACAATGTATATTTCACACTATGTACTGTCACAGAATCTATATATCAATATTATGAATGCAGCCTCAACAAACGATACCAATAAAATCGAGCTCCCACTAACAACGCTGAATATCCACGGCAAGATGGCTGACTGGAGTCATGGTTCTGTGACATGTGGCCAACTAAAACATTTAAATATAGGTAGAAAGTGGGTTATAAATGTAAATAAGTGGAGAGACAATGCCAGGAAAGCTCTGAGGAACAGTGGGAAACCATATAAAACAAAAAAGAATGTCTTGAAATCTGGAAAAGTACTCCGATTGAGGTGCATAAAAAAGGTTGCATATCCATATTTGTTTATGTAATGTTTCCTTGCATTGCTAATGGTGCCCTCATATTCTGTCATGCTGTATTTCATAAATATGATTAGAATATTTTAGTAATGCATATTATTGTGTCATTTATTATTGTTAAATTATTTGCAATTGTTAACAGACAACATTAGTAATCCAATATTACAGGTTACTTAACTGTGCTAGAAACATGAAAGAACAAAGATATATTTCTGAATTGCAAGTAGAGAGAGCTTAGCATAAATCATTACTTTAGATGTAACAAAATTTTTAAACGATATTGGTATAGAAATGTTTTTTTAATTGTAGGATCGAGTTTGCATAGTGATTGCAAACATCTGACTGTGGAAAACAGAAAGAAAGTCTTCATCAAATTCTATGGCATGAGTTACAATGGCCAATCTAAGTTCTTGGCTGAAAACATAAAAATAATGAAACCTGAATGCAGAAGAGTTGAGGAAGCTATTTCAAATAAATTTTGTATGTTTAAGAATTTTGTTAATATTAAGGAAAAACGTTTTCCTGTCTGACAAAAAACATTTTGTGACATGTTTAAAAATACACTCAGAAGAGTACAGATTTTACAAATGAAAATCAAAGATGGTAATATAGATTTTAAAGACTGTCGAGATTCTCATAACAACAAACCGAACCACACTACATATGAAGATAAGATATCTGCATATAACCACATCAGCAGTATTCCATTCCAGGAAAGTCACTATAGTAGAAAAGGCAACTCCAAAAAATGTCTTAGTGCAGATTTGAATGTTTCTGAGATGTACAGGCTGTTTCAGAAGAAAAACCCAGGATCCAAAGTGTCATTGCATTTGTATCGTGACATTTTAAATACAGAATACAATATCCGATTTGGACTGCCAAGGTCTGATAGTTGTGCAACTTGTGATAAACTATATGTGATTACTTTCTGGAGAATCTGAGGAGGAGCAACATAGAATCAGTGTAGAAAGTGAATACCACCATTGTAAAGCAGAAAAATCTTATTCCACCATGAAAGATGACAATGCTATTGCTAGTGAGAATGAGAATGTGATTGTGCTCTGTGTAGACCTTCAACAGGTTTTGTATTGCCCAACTCTCACACATTCAAACATATTTTACCAGAGGCAATATGCCACTTATAATTTTGCCATTTGCAATCCATTAAGTACACCAACAATGCATGTCTGGCATGAATAAGTTGCTAGAAGAGGGTCCACTGAGATCATGTTGTGTGTGCTAAACTATATTTTTACTCACTACATGCCCCTTTCACAGTTCCAGGAACACAAGCTGATTGTTGTGTTGCCCAGAACAATAACTAGAGCAGGGGTGGACAGAGAGAGAGAGGGCTGATGGACTCAGCCCCCCTTAAAAAATCTCTTACTAACCTTGTAAATGTGTATTTTTACAGGAAATATACCCTTTTGACTTTTTATATTTCTCTCAGCTTATAATTTCTAATCATTATACAGATATTTCTTGAATTACACATATTTATATCATGCAAAGTTTCTAACAGCTAGCAATCTACCCATGTATTTTTAGGGCTGAGCCTCCCCTAAGAGAAAATCCTGGGTACGTGCCTGAACTGGAGAATGATAGTTCTATTCCAATGGCATATGGTTATTTCCCAAAGGTGAATCAAAAGTTCCTCTGTAGTGAGCAGATTCTTTCTCTGTGATAGGGAATTTGCTCATATTGAAAAGAAGAAGAGAGTATCTACTGTCTTTGGGAGGAAGTTTTGAAAAGTGCATGTCCCAATAAAACATATATTGTGAAAATGATGAAACAAGAAGACTTTCTTGAATTGTCACCACTTGAATCAAACCTAAGGAAAGATCCTGCCTTAAGAATAACTTACGCTATGTGGATTTCTGTCTATTACGTGTAAAGGAGCAAATAAGGGATGAACCCTTGGTTGTTATTCATTACCGTTTCTTGGTATTTGTTTATGAAAATGCTCTCGTAAGCATCTAGTTTCCACTGAAAACATAAACATACAATGATGTCATAATCCTTAATTATTTCATGTACATAAATCAGATAATGACAATGTATACTACTATTCAAATATTTCATAAATTTATATTAAATTAGTATGAAAATAATAGGTAAGCAAAGCGAGCCATCAGATTTGGTTGGGCCCCCTAAGGCAGTGGTTTCCAAATTGTGTGCCATGGCAGACAGGTGTGCCGCAGTAGATATTTAGGAGTGCCATGAAAAACTTTGTTTAGTAAATAAACGAATGATTTGCATGTGTTGGTGGGTAATTAGGGCAATAATTTTTCTTCTAATAAATTTAATGTAGTAGCATCAATGAATGGATGCATCTAAAGGTTGTAATACTCATATCTAAAAATATATAAAGCTTGTCACAAGGTTGGGATGCCGCAAAACCATCTTTATCTTTGAAAGTGTGCCATGGCTCAAAAATGTTTAGGAACCACTGCCCTAAGGGATCAGGAGCAGAACTCCTAGTGTGTGCGTGTATACATACCTATCTAATAGGTCTTGGCTATACCACAACTAGGTTCATCAGTAAAACTATGTACTATACTATACTTGTTCTTCCAGTTTATGTATCCAGTGAGACAAAGAATTTTTAAGTAGTCATACAGGTCAATAGAATATAATGCTAAATATAGTATTCATCAATAAATTAATGTAAGCCTATCCAATTATCGATCACTTATAAAATGATCTTTAAGATTACATGCCTCGTGGTCCCTGTAGACCTGGGCTCCCCTTTGGTCCACCAGCACCTTGATCTCCTTTAACTCCAGGTCCACCAGGAAATCCAGGGGGTCCTGGCTTTCCGATAGCACCCTATATTTGTAGATAATACATACGTAAAGCCATAAGTTTATAAATGATAATTCATCATAATTTTAGAAAAGACATTATAAATTCTATAATTTCTTACTGGAGGTCCTGGAGGGCCTGCAATTCCATCAATCCCTCGAAGACCATGAGGACCTGGAGAACCTTCCCGTCCTCTCTCACCTCTTGGACCTGAAGGTCCCTGTAGACCAGAAAAAAATAGAATGTCTTAGCTGAAAATTCCCTTGAATATTTTTTTCATACATACATTTTTATTTTCTTATTTAAAGAGCTGTCAACCAATATCTTTGCAAATAAGCATATTTTCCAGCAAAATGATATTAGATATTAGAAATACACTGGAGATCTGCTATAACACAGCCCACTATAGTGTGGTACTTAGTATAACATCAAAGCACGTCGAAAAATGATTAGCGATATTGTAAAAGAATGTTCAATGCTTTAAATTTACACTGGAAACCGTTGTTATACAATTCATTTACAACAAAATATTTGAGCTGTGTAGTGGGCACAGGATTTCATGTCTAAGTGATTATTTTTAGGGATGCATATATGTAATCAAATCAAAATTAAATTAATAAATTTAAAGGCAAATAGAGGAAAAAGTAATATTTTTGTTTCATAGTGTTTTACAATGCAATTTCTTCAAATAGTCAAGGTTAATAACTGCTCTGATCAATGCCAGATTAACCAGGGTGCAGTGGTGCAGTTGTGTATGCGGGGTTGAGGGAGGGACCTGCGATAAATTATGTGCCAGGGCCTCTGAGCCTAGGGATTGCAATCCCGGGATCCCAAATCCTAGGATCCTGCCCAAAATTTCTATTTTAATTTAAAAGCCAAGAAATTCTTCGTCACTGGACCATTCTTCTTCGATGTTGTTATCGGAATCGGCATCTTACGCATGATGTCACCCTACACCGGTGCCCGGCCTGGTGGTGAGGTACTGGTACTACTTACAATTAGAAACAATGGCAGCTGATGACATTGAGTATGCTGAGAGTTGATGCTGAGAGTTGATGCTTCTTGTAGAACTACCATCAAGTCATCGTTCCCTACTTTTCTCTCAGCATTCATACGTGATTTATTCTTGATTCTTAGAGTCTGTAGTTAATTATGGTTATTTGCTATTGTTTCTACGTGCTCTAGTGTTCTAATAAGGGTAAAACTGAAGGTTGGGCGAACCCGTCCACCTCAGGCATGACTAAAACATATGTAAAAAACTAGGATTAACCTTTCAAGTATAGCCTCCCACATACAGGAAACCAACCACCCTATCACCATACAGAATTTAACGCTTTTAAAATCACTATGCAAAGAAAACAAATTAGATGCATATGAGAGCCTCTTTATTAACAAATTTAAAGCAAACGTTATGAATATTAATCATGGCCCCCTATCTTACTCCTCCCTCTACAATTTAACGGTTCCCCCTTCCCCTCCTCCCACTCCCCACATGCCAACATTCACTTTCTCGTCAACGGTCATCCGTTCAAATTCCCGCACTCAGGCGGACTGTGCACTTGCTAACGGAGCTACTGAGGATGAAGGCTTAGCCTTCGAAATACGTATATAGCACCAGTTCTTCTGGCTATTTCCCTATTTACGGTTGGAGTTTAATTTCTACAAACACATATTCGTGTTGAACTGTCAACCTCAATTTTAACTAAATTTAATACTTATAATATACACATATATACAAAACCATATTAGCATATTTAAACCGAATCAGCCAAACAGGGATGCCACAATTACAAATTAAACTCTTTCAGTAACTAAGAATTTAGAAGGAATTGGCTGAACGGATTTTAATTAAATTTTGTATATAAGATTTGTACAACATATCATAATTAAATCAAGATGTTTAAAGCGGAGTTAAAGAGCAGGACTGCAACAGTAAAAAGTTTAATAATATTTCTTTTACACGTATTTCTAGAGAACTATCCACATGGATTTTAATCAAATATAGTATATTTAATCTTCATTTAAATAAATAACCAAAATATAATATTTAAACTGGGTCAATTAAACAGAGCTACCACAATATCAAGGTTAGAAGTTTTCTGTAACTATGAATTTTGAAGGTAATGGCTGAACGGTTTTCAAAGAAATTTTGTTTCTAGGGCAAGTATAGAATGGGAAAACAAAATGATCATGTTTAAAATGAACCAAAAAAAGTAGGACTACCACAATATAAGGAAAAATAATTTTCTGATTTCAAAGAAAATACATTAGTATACAATTACTACTATGGCAAATTTGACGAAAGGCACTTCTGTACCAAGGGGAAACCTGTGTACACCCCTACTTTTTATATATTAAAATTGTATTGAAAGGAAAGTAGGTGGATTAGTTCTTTCCAGAACTACTTGTTTATTACGAATTTTGTAGGTAAACCTAAGAATTTTTTTAGGTTGACAGGGAACCATACTCTCATAATAACATTGCGTCTTATGGGAAAATAGGACTTGCAATTCGCGAGTTTGCATTTTGTGTCAGTTTTCCAAAACCAATTATTCGCAAAGTTCAAAAAGGTGGTGTACTGTGATCTCACCTACAATTCAGTCACTTGACATGGATCCTGTAGACCACATTATAGTGGTTCCCCAGTGTACTTTTCAGAAAAAAATTTCAAGACATTAATTTATAGTTAGTATGTTGATTATGAGAATAAAAGATAATCATAACATGATAAAATAACCAAGTAAAGCAAAGTTTATTTACTGTAGAACTGAAATGGTTCCTAAACTCAAATGAAACAACAAATTACTGTATTAATTATTATACCAACACAGCATTCACTAACATGATATTCCACTGTCAGTATATTTTCACAGTAAAGATTCATAGAATTTCCAAAGCCCTACTATATGCAAGAAAATATGATATTTAAAAAAGAATTTAAGTTTTAATAAGTGATAAAAATATTGTACAATAAATATAACATGTATTACAAGAACACCTAGTCATTCAGCTTCCCACAATCATTTTGCACACATATGGCACTCCTAATTTTATCTGCCCTCTCACATAGAATTATTATAACAGTGATATAGATTAGTTGTCCACATTTGTTTTTATTATACAATCAATTTTGAAAAGAACACAATTTATTTTTGTATTCAGCATGTATGTCATATCTCATATCATACTTGCCATTGGTCCTACTGGTCCCATGGGACCTGCTGGTCCAGGAGATCCCTTCTCTCCTCCTGGCCCTTGCTCACCCTTTGCTCCATCAATCCCAGGAAATCCACGATGGCCTTTAATTCCTGGCAATCCAGGCATTCCAGGTAGTCCTCGTGGACCAGGAGGGCCACTAGCACCAGGTTGCCCTGCCTCTCCATCTTCTCCAGCTTCACCCTGTTATAAGCGTAAGAAGCATTGAAGTGATATTTCACTCTCATGAATATAAAATATGCTTTGTTAACTTCTTCTCCCAGAGTAGAAAATTCATAAAAACATAAACTTGTTTCCTTTTCGAAAATATATTTAATGTTTGTTTGAAAGCAAGGTGATTTCATATAATTTCTCATAACAAATTTACTCTTTTGGAAATGAGGTATTTTTACAAAAGACTGCATGTAAGGTTATAAAATATTAGGAGTATAAAGACAATTGCAGTAAATGTAACAGTGTTTACTTGAGAAATACTTTACATCTAAATTTTTCAAACTCACATCCTTTCCAGGAAGTCCCGGTATTCCTCGGGGGCCAATAGGTCCTGGAAGTCCTGGTGGCCCTGAATCTCCTGGCTCTCCTCTAACTCCCTGAAACCCTTGTGGTCCTGCAGGTCCTGGTGGTCCTATTATTAACCATAAATCCTTTTTATTGACTTCTCTTGATTCATATACAGGGTCATCGAAAAAGAATTCCGGGATTTCAATGTTTCATAGATTTATAAATTTGTGTCATGTAACCATGGTGTTTGCAGTAGAATGTGTAACAAATCTCCAAGTTTGATGTAATACCTTAATAAGTCTCAATGTCAGCACCATTTGTAGCCCTACAAATATCTAAGCAGTATTTCTGTCCATGTACATTGTGGATGATAAGTAATTTTAACTTCATGTCATAGTAGAATTTTGTATGCATACTATCATAAGCGCTTATGCAGCACATTTTGAAAGGTATGTTAAGTTTCACGCTCCGACGTGCAATAGGCTTTTTGGGGCTCCAAACACAAGCATGCACGTACCCAGAAATTTACTTCTGGGGGAGGGGATCTGAGGCCAAAACCCAATTTCCAGCAATTGATTAACCCCTCCAGCATGTGCGACATACCATTTGCGCCTGCTCTATTCCATGCCTCAGGCATGTGCGATGCACCGTCTGCGTCCGAAATTTTCATTATGAGTTCTTATCGCTATGGCTCTGATTTATGAACTCTCAGGCAGAGAGTATATAAGCTGATGTGGTCTGCTTTCATTCTGTGGTTCCTTGTTGTCTGTGTTTGTGTTAGTATTTTTTTATAACTCAGATCTGGGGAGCTTACTCAGGCTCCTATCATTCATGCATTGCACTATTTGAGTTCCAGACTTTCCTTATGAGCTCTCATCTTACTGGCTCTTATTTATGAGCTTTCAAGCTGATGATCAAGGTTTCTTGGTGCCTGTGTTTGCATCGTAGGCTTCTTTATATTTTTTTCTATCCTGGGTCTGTCCTTTGGGCGAACCCTTATTCAGTGAGTTGGGGGACTGTGAAGTGCTTGATGTTTTGGAGGAAAAGAGTGAAAGTAGTTTTGATATAAATTCTGAGGAGTTGAACGGATACTCTATTCATTCCAGTACTGAAGAGGAGTTGGAAGAAATAAGTCATTCCACTGTAAATATTCAAGAGAAAGATATTTAGGAAGATGTCGACAGTGCTAACCCCCCTTGGCCTTTTGCGTGTGACTTAGTTGGGAAACAAATAGTGCCAGTTTTATGTACAGATGAACTCTTGGGATACTTTGAGTTATTTGATGAGGATCTAATTGCCCTCACAGTAGTTGAAACAAACCGTTAAGCGGAACAATTCCTTTCCTGCGAGAAAAATATGATCAAGGTGCTAAAAAAAATTGTGCTATCAAAAGTGGGTTCCAACTACTCCAAATGAAATTAGGGTATTCCAAGCTTTGCTAATGTTGATGGGAATCATTCAAAAATCAACTCTCAGAATGCATTTTAGTAGAAAACATATTGTAATGATGGCAGCAGCGATAGCTCTCCGGTAGCGCCATTTGACGTGCCCGGGGACTCGTTCTACGACCCGTCTGGAACATTCTCAACTGGCATTCGCAGCCCTTCCCGAACGTTCTGGAACGCCCGGGCGAGGGATATAAGAAGGCGAGCCACCGCGGCAGGGACAGTGAGAGACGAGGCAGCGGCAAGGCCACTGACAAGCGAATAAAGTGTTGCTTGGGATAAATCATGCATCGTGTTTTCATTTCCCCAATCCGCAAACCCCGAATCTTGGTACAACTGGTGTCAGAAGTGGGATTGGTGGAAGCCAAAAGGATGGATCAGAATTTGTAAATAAATCAACCTGTATATTAGACTATAATAAATATATGTGAGGCGTGGATTTAAAAGATCAGCTTTTAGTGACATTCTTACAAAAAGCTGTTCAACCATTTTGTAAATATGGCTGTTTTGAATGCCTATATTCTGTACTGTAGGGCTGATAACAAAAAAGACCTCTTATCTTTTAGAATAAGCCTTGTTGATAGGATTATATCTAGTTATCATGAGAAGCGTGAAGGACGACCCTCAGATACAACACAATGTACGCAGCTGATAGGACAGCATTTTATTCAAGAAAACCCTAAAACCATGACTAATAAGATTGGAAGAAGAAAGTGTTTGGTGTGCACAAAAAATGGGAGGAGGAAAGACATGAAATACAGGTGTAAAAACTGCCCTGGGACACTGTCTCTGTTTAGACTCCTGTTTTGAGTGATATCACATGCAGATCAATTACTAAACATTGGAGGAGCAGCACTGAAAAAAAACTCGGATTGAAATAAATGTACGTATTTATTATTTATTATATAATAAGAACAATTTTAAGTATGACATACTTTTTTGGAAATTTTTGAAATAGTAATTACAATGCTAAAAATATTAGTGAATGCATGCATAAAATATTTTGTGAAAAAAAGTCACATTGAGCAATTTAAATACCGTACACTAAAGTCATTCTTGAGGGGTTAAATAAAAGTCCTGTTCAAATAATATAAACTTTTATAACGTTGTTATTTCTCATAACTCAATGCAGCAAGTGGCAGCATAGCAAGAGGAAACAGCAAGTTTGTAGCATGGTTATCACAGATTCCACAAATGTCTGTACACTGGAGGGGGGTGTCTGGACCCCCTGGACTTATCCCCTGGCTACATACTTGAACACAGGACACTCTGATGTGTTCCCCAGTCTCTTGGGATGTTTGTGGTCTTCCTGTTGATTTCTTCTTTTCAACACTTCCTGTTTCTTTAAATTGGTTAAACCAAGTAATTGTTTTGTCAGTAAGTGCTTCTGTTCCATATGTGCATCAAAATTCACGGTGAATGGCTACAATTGATTTAAATTCAGTAAACCATAACACACGCTGTGTTTTTTCCTGCACAGATGCCATCTTACTGGCTAAATACCACAATGCAATGTGGCATGCAGCACTAGTGACACTACCGCCTAGTGGCAAAGTTGGGAATCAAACTTGGAGAGTTCTTAAACATTCTAGCGCAAACGCCATGGTTACATGACACGAATTTACAAATCTATGAAACACTGAAATCCTGGAATTCTTTTTCGATGACCCTGTATATATATATACCTATACACCCAGACCTTGCTTTGCATTGTTTCACTTTGTGTCATTCTCGAAGTTGCGTTGTTGAACAATTAAAACCAAAGTTTTGCTCTGAGTCATAAAATTCCGCATTTGCATCATTGTGGTATGTTTAAGGTTACCACCTTTTTCTGGTATCATTACCAAACACTTATTCGATTTGAACAGTCGACTCAGGTAATAATCGAAATGCTAACTTTCGAATTGTATTAAGCTAAAATTTGATAAAAACTTTTTTGATAAATTTTATAGAACATTTGTGTGTTCAGTACAAACAATGAACAAATAATTTGATTACCAAACTATTCAGGCGAAAACTGAACAGGTGGTAACTCTAGGTATGTTTGGGGATTCCCCCACTGTTCATGGACGGACCATCTAGAGTAGGGATAAGCCGGTGCACGTGTAACAGCCAGTCAACTAGCTGTGTGACAGACTATGACATTTTCCAATCACCAAAAGATCAAGTGGCTTTACTGAACTTATACTGAAACGTGGCTTTGTCATTCATTCGTAAAAGGTATGTAGAATTTATTAGATTAATAAATGTATGAGCAACCCAGTCATGAGTGAAAAGCACATATCTGCTGGTAGAATTACCAAAAAGTCAAAGAAAACTATTACACTAGAGATGAAATTGGAAGTGTTACGAATATTTGGTGCTGGAGAGAAGGCTATGAATATAGGAAAAGCCCTTGGTCTGACTCCTACGATGGTGAGAATTATTCAAAATCATGATGGAAATAAAATAAGGAAAGCTGCTAAATCTGCAATGCCTTCAGATGCTAAGATAATGACCAGCGCAAGAAGTGCTCTGATGGTGAAAATGGAATCTTTTGTATACAAAATCAGGTTGCACAGAGAATACCGTTAAGCAAAATAGTAATACAGACAAAGGCAAAAAGCTTATTTGATGATCTTAAAAACAAGTTAACTTGCAATGACAGTGCAGGTTGTAGTGCTACCAATAAGGAAGAAAAGTTTGAAGCTAGTCAGGGTTGGTTTGAGCGATTTAAAATTTGTGCGAATCTACACAGCATTTCACTAAATGGTGAAGCAGCTGGTGCAGATACTGCAGCTGCAGGGCATTTCTCCAAAGAGCTGAAAGCAATAATTCGTGAAGGTGGCTATATTCCGAAACAAATCTTTAATGTGGACGAAACTGCCTTATTTTGGAAACGTCTACCAGCTAAAACTGAGAAATCTGCACCAGGAATTAAAGCTAGCAAAGATAGACTTACTCTTCTTTTAGGTGGAAATGCAGAGGGAGATTTTAAACTTAAGCCACTTCTTGTCTACCATTCAGAGAATCCCCGAGCTATGAAAGGGTATTCAAAGGATCGACTTCCTGTCCACTAGAGAGCCAACAAAAAAGTCTGGATTACAGCAGTTTTATTTAAAGACTATGTTTTGACTCATGCTATTCCTGAAATGAACGCCTACCGCACTAACGAGAACTTAGACTCTAAGACATTAATTCTATTAGATAATGCTCCTGATCCCCCAGTTTACCTTGATGACTTATCAGAATCAGAACGAATTTCCAAAGTCCTGAGTTTGATTGACGATGCTATTGAGATTTTTACGAATGATGATTCTGGCAGGGAAAGAAGTTCAAAAGTAGCACAGGTACTAGTGCATGATATCAGTTGCTACAAGGAAATTTGCATGGCCAATAAAAGGAGGTGTTCAGCAGATTTTAGATAAATATTTGAAGCTAAAAGAATAGGAAGGCATCTCAGCCTCAAAGCCTACAGATTCAGAGTCTGAGCAAATTAGTTCCTCATAAAATTGAGTTTCATGTAGTCTGTTCTTTTATGTTTATATGCTAAAAAATAAAGTTTTTTCTATTTATTTCAATTCATTCTTTAATTTCATAATTGAAAGGGCAAATTAGGATTAATTTACAATTTCTTAAAATATTCTTTCTTGAAAATTGTAGTGCCGGTACCTATCTTCGATATTTCAATGGTTTCTTATGGAAAATTGTATTTCGATTTGCATCGTGTTTTTTAAGAACATAACCCCAATGCAAAGCGGGGTCTGGGTGTATATGTAATATGGCTAAAAACCAATTGTTGAAATTATGCAAAGCAAGTGAATCAAGGCCAAAATTATAAGGGTAAAATATATTTTTCTGACATTAACTGGAAATTTTATCACTAGCCACACATTGATGATGTTGTGACTTATAAAAATAAATGAAAATAAATAGTTGTGGCCATATTTAACTTAGATATGCCTCGCTTAGTGCAAGGGCAGTGTTCCAGAAGATCTATGCGCTAACAGTATTTGCGCTAAACGAACAGTTAATGACATAGTACGTACTTAACCCAATTGATTTTTATTAGTCAGAAATTTTATCATCCTCATATACTGATGTAAAGCTATATTTTTAAATTAAATAAGCATAAGATGTGTAATACACATTAATATTATTTATAAGAATGTTAGTTTATTAATATCTATTTAAATATTTATTATTACAGTAGTAGACCATTTTCTCCATGATTCAAATAATGAAAACATCCAAACATGGAAAAAATATGATGCCAAGGAAGTATTAAAATTTTTTTAATATACCAATTTATTTTCTAATCAGTTGTATTTAATCAAACAATCGAAAATTTTTTAAAACATATCTCACTCTAAGCATTATTTGTAATCTTTACGTTTATTCCATCGTCGTAAATCATCCATTTCTTTTCACTTGCAAAACGCTTTGTGTGCATGAAAGATAAATAAATGTATTTACATTCATTTCCTCATCCTTGATAATCCAGTTTCATCCATTTACTAAATGCTGCATGCACATGAGAGGAAATTGAACATATTTTTGTAATTATAATAGATCTTATTTACTTCAGTTACTACGTAGATTGTTTTCATTGACAACAATTAAGTAACCATGCAAGAAATTCTCATAGTTGAAAGTGAATTGTCTTCATTTGATTTTAATGATTTTTTTTGTTCCAAGTAAAGTGGCACCCCCAATTGGGTTATGTGAACCATTTATATCCTTTTCTCACTGCCTTTGACCTGAAGTCCTTAATACCAAATGCCCCACATGTGCGGCACACTCCAACAGCTTTAATTAATATGACTGGCGAGTTCATGCAGGGCACATTTAGCTATACAAGTCTTGAAGCAATTATTTATGTTTTAGATCATTCCTATTTATTTTATGAATTAAGTTTATCTAAAACGTTATATTTAACTTATCATGCCAGAATATTTTCTGTAAATGTTGCTGGATACCGACTTAATCATGAATGGAATTGATACACAATGTGGCCCTTCATAAATGCCTTGGTGAACCAAAATACTTTTTTTCCTGAAAAATCTTCTAAAAACTATGGTGTCTTCTACCCCAGTGCATCTTATATGCCGAGAAATACGGTACCTTTCCACTATTTGCTGTTAAATTTTATTTCATTTAGTACTAGAAATGAAGCAAAATATATATGGTGATAACTGAATTAATGATGTTGGAACTGAAGACCTTCGATGGTGATTGGCCAGCACAAATGAAAACAAGTTTTTTAAAATTGTAAAAGCTGATTCCAAGAGGGTTTTTTTAGAATATTCACATAAAATTTTGGAATACTTAACGTTTATGCATTTTTCAACCAACTTCAGATTAAGCTATCAAACTGCATATGTTGAAGATGAGCTAAACGAACATGCGCTAAATGAGGCATGCCTGTATATTTAAAATTCAGTTGTTGGGAAGCTATTTTGATAATTAATAAGTACTAGTAATATAGAAGACTTCAATGTATTAAAGTAACTACTAATTAGTAACCATTGACACTTTGAGGCCAGAAGTTATCTTCAGAAAAATTGTTTCTGGCCACAAGACCTTTCATTGTACATTTGATTGCAGTATCTCTTTCATGATTTCAATTTATAATGCCTTAGAGTCTTACTAAGCAGTACACAAGACGCGCAGGTGCGAGGGGTTCAGAGGACAAGGGAGCCCACAGTGGGCCAATCCTATCTCGTCAAAACCCTTTCCAAGTGTTGCTGCACAGATCACAAACCTTGCAATAACCTATTACTTTTTACAAATTTATGATTCGGTTATGGCACTATGCAATAATCTGTTGCTAGTTACAAATTTATAAATTTGGATGGGGCCTTAAATGTGCTGTGTGTGGGGACCTGTCTCCTAATCCAGCCCTGCTCATAGGATATTTGATTGCAAAATTTAAAATATCATCAAAACACATAAATGAAGCATGATAAAATTAGTCAACAGGGAGACTGCCAATGATAATTGAGGCCAAAATTGATTATGTCATGCATTTCCTTTTAAAATATATTGTTAAATTACTTTATTTTGTACAGACACTAGTGTCCACTTCAACACATGCAGATGTCCTGGCCAAGCAGACACAGCTTGGCCAACAAAGCTTGACAGACCCTATGATTTTTCAGTTACTTTGAGAGGTTGCTTCTTCTAAATGTATAATCCCATTCCTTGCTTGGTTTTATCATTTGATTTTGTTGAAGTTTTTAACTTTATAGTAGAAAACAGAACAAAGTACTGTTATTACCTTTTGTAATGATTGAGCAAAAGAATGGTTTAATCTGGATAGCTTTCATGAATACCATAAATACTTAGTATTGCATTTTATGTAGTAGATTTATATAAGGGTACTTTCTGTATTAATATGCATGCATTTGAAAGGCATTATATTTAAAAAAAATTAAACTATGAAAAGAAAGCCTATGTGTTAAAGGTTTGGCTATATTAGATTCATTGGATATTCAGGAATGCCCTGAGAAGTGTTAAAATATAACTGCCACTGCACATTGAACAAGTTTGTGAGTGTTAGCCCTAGCAGTCAACCTGTTAAGCAAGGAATAAATAGTGAGGTGTAATGAAAAACTTTTTCACTTCCACACAACTTAATAAAAATGACTGGTTTCGCTACAATTGTAGCTTCATCAGGTCTACGATCATAGCAAAACCGATCGTTTTTACTAAATTATGTAGAAGTGACAAAATTTTTCATTACATCTCATAATGAGCAAATTCCACAAGGTTGAGCCTGACTTTATTAATGATATATAAAGAATAAATAGTTTATGCTATCTATAGATACATTATTCTAGGTATGCCTGAATAAAGAAGATAGTTATCTGCAGCATATTACCTGGAGGACCTCTTGGGCCAACTGGACCTACTTGTGCTTGCAAATACTGGAATGGATCTGGAAAGCCACCTCCACCACCTGCCCCTGTTGGTCCCTTGTCACCACCACCACCAGCAACAGACTGAGTTAGTGCCAGTTGATGTATGTAACTGGATACCTAAAAGGAAGAATAAAAAATATTGATAAATAATTAATGATGATATATTCTTGTTTTTCTTTGCTGTGGCAGAATTTAGGCTAATGTATGCATTCATATACATACAATATTTCAACAACGAAATATCAATAAGATACCCAAATAGAATGAATACACCTAGTTGAAAGTAAAGCTGGATCACTTATCCCTTTAATATTATGATTAACATTATATAATACTACCATGGTCAAAAACATGACACAAAGATTTTGATTGAACTACAGTTATTTTTACTAGAGAGTTATCAAGCTTGTCTTATTATTATTATTCTTTGTATTATTTCCAGAATGAGCAATTAAGTATCAGCAATAATATGGCTATTGAAGATATCTAAGACAAGTGCTTATTTTTCAATTTTTTATAATCAGGTGCTTATTCTGGTACTGTTATTTTGTTTATGGAATTTATACAACTTCAGAAAATTAATCATACATCACTTCTACTTCTCATAGTGTGCTACTCTCCTCCAGCATGGAATCTCTCACTTTAATAAATTGAACTTTGCTGCTGCCTAAGTACATACAGGCTATCTCAGAAATATATAAACTCTATAGCAGGGGTCGGCAATGATTTTCTGTTGAGTGCCACTCTTTGTCTATATTCATAATCTGTAACTCTCTGGACATGCCACCCTTAAATTCATTTTGTTCATAATGCTTAAAGAAAAGTGATTCTTATGTTATAAGACACCCTGAATATAATTCAGTATAATTACAGTATAAAATACAATTGAAATAAATGCAATATTCTTTTAAAAATACATTTTTTTAAATTCTTCTCTGAAGTATCATGCCATGTAAAATCTCTTCCCATACCACCTCTTGCCATGCGTGCCATATGTTGCCAAACCCTGCTCTACAGTATACAATCATTCCATGATCAACAAGGAAGTCTGTAAAGCAGGGGATCCAGGGATTCAGTGTGCACTGGACTTTGCAAAAAGTGAAACCTACTGAGCCACAAGTGGAAGATGGTCAAGAACATCAAGTGGAAGATGGTCAAGAACATCAAGTTGAATTTTGTGAATTTTTCTACCCATAAGAAATTAAAATTAATCTCTGCCTGAGCTAACTGCCTTATTTGATGAGATGACCTCTTAAACTCAATTGCAAAGTGAATCAGCACCTCTCATGGTGAATACCCAAATCATACAGGCATGCATTCAACACCCCTCCCATCTGATGCAATTTTCCCCTCTTCATTCCCTTCCTTCTCATCCTACCAGCATGTGTGCGGTTTTACCCCCCCCCCCCAATCCCTGAGCATTAGGGAAGGATAAAATTTTTATAATAGATATAAGGATAACTTGCTCTTATTCCACATCAGTGTTACTGTGATCCTTTATAAATTACTACTTTCCTCTGAACACAATATGATTCTCCCAATATCTCTTTTATTCTATCATGACATGCTGAAAGCCAACCCTAGATCTCTTCAAATTTGCCCGTAACCTTCTATGATATTTGTTGATTGGAAAAGATTCCACCAGTATGAAGTTAGTAAAAATTTTGCACCAAATAAGAGTTTAATCTATCAATTCAGCATAAACTGTTTTAATTTAATTTTAGACTATTAAAGATGCATTTATATTAGTGGAAATAAAATTTAACATAAGAACATACATCTGGAACTGGTCCAGGAGGTCCAGGTGGCCCAGGAATACCAGGAGATCCAGGAGATCCAGGAGTGCCTGTATCACCTGGTCGGCCTTGCTCTCCAGGATATCCTGCATTCCCCTGCAATAGAACAAATGTATGAAATTAAGCTTCTCAAACAGGGTAATATAGCAAATTGTATTCTATAAACAGAGCATATTCAGTTGGCAAAATTATTCAAATGGTCGCAATTAATATAACAAATAAAATTCTTTAAGAAATATCATGTTTTACATACATTTAGAAAAATACAATAAATTGTCATGATCTAATATGAATTTTAGCATCCAATTTTTGTTTATGTGAATAATATGAACATTTCTCTTGAATTGATCAGAATTGATTCTTACCCGAGGTCCTGGTACTCCAATAGCATCAGTATGGGCACTCTCTGCAGCCTTTGGTGGCTTCGGCTTCTTTGGGCTCTCAGTCTGTACAGGAATAAGTAAAAATGCTGCACATATCATACTTCGCATAAACTACATCAAAATAATCCATTCATATCAGTCCTCTGATTCTTTCTTCCAAATTAATTAAATAAAAAATTAATTAAATATTTTGAACGAGTTCTCAAAAAGAGTACTTCCAATTTGATCCTCATATTCCTTTTTCAGATGTTCAATTCTTATAGTTTTCATGAAATTTTAGTCTATCAGTTACATCATCATAACTAAACCTATAATATTACTGAGACATCTTATTCTTATGAAGAATACAGGAAATTTTAACCTGGCAGAGCTAGCACAGAGTCTGTGAGTCCCACTTGATTTTGTTTCTTTGATGAAAATTAGATGCCAAAATTTGCATTTCTGCCACACTAAGTACCTTTCCCCCCACTATTCTACTTCAGTTTAGTATAGCAGCCTAAGCTCAATTGTTGCATGTATAGAATTGCTTGGTTCTTTTTTGCCAAGTTTGGTTCATCAGACTCTGTGCCAGCATTCACATCATAGCTATCAGGAATGTTTTTATTTTACATAATATACTATCAATGCTATCAAAGTACTCAGGTACACCATTTTAATTGTAGAAATATATATTTGGCTATTTTAGAAATTTTTTACTACTTACTTTGTTAAGTAATGTTACTATAACTTTAAAATGTTGATAAACACAAATTTAAACAAGTTTATCAATGGAATATAACTGATCAAGAACATAACTAATCCCTCTTCCACTGTTTTTAATGGAAAAATTATTTTTTATATACACGTTCAGTAGAGCGCAATGATTTTGTAGGCCGCAACTCTAGCATAAATCAGAAAATACCTCTCATAAATCAGGCAGTAGTACATGAAATATAAATCACATTTAACTGAACTCATGTACATTCTTGTGTAAATTGTAAGCTGCCAATAGTTGATGATGACTAATCTTCCATCATAGATGATTGCCATATTGAATCAGCTGTTTTAGAGTGTACAATTTATTTAACATGCCCCATTAATAGTGAAATAATTTTGGAAGTCAAGGATAAAGATATAATGTAAAATTCCTATAAATCTGGATACAAAAACTCAAGTAATTAAATCCTAGTTTTACAAAATTAATTGCTCTCATCTTCTTTTAGTAAGAGTTGATGACAATAATTTCCTTATCTGAGTATTTTCACAGGAAAGGTATCTAATTGTAAATGATCAATGGAGAGGGGTGACATACTGGTGGATTCACATCTGGCTCCTGCTGAACTTTGTCATCTGCAATTAAAGAGAGATATAAATGAAAAATAACTTCTTTGTTACTCTAACAAGCATAAGAGTAAATAAATTATTATTATAAGAGTAAGTAAATTAATACACTATACTACTATGCTAACCTGCACAAACAGGACAGCACTGACCAAGAGGGATGTATTTTTGAGTTTGACAGTCAATTTCTTCACAAGTGATTCCAGCACAGTTGCTTCCTAAATATCAGAAAAGGTATTTATAGAATATATTATCATAGGTAACAGAGAGAAATGTAATTTGAAAAAACACAAGGTGAAACTATCATTTTTCTACCAGCATCTGAATGAAGGAAAAGGGACTAAAAATAATTTTACAAGAAATGGAATGTGAGGATGTACTAATTAGGTAAGTCTCTGAAATTTTATTTGTATTCAATTTGAATGCTTTATTTGATCTAGATTCAGGAGTCAATTGGTTTCATAAAACTATGTTGAATAAAAGCTGAGCATGGTCTTTGAAGAGCAAACAGATAAACTTCATGAATTGGAATGTTTTCCATTGCAAGTTAATTCATTCTTCTACAAATGTACCTTTAGAATAACCAAGAACCAAATGACCTCATGCACACCTGGATAGGGCATATTTACTCCCAATAACCAGGCGCAAGATATTTCATCTGTTAATCATGCACAAATTAGCATTGATTAAGCCAAATTTGGTATTTTTCAAGACATGTTACCTAACCATATTCACAATAAAACAATTTAGTAAATTTCACGCAAATCCTGCCATTTGCTTTTTTTATTATATTACCTACAACTTTCATAATTTTGCTTAGTATTTGGAAAAATTTTTGGAAGCTACCTTATAAAGCAAGTTCTTCCAATTACTATTAACTCCTACTTAATATTGAAATTAATATTTCTAGTTATTTGTTATAGTTATTATGTTTCATTCATTTTTATATTAATTCATTTCTATATAGGTATATTGAATAAAGAAAATCTAACAAAAAATTATACTAACAATGCTAAAATATAGAAGACGAATTTGATTTTTTTTCAAGGGAAAAAATTATGAAAAATAATCCCAAACACGATTTTTATGCTATAAATACACAAAAAGCATTAAAATAATATTTAAAATCTTTATTTCTATTGGTTAAATATTGTCACCGTTTGAAAGGCAAGTAAGTAGAAGAACGTAAGCCTTAGGATACATTTCAAGCGCGATTACTATATTTTTCTTATTTACCTGTGAACGACTCATATGATCAAAAAAATACTATATGAAATACTTTTTGTGGAACCACTAGCACAATACGGGATCTCATAATACAAATCTTTGCTTGCAAACGATTTTATTCTATTCTTCATTTTCACTAAACATCGATTTTTAAAAAACTTACGATGGTGCTTTTAAGATTTACACCATTAAATGTGAATGAGCTTACATCGTATTCCTTGCGAGTACAATTCTGACGTTTCATCTCTTCATTTTTGCATAAATAAATTTTATTCTACAGCGGAAGCATCACTCGCTCCCTTTATTACACTTGTTTAGCGCTTGAATCATTTACATTATGGGGCATTTCAAAAATAATTATTCCATTACATTCTAACGAAAAAATGCAACATGAGCAGACGCTAACACAAAATTAAGAACGGCAGATTCGACTGACACTGACTGACACGACACCTAGGCGCGAAATACATACGTTACTTCACAACGATAAACGAAAGTTATCCCATAGCCGAGTAAAATGTGCTGAATGGATAAGTTGAAATTCTTTAAGACTGTGACTTTATCCTTGCTATCTGAGCGGCAGTTATGTAAACACTAAAAAAAATTTTAAATCCGTCTTATATACAGAGCCGGATCAAGATTACGAAGGATAATTGTTTTTGGAACTCTTTTAGCGGTTACTTCAATATGGAAAGAAGGTCCTAAAGCAGGGTTTAAAAATGCGGACCTTATTAGCCTATGAGCTACTCAGGCACTCAGGGCTTTTACGAACAGGTTTCTTGAGTGGGTTTTGCCATGGTATACCAACAACGCTATATCTTGGCAGTGCGATGTAGGCACCTTCACGGTAGGACGAGTCCATCCTCGATGTTAAAAACATTATTCACATAGGAAATAACATTATTTTATTGTTTTTATATTAATATTAGTTAATATTTCAACAATTATTTATATATTTTAAATGTTGCTACTTTTAGCTTAAATGTGAACAGTACATCGGGGTCTGCCCGAATGCACAATAGGTTGATCCACCCATGCTGGTACCCCATCAAACTCTCACCATCACAAAAATATGCTAAATTTAAATTGAAAACAAAGGATATAAATAACGAAAAGTCACAGAAAATGGAAAATATCAAAAAAAGAACTTTATACTACGGCAAAGAAATAAAGCATTTTTAAAATGAAGGTAAAAGCAATGCAAAAAGGTTCAAAAGAGTCGAGAGAAGGCAAAAATATTGTGAAGAAAAGTAGTGGCGTATCTAAATATTAGTAAAGGGGGGGTTTTAAATTCATAATTCATTTTTAAAGAAGTTAATCATCAGAGACTAAAAAAATAAATGGAGATATACTTGGAGAGCATTTCTATAGTTCTTCTTAGTTCGCCGATTTGATAGAAACGGCCAGGGTTTACGGAGTCATACTCTCCGCCCACACCGCGTACCTGGGAACGTATCTCTTGTCTGCTCAGCAAACATTGACTCACGCATAATTAAAGTGGTAAACATGTAATTATACATTAAAAATAACTAATTTTTGATCGCTGTTTTAAATAACTGAAGAAATCTAATCATGGAACCAGAGTAAAAAAACTTTGACTCATGGGGAGTTTTTAACCCCCAAACCTCCCTTCTCCCCCATCTTCCCTTGGATACACCACTGAGGAAAAGGATTATTACGAAAACAAGACAGGGTTCAGAGGAAGAGATGAAGTTAACACTAAAGGAAGGCATGTTAAAGAAAAAGAGATACAGGATAGAGGTTCTAAGAGGACACACAGACACAAAAGATATGAGATAGATCTAGATTGACTAATTGCTTTGATAATAGGAAAAGAAGACGGGACAAGGGAAAAATAGGGACGATGAAATGAAAATGACAGGAAGAGTGGAAATATAGGCGGAGAGAGAGATAGAGAGACCTGTGCAGCTTTGCAGTGTGTGGCACTGGACCCGGCCGAGGGAGCAACTGCAAGACGTGCAGGAGTCTGGGTTCCATATTTCGCCATCCTCGCGGTCGACTCCGTCGAAGGAACACCTCCATCTTCCCACATTCCCAACCTCTGCAACGGCAGCAGCAGCAGACGAAGAAGCGAATTACACGGTAAACGGGAGTCAAGAGAACGGCGTGGAATAGGGAAGGGGTGATGGTTTTGAAGAGGCCACAGTTATGCAGATATTGATGAAAAGGTGGAAAATCCCACTTAATAATAGAAAAAGGCAGTTTAACGCATTATGCTCAAATAGACACGAATGAGGCCTTATAAGGGGGATGATGGTAAGGAAGTATGGCGCTTGTGAATTTGAAGGCATGCGACGATAAGCTTCGGATGGAGTGAGTTCATCTCTTTCTCTTAACGGTGAAGGATAGGGCAGGAAACAGGATATTTGGTTGCTCTTTTAAATGCGTGAAGGTCAGTTAAAAATCCCTTAGTTAACTTGAAGTGACATAATAGGTCAAAAATACCACAAGTTGCATTAAAGCCTTGTTCCTCGGTGAGTAAAGCACTTTGACCAACCCAGCATGCCATCAAAGGAAAATGAGCCATAGTGAAAAAGGATAAGAAATGGTTCGATGTGTTTTATCACTAACCTGCTGTCTCCACTGTGGTACCGATGGTAGGGCGCCTTGTTGGTAATGTCGTTGGAGTTGGCGTGGTGGTGGCTGCAAACGAAAGAGGCAATGAGCTACATCGTTGGTACGATTTTATTTCTATTGATTAGCAATAAATTATCAAATACGCAAATATAGGTCATAAAAAGATGTGGCGAATTCAGTCGCCCTGTATGGTTTTCAGAAATCCTTTGAAAAATCATTGACAGTACCCAATTGTTTTTCAATGCACGAATATTTTCCATATCTAAGTCCCGAGCTTTTAAAGGCTCTTGTACTGTATCTCTGTTCGCTCTGTTGGCCTATATTTTTCTAAATACAGAAATGGATTCACGGATATAAACGCCTATCTATGACATAATTAGTTTTAGATGCAATTTTGCGGGAATAATGGATCGAAATGGAAAAATACAAACTCACAACCACTAACTAATGGTTTTAACTAAGCTAATAGTTTTTAAAACTTGTTTTTACCTCACATCGATAAAAAATAAATAATGTGAATATTTAATCTCATCCTCGCTTCGGAGGCGGGAGTGAACACTTGTTTTTTCAATTGCTTGTGGGAAATAGGAATAAAACGGATCGATTTTTGTTCTCGCTTGCAAGTCATTTAATTGAGTAACATTCGGGGAAATCCGTTTATTCCAGATTGATTACCAAAATTAAGAAGCTTCTTTGTTGGTGTATAAACATATTTAGATATCAAACAGCGACAGTGTATCATAAAAATATTTATTATTAAAAAGTCACTATACTTGAATGACTTTCTAAGGTAACGCAGACCAAGAATATAATCACCATGGTAATCTGAGTATACTCACTTATCCTTTCACCCGCGTCTTCTTCTTCATCGTCGTCCTCTTCTTCTTCTTCTACTGGCGAAGGGACCTCAGGAGGTTTTGTAGGGGCTGCGGAAAATCGAGAGATATATGAACATTATCTAAGAAAGTAGTATTAATTTATTTTAGTATAACGCCTCCTTTTAGCTCCAAATATTTACTACTGCCACCTATGAGAATCATATTCTTGATTATATTACTATTTATATTATGTACAGAACTTACATGGAAAATATTGTTCTTAACAAAACATTTACGTTGTAATGAGATCCCTTAACTTTCTTATGACTGGGGCACTTATGTTAGCAAATCAAAAATAATATAACGAGATCCCTCAATCTCTCTCTCTCTCTCTCTCTATATATACAGTCAAACTCGTTTATAACGAGCACGGTTGTAACGAGTTCACGGCTATAGTGAGCAAATGCTACCTCCAAGATAAGTTTACGAGCATTTACATACAAATATTTCACGTATATAACGAGCACGCTTCACGGATATATCGAGCAAACTTTGACCACTTCTCACTGTCTCAAACGCGGCGGCGGTCAGCCTCTTCAATCCTCTTAGTGATCCAAAATATGTAACCTTGTGTTCTCGAGTCCAGCCTCTACACCCTATCCCTCGGGGAGGTTAAAGACCGCGGCGTTGTTGTTAAAAAATAATCCCTTCGTCCAAACCAAGAATTTCCAACTTGCAGGTACAGTGGCACTCGCGGAGGTCCATTGTCCTCTCCTCCCAACCCCCAGCTCTTTTACAGCCAGGAGGTTGTGTTTGGAAGGGGGTAAGGGGTAAGGGCATGTACAATGGCGCCCACCCCCGTCGCTCAGCCGAATGCACCCAACACCCTTTCCCACGTAAAGATGGGAAATCCCACGTTTAATCCGTCTCCTTATTAACTCTTCCTAGAATTGGTATGCTCAGTTTGCAAAGAAAGTTCGTAGCGTTGATCACAAAAATCAGTTGAGATTTTGCCTTTGAGCGAGTAACATGGCCGTACATAAAAGGAAGTGTTTGCCTATTCGCGAAAAGGTTGATATTATTCGAGAGTTAGAACGTGGTAAAAAAATGTTGAAGAGTATAAAAAATTTAATTTATCGTCGTCTACGGTTTCAACCTTATGGAAAAACAAAGAAACGATTTTATCTGCACTAGAGAACAACCTAACAACGAACAAGAAAATGAGGAAGTGTGACTTGGGTACTGTTGATCAAGCACTTCTGGAGTGGTTTAAGAGGCAGAGAAATGCTGGTTTCCCCATCAAGGTACAGGCAGATAAATTTGCAAAACAGTTAGGACACGAGAACTTCACATGCAATAACGGGTGGCTTGATCGTTTTAAAAATCGGCATAACATTGTTTATGCGAAAGGCCCTGTCAGCAGATTCAAAAACGGCAAGTGAATGGGTGAAAAGTGTTTGGGAGGAGTGTCGAAAAGGTTACAGAGAAGAAGACATCTACAATGCCGACGAAACTGGACTGTTTCACAACATGATGCCTGATGCAACGTTTAAATTCAAAGGTGACAAATGTGTTGGTGGCAAAAGACCTAAGAATCGTTTAACAGTTTTAATGTGCGCAAACATAAATGGGACTGACAAAAAAAACTTTTTGTTATTGGTAAGTCACAAAAGCCACGTTGTTTAAAAAATGTAAGGAAGCTTCCCGTTGAATATGCAGCTAATAAAAAGGCATGGATGACTTCCAATATTTTTCAGAAATATGTAAGTCAGTGGAACAACGAGTTACGGAGTAAAAATAGAAACATTCTACTCCTTGTCGATAACTGTCCTGCGCACCCACATATGCAGGAGTTATCCAATGTAAAACTGGTGTTTTGCCTCCAAATGCGACTTCTATTTTGCAGCCAATGGACATGGGGATAATTAAAAGTTTTAAATGCCATTTCAAGCGATTTTTTGTTCTACAGTTGATTGAAAGGAGGGAAAGAGGTTTAGATGGCAACGACTCTGTATTGGATGCAATTCATTTGATGACAGATGCATGTTTCACCTACAACGATCATAAACTGTTTTCAAATGTCTGGTTTAATATCGGGAGAATTTTCGATTGATAACCATAACGTTGATGAAGATCAGAATGGCTTAAGGAAAATGGAATTGCGAATTTTGACCATGTAAATGACATTGACAATTTTGTTCATGTTGATGATGATTTGATTACCAGTGGAATTCCTACGGAGAGTGAAATAATAGAGACAGTATAAAGCACAGCAGACAGTGATGAAGACAATGCTGAATGTGTCGAAGACACAATCCTTACTCAGGATGCCATGGAAACATTAAATGATTTTTTTTTAAACTTGACATTTCCGATGGTGTTTTTAGTGCACTAAGTGTAATAAGAGGAAACTTAAGAGACTTCAAAGTGAAATCTATGAAACAGGCTACTATTCAAAGTTATTTTTGTAAAAAGGGGAGTGATTAAGGATGCAGCTGTGAGTAAATTTTATATGTACGTATGTTTACTTTAAATTTTCTAGTTTATTCTCATTTTTAGGTTTTTTCATAAACTTACTAAATAACCTTTCTGTTTATATATTCACTTTTACTTCTTATGTCTTATTTCACCATACGCATGCATGCTTTTGCCTTCACGGATATTAAGTTTAACGGCTATAACGAGCAAAACTAAACGGTCCCGTGGCGCTCGTTATAGCCGAGTTTGACTGTATATATATATATTCCAGCTAATACTGCATATGCTCATTGTACCTGCCCTTTATATCTAGAGTCCTCAAAGATTTTAAAAACGACCCTCGAGGATATAGTAGCGCCCACGTTAAAGACACTGATAAAGATTTCAAAAATTCACAATGAAATTGAAAATTAAATTCAAGCTGAGAAAATAATCTTCAGTATATTATTGGGCTATTAATTAAAATGTAAAGAATTGGTAATGGCAGAGTAAACGTCATAGATATTTTTACAACATTTATCCTTAAAAGCAATTTTTAAAGTGATGCATGGCAAATAGAAAGTTTCCAATAAGAAAAGCACAATAATATGTAAATATATATTTATTACCATTAGTTTTTGAACTCAACTAAAACAACAAAAAATATAGGATAACATAAACTCCATAGATTCAAAACACAACCAGAACATATATGAACATTACTCGAGTAATATAGAGTTGATGATTTTGAGTATCTAAGAATATCAAAACAATTTAACGCATAAATCGTCGGCTTGCTCTCTCAACAAAGAAGAATCATTCAGTTAGTACATAATCTTTGAACACGATTCTCGCGAAGAGTTTTTAGGATTTAGAGTAATAGGTCAAATGAATAAAAATCTAGGTGGCAGCCAAATTAAATTCATATGAAATACAAATTACATACCAACAAATTCCTGTCATTTTCCACTGACAAATATTCTTGCAAAGAAAAAAGCACTGAAAAATATTTTAAGTTAATTTGTAAAATTAAAAAGAAAAGAAAATTACACATACTATAGATGGGTTCTATAATGAGCGCCCTGAGACTATTTTTCTATGATTATGCCACTGCATACTTTATAATTTTGTCGTTTTTGTCACGACCACTCGTTTCAACTATCCCGTTATTCTCTGATGTTTTTTTGTGTAAATAGATTCTTAAAGTTTTTGCATTTTTTCAAGTTTCTATTTTATTGTTATCACCACGCTTTTACGATTTTTCCACCACTATCACAGTACTCAGTACTGTAGCGAGGATGTCTGGCGCCCGGGGCAAGACAAAAAAACATCATCCTAGAAATTTTATGACGATAAAAAATGATTTTACTTCTGCAATGAATAAGAAAAATATATTATTAAAGTATCATGTTTACAACATTGAAATTCAACAACAATATTTTCTAAATGCTAATAACCAAACGACTCGATATTCGGCGCTATGGGTGGTTACCCCTTTTGCTACGGCACTGGCATTAAAACTGTAACTGTCAAATGACTGAGTTCCACTAATAAAAACAAAACGCTGCTTAACGATTAAATACACAACTGCGGTAAAAATTCCGCCATAGTGTTACAAAAAAACTCGCATAAACTCTTTCTCGATAGAGAAAATCTAAATATTTCGCAGTTAATCCGTATATATATACACTATGTAGGATTTTCGTAGGTTTTTCACACCCCCCTTCTCAGTGGGCGTTTTCCTGCTTGGGTTTTACTAGGGAGAACAAGCCTGTTTTTACCTAGGTTTTCTCCACAAACTAAAATCTGTCTTCACATATCTTTTGATATTTTGTATTTTTTTATATACCTACTGCTTATTTTAATACTTTTACTTTTAATAGTCATTGATGAAATAATATGATCCGAAGATCCTATGCAGACAGGCATAAGCTGTAAAGGTGGGAATAATTTTGAAACGAGAAAAAAGTCTGCTATGATCGGGAATCGAACCCGGGTCTTCCACTTGCCGGGCGGATATTCTACCTCTGAACTATCGTAGCAGAACAATTTTTCTCGTTTCTGAACGCGGATGTTTCCTTGGTTGGGACGGAAATAGCCAGGCTAGTATCAAACTGCCCCAACGGATGTCCTCTAAGAGATACATCGAAGAAAACTCCTCTCTCTCTCAAATGGTGAGATTGCCAAGCAAGAAATTGATGGAATAATATGATCCGAAGATCCTATGCAGACAGGCATAATCATAACCTTTACAGGTTTTAGCACCCGGGGAAAACTACCAAAATGCGCTCCCTCCATAAAAATTCTCTAATACCTATATTTTTTACTATATGGATTTTGGGTGAACAATTAATAAATAAAAATAAACTATAATGATGTAAATGCTCACTATAAATGTACATAATTATAAATATAATTACATGCATACATAATTCATTCATTCATTTGTGTTCTGTCTTACGACAGGTCCTACCAATTAACTAATTAATTGGCTTTGACTAGGGAATATACATACACGGTGTGGTGGTTTCCCGTTGCCTTCCACACCGGACACACACACAGAAGGGAGGAGGGAAACCCGGTGCCGGCATTTGCCTGCTCTTGCGAAGAACACCAGGGGGGCCAACGGCTTAACGTCCCTTCCGAAGGACGGAACAGCTGAATTTGCGCGGTCTCCTCAAACCACGCAAACAGGGGGCCGGATGACCTTGAGAAAAAATCCTACTCGCGCAGGATTCGTACCCGATGACTTTGTGCATCAATAACGTTTTGGCTTATGGTGCCGCATTCCACGATTACATTTATATCAAAGAATATTTACAATATTAAATTTTTAGCAAAAAAATTAACAGGGAACTAATCGAAAATAAATATGTAATAATCATTATAATATTTTTTTACTTATAAAAACGAGACGGCGTGTACTGGCTGCTGAATGAAGTACCGAGACAACGTCCTTGTGCGCTCTGGTCCGATCACTCTCCTGAAACTATGGAACCAGTTACGATTCCATATGTTCTTTATCTAAGCGTAAAATATGAATTAGAACTCACAAGAAACTGGACAAAGCTGTGTTGGAATGGTATAACCAACAGCGAGCAGAAGACACATGTATAGGGAGCAATATGCGCTAAAAAGGATAGTTCTTCGAGACCTTGAGAATTGAAGTAGAATAAATACTTCATCAGGCTGGTTAACGAGGTTTATATAGCGATATGATATACGAGAAAAAGTCTCACAATTTAAGCTTTGTGTATTGGGTTAGGTAAACAACCCTGATCTTTCTAAGGAATTGGAAATATAGCTTTTTCAATCAAGTAACTCAATCCAAATTTTTAAAAGCCTCGTTTGACAAGAATTTTGTTCTACAGGCGCGAGAATATTTTAAATCTAAAGGTATTTTAGAAAAGTTAAGCTGCTATTAAATAGTTTCCAATGAAAGCGAGAAAAACGGACAATAGTCAAATGCTTGCCATCTGATGTGATTACACTCAGGGCCGGCCCGAGCTACGGGCGAGCCCGGCGGGTGCCCGGGGCGCCCAAGTTTTGGGAGCGCTATCCCGATCATTTATCTATGCATTACCTGCATGCAGGCCCGGACATAGATACCCAGGGCCCCTAGGTAGTTAATAGAGTCGGGGCTCCCTTTTTGGTAATTTAGCAAAAAACAAACTTTACTTTTATTTTTTATTTATTTAACGTACTTTGACTTTAGAAAATAGACAAGCAGACTTAGAAATGAAATAGACAAGTACCAACTATACTTTTTTACACATTATAATTTTTACATTTAAATATAATTACAAGATTACATTGCCACGCGACGAACTTTCTTCTCTGCGATGCAAAACAAACAAAGAACACAAACAGTGTTGCCACTTGACTTGTTAAAAAATTAACTATGGTCAATTATTTTCTATTTCGTTCGGAAAAATTGACATTATTTCCCGTGTCCTGTGTCCTCAATGTGTACCATTTCGGCCCCTGGTCGGGGCCCCCGCCAAGGTTGGGGCCCTAGGCAGCTGCCTAGTTTGCCTAGGCAGAAGTTCGCCGCTGCGTGCATGCGAATAAATATTGGATATCAATTTATATCGAGGAGCAGGCTAGAATCTTGATGGCATTCCTTTTAATTTTTCATTATCAATAATCTTTATAGGGCGACGAATAATTTAACATGTGGAGTGCTATATCACCCGGGGCGCCAAATTCAACGGGCCGCCTCTGATTACGCTACATAATTCAATCCATGGATCAAGGAGTGATGGCCATAACACAAAAGCGCTATCAAGAAAGTCTTCACCAGGAGTACGTGGATGAAGCCAACAAATATAAAAGGTTCTGGAAGATGCTGCCCCTGTTAGACGCAATATATGATATGTCAGTGGCATTGTAAAGCCGTCGTTGAAAAAGTTTTCCTGAGAATGAATACAAAAACTTGCTTGGATTTCAAAGAGAAAGCATTTGCCAGTTTAGCCACCACTCAAGGTTGTGAGAGAGATGAAAAATAAAAAACAAAGAATGTTGGGAAGTTGGTTATACTGACATAGGTTATGAGCTGTTGACACTCAGTAAAATCGATAGACAAGAGCAAGAATAGAAAGCGGAAGCAGAGGAAAGAAAGTTCGAAGTAACAGAATTAATTCAGGAAAAACGCGTCAGTTCTGCATCTACCCTTGAATGGATTGCAGATTAATTATTTGGAACCGCAAGACAATATGCAACTGGTGTTACATACCACTTTAAGGAAATTCACTGCAAAAGACATTGATAAAAATTAACTTTTATGTGTTTTTTTATGATTGTAACTATACTCATATATGATTTTATTTTAGTACTAATATAATTCCCGTAAAGACGACAGGTGGGCATAAATGAAGTGTTAAATTAAAGTCAAAATAGCTCAAGATGAAAACTTTCGCTAAGCGTACTTAGAAATTCCCTTAAACCAGTTCTAAGAAAAAAACGACCATGTCCTCTGTCCAGAGGTGTTTTCTTCTACCCGACAACGCCCGTCCTCGTACGGTTAATCTGATTGTGAATGAATTGGGGCAGGACGTTCTTTCCCATCCTTCTTATAGCCCTGATTTATCATCCAGTGAATTCCATTTGTTTGTGCCAATGAAGGAGCACTTAGGGGGAAAGAAATTCAGTTCGAATGACGAAGTAAGAAATCCAGTCAACACCGTTCGTATATTAAGATTATAAAAAGTAAAAATTATAAAAGCTTTAATGATAAACGTATATGTCCTCATTTTATATGTTTGGAGGATTATCTGTTTTATATCGATTATCCGCACAACCTCTCCTCTCCATTGTCTCGAATAACCGCGAGTTTTCTCTATATCAATGGCGTAACTACAATGGCGCAGAGAGTGCAACCGCACTCGAGCCCAAGTCAACCAAGTCTATGACAAATGTTGGAGCAGTGTATGCTGTCCTTTCAATGGTTAATCGGAGTAATTTGATAAGTGAATAAAACTTGTTTAGGGGATATTTTTGTGTTCTTCATCTTTATGGGACCCTTTGCTCTATTTCACGTCCGGTGTCACTCGTTCCTAGTTAAGCTCTTTATGAATTATAAAATAAAAATAACTGTACGATGGGTTTCCGTTTCAGAAGATATGCAGGTTTTAAAATAGTTGAATTACTTCCGCTGTAAATTCACCCTTAATTTACTACAATAGGAAACTTATCACCTTAGAATGTAAAGATTAAAAGCGAATTGCAACGCCAGCCATATTAATATGCAAATTTATGGGCAAAATAAAATAAGTAAACTAAAACATTAAGTTACTAGCATAATCATTTTTATTTCAATTTTAAAACTGTATTTTATTTATTTAAAGAAATGTACAACTGAATTTCTTTAGCAGTACAATTTTAAGCGTTCATGTAGAAAAAGCAAAGATTTAAAATAAAATTTTTAAAAGACACTCACTTCGGTTATCTAATTAAGATGCTGTAGGCTTAAAATTTTTTAAATATTTTTCCCAAAAGTAAAGTTAATAAGAAATGACTTCCTGGAAAAACATACCGCTCTCTGTTATCAGAAGGGATTACTGCAGATTTAAAGCATCCACTTCCTTAGACATAAAATATTCTCCAGGTTATCAAATAAGGCATTTCACATCATGCAATGTCTAGAACTTCCATCAAAGCATTCCTTATTCTTTTTATCATACGGCGCGGTTCATTTGAGGGCATTAACAGCTCGTCCAGCAGTCGCTATAACTATTCATTCCCTCAATCCGAAGGGACAACGCAGCACGATTAAAGTACTCAGCGGGTAGCATGCACCAGCTGCTTATTCTTTATGCAGTAAATGACCCGAGAGACCCAGGGCCTTCGGATTGGTTGGATGAACTATTAATGGAGCCAGTTTATCGCTCCTCGAGGGATGCAGCAAGGCAGAGCGGGCGAGAAGAGAGCGAAGGCACGGGGGCAGGATAGCGGAGTTAAGCAGAGCAAATTGCTGCTAGGGTCGCGAGCCTCGCTGATAAGTAAGCGGCGGAAGAGAGCAAGATTCTATCTTCTACCTACATCTTTGAAAAGTATGAGTCATTTTCGTCGCTACAAAATATTCCAAGCAATGTTGTCATGCGAAATAACTGAAGCAATTTAAACGCATTATAATTTAAATTTCTTCAAAATTAGGTTGGGTTAAAAATTGAAAGCTGATTTTCTCCGAATACGAAGCTGATTCGAATAATAGGAGATTCATATTCAAGATGTCATGGGAGCATCTCGGACATTTTTTTCTTATTATCAGGAGATTGCATACAACGGAAGAGCATTAAAAAAACTTCAGACTCCCGTATAAAACTAGTAATGGAGAGTATCTTACTTAATAAAAAGCGCAATAATTAGCGTTGTTATCCTGCTAGTTAATTTATAATAAATAGATTTAAAATGTAATTGCCACGGAAATTCAAGGGGAGGATGTAAGTAAAGCGTAGGGTCATCAATAAAAATCATTCCCAAAGCTGTACTATAAGTGACAAGCGTAATTCGCTCTTGAGATGTTGTATCAAAGCCATTGTGAGAAGTGGCCTGAAAGGTTGTTAGGTTGTTACATAAATAAGATGGATACGAATGAATTTTTACACAGAGAAATTTTCATTCAAGGGTATTGTAAAATAATAGTCAGCTAATTAAAAAACAAATAAATAAGATAAAATGCGTGAAAAATTAGTCATTACTAAAATCTGTACCATAATTTTCTTAGTAAATCAGAAATGTATGAAAATCAGGTATTACTAATATCGGTTTGAAATTGAGATTTTAAAAAACCTGCATAAAATCGATCACCTGTTACATGAGTAAATTGAGCTTATCTTAATTTTTTATAGGGATCTACCACAACATAGTCGGTCACCAGAGCCTCGCTTGCAAGTGGCATTAAAGTGGGAATATGCACTAAATATTTCAGCTTTCCATCATTAATACCTTCTGAGATATTAGAAAACATTTTAATGGGACTCTATCCGACCCTGTACATTTTTCAAAACTCAAATCAAAAGAAAAACAAATGGCATCAATACAGAAATCAATACAACTAGTTTCGGCTCTCTGACATTTACGGTTTCGTTACAATTACAATTTAAGCAAGTGCACAGACAGACGGACGGACAGGCGCCATAGTGAAACTATAAGCGCATTTAAAAAACTCCAAAAAATAAGCTTTAATATTTAATATGCCAAAAAATAGCCCTAATATAACATGAAGTACTTTTCTCAGAACCCCAGGGGAAAATATGCAGCCCTCTGACTGCCGGTCAGAAGGGCATTTTCTGTATGTAATAGAAGTAAATTCCGAGATAGAGGCCATAACGACAAGGATAATGCCTATCAGATCAAACTAGTTTTCTTCAGACTGAGATAATAGCTTTATGAATTTTTGGATTGCTGACCCCTGGAACTATCAAATGCATACTGTGGAGCAGTGGAGTAACGGAAAATGTGTGGGCTCCCCCGCCAAAACAACTGAAATCCTGGAAAAAAATTTAAGGGCCTCAGGAAAAAAATGAGCACCCCGACGCGGGGGTTGAGGGGGTGTCCGCTACGCCACTACTGTGGAGTGATGATTCTCAAAAACAGACAACGAATAGCTTATATAACAGGAGTGGCCAAACCTACTTACCCTCGGAGCCGCATACGATGATTTCCGGAAGTTCGCGAGCCGCATGACATTCTGCGCTCATAAATTTACGAACAGTAAAAAATAACCTGTATCCGAAGCAATTCCGATATAATGCATGTCCATTAGGCATCCCAAACACGTCTCGAGTCACACTACGTCATTGTACCCTGTAGAGAAAAACGTTGACACACCTATTCATGGAAATTTAAAAGAGCCGCATGCAGCTCGCGAGCCGCGGTTTGGCCACGTCTGTTATATAACTTACCCACGACACAAATTTCGATGTTCTCTAGGAAAAGAAACTTTTATTTAAAAATAAATATTGGATAGCAAAAAATTATTTGCTGCTCCAGACATAGTTGCCAATTTAGCGATTTTGTCCCTAGATTCAGCGACTTTTTACTTCGTTTAGCGACTTTTTTTTTGTTTTAGCGACATCTCGCTAACTAAGCGATTTCCACTGAATCTAGCGAAAAATTTAGCTATTCCTTATATTAGTGCAAATACATACGATATTAACCAGAAAAATGAATTACTCTTATGAAACTTAACACATACCAAATGTAGAATAAATTGCAGTTGTTTGTTATTATATATTATCAACGAATCAGGCATAATCTTGAAAACTATGACATTTATATTTAAAGTATATTATATCTTGATCTGTAGTGTTTGTTCTGCAAATCTTTATTCAAACTACATATTTACATTTTGTGGTTTGAATGTTGAATCATCATGATAATTAACATACAATTTATTTACAAACATGCGCAACAAAATAAAATGTCCATATTTATGTACTCTCGGTAGGCAGGCGTAGGGACACCCCTTAGCAACCTTGTATGTACTTTTCTCGGAACATCGATCTTCGTGGATATCCAAGCACATTTGAACTCTTATACATTTATAGTTGAAACTTTGTGAAAATTCTGCGTTCAGTCCGTCATAGTATTTCACTCCGAGTGCTAGCCACGAATGTTGTCTTAAGTGAAAAAGCACCTTTTGTATGTGTATATCTGAGCAATTGGTTGCTGAACATTTTGAAATTAGATATCCTGGTCTCTTCAGTTTTTAAATTTGTTTTTAAAATATTTTAAGTTTTTTACCCTTACTATAAATAAATTTTGTTTTTTTGTTATTTTTGAAGCCAATTTTAGGAGAGGTTCAAGCAGTCAATAAGAAATTTGAAGCCTCTTTGAATGATCCCACCAAGTTACTAAATGATCTGGTACATTTAGATGATTCCCTTTGCTCGAAGATTCAGAAAGTACTGATACCCTAAATCCACTAAATTCACATAAATATTTAGGATATGAATTTGAAAAGGAAACATCCGAATGCAAATTTTCTGATGAGATAAACCGTCAGATTCGTGAAAGGTGTAATAATTTCCTAGTTTTACTTAAAAAAGAAATTAAAAAAAGATTACCAGAAAATGTTCGTACTTTGCAGTTAATGTCTTATTTGAGTGCGAGTAAATGTCTTCAACCTATGAAACCAGAAATACTTAATCTAGCAAAAATGTTTGTAAAAGATGCATCGATTCTGACTCGTATTGATTTTCAGTGGAAAAAACTACACACGATCATGTGGACAGAAATTTCAGATACGTGTAAATTTTGGCCAGAAATAGCTAGCTATCGAGACTCAACCGGTGAAAATCCTTTTGAGGATATTTCAAATGTAGCTTTAACTGTACTGACCCTACCCCACTCAAATGCTGATGTGGAACGTCTATTTAGTGTCATGAATATTGTAAAATCAAAACTACGAAATAGAATGAGTATTAAAACATTAAAAGCTATTTTGTGCATTAGGTACGGTTTGAGAAGGCATGAGAAATGTTGTTACAATTACGAACTGCCCGAAAGCGTTATAAACAAATTTGGATCCACTGAAACATATGTTGATACAGTCAAAGACAAAGATAAAAGTGATCAGACAATTGAGGAAGACGTACTTGAAACAGGCTTGTCTTTTTTCGAAGAATTACTGTAGAGTGGCTTCCAACTAACTTTACATATTTGACCTATATATAAATGAAAATTTTATTAATAAAAGACTTCAAAAAACTACATTATTTATTTTATTTGTAAAATATTATCTTTATTAATATTATATTCATAAAAACGAAGGTAAGTGTATTATATAGATAAAATAATCATTATTTTGAAATATTTAAGCACTTTTAATTTTTAACTACTTTTTTAGCGATATTTTTTGAGTTTAGCGACTTTTTAGCTACTTTTCAGGGTAAATTTAGCGACATGTTCAAAATAATTTTGGCAACTCTGGCTCCAGAGACTCATGGAGGAAAATAAATATAATGCAGAGAATGGGTAGGCGTGGAAAACCTTCAAAAGAAGATAATTTTACGAAGAATGTCTATAACTCGACACCCGGTGCTATCTCGGAGATCATCGTTCGACACGGAAAAGAAACTCTCTGCACAAGTACAACGATGCTTATCATTAAATTACAGAAAAATGGTAGAAATCTGTAAAAAAAATCCCAACTACAAAATCTCTCGTAAATTTAACCGAAACTGCATAAAGATTCCTTAGATCCAATATTAGGATATTTACATAGTATTATTTCATAAGTTTGGTTATTTACAATATGTACTTATACTTGTTGCCTTAAAAATGGTGTACAAAACGAAGCATATGGGGCTCTAAAGATGATTTCGTGAGAATTGTTGATGCTGGACAGTTTAAAAGTAAATTTAATTTTAAAATTACGAACCAGCTCGTAAAAATATTAAAGAAAACAATGTTTCAGATGGAGGGCCTACTATACATAAGGATATTTCAGAATTCAAATAACTCATAAAATACTATATCCCTAATGACTAATTCATAAAACTTGGATTAGAAACAGAATGGTACCTATTAAAGCTAAGGCTTTTCTTTAAATAAGAGAAAGGAATGGCTTCTTAACCAGTAGAATATTTTTTCGATTGTTACATTCGAAAGACTAAGATGTGACTGCACTTTTCAATTTCGTCAAGGATCATAATTTATGGAACCCTGCTTAATCGGGTCCTCTTCAAATTCCAATTTTCGGTTACTAGATTGAAAAATATTTTTCCCATAATAAACCGTACCTTGATTCAGTACTCGAAATGGAAACTACTACGAAATGCAACGCTTTGTTCTGATAGTGGAACCGAGGGCGGTGGACAGGAAATTCGCATTTCGAAATAGCCGAAAATCATGACAGAGGGTCTGTGTGTGTGTGCGCTCTGCTCGAACAGTTTCCAGTGGGTGTTAATAGCTGGCAATATTCCGCGCAATCTTTGCGTTGGTGCTGCTAGTATTGAATAATATCGAGTTCATTTATGATCTAGCTAGCTTTCCGGGACGGAATTACAAAATGTCTGACGAGATGGAACGACATTACCGACGCGCGTGACGAACCGGAACGGCGTTTCGGCCCATTCCACTCATAGCCTTAATTTAAATATTGAATGGATTATTGCTATTCCTTAAGAATCCGGTAATTGCCTATTTTCGAATATTTCGACTCAGAAAACATTTTTATCACAAAAACCTAATTCAGGTCTATCGTTGGTATCGAGGATCATGCTATAACTTATGAGAACATAATAATAACCATTTAAACAAATGAAATAATTTTTTTAATGCTGAAAATAAAGTAGTGTTGATTTTACTCTTTTAAATGCCACTTGCATAATTTTATTTTTAATCAACCCATTCCATATCACTATGCTGCTCGATATAATGATTTGATCGTTTAAAGTTAAAAGGAAAACTTCCTATTTTCAGCCAAAAAGATAATTTCATAATATTTTGCCTTTAGAATAGGACGAACGAGACCCCTGTTTCTTGAAGGGGTATCAAAAATTTTCAAAGCTTACTTGTTCAAATAAAGCCCTGAAAAATAAACAGAAAACAACGTCGTAAACACGAAATAAATATTTTATTTTGTCATCGTAGTTTATTTGTATTACAACATCACCAAGCAAATAAAAATAATTCAAATCCCTCTCCCAGTCTTCCCTCCCTATCAGTACGTCAAAACAATGTCAGTGTAATAAAATATCAGTTTGAAACGAAGAACAACATATTGTGTTTTTCTCTGAGTGTCTACTTCAAGCTAATTAGATAACCTGAAAAACACAATTACAAATCAAAGTAAATATTTAACTTGGATTTGATTTATTTCACTGCAATATGACAGCATATATTTCGGTTTGAGTTTATCCATCGATTAAAAACCTACATTATAAAAAAATTAGCTTTGCAACACTTTTAATAATGACAGATAATCTAACTTAATATTACATACGAGTTGTTGGTGCTTGCATACTGCATGCGCTTAAAAAATCACCATATACCAAGATCTAAACTAGTAAATAAACCAACGTGACAGCATTTGAACTATATAGAGTCCATTCAAATAAGAAAATAGTTTTCATTTTCCCAGAAATTAAGGCATCTATCCGGAATTTATAAATTCTCTGGCAACTGGCTCGCGTCCAAGTTTTCAAATTTCATGGCTCAGATCGCCTATATGTTACACTAAATTTTATGTAAATATTAGGATATATTGTGTGTTATGATTATGGTGTCATCATCCGTGCCTTTTAGTACGTATCTGGATAAAAAAATAATTTAAAGTTATCACGTTATCATATGTATATGTTGGCTGTATATGTATACGTTGGCTGAAGTGAAATGGATTATAATCCAGTCTAAGCATTAAAGCAATGCTCTTAAAGTATGGAAAATCAATTCCCATTGAAAGGCATTGGAGTCGTTGTTATGGTAGCTAATATCTTTTATTGTTGCAGACCGAAAAAAATTCATAATTTTATGATTAAATTCAAATTTTTATGCAAATTCATCATGGATTTGAATTTTTTATTCAAGAAAAATAAATTGCATTATTTTTCCAAAGTACAGCGCATGTCCCGACTTTGTATCTTAATTATAAATAATTTAATAAAGCAATTTTATATAACTCCGCACAGTTTTTAATGCTTTTCTTATGGGTATTTAAAATTGGACTTTGGGGTCAAAAACACCCCCTTAAATATAACTTTTTCTAGAATTTCGGATTTTTTCCAGGGTTTGTACACAATGACCTATCTTCCTTCCAAATTTCAGCTCTGTAGCTTTTCTAGAAGTACCTTAGGTTTTATATGATATCTATACTATATTGACGCTTCTTATGATGTCATTAACATAATTATATATCAGGAGGATACTAATGTCCTGCCCAAACTACAAGAGCTAGAGCGCTGAGAGTTTCAGCGTTTGTAGAGGTCACGGATAAATCACCATAAAAAATGGGATCTCTCACAGTAACATGGGCTCGACTCCAGAAAATCCGAAGTTTTCGTTTTTCCCCATAGGAAAAGCATTGCGCCACTTTTGTAAATTAATCTCGGGCAATTGCCGATAAGCTGGAGATAAGAGATTTTGAGAGTTGCTAGATGGCCGCATACCGTCCGGTCACGGGCCGCAATTAGAGTCCTGGGTTCGACTTCAGATACCCCGGAAAATCTCCCATAAGTTAGCATGGGGAAAAGGTATTCCAGTGTGTCGACCAAACTAAGAGAAATAGGGAGCTGCAATTTTGCTCACACCCAACCAGAAAAACCGAAAATTTCAAAATTGTTAATTTTTAGGTGTTTTTTACCCCATTTATACATTAAAGTTTAATAATTTTTATCTTGGAAACTATAAGTCGTAGGTACGAGGTTTTGCAAACATTTTGTAGCAAATTCTATTTAGAAAAATTGAAAATCTAGAAAAAGTTCAGCAATGCGGCCGCTAAAAGTTCGAAAATGCTGAAATTTTTTAAAGGTAGACTTTGTAAAAAAAAAACTAAATAGGGATTATAGAAGTTTTGATATTTTAATTTTTTTGGCTGTTAAAAATTCTTAAAATTTAAACAAATAGATAAATGATTATGTATGTACCTACTATGTGGCAAGCTAGGGAGCTGAAATTTTTAAGCAATTTAGATCTTAGTGCAAATGCACAAATAAACATTTTAATATCTCCATTAAGTTGTTATTGCGGCCTTCAAAAATATTTTAAAATTTAAACAATTACAAATATTATTTCACTTCTAGATGTGCTATAACTATAAAATATGGCAGAAATGTGTGGCATTAGTGCCCCACAATGGAAAAAGTATAATATTCTTAAAATTGCAAATTTTAGGGACTGTTTCCCTCCAATATTGTTCCATAAGTAAAGAAAGAAAATCAGTGCAAGCGTGAAATCTTTTGAATTAAAAAAATATTTTTAATAATGAAATGTCTCTCTGAAAAATTAATGTATTTTTCAAGGTGAGATGAAATGCTTGCAGGATGCAGGCACCTTCTACTAGTATCCTATATCCTATATATGTAAGAAGCAGCTATTTATAATGATATTTCAAGTAATGAAAGAAACCTCCAATGACGGATACAAGTCTAGAGTGGCCAGACGTACCCCATTGTGGGGTACAATATCCCATTTATTGAATCAATTTTTAGGAATACCCCTTTCCAATAACCTCAGTTGGGGTACCCACAATACCCTAATTCTGTTTTGAAGCATTAATTTGTTAAAAGCACCGCATAAATAACCGCATTCGGCCAAGGTAAATAGAATAAACAGGTAGTGTCGATTTACAGTATTAGGGTATTTGTAAATGTCACAGAAGTTAGAGGATAATATTTCGTTCATGCATAAGATAAGATTCAAAGTTATATATGTAGTGGTAAGTTGTTTGAAAGTTGAAAAGTGAGGTTAAAATTGAGTTAATTTTGCGAATCTTTAGTGATGCAATAGTTACGCAAAATCAGAGGATAAAATGTACCAAGATTATCTTTATTATGTTTAGCTGCTTTAAATTAACGTTGAAAATAATTCTAACCTTTAATACGTCAGTACCAAAAATGTTGAGATATCTGCTAAAACGACGAAAACATTAAATTCATTTTTCATGCCATCGGTATCATCATCATTTTCTAACATAGAGAAAAAGACGGCTGCTGCAGAGATTACATTTTTGTACCATAAATAATCTGTGGTTACAGTTATTACCGATTTAAAAGATAACATCCGCTCTCAATTGCAAAAGACTGGTCAAATAAAGGAAACATTAAAATGTTTCCTTTAATTTGTCGATATTTTTCAATAACTAGTGAAGGTGTGCAAACAAAACTCTTGAGTTGTTTTAACGGTCAATCTGAAACGTTAAAAGATATTTCATTCTGCTTAGTTCAGAAGATAAAGGAGTTGAATTTAAATTCTGAAAACATTATCAGTTATTGTGGTGACAATGCTGGCGTTAATTTTCGTGTACACCAAAGCGTGTTCGTTGAACTCAAAAAATTTAATAGACATGGGAACTTTTCCATGCTGGGTGGCCAGACGTACCCCATTTATTGAATCAATTTTTTGAAAAACCTCTTTTCGTCTTATTTGCGTACCCCAATTCCAAATTTGTGCTCTGGTCACCCTATACAAGCCTATTTTATTTATTTTTATCTTATCTCTCCAAAAGACCACGGAAATTATCCGCTAAAGTTTTCCAGTGTCATTTTATTGAAAACTTCGTCAAAAAATGAAAACTACAACTCTTCATCGATCGAATAATATCAATATCCAATCTTGAAGGCGAAAACATTTTCATAGCATTGGATAATTGCATTTTTTCAATTTTTGTTTATCCAAAAGGTGATCTCGATTATTCTTTTTTAAATTACAGGATCATCAGTTAAAAAGTTTCAAGTTCCAGATTTTGCGAAATAACAATATAAATCAAGTATCTAAGAAGTTATTTTTGTTGGTAAATAAGGAAGTCAAGTCTAAAATTTTAAAGTAAATGATATTTTCACTCTATAATTATAAAATATTGCTGATTGATGTATTTTGGCTCTTCAGATTTTTCTATTAGGTTAGGTTCTGATATTTCCAATGCACTTCCACTAACATAAACAAGCAATAAGAAATCTGGTGTAGTCAACGACAGAAAACAATATCGCCAACAGTATGTTCTCTTCAATTATCTGGCAATTGTCCCTTTTATGACTGCGCTTTTAGTCTAGCCATTCAATCTCCACGAGAATGGAGAATTTTTTATTCAAATCCGATAATAATTGATTCCTTTTGGAAGGAGTCTCTCTTGCTTCAAAACACCATTGAGGCAACAATGGAAGGGGCGTGACTCCACACTCCATTCCGCTCTTTACGCGATTGCTTTGGGAGAACGCGTGTCCTATTCCATTCTGAGTGAAGACGGAAGAGAAACCCGCTCGACGCAGCATTTACATTAACTATAACTGAACTTGTAATATCAGGATCGAAACAGAAACAAATAGTTCTGGAAAGAACTACTCCGCCTACTTTCCTTTCAATACAATTTTAATATATAAATACCACCTTCAAAATTAACAAATTTTCGTGTTAGCAGTAATTTTTATTTTTAAGTGCATCGACGGGTAAGGTCATTTCGCACCGTTGAATATTCTATTCAGAAAAAAAAAACAAAAAAAAATTCTCTCACCAAAGATTCCGTAAGAATTACATACACAAGAAGAATACCAAAGATGCCGTAAGAATTGCACAAGAAGAAACGTGGTTTTTAAAAATAAGGACAAACCAACCAAGAAATACGTTAAGGAAAACGATGAAAAAACAAAAGGGAACAAACCAATTCAAGACCAACAAAAACCAAAATCAAAATTATCTCACCAAATATTCCGTAATAATTGCACAAGAAGAAGCCAGTTTTGTTTACAGAGTCGGTATGGTTACTGACAACAATATGTAGTATTCATATTTTTCGCCGTGATTCTGATAGGTATGAATCGACCTAAGGGTTAGTTCAGAGAATCCAATTACCGGCAGGAAAAAAATGCCTTCTATATACTCAGCCGTTCAGCGATTACATCCAAAATTCATTTACGTGCAAATAATCAATGGATAGGGCGATAGGAAGGCTCCTTCAAGAATTTGGCATTCTGGACAGCCGCCCAGCTTGCCAATACCTCAAACCGATCCTATTTGTTATCACCAACCTATGCAAGGACATTTCAACCGAATATGCGACAGATGCGGTCAGCGACATTTGCGGTCAAGGGAAAATCTATGACATTTGCGGTCAACTGTTTTGAAAGATGGTTTCCAAGGTATTTATTGTTTTTGAAGCGATGACAAATGCGGTCATTGTTTTCATGAAGTCGGTGTTGTCGCGATGTTGTCCACGCGCGCATATTTAGTGGTCACCCATCATTGTTCTAGCCATGGGCAATGCTGCTTAACTGTTATACCAGCTTTCGGCGAGACTGTTGTAAATTTTTCTTAAAGTTAGCTATTAATTGCGATTTAAAAAGAGAGCACACATTATTACAATATTACAGTGTATTAGGAATTTCAGGAACACAACCCAACCCAATTATAGTAAAACTTCTGAATTTGTAAATAGTTATGACAATGAAAAAACTTCTGATTTTAAACAAGCAATTTATCAATCTATGGTACATCTGACCGCAAATGTCAGTGGCACCCCCTCCCACTTTTCAGTATATTTTGTTTATTTACATCTCTTGACCGCAAATGTCGTTGGCCGCAAATGTCGTTGACCGCAACTGTCGCGATACCATTTCAACCATAGGTTGAAGTTTTACCGAGAATCGTTACCAATTTTGTCATAATTTTCACATTGATAATAATCGGTGGTGGATCCTGGGGAGCATGGGACAATCGTCTGTCTATTGAATGATCCCATTATCCATTGCTCTTAAACCAATTCAGAACAAAATTTCTCAATTTGGAATAAAAGATTAGTTCCTTGGAACAAGACCTTGAAAGCGGATGATACATATGAAAGGTCATCGAAAAGATGGATTCATGTGGAAAGCGATGGGGGGATCGTCCCCAGCCCCTTTCGCAAATTTTCTGGATCCGTCCCTAATAGAAACCAAATTCCTATAGAGCATGCACGAACAGTTAAAAATCAAGTGAAAGTAATCAGTAATAAACCTATTGTTGAACATAAATTTGAATTTACTTGACAGAGAAAAGCTTTAACCTAAATGGCGTCCATTTCGTACCCTTATACCCTATGCCAGCGGTTCTCAACCTTTTTGCATCTAGCGTCCCACCAACCATTTTGTCAAATAAACCCGGGTCCTACCATAATAAAAACAAACCCCCCTCTTTCCCAAAGACTGACTTATTGCATTAAACGCTTTAACGGAAATTATTAAGGATCTTAAATATTACAGTAATTTTGTTGAGAAAAGATTTTAAAATAATTATCCGCGGCCCACCATGAGAGAAACATAGTCCTATGCGATACAATCATAGTTTTGTGGATTAACTGGAACAATGATAATCAAAGAAAATGTTAGTATCAAGATTATTTGTCAGTAAAGAATGAATAGATCCCAGTAAGGACTTAAAGGACACAAAACGGAATGATGGACCAATAAAATAGATCCGGAGGTATATAAAGGCAAAGGTTTACAAAGAGGCTAAAACCTCGAACCCGAATGCTCGCTTCCGGGTGCAACGGCTTCGCGTCCCGCGATAAAATAAGCGTCGCGACCAAGTTCAGAGATACAGACCCACGGGCTTCCAATACCAGAAGGCCCCGCGGTCGCAAGGCTCGTCCCGTTGGGCGTCGAAGGCAAGATCAGAGGACGCCGCGGCTCGATTCGTTTACGGCTCTGGTTCTTAATCTGTGAGACGCGCCCCCGTAGGGGGTCGTGTGTGGACTCGAGTGGGGGGCGCGAAGAAATTTGGGCCAAAATCAGTAGTTTGTATTTTGTAACTCAAATATATTTTCTCTATATTTCACGTTTGTACTATTCAATGTAAAATTAGGCATTGCGCTCGTTTAAATGAATATATAAATAAATAATTACTAATAATTCTTTGATAAAAACCCTTACAAACATCAAAATTTCTGGGGAAGGGAGAGGACGTGGGAATTTAGAAGATCAGAAGGGGTGCGGGAGGCGAAAAAGGTTAAGAACCAAGGGATTACGGAATAACGCCCCCTCCCCCATGCAGTTCCTAACTCTGCGGTGCAAACGATCGTTTTCTAAGGGAGGACGTATACCTCCGCGAATGCGTCCCTTTCCTTATTCCTCCTTCACTCCCCACCAATCAGAGCATGGAGGGCCGATACCGCGATCGCCTTGAATGGACGCCACACGCCACGCATATGGTAGCTAAGGAGACACCGCCTGCTGCCTATTCCACTTGCGCTCCACGAACGAGTTCACGGAGACGATCGGGAGTAATGCGAGCATATTAACATGTAGCAGTGAGGGAGCTTTACAGAGGACAGGGAGCCACTCTCGCTCACTCCAAAAAGAATTCGCTTATGTTGGCTGACGTATCGGTGGGAAATGTTCCGACTATGATCAACTTCGAGCCAAATTGCATATTCTTCAGATTTGGGACGGGAAACTTATCTAAATCAATTCGCTAAATTGAATTTAACTAATTGCTGGCATAAAAATTCGATGTGAAAAGAATAATTCGTTCTAACCAAATGCTGTAAAACTTTGCAAAGATGATTATGATATTTTTCATTTTCTTATTATATAAAGTATCGCTGATTAGAATAAAAACTGTCCAGTGTCCACAACACATACCCCGATGTAGATTTTAATTTTTAATCCATCTAAAATATTTTCACTGCCACCAAAAATTGAAACAAATTTTTTAAAATATGGAAAGAGAAAAATATCCTACAAAACCTGATGAAATCATAAGGAAATTCAGTTTTTACACACATTACCTTCCAACCACTTATCGACGCTGAGTGGCATCTAAATCGATTTTTTCTTTCCTTCGAGACGGATTCTTATTTCGTTTAAAGTAACGTGGTTACAATTAAAAAGGCATTCGTTGCTATCACTACCATTGCCAAAAGAAGGAAATACGAAAAATAGCAAGCAAAACGTTTCACGTTATAAGCGAAAAAACCTACGCTTAGGAAGATTTGTAAAAGGTCTGATCTGGAATTTTCTTTCTCGGAAAGAGAATTCTAGGCTTTTCTTTTCTTACATACGTACAAGGGGTTTACAACCTGGCGCTTACGAACACCGTTGTGCTCTTTGGCAGCTTGATTATGCTCTTCAGCGGTCTGGTTGCGCTTATCTGCGAAGTATAAATCACGTTTCCTAACGTCATTAATTTTTCTAAACGTATATAAGAACATTACTAATAACATTGACGTTGGTTTGCTTTTAGTATTTACGATCATTATTTTTTTCCGCAAAAGTATAGTGGTGCTCGCCCAATATTCTAGCGGAGCTCTCTTGAAATACCAGAATACAACTTGGTGCTCGCCACATGGAAACGGTTGGGAACCCATGTTCTATACATTTGATTGCTCAACCAATGCGAATATGAGGCTTAAAGATTTTGTTCTATTTTCACCACCTGTCGTTGCCAGTAAGCTAACACAACCGTCTTAATTATAACAACAATTCCGTAATATTGCGCTACTTGACAAGCTAAAGGCATTTATTTACGTTCATATCTTGTCCAAGGGAAGCACACGTCAACGTGCATTCTGTATCAGGCTAATCAGCACGAGGTAACTCATTCCCCTCACGCAGTTTTTTGACAATATACTCTGCTTGGAATTAAATGAACGCGAGCATGAGACTGCTTCAATTGGACAAGTACCCCATAGTCATTACATAGCATTACTTGGTTTTCTTCTACTTCCGCAATGCTCTTCGTTTCCACACTCACCGGTAGTCGCTGCGGCCCCAACGGATCCAGGCGCTCCAGGAGTCCCTCCTCCTTCCTCGTATTCATCGTAGTACTCTCCATAGTCGTACTCCGAGTAGTTGGGCGACCCGGCGTCGCCTCCCGTTTGCCTCTTGTTGTGCTGCCTCGGCCGTGCCGCACGGCCTGGTTGCAACACGGAAGCCGCGACGAGGAGCAGAAGGAAGAGAGCGCGGCTCCCCATGGCTATGGCCGCCCTCCGATCCTTGGACATCTGCCGCAGCCACCGTACTCGGGCAGTGGCCATCCGTGGGGGGTGGGGGAGATCGGGAGGGGAGGGGGGGTGCGGAGGTGGGGAAGGGGGCGAGGATGAAGGCGGAGGTCATCGTTTTGATGCGTGGGACCTATCTCTGGTGGTGATGCGGTCGACACATGTATGAGTCTGGACGGGCGCGGGTGTGGGGTGCGTGTATGTGCCGTCGAGTGGAAAAACAGCGGCGGCGGTGGGCGTCTCTGGAGAAGGCATTTCCTTCGCAGGCCAGTCAACCCTGAGGAGGCTGCGACGCCCCCGCTGACCCCGTTGGGGAGTGAGGAAGGCCCCGGGGGGGTTGCGCGAAGGAGGGGGAGGAAAAGTACGATGGGGTGGGTGAGTTTGGTATGGCCGGTGGGGGTGTTCGGGAGAGGGTTGGGGAAGAGCGGGAGGAAGCGATTGGGCGGGGTGGGGTGGGAGATGGGGAGGGGTCGAAGGCGATTGGGAGAAGGCGTGAGGCGATGGGAGGAGCGGTGGGGAGAAAGGGGAAGGAGCAGGAGATCGGAGTGGGAGGTTGGAGTAAGAGGGAGAGAGAGAGAAAGAGGACCTATTTGCCGTCGTCGAAACGCCGCTCGGATGGCCTCCGTCACTTGAAGCCGACCCGTGACCTCTTCTCGTTGCTGTATGCGACACCGAATATAACGAAAACATACTGATTCGATTTAATAAAGGCCCCAGGAAGAATTGGCCAGAGAATGCCAAAGGAATGTGCTTGTAAAACAGAAGCCAAAAGGTGTCCAACAACCCTATAAACGGAGGGCGTTTGCCAGGAGCGGTTATTGTGTTGTGCCTGTTAAAAGGCGAGATATCCAGCATGAATGATGGCAGCCTTGAAATATGTATTTCCGATATAAAGGGCGTTGAACAAGATAAACCATAAATCATTACGTTCTGTGATGTGTTACGTAATGAACTGCGATTCGGATTAGTAAAAGTTAGGAGAATGGCCAACGAATTTACGTTCTTCTCTAATAAAAAACTTAGAATAATGAGGTTATTTTTATGGCAATGATAACCAGCCTCGAAAAGACAGTCAATGAAATGAAAATTTTGAAAAAAGAAAACTCATTCATTTAAATACAAACATCGCAAAAATTATTTATTTGTAATACATTTAATGTGCTGATCAATAAAATCATTGAGTTTTGATTATATTTTAGAAGATATTTAGATATAATTATTTATAATATTTCTTTTGGGTGCTTCATAACTAAATACAAATTCGTAGGAAATGGAGTGGAAGCATTTGAATACATACTAATAGCACTGAAATAAAGAGCAACATATCCATTAAATGGATTATGTGTTTTCAAAATATCAATAACCACCTCAAAAGAAGTTTTATGCTCTTTCCATGGACTTTCCATCGAAAATTAGTCATCGTGAAACGATGTTATAAGCAAAGGAAGTTGATAGAAATAATTCAATATAATACAAGGTTATGGTAAATACTTGGATTTTAAATAATTAATTCAAAATTTCAAATAAAATGCTAAAGTCTCAATTTATAATATTTAAAATCAACTCTCCGCATTATATCTACAGAAACCGACTCTCGCACTTTAAACTCATTATATAAAGTCATTCATCCTATTCCTTTTATTTCTTATTATTTCTCCAAGTTCAGTTAGCCCGGTATTTTTTTAGTATCCTCGATTTTTTTCGAAGGCAGTTTTTCTGAGCGCCGAAAAAACATTAAGTTCAATTTGATAGGAACTCCTATTAAGACATATATTTACAGAGCTGTCCCAGCTCACCATTATAAATAATTTCAGTCAAACCACCATTTTATTTATCCAAATATATAATAGAAGGTAATCAATTGAAGATGTACATCAGTAATTTTCAAACTGCATGAACTTGATAAAAGAATCTATTTATTTTCCTAAGGTGGCGGACACACCAGAATAAATACTTTTAAATACAGTAGAAATTATGATCCCCGCGATTAACTTTGGAACATAATATATGAAAGTTGTTAACTGCCCTTTTTAAATAGCCATCTCTATTATAATACACAAGGTGAGGTGACTTTTGTCAAGCGCAGTTAGTTTTCAAAACCTACTGTAGAGGGTGTGGAGTAACAGTGGACTGCTACAAACTGACGGAACACCTTATAACTAACAGAAGTTGTGTTCAGCTTATAAATGTATATTATATTACACAAAATGAAATGTTGTTTTGTTTACAGAGTTTGTATGGTTGCCAATAACAGTATATAGTTAGTAATGTTAGTAAATAAACTTTTATATTCGCTTCGTTTAACAGTGTACACATTGAAGCTTCATTTACCTATCGGTAAGAATTAAAATCAGAATTCTTTTAATATATCGAAAAGTGCAGAAAGCTTCAATGTATACAACTAGCTATATTAATATCAGTTAGTATTTAAATGAAAGTCTTGCATTAGAATGTCAAATTAAGTTAATATAGAAGATGTATAAGTTTCATTGATTGCGGTAATTATATTTAATTTCGAATTAATTCCAATTAAAGTTACAATACAATCAATTTCATTGAATCTGAAAGAGAACATTATGATTTAACTCGAGAACCGAATGTACCATTATTTAACGTAAATAAGAGGCACGTAACGTGGGTAATGATGGAAAATGTGAGAGAGAATAATGAGTGATTGATTAATTAAATGTGATTAATAATTAAATTAATTATTGGAAGTCATTACTGGTTTTATGGCTGGAATCATTCGCTTTATTCCACGTGTAAAAATTGGCATAACAAATGATCCTGCAATTCCTTTTAACATGCATTGTAGACAATTTGAGATCAAACTGTCCTATGCCATGACAATAAATAAATCGCAAGGCCAAATCTTAGCCAAAGTTGGAATTTTTACACCTGAACCTTGGTTTACACATGGAAATATGCTGGGTATTCAAGAATTCGAAAAATAAATTGTATATAGAGAAATATTGCAAATTAAATAATAACACAATTGAAATAGACCCATAGTCAAAATGTATAATAGAAAATTCAAAAGTATACCATAAATAAAAAATCAAGACTAAGAAACTAAAAATAATTGCACTTCTTTTTTTCGCTTTTCATTCCAAAATTTTGCACGAGAAGTTCATCAATTAGTTTCTAAATGCTCAAATATGCAGAAGATACTAATTTTTCTGTAAATATCACCTTAAGAAAAAATTGAGTTATCGTTCTAGAAATGGGAGAGAGATAACAAACTTATCATCGAAATGCGAAAACCTCATCGCCTAAACAGTCCCGTTAATAGCTCTTTCCCGTCGATTTGACCAAGTAAGTTGTTTTGTCCCGTTTTTAACACTATCGCGGTTAAAAACCTTATTTCTCACATCTGACCGCGGAAATTGGCTCTAGAATTCTGGGATTCTCAGAAATGTGTTGCTCATTAAGCAAACAAAACATGCCATTCATAGTCTAAAGCTCTTGTTTCGTTGCAGCAATTAGTATCTAAGTTTGTGAAAGTTATTTAATATCGTATTTAAAAATACTTAATACTTTATCTCTTTAAAGCCTTTAGCTAAACGTCAATTTAAATTATAATTATAGCGGGGCAATACAGCAGTTCTTAACGTTTTGTATCTTACGCCCCACCAATCCCTTGGCCAAAATATCCCGGTTCCACTATGATACGTAGTAAAAACAAAATCCCATCTTTTCCACTTCTTGGAAAAGGAGGTTCTGTAGCTGGGCGTAAACTTGAAATATTATTATGTCACTGGACGCTTTATAGTTATTTTTGGAGACATTTTTATGATAAGATCTTTTATTCGATTAATTTTAATCAAAACTGCTTAAGCCATTTTTAAGGAAATCAATATTTTATGAAAATCGATAATCCCTCATCGAAAATTAATAGCGAAGCTCGTAAAGGAATAGAGAACAGATAGAGGTCATTGATAGAATGCATTCGTTCCCCGTTCAATTCGCGTCAGGTCTTCCTCTTAGAAGTTTATTGGGCCCTCTACTATTCCTAATATATGTAAATGATATTTTTCGGCGGTAGATAGTAAAATCAGACTTTTCGGAGATGACACCGTCATATATAAGAAGATACTCAGCCAAGATTACCATCAGTTGCTGCAGGAAGATTTAGATGCTATTTCCGCGTGGTTTAAGGAATGGAAAATTGAAATTAATTACAGCAAGTGTGCCGCAGTATCGTTCTGGAGAAGTAAGAATAGAGAAATAGGTTTCGAGTACGAACTCGAAACAAGGAATATTCAAGCAGCTGAACATGTAAAATATTTAGGAGTTACCATTTGTCGTGACCTTACGCGGGACATGCATATTCGTCGTGTTGCAGGTGCAGCTAACTGGGGTTCATAGGCAGAATAGTGCGGAATAGTACAGATAAAGTATGCGAAGCGTGTTATTTTTCACTAGTTAGACCACAAGCGGAATATGCCTCCATTATATGGAATCCGTATGAGAAGGGCCATATAATTACAAGTTGTAAGTTTGAAAGAGTACAGCGCGCTGTACTCTGTACGCTCTAATCTGGCTGCTCTCCGCTGCAGCGGAGAGCAGCCAGATTAGTTAAACAAAAGTAAGAACATATGAAAAGCGTCCCATCATTATTGAAGGACTTCAAATTGAGATATCTGGAAGACTGTAGAAAATGCTCAAGGTTAAGGGTCCTAGAAAATACAGAGCAGAATGTCTGGCAGAGGGTGTAGTAGGAATGATTGAGGCTCCAACGTACATAGATAGAAACGATCATGGCGATAAGATACGTGAGGTCGATCGTAGGACGGAACATTACAAAGGCTCATTCTTTCGGAGAAAAATACGAGACTATAACAGGAAAGACAAATCTGTGAGTAATAACTGTTAGGTAGGCCTCTGTGCAGTGCGTCCCCTGCCACCTACCAGATTGGTGAATTTCAGGGTAACATGTAGATATATTCATTTCATAAAGGCTTCTATTCAGAGTGATACCCTAGACCAGTGGAGCCCAACCTTTTTATATGGCGAGCCGCAGCGGTGGTTGCGAATCCATCGGCGGGTCACATAGGAAGTTGCCAATTCTTCGGCGGGCCGGATTAGGATTTAAATTGGAGGTTTCTATATATTCTGAGGTGCCATATAAGTGAAAATCAATTCTAAATAAGGTTTTAATAGTTGATATTAATACTAAAAGTTTTACTATAAAATTTTTACAAAAATGTATTAATTTGTGTATTAAATATTTCAGTTTTACTTTTTTATCGTAGCTTCGCGGGCCGTAGGTTGGCCACCACTTCCATAGACAAATACAAAATTTATACATATTTTGACAAATCATTCAGCCTATATAGTCGCACACAGACAGAATCGTAAAATCTCATCTTCCGAACTGTGGGGCTCCTACAAAATGTGTACTCATTATCTCGAAGTCTAAACTTTGTCAGCATCAAAATACTTTCTCTCTATACTTTGGATGCGAGAAAGTAAAAGAAATTTAAGTTAAACGCACAAAACAATTGCCGAAACTCAAATAGAAGCAAAATATTTTTCGGTAATATGCTGTTGAATGTGGACTAATACAGAATGTTTTCTTTTAATGTCATCAGCTAAAAATCTTTAATATGGAGATAAGCCCCTGCAAAAAGAAAAACAATTGACTAATATTTTATTCAGAAAAAAATATCGTGTTTTATTCTCGGTGATTTTACTTAAAATTCATCTATACATTGCGTGTATTGTGTGTGTACATATATATATATATATATATATATATATATATATATATATATATATATATATATATATATATATATATATAGTATATGACATTTAGTTACTCTCTCCGTCGTTGAGGAAGGGCTTATGCCCGAAAAGCTTACGTGCTTTTTGTGTTTTACGTGTGTCTCTTCGACACATTTCACTGCATTTTCTGTGTAGCAAAATAAGAATTGAGTCAAAAATCCAAGCATAACAAGCCCTTGTTGTCTGTCATGGATGAGTTCCTGAGGATCCACCACACTCTTCCTATAGATTATGTATCAAAATGACACAATGTCTCTCCAATAGCCATAAAGAGGTTAGAAAACCGGATGTGGATTACGGCTACCAAGCAACCATTGTAAGTAAAATGCGCATCTGGTTTTCTAACCTTTTTATAGCTTTAAAGAGACAACGTGTCGCTTTCATAACAGTATCGTATAATTTTCTTAAAGTTGTTTGACAGTGATGCGGGTTACTTTTTACTTTCTCCATACACGAAGTATAGGGAAGGTATTGTTTTCATGAAAAAAATCGAATTCTAGATTTCAACGGAAATACATGTTTCAAGGTTCTTTCAACACGTATTTGAGTATTTTCTTGATGATATGCGTGTGTGTGTGCGTGTCTGTGACCGGAATTTTGTGGGTGCTCTAAATCAAAAACTATTAATCAGATCTTCATGACATTTTAAATTTGACATTTTTTTAAAGGGAAAAGGACTGATTAGTTTTTTGGTAAAAATCGGTCAACCGGAAGTGGGTGTTTACACTTGTCATCCGTTTTTACTTACTCCATACGTAGTATAGGAGAAAGTATTGTTTTCATGAAAAAAATCGACTTCGAGATTTCAACAGAAATACACGTTTTGAGGTTTCCTGAACACGTTTTGACCATTTTCTCGATGGTGTCTGTGTATGTGACAGCTTTTTTGTGGGTGCTCTAACTCAAAAACTATTAATCAGGTCAACGCAAAATTTTATATTTAACATTTTTATGAAAGTCACAAGAACTGATTAGTATTTAGTAAAAATCGGTCAAACGAAAGTGGGATTTACTCTTGTCACATCCGTGATTTTGAAATATTTGATAAATGTACAAATTTATTGGAAAGTAGTAGGGAATTTAATTTTCTACAACCTTTGTTTGAAAAATTTTCCCATATAATGCATTGTTTAAGAGATATTTTATATTTTTAGCTACCACACCACCTACTAGCGAGTATTGTAAACAATTTACGCTTAGTTACGTCTTAGTGACGGTCCTTTTTATTTTCTTAATTGTTGGAGCTTCATGGCTATATCCAATATCAGAAGGCTATGGTTTGAGTGTATTTCTGTTCTTTGTAGTCATTAAATTTTTCTCGCAGTTTCTTAAAATATTTATTATTATTTAACCTATTTGGAATTTTTAGAGATATTACAGGTATGGAGAAATTCATGTTGTGGCCACATTAGATTTTTAATATTTGCTTTAATGAAAATTGTTAATTTTTGGGGATTGTTTTATCCCATTTGTACATTAAAGTTTAATAATTTTTATCTCGGAAACTATAAGTCCTACAAGCTTTTCCAAAATTTTTGTAGCAAAGTCTATCCTCCGTATGGATAAATTTTTTAATCTATACCTTACAGGTCATATAAGGCAATTGGCGATCATTACAGGTATTTTTTACGATTATTACATTTTAATAATTTTTATCTCGGAAACTATAAGTCGTAGATACAAGTTCTCGCGAACCTTTTTGTAGCCAATGTTGTCCTCTACCTGAATAAAATTGTTAATCGATAGCTTACAGATCATATAAAAACTAGGAAAGCAAAATAAAATGTTCCCGATTCTTGGTGACGTCATCACGCGGAGATATCGTGTAGTCGCGGAAAACGAACAAGCATCATCAAATGCGCTTCTTAATGCGCATATGATGACTATTCGTTCTAAAGGTAATTTTTCATTGAGTTTCTCAATACTAATTTTCCATGAGATTTCATAATATAAAATTAACAAAGCGAGCTGAAATGCTTGCACAATGTAAGAAACTTTAATAGTTAATAATAAAACACAATTAATTTTCCCGGATAGTTCCTCAATTTCTCACGTTTCGACAAATATCATTCACCAAAAACCGCCTATTCGTATTCTCCTAATCAAGGGTATCTTCAAATAAACACTCCCACTCGTCGTCGAACTTGAGGAGCTCATGAATCACAGTATTTACAAATGACAAAGTCGCCCGACTAGTCCGAACCACTGTAGTCACCCCGGTCTGTCAAGTCGGCCGGTCGGATATGATCTGATCCGCTTGCAGTGTAGCCGCTGCCTAACAATAAGACGTAACTAAACCTCAATTGTTAACAATAGTCACTGGTAGGTGGTGGCAGCTAAAAAATTAGTTTTTAAAATATCTCTTAAGCAACGCATTATATGGGAAAATGTTTCAAATAAAGGCCGTAGAAAATTTAATTTCCTACAACTTATATTCGAGTACGTTTTTACATATATCGAATATTAAAGCAAATAATTCAAAATAACGGATAGTGACAAGAGTAAATTCGCACTTCCAGTTGACCGATTTTTACCAAAAACTATACATACACACATCATCGAGAAAATGGTCAAAACGTGTACAGGGGACCTCAAAACGTTGAAATCTCGAAATAGATTTTTTCATGAAAACAATACTTTCCCCTATACTTAAGGTGGCCATCCGTCCTGTATTTTACGGGACAATCCTGTATTTCAGGACCTTGTCCCATATATTTTAAATTATTATACAGTACGCCCAAATATCCTGTATTTCATTAACTGACCTGTAAAAGTTCTGTATTTTCTAACAATTTTTTTTAACAGATTAATTTCTGTAATACAAACATTGCAACAACTTTTCATACGACACACTCGATTTAGTTCAAAATTCAAGTTCTCGTTCCAATTTCAATAGGAATATATCGATCAATATCGATTGCAAACTAAATTATTCTGATTGCGAAACAAATGCCCGCTAGAAGATTCTATCTGCCGGATTTATTTAGGGGTATTTTAAAAATTTTTGTTCACATTCTGAAATTTTAATAAACTATTCGTGATAAAATGTTAAAATAAAAAGTATTCTATAGTTAGCATATTGCAGAATTACATGAAGCGGTTTATTCGAGGAAAGAAACGTGTCGAAATATACTATTGGTATTCAAATTTGGATAAATGCAAAAAATGCGGATAGAATTATAGTACTAGCGTCCATTCCACTCGGAACGGCAGTAAAAGGTTGCACACCGACGTTTCATCTTCTACCTTCATGTGAAGATCTCCATTTAGGTGAATCACCACTCCTTGCCGAGACACACGCTCCTCCTCGCCGTCGCTACCGCTTTCCGCACTTCCTTCTTCGTACGCGTCAAAATACGAATCAACAAGGACTTCCTCGATATCCTCATGCGGCGTTTTACGCTTAGGGCCCATTTCCAAAAATAATTACAAAAATATATATGATAACTACGAAATAATTATATAAAAATAAAGTAATCGCTAAAAAATAAACAGACGAACAGATACTGAAATTTTCCACGCACGAGTCTACACTCGCTCTGCTTCGTGGTCTGCAAACGAATGAACGTAAATGCGGTAAAACGCAGATACGCAAAAGGAAGAATAAAATAACCAAGGGACCTTTTGGTAGTTCTTAGTCCTTGGGTTCAGTTTATTGCATCTCTTTGGGTTGCGAAAGAGGGTCTTACGGTGGAGGCTTATATTTTGAGACAGCCGCTCTCTCGAGTGTTTGTTTACCCTCCCCTCCCCCAATCCGTAAGAAATTCGGCCTTAAGTGTATGTTTAAAAAAAATGCCTCCGAAGAGAAAATGTCTTTTCGATAGCGATTTACAAAATGAATACTATGAAAATGAAAACTATTTCCAGCAGTGCTGATAAATGTGAAAAGTGGATAAATACAGTAAATAATAGTTTTTTATTTATTGGCCAATGGATTTAATTAAGAGCTAAGTTTTGCAAATAAAATTGTGTTTATGTAACATAAAATATCAAGCTTTACTTATGCCTTTGTAACAGTTTGTAATTTTGTTAATGTGATTTTGTTTTTTGATTTTTATAAAGAGTTGAGGATTTCTGTTTTAGTTTTAAAATACTACTTAGAATAAATTAATTATTTTAATAAATATGATTCATTTGTTTTAATAACTCAATTTTGCATAAAACTACTCAGTAAAACTAATCAGTTCCTGTGACTTTCATAAAAATGTTAAATATAAAATTTTGCGTTGACCTGATTAATAGTTTTTGAGTTAGAGTAGTTACAAAAAACTGTCACATACACACACACACCGTCGAGAAAATGGTCAAAATGGGTTCAAGGAACCTCAAAACGTGTATTTCCGTTGAAATCGATATTTTTTCATGAAAACAATACTTTCTCCTATACTATGTATGGAGAAAGTAACAACTGACACTTAGTTACATCTTATAATTAGTTATGCTCCTTATTGTTTTCAATTGTTGGAGCTTCGTGGCTATTTCCAATATCAGAAGGCTATGGTTTGAGTTTATTTCTGTACTTTGTAGTCTTTAAAATTTTCTCGCAGTTTCTTAAAATATTTATTATTATTTAACCTAGTTGGAATTTTTAGAAATATTACAGGTATGGAGAAAGTCATGTGGTAGCCACATCAGATTTTTTTATAATTGCTTTAATATTTTATGAATGTAAAAAAGTATTGGAATAAATGTTGTATGAAATTTAATTTTCTACAATGTTTGTTCAAAATATTTTCCCATATAATGCATTGTTTAAGAGGTATTTTAAAAACTAATTTTTTAGCTTCCACCACAATGCTACCTACCAGCGACTATTGTAAATACTTGACACTTAATTGTCTTAGTAACGCTCCTTTTTATTTTGTTAATTATTGGAGCTTCGTGGCTATATCCAATATCAGAAGGCTACAGTATGAGTTTATTTCGGTTCTTTATAAAGCCTAATTTTTTCTCGCAGTTCCTTAAAATATTTATTATCATTTAACCTATTTGGAATTCTTAGAAATATTACAGCTATGGAGAATGCCATGCAGTGGCCACATCAAAATTTTTCAGGGAAATAAAATTCTAAATTCTGTTTCTTGTGTATTTCTTTTGTACATATTTTGTGTAACATGTAGAACAATGAGCATGTACATTTAATATTATATTATCATTCTTTATTATGTAAACTGAATCTGAAATTATAAATGCAAAATTTGTATTCATACTAATGTGCAGTATTAATTTTCGAAAGTTAATTCAGAGGGAGGGCGCAATACTGAAGGTTGGCCTAGGGCGCCAAATCAAATCTCCTTCCACCGGCATTGAGTGTGGTACTTGCTTGTTCAATGAAATCGCCTCAAGCTGTGATAGCCAAGCAACGGGAGCAAACTCTCCTGTGACCAAGTTGCTCATGAACAATTTTGTGAACAGTACCAAGTGAAATTTTCAGTCCATTTGCAATGTTGGCAAGTGTTGTGCATCGTTCTCTCCTTCATTTGTATGTATAAGCAATCCTGGCCCGACCGGGTCGTTCCTCATCTCGAACATTTGTCCTAACGTTGTCGAAGACTGTACACCAACTCCATTTATGTTTTCGTGGAATGACATGTTCCATACGCTGAAATCAGTTATCGGCGTACAGCAGACTGCTCGACTTACGACCCTCCGCTCATACGTCCTCTCTTAAAGTAAATAAGATCCACACACTTACGTCCAAACTCGTATATACGACCGCCTAAAGGTCAACTCACACCGAAAGCTAAGCCACGCGAGCAAGCTTTTTACGCGATGCGTCTTTGAATCGCCACAATAGATTTCCCGATGTAGCCTCACACCGAACGCGAGCCATATAGCATGTATCGGACCTGGCGGACGCTATATCGCCGACGATCGCCGGGTAGGCGATTTCTCTTCGCATAGCTGCGCTGCGCAGTTCGGATGGCTGTTCCATCATCGCCTTACCCTCTCAGCCAGAGGAACAAGTGAGTGGTCTCACAACGTCACGTGGTCTCATAGCGTCATAGCACGGCCGATATAGCGAACGCGCGGTCTGAGCTGACTCAGTCTCGAGACCGCGCAAATTCAGCTGTTCCGTCCTTCGGAAGGGACGTTAAGCCGTTGGCCCCCTTGGTGTTCTTCGTTAAGAGTAGGCTAATGTCGGCACCGGGTTTCTCTTCTCCCTTGCTATCCAGCTATTCACTGCACTACCTCTTAGATACCCATTGCGCGTAGGCAAGAGGTGAATCAGCTGGGAACATACATTAGTTACATAGTGACTCAGTCTGCAGCCTACGCTTGAAGCGAACGCATCTCTTTTGCAAAGCTCTTTCATTTTTTGTCAATTTTCTTCAAATTTAGTGGTCAATTTTGATATTTTGTGATGTGAAATGTGATTCCAGGAACGAAACCCCAATTTATAACATTGCGCATATGGGAAATAAGGGTTCGACTTACGTTTTGACTTACGACCGTTGTACAGGAACCAATTAGGTTAAGTCGGGGGTCTGCTGTATTTCAGCTGTTCGAGTTCTTTTTGCGCACAAATATAGAACCAAACTTCGAATTTCCACTTGAAACAACGTTTCTATACATTTCGCGGTGAGAGTAATGCGCACAAGAAGCGTAGCATAACAAAATCCACTTGGGAAGTCACAACTTTGTGGAAAGAATGATGATGCTGTAACAGGCGAAACCGGTCGTAATAAATTTGTTAGTGGAAATATACAATTTTCTTTATCATTTACAAGCGTCGCATATATTACGTGCGTTTCTCCCAGAACATTCAGGGATAGAAATTTCTATTTTAGTTTAAATTGAGGTGACATCCCTGATAGAACGACATGATTAAAATTCGGTATCATCTCTCTGTACTTAAAATAATTCAGAATACCGTATTTATTGAAGTTCTGCCGTAGGATTATGGAGTTGAAATTTCAAATTTTGTTTTTGATTATATGACATCTGGTTGGCTGACTATTCGACTATTCTAGCGATATAGTCCTTGTTATAGGTGTTATACGCGTGGAGACAATGAAGAAGAACGTGCCACATGCAATAGCTTATTTTCTGTAAAAAACGCATAAAAAGTTATGTTTTTCACCATAAATAAAATAGTAGCTATCTTTATAGGTAAATTTTCAATTGAATATTATTTGAGTTAAAAAATGAGTTTCTCGAATAGAATGGAAACATTTTCGCAAAAACTTCCAGTTTGCATTATTTTCAAGTATTTCGGTTCAGCGGTTCGTTACGGTTAGCCGCTGTGATGAGTTAAATAATATGACACAGATTTGCATCTTCAACTCCAATAAGGAACGCTTGAAATGCAGGATGAATTCAAAATAAGCCAATGAATAACATCATATCCCGAAAAGGAGATATTCACAATTCCGGACACAAAAAAGTAAAACCAAATCCATTTCTGTCACTATTTCCCTCACTGAAGTTAACGCAACGTCGGTCGGCGTCCACTCACTCAAATTTCTGGAGTGGTTTTTATGGGCGGATGTCGAATCTTAACGCCAACCACAGATGTCGACATTCATGCATACTTTCGCAGACATTCGCGCGGAAGAGACGAAAGAAGTCTTTAATGCCGCCATTAGTTTTATCTTACCAAAAAAACTGCACCAAAGAAGTGCCGCGACTTGATCATTCTTTATGAAGACCATTTTGTAGCGATTGTGCATCCCCCTTACGAGAAAAGAGATCTCCGATCCGGATTCGAACCTGGACCCCTTTTATGATTAAGATAGACCTTTAAACGCTCTACCTTCGCCCCTGTTGATAGTTCACGACTTTAGTTGGACGTATGCATAAAATTCCGCGGACAAAAACAAAATAGATATTCTATTAACATCTCAGCTTAAAAAATCTATCAAATAAATTTTATATGAGCTAATATCGGCGTAAAAGGTTTGGGCATTTCATCAACAAAGGAAGTGGCACCAGTCAATCTTATGTTTATAAGTAGTTCCAAGAAATTTACGCTTTATTTCTAAGCTTAGGTATAAAAGCGTTACACTTCTTCCTCTTTTAATTCCTTGCAACTTTGGGATAATAATAATTGCTTTCAGTGAACATAAGCACAGAAAAAAGTAACACTCGAGCGATTGTTTCTTACGTAATAATCAAGACAAACCGCAATTTAATGGATTTTAAAGACATAAATAATCGCGACTGTTTTCGAGAAGGAAAGCGAGAAATTGGTAGGCCGAGTATCTACGCAAATGCTTCAATTAGGGAAGTTGGCATGCGGTACGTTCCGTTGAACTTATGCCACATTGCCATCCGGAATAGTCATAGGCCGTGTCTCCCCGCACTCTCTTATCCGCCTTCCCTCTCTCTTCACACTTCCTACACAGATCCTTTCGATGAAACAGCCCCACTGTCTTCCTGTTCTACTTTTTTGATCACTCTTAAGTTTTTCTTTGGCAAACTCCCTTCCGCTGCATTTACAAGGTGTTCACAACATTTCACTTTTTTCATTTAAATTGTACAATAATGATTATTCATGCTTATTTTCTCGTATGAAGCAATATTTTATTTTAACTCCTTAAAAGAATACCTTGTGATAATTTATAATCATCCTTCTTGAGGAGTTTTTTTACATCGGACCAAGTTCTAACAATACCTGCTTTAGTCAGATGTAACAAATTTTCTTTCGAGGATTAATTTATCGTACAAACCGTTGATATTTATTTTATTTATTGTATGTATTATTTCTTCCCTCGCTTAAAGTGCTGCCAGATTTTGCGAGCGTGTTAAATTGAAGTCTAACTCTTTTATATACTATTTACATATTCATTCTTGATTCAATTTTTAAATGCTGCTAAAAAACTTTCTACAAACTTCTTAACACAATCTTTATAATGCATGCATCAATATTCCTTACGCTGAGAGAATCAAGTTTTCAAAGTAGAAATTACCCGTAAGACAAGACATATATTGACCATGCATTTCACGACGCTTATTTTTGATGAAAAGTGAAGTCTCCAAATGCCGTAATTTATAAAAAAATCTCTCAAAAAGAAAGGAATGTTGTATGCAACTTATTAAAAAACACTAGTTACGTATCAAACTTCATTTTCTAGTTCTACTGGCGCCTGCGATGATCGCAGTTTTTTACACTATTTGTCTTCCAAAAGTCAACATATTTCATTGATGACAATCTCTTAAATCGAAAATATTAAAATGCGTAACATTTGGCTATGAATTCCTTTGAATTGGAATCAAATTTTCGCTTTTTTCTTTGTGTTGAATATATTACCGAAAAATTCCATTCGCTGCTGCAGTAGTTAACAGAAATGTTTTTCAACTACTTCCTGATTTCATTAGAGAATTATCGAGCTCATCTTATGGCTGGAACTACTTCCTGAAGTAAATAAACTCATAATCTTTCTCTTATTTCTACAAATGTCTCTTCGCAGCATTCTCTTTATAGCATCGTAGACATGGGCGTCCGCTGGGGGGGAGGAGGGGTGCAAGGGGGGGGGGCAGTTGCCCCCTCCTGGATCAGGCCTGTGTCAAGGGCCATTGATGTCTGGTTAGGTCAGGAGATTAACGTGGTCATTTTTCTGAGGTCAAGCAAGCAGGTGAGGGTCCCCTGCAATATGCTTGAAACAAACCACTAAAATATTAAGCCCGCCAATCCCGACTGTGGGAGCTTGCCTTTCCCCTTGCCTCCCCTAAAAAAGTTCCAGCGGACGCCCATGATCGTAGATAAGGTTGTTAAACAATTTTCTTTCCCTCGTGGTTACTACTTAAATTTCCAAAATGCCTCCCGTACTCAGGCGCTTTCTTTTCTCCAAGAAAGCAATTCCTGGAAAATGCCCTATTGGGTATGAAATGCACCAGTCTCTTCTGGATTGCCACACTAAGCAAACGTCAAAATATAACTTAAATGTACCATGTAGCTATTCAATTCATTATCATATTTGGGTAAAAATTACCACCCTAGAGCATATGAGGGGAAAGGGAAAGGAGACTTGAATGGTCTTGTGCCCAAGCAAAATGAACCTCTACCAATCCGTCTGCTCATCAAGATTTTTCTAAGAATTAAAATATTTTTAAATTTGATTCACTCTATAACCTGAATACACACAAGTAACTTGAATCGTCTAATTATTTACTAATTATGATACTTTATATAGCTTCTTCTCTGGGACAAGAATGGAAGGGAAAGTGGTAGGAAAATTCTGTCATTCTTCGCACTCTCGTCCTCAAACATCAAACAAGTTTCTGATGAGTATAGCGGCAGATGAACCCAAAATACACAAAAATTTTATAGCTTTATTTGTGTGGCAAATAGTAAATGTATTAAATTTATAAACATAAACACGATCCAGCAACAATATTTTTCCCAATATTTATAACAAAATATATACTCGCGAGCTGGCTGTCGCCGACCCTTCGCTTTGGTTCGCATCGCTTGCTGCGGAACTGGGCGACCTAAATGAACTCATTAATTGGCAGATAAATACAAATCACTCAAAGATGCCGCATGAAAAGTTCTCCGGATTCGCAAAAAGTCCCTTAAAGTTTGATAAAATCCAATATAAAAGCGTTTTCTTATTTCACTTAAAAAATAAATGCACGTTACTTTATCTCCTGCTAATTCGCATCCCCTTGTAAGCTATAGGGTTTTCATACTTTTTCGCATTCCATCTCCGGGATTTTTATTGCTTCAGGTTGCGGTCCGCTTAGTCAATAACCATCAATGTTAGCCAATGTAAGATTAAACCGAAGGATCCCTTCCAATAGGGAATACGTATCCTATTATTCAAATAAAAAAATTCTAGACTTCAGCTGTTTCTTTTTTACACACCTAGTGACTATGTAATTTAATTACTTTTCCGATGAAAATACCGGATAATACATATTTTTCGTCTAAAATTAAGGACAGAGAAAAATAAACTATTGAACGATTTTTAATATCACAGATTATTTTATTTCAGTTTTATTCCGCCTGAAAACTGTGGCTTGATGCTCTTATTTATTTAGTACAAATACGTAGTCTTAATCTAGCAATAAATTTTCACTTAATCTTTTAAAAATCAAATCAAACGTTCGAATAATATTCAAATAATACTCGATCCGATATAGAAAATTTCCGCCTCAAAATACCCTATATTATTCATAACACATGTCAAAAATAAGTATGAGACATTTTTCTAAACGAAGGCGTGACCAAATCAACGATGTGTGGGTTAATGCGAGAAGTAAACATTTTCATCCATGATATTTAGTTAAAATATTTTTATAGCAAATGGATACTCAATTCCCGAGTAAAGTTCATTCGAATAAATGGGCATATTAAATAAATAGGAAATTGGCAAAATTGTGTAAAAAGATTAAGTGGAATTCAAGCTAGAAGACGGTGGTATCTTAGATGTAGCAACCAGTTCTTTTTAGTTGTACCGTAATAACACTACAATTTTGGCCAATAACCTAATGCTTATAATACTATCTATCACTTTTTAACAGAAGAATGTAGAACATAAAGGTATAATAACAGTGCTTTTCAATTTAACTAAAAAAACTGAAAAATATGAAAAAAACTAATTTATCTCAAAAGTAAATATCAGAACAACGTTGACATCGGATTTACTCGAAATATCCAAATTATTAAGGGATAAATGTCAGTTATGATTAGAGTTATAAATAACACTTATCGCGGAGCGGAGACTACGGTCCATTTAAGTTCCTCGATGACAAAATGACGGATGGAGCTCTTAGTAAAATCGTTAGACAACGCTTAGAAACCTCGTATTGCAGTGGAAACGCATTACTGTGAAAATCATTAACGCTTTTGCAATTATGGGGAAGAATTCTGCGAGGTAGATTTTTACACGCATTAGGAACTTCGGCCCCCAACATTACAAAATTCCAAGCATAACCCTACGTTGCGTCAGCCATAAAACTACTAATAATAGCTCTCAGCAGCGACGCCCTCAAATGGGCAATAAAAAACTTTTTATAGGGGAGCGGGATAAAATACGGGCTTAAAATAGATTCCTTAGAAAATGTGGACAAAACCTCCATTTTCCCTTTACGAGCTGTTTCGCTAGTATATATTTTGTTTAGCAATTTTTGACATTGTTCATATTGAACTGTAACTTATTCTATCCCACTCACATTGAGAAATCGTACATTTATATATTACCCTAAAACTCACCAGACAGAAGGGTCCTCACTATTCTTTAAATACTTGATTACTAATTAGGTATACCACAAAGTGCATCCAATTCATGTTCACTGATTTATTTGGAAAAAATCGTGTTTAGTTTGCATAAAAGAAATAAAAATAACCAATAAAACTACCCTAAGGATTCTCAATACCTCATAGAATACATTTTCGTTTTCATACGCCACATAATCCACGAAATAAAATATAAATAACATTTGTTCACGTAGAACTCGGTTGATTAAAATCAGCAATAAGATCTATACCAAATTCCTCTGGTGTAGCAGGATATTAGTTATTTCGCACTACATTTTATTATGGACTAGTTCCACAAAGCCTAATATAAATGCTTCTGTGCAATCAACAAATAGTTTTTATACGTAGAATCTCAAAGCAACTGATGTTTGAAGCATTCAATCTCAAAATGAGACGCAATTTCTTCGTCTACTGATAAAGGAAGTCCACAAAAATTTGAAGGGCCAACTAACAATTTAAAAAAAAGTGGTTCGAGTATTTCCCGCACTTACATATCTGGTACTAGATGCAAAATTCTGCCAAATGAACGAAGCTCTTGATCAAATATTCAACTAAAACAATAAAAGGACCTGATTACAAAATTTTAACATGGCACGTTCAACTATATCTCATTTTTTGTTTAAACCAATTCAGTTTCCCGAATGTATGTTTAAGAAAGCAGTCGTTTCTACCAAAAACATATATTTAATCTTTCCATTACATCAAAGATAGCAATGAAAAATAAATCGCGGAGAAGAATTATTTTGCTTTGTGAAGCATCCCGCTTCTCCTAAAAATGTTTCAACGAGTTAAAGTACGAATCCCTTGTAATCTCTTTATTTTCGTAACCTTGTGAAGTGTCTTGCATGTGGGCCCAAATAGAAGCGGGTGGGGGAGGGTGAGAGGCCTTGAGGGTATGCTGGTGGGAGGCGAGGGGGTGAGAAGGGGGAATTATCGTCTCCTTCGAAACAATGGTCCTCCTTGTCTCGGAGCGCGTCAAGGGAATAGCGCGCTGGGCACTGGACGTCACGGTCGTCGCGATCGCCTCCTCTGTTAATGGGAAGGGGCGTAAGAGATAATGGGCACCAGCAAATTCTCTCCCATCGATTTCTTACAAAATTGTATCCGGTAATCTCGGATTCGCTTTTTGTTCGCGTTTCAACGGCGCCCCACAATCTCTCTACCAGCCCAAAGGAAGCCGAGGCGGCGGCTGCTGTGGTGGTGGAAGCGGCGCGGGTGATTCACTTTGAAGCGCTCGCTCTTGCCCTCTTGCTTGGGGCTTGGCTGCGGAGGAGGAGGGAGAGGGCATGGGGAGAGCGTTGGCGGAAAATTCGGCGGAATGCTCAAGCGACTACATTCATCGCAACTGCATGTTTTTGGGCGGAACATTTGTCGTGTCTTTCTTCGATTCAAAACGACTAACAGAGACTTTCGTGCAGTATATCACTGTCACTGGTGTTAGTTTCGCCACAGAGAAACCTTTTTGTCGTCATAACGGCAGTAAAAAACGAGACGCACAGGTTTCGATAGGAGAAAAAAGGGTCACATAGATTCAAGATATATGACGCGGCATTGCTTTAAAGATCAGCAGAAAATTGTGTTTTACTCTCCTGTGCATTTTTCTTGTCTTTATACAAGACAACCGATATTTTAACACAAAAGATGACACTGATAGTAGCAACACCAAATGAACGCAAAATTACACTATCGTCATTGGTTCTTCCCGTACTTATACGGCAGAAGGTTGTCGCGTAATAATGAGTATTCGGGGATGGAATTGCGAGATTACGCGGTAGACCACCGTATCCGAGTTTATTTTAATAATTTGGAACACAACATACTCCCCCCCTTGTAAGTGTAAATAATAAAATGTGTAAATAAAGCTCTTCGGTATTAAGTGATGAATCCGCCGCGAGTTTTTCACCGACGTGATGTTCCATTCAGGTGAATTCCTCATATAAGGATTTCCTTCATTAAATAACATCATTAATGTTTTTTGTCACCAGCACTCAAAGGACTTACACCAATATACAAAGATCTGATGTGGTCAACACATGACTTTCTCCATATGTAATTGGTAATTTACGTGTTGGCGGCGCTGGAATCGGTCAATATTTAACTGAAATATCTCCTTAACAATAGGATCTACAAAAAATTATGAAATACAAAAGTTGTAGAGATTAAAATTATCTATAACTTAGGTTATTATATAAGATTACGTTAATGAATAATTACAAGAGATATTTGACACAAACTGTAAAATGACAAGAATAAACATCCACTTCCGGTCGACCGATTTTAGCTCAAATCTAATCAGTTCTTGACTTTCTAATACAAATGTTAAATATGAACTTTTATGCAGATCGGATTATTAGTTTTGGAGTTAGAGCGCCCACAAAATTCCAATCACAGACTCCCACAGATTTAGAAAATAGTCAAAACGTGTTCAAGGGACCTTAAAACATGCATTTCCATTTAAATCTGGAATTTGATTTTTTTCATGAAAACAATACTTTCTCTATACTTCGTATATGGAGAAAGTAACAATTGCTAATTGTAATCTAACTCAGAAACCAGAAAATCAATGGCAATTAGTTCCACTTTAAACTACTGTACTTTAAACAGGTGATGATAATTTTTTTCAGGAATAAGTTGTCTGTAGTCTTAGATTATTTATGTGAGTTAACATTTTGTTTTGCTAAGAACCCCAAAAGATCATGTATCTATCTTAACAGAAATTCAATTAAAACAGGTGAGCTTATTTTTCCAGTGATGCATCGATGAAAATAATCAATATAGATCTTATGAATGGGCACATGTAGGTCACCACCACTCAAATCATTAAATAACTATTTATCAACTCGAAAAGAGATGTCTTCAATTTTCTTCATTCTTATTTTCTCAGCCTTTTATTCAACTCTTTATGCAATAAATATTAACACACTTTATGCAATAAATATTAACACACTGAAACGAGGAAGAAAATGGCCTCACCTAGATACAAATTCGACTGAAAAAAAATGCAAATTTGTATAAAAGAAATGACTGTTAAAGCCACCATCCAAATGTTTAAAGAATTAGAATATGATTCATCGCTTTATGAGAAGAAATCTACATGTTACACATTAATTATATCAAGCGTTTTCTGCTTTGTTCTATTACTTTCAGCAAAATCGCTTCCAGTCATTGGTATTGTTTTAATAAGAAAACTCTGGAGCCGGTAAACAATCATCAAATTGCATCATGTGAGCTACTTTCCATGTTACAATTATATTTTTCTTTTTGCAGTCACAATATGGCAAAGACTTAGTAAAGATCATTGTGATAGCAGATTATTTAAAATATTTCTATTTTCTAAGGACATTCAAGCAGGCTTAGCACAATTAATTTCAACGCATTATGCCCAAAAAAGATTTTCAAAAAAGTGATTTGATGACATCTTTATATCTTCAAAGTGATTGGACGTTAGGAAACCGCATCTCAGCCTTGGTATGTTTCTCAAGATGCATTTGGTACATACTGAATGCTTCTTATATTATTTGCAAAATATTAAGGAATTGAAATAGCGAGAGAAGACAGCAAATCTTGTCTTTGTAGTGTTTAATATATCACTATGCATTAGGAAAACAGCATATCACTATGATTTCATGTATCACTGGAGTTAATTGCAATGCAATTAAATTAATAAAAAGGCGATCTAATGAAAACTATTGCATGATAATTTGGTTTCGCTTGGGAATAGAATTTTCCTTGTACTTTATTTCTTTCAACAACTTCAGTTTAATTCTTGTGCAAATCTAACTTGACTCATTGTTCACAAAATTTTTAGGCAACTTACGATACCAACTTTTGGAAATCTTAGTTCAAGTTATGGTCAAATCAAAATTTTCATCAAGATAACAAATTTGATATTTTCTATCACAATTTCCACAAACAAAAGGATGATAAAGAAATATATGAACAGCTTCTCTGCCACTAGTTGACAAATTGACTTTCTTTCACTGGAAGCAACTATGTGGGATATAACGACGTTGAATTATATAGCTCTTATCAACCTATGAATTTTCCATGTTATCAGATTTTTCACTAGATGGTTTCAATTTCGAAAAATTCCCAATTTTGAAGTGGTATCCAAACTACTGAAGCTAGAGTAGTAAAGTTTTACAGATGGTAAAATTCTAACGAGGGTCTACATTCCCACAATCTGGGTCCTCCTCTCCTCATAGGAGGAGGCAAACTAGAACCCTGAAAAATTATAAGAAAACATGCTTCCACCTTTAGCAAGGGTATCTTACTGTTGTTTACATTCAACAGTTTGAAGAGAAACTAGTCCACATAATTTGCAATAACTCTACTATGGTGACATCAAGTAGCATTGCAGGGCAAAAATGTACAGGATATTCCAAAAAGAATATAGCAAAAAGAAAGTTGAATATTTTTTATTGTCTGTGATAACAACAAAATAAAAAATTAAATATCTTCTGAGGACTTATAAGTTTTGTTTGATTCAGAGGGTAAATTTCTACATCTTCCAGCATTAATTATAATCAATCTAATTCTGCATTAAAATTCTGAAAACATTATCCAGCACAACTGTAGGGATAGATAAGACAGCATCACAGATATGAAGCATTAGTTCCTCACCATCACTTGTCTTGTCATGGTAGACTTTTGTTTTCAAAGGGTCCCAAAGATAAAAGTCTAAATGGATTGAGTTGGAGGGACGAGCAGGCTATTCTGTAGGTCCTCAACTACCAATCCAATACTCAGAGGTCTCAGTTAAAAAGGTCTAACATTTCATGCAAAGTGAGGTATACTCTGGGGTAATACAATGTAAAAACAAGGTTCACATCAGTTAAAAAGACAGCAGACATCCTCCCAATGGCAAAGGATCACATCCTGCCATATGTGTATGAGGGGGTTTACCAGATAAAATGCACTTGGGGTAAATCATACATCAGCCAGACAGGGAGATGTCAAGTGCAGGTTAAAAGAGCATCAGAAGGCAGTGGAAAAGAAACAGTTTCATCTCTTGGCCATAGCTGAACACGTGTGGTCTGAACTGGAACACAGTATAGACTTAGAAAACACCAGAGTCATCAATAGAGAAGGCTGATGTTACCCCAGATTAATACGGGAATTGATTGAGATCATAAAACATCCGAGCAATTTCAACAGAGAGGATGGATACAATCTTTCAAACACTTGGAAGAAGGTATTCCAACACCCGACAGAATCTAGAAAACAAACAACCAATCACGGCACACCTCACACGACCAATGTGGGTATATATAATGGCTGGAACTGCAAATGATACCTGACCTGAAGAGGCCACCTGGAATGGCAGGGAAACAGTCACAGTCATCACAAAAGAAAACATCACGCTGTAGAAACCCAGATAACATGGACCAAGTATTTTAGATTATTTCATATGTACAAAAAAACCGATAAATGCATAACCCTACTTTATACCCAAATTTAATACACCCGATTTTTGCAAGCTGAAATTTGGAAAAAACCTTGTCTTGGATTCGGGTAAATACGGTAATATACACTCCATAAAAGAAATAAAGCAATGATTTTTATAAGTTAGCAATATTAAATTATGAAAAGGCTATTTTTATAATCTTGTCTAATATTGTATCAGCATAAATTTATACCTGGAAGATAACATTTACTGAATGAATCTTGTTTTATTGTATCATTAATTTTATTTCAATCTTTTTGAAAATAACGAATTCAGTTGCTTACAAAGAAGTACATTATAATATTTTTACTTAAGTTAATGAAGGTGTCCATAATGGTCTAACAGAATGCATGGATTTTTTCATATTATGGAAGTTAAGACAATAGCAGTCCACAATATACTTATATTTACCAATACGAAATTACCATAAACATTTATTTATAACAATGAAGAATGCAATATAAAATGAAAAATACATAACTAATAAAGCAAAACAACTCCTTTACCTATGATTGTTAAATAATGATAGATGCATAAAATGTATTAATGAAAAAATTACTTTTAAGATAACTAATGAGGATACAGAATGACCAATAGTAATATGACACACATTTACTGATAATCCGTTAAGTCCAATGTTAACACCTTACTGATCAAGCACTCTCCCACCTGAAAAGAAAACAGTATGCTTAATTTTTAAAAAACAAAAAACAAATATGCATGACCTCATTAAATACAGATGAAAGAATGTACTATATTTGCACAATTCTAAGGAAACACTTCTTCCCCTTATTGTCATGTTTTAATAAAAGGTAATGTTTTTCTATCAAAGGTAAAATGAAACCATATTTTGCTAAGATAATCTCAACCCAAGTGCCTGTTTGTCTTCAGGAAATATGGCAGTATGTCAATAAACATGAGTATTAACATACCTACACAATATAAAATTAATACCCAATCACTGCCTTCCTATGTTAGTGGTAAAGCACTCAAATTTCTAGAAACTATAACAACTAATTACGCCAAATGGTTACATGCTGCCAATTGTTGGTAACCTCATGTAAACCAATAACTTATTTACTAGCAGCATATGAAAAAGTAAAAATTGCTGATGTGGCTATTGATGCTGAAGGATTCCCTCCTTTGCATTTTGCAGGGATAGTACATTAAATGGAAATAAGAAAATTTAATAAATGCATTATGAAGTCTTTATAAAAATCTGGTATTTAAACCCAATCAAAATCACTCATATCATAAATAGGACATTTTTCTAGCCATTAACTCATTTTGGAATCACACCAAAATGAAAAGTTGGAAAATTTTTGCTAGACACACAAAAGTTAAGCTCAAATGAAATAAAGAAGTCAAGTATTTAATTATAAAACAGCTCATTTTGTATCTTAATGTTTATCATCAGGACAAAAAAATAAAATCATTTTCATGCACCATTTTTTAATTTGCTTTGAAAGGCAAAAATTAAAACTAACAAATTACAATTTTCCTCTTAACGACCTAAATAAACCAACATTTGATATCCCATTACATAAATTATTTTGGGTTAAAAATTTTATGCTGTTAAATTACTTAAATGATTGTAACTTATAATGACAAAATAAATTTCCTATTGTATCTTGCAGGACATACCAAAAATGCATCTCAGGTCACATTGTGAAAAATCATGGTGAATAAACATAACAGATAAAATTACATATTATATATATATCACTTACATCAGGACAGATTCCAATAAGAGCATCTGCATGACTATAAAACTCTTCTTTGAGAGATATAACAATTGTCTGAAGAGATGCTGTCTTATCTCTGATGTACCTGGCAACCTTTCCAATATTTGTATTATCCAAGGCAGCATCAATCTCATCAAGAACAAAGAATGGAGCAGGCTGGTAGCTACAAAGATTTTGAAAATTATTAATGTGATGGGTATGAGGAATTTTATTTGGCTCATAGAGCAAAAAAAAAGAGTACAGAATAATACAGTGAGTCTAAATTTTCTATAAGCTATCTCAAACAAATTGTAGCATCAGAGCAAGAGAAGTTATGAAAAGCATCATGATATATTTAATTATGTCACTATTCAAATTCACATGATTGTTTTATATACCGTATATAATCGTGTATAATACACAGTTTGAAGACCAAATTTTTAGGTCATAAAGTAGGGGTGCGTATTATACACAGGTAACACTTTTGTGCAGTTAAAATAAAAAATTGAAGTGTACCTACCTCATACCATATTCTCCTTTTTTGGGTTAATTGATGGAAAAACCATGCTAATTCTTGATTATCCAGCTTATACATAATTAATTAAATGTATCAAACATCTAATTACTTCCTTACAATTGTAATTCCATCCTTGACAAATATTCCACATTTCACTAGCTAACCAGCTGATTGCTGTAGTCTCCCGCAAAATTGCCATGTAGATTTCCCGCAAAACACAAATTGAAAACAAAAAACAGTAGTATATACGAAAATTGAAATAATTTTTTTAGTTAATGAATATACATCATTATACATAGACGTTCCTTACAGAGGAGGAGGATATAACATACTAGTAGAAGGTGCTTGCATGCTGCAAGCATTTCATCTCACCTTGAAAAAACATTAATTTTTCAGACAGATATTTCACCATTAAAATTATTCTATTAATTCTAAAGATTTCACCTCTGCAGCGATTTTCGTTTTTCCTACATGTAAAAATAATAGTTTAAAACAATCCCCAAATGTTGCAATTTTAAACATTTTACATTTTCTCCATTATGGGGTACTAATGCTACACAATTGAGCCAAATTTTAAAGTTGTAGCACTTCTAGAAGTAAAATAATATTTTTCTAATTGTTTAAAATTTAAACATTTTTAACGGTTGCCGCAATATATATATGGAGAGATTGAAATGTTTATTTGTGCAAATGCACTGTTCTGTAAATAATTTGAAAATTGCAGCTTCCTAGCTCATCCCGTAGAACCTAAAAAATTATTAAACTTTAATGTTCAAATGGGGTTAAAACAACCCCTAAAAATTAACAATTTTAAAATTTTCCATTTTTATAGTTGGTTATGAGAAAAGTTCTATAATCTTGCAAAATTTCAGCTTCCTAAACTTATTAGATTGGTCTACACACTAGATTACGTTTTCCCATGCTAACTTATGGGAGATATTCCGGGGTCTCTGGAGTCGAACCCAAGACACTGTAAGCAAAAGTAACAATAATTCCTAATAGATATTGCGGCCATCTAGCAACACTGATAATTTCATTTTTCTAGTTTACCGGTAAGTGCCCATAATTAATTTACAAAAATGGCGCAATGCTTTTCTTATGGGAAAAAACGCAACTTTCGGAATTTCTGGAGTCGAACTCATGTCACTTAGGCAAGAAGTCTCATTTTTTCTGTAGGTTTCTCCATCATATCTACAAAAACTGAAACTTTGAGCTCTCTAGCTCTTGTAGTTTGGGCTGGACATTAGTATCCTCCTGTTATATCCTCCTCTGTAAGAGTAGTCGATATATAATGATAACAGGAGGATACTAATGTTTAGGCACTTCCAGATGTGCTGGAGATTCGAAATTTTTTTCTTAGGTAGGAGATTGTGCAAAACCGACCAGAAAAAACGAAAATCATGAAAAAGTGCAACAATGCGGCCGCTAAACTTCGCAATTGTTTAAACAAATTTTCAAGGTTTATGTATTTTCTAATGTGCTACGGAGTTGAAATTTTTTTTATAAGTAGAATTCTTAAAAAAACGAAATAGGGACTATACAAATTTTGATATTTTTATTTGTTTGGCAGTTAAAAATTCTTAAAGTTTAAACAAATAGATAACTGTTTAGGTACTACGGGATGAGCTAGGAAGCTGAAATTTTCAAATTATTTACAGAGTAGGGAGTTTGCTCAAATAATCAATTCAAATTTACCATATATGAATTGCGGCGGTCGTTAAAATTATTTAAATTTAAACAATTAGAAAAATATTTTTTTACTTATAGAAGTGCTACAACTTTAAAATTTGGCTCAAATGTGTAGCATTAGTACCTTATAATGAAGAAAGTGTAAAATATTTAAAATTGCAACATATGGAGATTGTTTGAAACTATTATTTTTACATGTGGGAAAAACGAAAATCGCTGAAGAGGTGAAATCTTTAGAATTAAAAGAATATTTGTAAAGATGTAATGTCTGTCTGAAAAATGAATGTTTTTTCAAGGTGAGATGAAATGCTTGCAGTATGCAAGCACCTTCTACTAGTATTATATATAATTAACAATGTAAGTAATTTAAAACCCATAGACTTCATCTTCAGCACCAAATAACTAGTATGCGAGGAAGGTGAACGTGATATGCAACAAAAGTTAAAATTTTGAATTAAATACTGTCATTAAATATCTCGAGCCATTCAATATTCCGTAAATAAGTGTTACGTGTAGTTTTATAAATTTAAAATAAATTTGCATAAGTCTAGTCTTGCGTTACCCGGGATAGGTCTGTATTTATTTGTTTATGGTACTCCAGTTAATACCTAACATGACAATATAATTCTAAAATTTTGTTCTTATATCCCTCAAAATCTAGGGTGCGCAATCATACACAGAGTAAACGAAAAAGTCAGGATTTTTTTTGGCAAAAAGTATGGATGCGCATTATACATGAGAGTACACGAGTATACATGGTATATTAGATTTTAGAACATAATGATTACTATTTCTTCAACATTGTTCTCATTTAAAGAAATACCATATCTATTGCAATAAAAATATTCAAACAAAAGTTCTCATCTTCCAGTAATGCTTAGAATACAACAATTCCATTTTCCATATGATTCTTTTTAAAAATAATGGTGATCAGTGGCATAACCAGACACCCCCATAATACTTGTGTGGCAGGGAACCCATGGATGAAGTGGGCAAAATGTCAAGGAATAAGTACTTTCATCACTACTTTTTACAAAGACATACCATATTTACTCACATCTAAGCCACATCCTTGTTTTTGTACTTAATACAGGGGAAAAAACTTTCCCAATATAAGATGAACCCCAAAAAACCATGATAAGTACTACATATAACACTCGGGCAAACTATAAATCACTACAAATATCATCAATTATAGATATTTATAAATATTTCTATAATTTGCAATAATAAAACATTTCATCGAATTATTTGTAACAGATCAGCATATATTCACACCACAGTATAGAAAGGACATGATAACCAAAAGAGACTGGCAGGAGAAAATCACAGGATGTTGAGCATTTACCCAAACACATACACAGAAAACAACAAGAAATCAAAACAACATCTGAACCAAAAGCAACACTACCGAAATATCTCTCCTGATAAAATTATCAGAATATGAGACCAAGCTGTGATGATATCTTCACATCCAATAGATCTCCCAGGCACCTGCCAATTTCTACTGCAATCACCAGCAAAAACTGACATGTTTATAACTCTGCCAGCAACAATAATAATATTTTGTTCCCATTTTTTATTTGTTGTGATGATTATGTTTTTATGTCACACTGCATATTGAATCATGAAATCCATCTAGCAAAATCCTGGTGAATTTTAATGATTATCTCTCATTTTTGAACTTTTCAATATAAATTTCATGCAGTGTTGGAGCCAATTTACCATCCTGAGAGGCATTGAAATAATCAGTCAGACATGGCACAAAGACAAACTTAATTGAATGTATGTTGGAAAAATTTTGGCCAGAGGTGGTGAGTGAGTTTGAAGGATTCTCCACTGCTTAAGTCAAACATAATGTTCTTTTGGAGGAGAAGCGTTTGAAGATCTCCAGGAAGACGAGCATCAAGAACTTCATGAGTCTCATCAGAAAGGAATAAAAAATGAAGAGCAGGAGCTTCAAGCCCCCGGCAACATTAGTGATAAAAATTTTAAGCAAGAAGCTGGAGATGAATGGAAGTTGACAAGCAAAATCTTCAATGCTCTAGAATCTCTGAAAGAGTTCATTGTTTCAATGCAAGGACAATAAGTTTCAAAAATGCTGTAGATCAAGCTGTGACTCCATACCTTCTGGTCTACAAGAAACAGGCAGTCTAGGATCAAAGATTTCTTGAAGCTATCGACTTCAACTGCATCACTTGCCTCAGACTCCAGCAAGGCTTTTCAAATCAAACTTGGTTTTTAGTTATATTTTCTTTAATAACAAGAATGTCCAATCACCTCTGGCAAATGTGGAATGCTCAAATTCAAAGAAAAGAAACTTTTTTGTTCAAATATACATTTATTAAGAACAAATATGTAATGTTTTAACAAGAAATATTAACATTTAAAATAATTACTAAATTGTAACAACTACCGTATCTGCCCAAATAGAAGCCGACCCTGGATTTTGTAGATTTTATGCTGAAGTGTGCTGGGCATGCATGCACAGCCTAAAATACATTAATCGAGATCAAATAAAAGAGTGGAAAATGGTTTAGTTGTTGACATTTTTAAATATTACTCCAATTAATAATTTCACATTGTGAATATACATGACCGTTTTTGAACAAGGCTGAAGAATGGTGATCAAAAAAATGATATAACATTTGCACATTATGCATATAAATCATTGATGTGCAAATGTAATGTAAATTTACTTGGCCAGTTGCAATTATTGAAGTTGATTCGTGAAATCATTTCCTCATTAAGATGAATGGCTGTTCTGAAAGTTTTTCTTCACTGTCTGGAGCAGGTAGTTTTGGTTCATAAAGTAAATTGGGGCATGTCAACAGTGTCACCAGATAAGACCCATGTTTCTGCCAACAATATACAGTGAGTTTTCATAGACCATATTTTTCGGGCTATAAGATGCACTTTTTTCCAGAAAAATGACTCCCAAAATGAGCCTGCATCTTATAGATTGAAGGTAAGATTATTACCGTTCTCAATACTGACATTCATTGTCCCACTGAACCATAAACTGGAATAATTAGCAGTCATCTGTTGCAAAATAATTGAGCCCATTGAATAGCGTGATTAATGCCACAGAGCATTATAATTTCAATAGATGTGATAAAAATTTTGTAAATATCTAAGATAAATACTGTTGCGTGTATTGAGACCTCAATGGCTAAAATAGTGAAAAGATATGCCTACACTATTAGCTATAAAAATCAGGTGATTCAATATGCAAAAATGCATGGAAACTGAGCAACAGAATGTCATTTCGATCCACCTCCCACAGAAAAAAATGATCCGTGAATGGAGAAAACAAGAAGAAAAACTGAAGGTGATGGTAAAATACAAACATAGCCTTTGTAAGCTTGGTCTTAAATGACCGAAACCAGAGGAAGTGAAAAAATGGATAGTAGAACAAAGGCAGTTAGGTATTGCTGTATAGAGCAAAATGCATAATGCATGACGCAAAAACAGTTGCATAAGAAAAAGGATTAGCTAATTTTTTTGGATAAGCTCTAAGCATGTGCACAAAAATAACAATAGAACAGAAAATGCCGAAAGAGTATGAAACAAAACTAGCAGAATTTTACAAGTTCGTTATAAATGTGAGAAAAATAACTAGCTATGAACTATGACAGATAGGCAATATGGATGAGGTTTCTCTAACATTTGGTTATCATTGAATAGAGGTGTAGCTATTAGAGGGTCCAAAACAGCTACTGTAAAAATGCCTGACCACAAGAAGACCCAATACACTGCATTTCTGGCCTGCTGTGCTGATGAAATGAAAATGCCACCATTCTTAATTTTCAAGAGGAAAACATACCCCAAGGAACCATATTTACCAAGATTCAAGACGAGCCCAAAATAAGAGTGTCAAAACAAAAAAAGATTTCATGACCTAGTTTCTCATTGAATGTATATGATGTATATTTCAAACACACATATTCAGTATAGGTATACTAGTTCCTTCATTAATTGAAATGGTTTGTTACAAATTTTTGTTTAAAAAAAGAATTTTTTACATATTTTTAAAATTAAGAGTTTATTAATAGAATACCGGTAATAAGTTTGCAATGAAAAATTTCAGTGGATACAATTATTTTATCTTATGTTTTATTTATTTAAAAAACATTGATTAAATGCATAACCATACTCCCTATAGTTCTATGACAACTCGTCACAGTCAGTTCGTCGTGTTCAGTTCGTTGCACAAAAAATTCGTTGTGGCAATTCATCTCTCAACATATTCGTGGCAAGACAAATTGGAAAGCGAGACACCATCACTGGTGAATAGCAGAGGGAGCCACTTTTCCACAAAATTTTTTCTTTATATTTTGACAATACCAGAATGTATCGCAATTCTCTTTGTGAATTATTGGATAGTGTAAGGCAGAGGGTGACTCACAACCTAACAAGTGTATCCCCCTGTGGTACACTAGTCATGGTGCCTCCCCTTCCAATTTGTCTCGTGACGAATGTCTCACGACAAAATTGTCATGTGATGAATTTTTCTAGCGATAAATGACGCGTGATGAGTTTGTTGTGCAATGCATTGATGCACAATGAGTTTTCCATGTGATTAATTGATGTGCCGCTAATTGAAGCACTATAAATTTACACAGGATCAATTGATCATGATGTATTGATGATACACAACTTCGTACTCGAATTTAAGATGAGCCCCGAATTTTGCAAGCTGAAATTTGGAAAAAAACCTTGTCATGGGTTCGGGTAAATACAGTATTCACCCTGGAAAAAGCAAGAATTAAATACATATACACCAAATCACAACTGCAGCCCATTGCACCCAGGAGTAAAGGGACTTATGAGACTCTCATACTGATGTTATTGATTATTATAACTAATGGTGGCAAATAAACCATAAATATAACAGCAAATTTAACACATATAATGTGTTTTATTTTTGATAATCAACCCTACCACTTGGGGTGAAGGAACTCTTAAGAACCCTGTACTTGAGGGATGAGGAGTTAAAACTGTATGAATAGTAAGAAAAGCAAATAAATGATAAGTACCTATGAACAGCAAAGAGAAGAGCTAAGGCAGCTACTGTTTTCTCTCCTCCAGAAAGGTTTGACATTGGCTGGAAACGTTTGCCAGGTGCCACACAATTGTAATTTATGCCATCTAAATATGGTTCCTCTGGATTTTCAGGTCCAAGGAAGGCCTGGGCAGACTGATTTTTTGCCAATGACTGAAGGCAAATATGGATAAAATAAAAATTAAATTACAATAATATGTTTAAAAACAGTATTCACTAAAAAACCAGAAAGCATACCAACACCTGTCAATGAAAATAAAATTTTTCTATAGGTCAGAAAACACTAATCACCTGCATTAAATTTAATTGTTTACATATACAAAATCTCAAGCAAAGTTGTATAAAGTTCACACTATATTTGAAAATATTAAGAATATAAAGCACTGAAATAAAAAATTCTGAGAAATTTTATTAACCCTTTAGCTGCTGTGAACGCGTTTATGCATTAAATGTTTTTGTGCCTTCAGTACCACTCACACATTATATCACAACAAAAAACATCTATAAAATGAATAACAAAGAAAAATATACCATTTTGTATGAAAGAATGTTAGATGTATTGTTATAATTTAATATTGTTAAATATTGATTTCCTATTAAAACACTTGACATATCCCCAATTCTCCCATTTCATAAACTTAGCAGTTAATACAATGCCATAATAATTTTACCATCATCAATTTTTGAACACAAAGAAATCTTGCTTTGTAATATCACTACAGGCATCCCTCATTTAGTCCTCTTAATTGGTTCCTGAAAAACAGAGCACTAAATGAAACTGCATAAAATCTAATGTAAATAGATTTAAACCGTTCTTCCAACCTACTCTCAATGCTAATGAATTCCAAACATAAGGTAAATTTTTGTGCTTAAATCAGAGAAACAATTAAAACATATAAATGCTTTTCATAAACAAATAAAAATATACAACATTTTATCTTGTCCTCGATCCCGCTTATTTCAAGGCTTTGAAAACATCAACTTGCCACACCTCATCTTCGATTCATTGAATTACTTCAAGTTTCACTGAGAGTGAGAAAGTTTTTCTTTGTTTTTTTTTTCAGAAACATCCTTAGCACATGTATTTTCACACTGTTGATTCATTTCAAATACAGTAAGTCCACAATTTAAATCATCTCGCTTTATGTTGCTTTGATATAACACCATTGCCGAATGTTTCCTCCATCCCCACGGCACTGCATTGTGCTGTGGGGACCTATCTACAATGATACCAAGTATCTACTTAATTTCCTTAATGTATTCCCCAAAGGTTGCTAAAGGAATTCTCAATGATAAAAAATTGCACTAAAAAAATCACTGCGAAAAACTTATGAATAAATTATCTTACTTTACGACCTGCCTGGCATATCTTTTTTCTCTAAATTAGTTAAATTTGTTTACGACTTATTGGACAAATGAGAGTCGGTGTCTATGTCGTATTTGCCAAGATAGCCTCGCCTGTCCTCTGACAACAGCTCATTTAACATGAAAGTCATTATCTACTTTATTTCTACCACCTTTTCCCTCTTAACTTTTTTTAATTTTGATTAAACCTCGTTTCGTGCTGTTACAAATTACGTGATGAGATGATTAATCAAAATTACCTCATTGGAAAAATAGTTTCGAGTGACAGCTTGATATTTATGAGCGAAGTACCTATGTTTTTGTCCTTAAAATTGTTACTGAATGTATTGGTTTTCTATCTGTAAGCTATGTTGATCAAAGTGTATGAGCAGGCAAAAGCGGATTAGAGGGAGAGTGACATTTGAGCTAACAGAAACCTCCAAATGAGCATCCTGCCCTCTCATTACATCGAAGAGGCACCATCATATCATAGAAGAAATACAATGTAGGCATTTCTTCTTTGATGATGCCTACAAAATTTACTAAAATCAACCTCTGCCAGATTCAAACCTGGGACTGCTGTGTGGAAGGGCAATGCTCTAACCTCTCCGCCACTGCCACCCCACTTGAACGAAGGTTTTTACGCTTTTTCATACAAGTACTACAACCATTGGACAAATCCATCTGTTGGTTCCACACCATAATCAATTTATTAGAGGAAAAATAATTCTCATTATCTATAAACATATCCTAATCATTGATTTATTTACTAATCTAAATTTATCACTGCAACCCTAAAAATCAGCTGCGAGTGCGAGTCCTATTTTCCCATAAGATGCTATGTTATTATTATGGGAGTATGGTTCCCTGTCAACCTAAAAAATTCATTTTTTATCATAAATAATGCAGTTTAACAGAAAATAAAAGAAAAAATTACAGCAACATAACAGCAAATGAAAACCTAGAATCATAAAGTGAAAAAAATTCTTTTAATTATCTTCAAAACGCATAATAGCAAATGAAAACCTAGCATTACGAAGCAATAACACTTCTTTCAGCAATTGTGCAGTTAACCCCCAGCAGATTTTCGCATGCAATTTTTGATCATCTTTTATTCATATCAAGGAAATGCTTTAATTTAAATGAATTAACTACTGAAATGGAATGTTGAGTACGTGATGCACGGACGTTTTCTTATGTTCTGAAACAAACATTTCCAAGCCGCAAAAAAACACTAGCATTATAAAGTGGTAACATTTATTTTATTAATTACATTCAAAATGTGTAACAGAAAATCAAAACCTAGCATAAGAAAGAGATAAAATTTGTCTTAATTGTTCAAAATACGTCATAAAAAAGAAGCATTAAAGTGGTAACATATCTTTTAGTAATCGCATACAAAATATGCCGCAGGAAATTTTACATATACAAGATGACAGCAATTCTTAGATTTACATCAAAAATTCATATTTAAAAATGAAAACCAAACAAAACAAAATAATATTTCCTTAAATTACATTCAAAATATGTACAAAGATAATAGCAAATGAAAACCCTACATTCCAAAATTATGGCATTTCTTTAAATTTTAAACTAAAGTTTCATCATCAAAAATAGCAGCGTTGGCGGTGAAGTTCAAACTGAGCTACAAAATAATTAAGTTGTGAGTTATCACGTTTGTTTACTTCAAAAACTGCTAATGATGAGCATTATAAATACAATATAATAATAATATGCCCTTTTTTAGGGTGCCAAAGTTTAAACAACTTCGAAACAAAAAAGTATAGGAAGTTCCGCTTGTTGGCATCGCAAACGGATGACGTGAAATGCAAATAATCGGGGCGAAACAGAAGTAATGGACATAAAAAATGTTGTTGCGAAATGCAAATTCACGAACCACAAGCATGAGAAGTTCAAAAAGGTGGTGTAAAGCATAAATTAGATAGTACATTTATAACTTAAAATTACATTTTTCCCCACTGATATTACAACCCTCGTGGAATGAGGCAACACAAAGCTTTCATCCAATAGAATTTTCAATTATTTCTTATTACCAAATCTAATTAAAACATCATTAGATTAAGTGTTGAAATTTCATATTTTATTTGCTGAAGTATGGGAGCCCTGATTGAGTTTATATTAATGAAATATGCCATTTCTGACTAATATTTTTATTTTGTTTTCTGGTGAAATTATTTTCTAAGAAGCTTATCGGATGTAACATGGGAAATGTGGAATATTATTTAAAATATTAGAGAAACCAAAATTTAAAAACGGACATTTTCAAAGATTACCTTCAAAACTATGACCACAAATGGTGCATAAAAGAGTTAACACAAAATCATCATTAGTTTTGTGCAGGAAAATCAATACTTAATGTAAAAGTTTTCCTTTAGAAGCTGAGAAATTTATGTACAAACAAATTCTATGAAGAAACATTACCTTGTAAATGCCATCTATTTCATTAGCCACATGCTCAAAGCAGTTCATGAAGCGGTCATGCCTTTCTTTCTTCACCCTTTCAAATGCTTGTTTTGCACGTTTAGTTCTCCTTCTAGCATTGTCAAACTCCTCATTTGTTTCCTGTAACTTCTCTCTGGCAAGATCCAATTTTTGCATGGCCTAAATATAACAGAAAATATTGATATTTTAGTAACAATCTTAAATAAATTTCTATTATTCAAATATTATTTCCAAAGATATTTACACAAATCACTTTCAGATGTTCTATCTTTGTGTTTGTTTAGATCTGGGATTTCAGCAAAAACAGTTAGCAAATATATGCTCTATATATTTAAGCATAACAGTGACCCTTCATACATGACTAATTAAGGATTTTCCAATGCAATTTAACTTTAAGATAGACAAATGCATTTAAAAACTAAAAAAATAATTTTATTATGCCTAATTCTCCTGGGTAGAACACTCATAACATATTGCATACAAAACATTTGGATAAAAGGATATAAATTTTGTATGAGTGGTATAATTTCCCATCAAAATTAACAACAAATACACATTAACATTTATGTGGGTTTACTTACTTATTACAGTGAAATCCCAATTTAATGTTCCAGCATTTAGTGAAAACCCATATTTAATTAAATTTTTTCAGGTTCCAACCCAAGTCCTATAAAACAATGCATTTTTTTCCCTATTTAGTGAATCTCAATTTAGTGTGTAACCAGCATTTAATGAATTTAACACAAGTAATTTTCATCCTCGATTTATCTCCCAAGCCACTCACACACACTCACATCAATACAAATTGCGCCTCTTACGCTACGGCCATACAATGATGGCAGTGAAAAGTTACCACCTCTATTGATAGGGAAATATGTGAAGCCAAGATGCTTCAGAAATGTTCCGACACTGCCATGTGAGTATTCTCACAATAAGAATGCCTGTATGACAACTGACATTTTAAAAATGTTCATCAGGTTGATTGATGCAAAGATGGGTGTTGCAAACAGAAAAATAATCTTGTTCATAGATAATTGTTTAGCACATCCTCCAGATACAGCTATTTTGCAGAACGTTAAGGTGGTGTTTTTCCGAGCAAATTGTATGAGTCATTTGCAGCTGCTTGACTTGGAGATAATATACTGCATGAAAGCAAAGTACAGAAAGGCTTTAGTGCAGAAAGTATTATCGCACATGGAGAGAAGTCAGGAGTTAAAATTAAATATTCTCCTAGCAATACACATGTTAACAGCTGCTTGGAATTCAGTGACAGTGGGAACAATAGCCAACTGCTTCCAGAAAGCAGGATTTAACTCTAGTGATTCAGTGGAAATGGATGTACACATTGATGACATAAATGAAAAAGATTGGTTAAAAGTTGCTAGTAGTAATTACTAACTTCAAAGAATTTGTTAGGTGTGATGATGATGTGGGCATAACAGGACATCCTCAAGATATGGAAGATATCTGCAATGTTATGGAAAAGGAAAACGAAGTAGAAGAAGGAGAAGAGTAGATTCCTACTTTTTATGAAGCAGTTGTGGCATTGGAAGTCATCAGTAAGGAAAGTGGATGTTTAATGCAATTAAAGAAGGTAGACAGAGACCTGAATGTTTGCCAAACCTGCTGGAAAAGCAAACAACTTCGCTGGATTTCTTCAATGAATAACTTTTCTTTTATTTGTAAGTATGCTCAGTATTAATTTATTCTGTAATCTGTGGATTCCACTGATTGTTTAATTTTTAATATATTCTTTATGGATACTTGATGCAGGTGTTCATGAAGAAAAAGAGGAATAACAGATACATGTGTTTACTTAATATGATGCCACTAGCGTAACTGCCTGTCAAATATGACAGGTATGCGTGGATTAATTACAAATTTAAGGCACTACCCATTCTTCCTCCTTTTCTCTCTTCCTCTCTCCCATCCTCCTCTCTCCCATCTTCTCCCTCTATCTCTGGAAAAATACTTCCTAGTCCCAAATTTAAGGCAATCTTATATGCACTCATATATATTACAAATATGCGGGTTGAGACAACAATTGATTCTCCAAGTTTAACAATGATGTGGTTGGCAAGGCAACATCCCATTTTAAAAGCCCATATTTTCCCAAAATATGTGATTTAAATGTTTAATATGAGATATTTCGAACGGTAGGCAGAAAAAGATGAATAGAATAAGAAAACTTCATTAATTTTCCTAAAACATTGTTCAAATTCGAAGATCGTATGTCAATTTTGAATTTCCAAAAGAATAAAAGCCTGCACTTTAAAAAGTCGCTTTTTACATGTTATCTTATGGGAAATGGAAATCGCCCCCCTGGAGTCGAACCCGGGTCTTTTTTCATATTTTCTTTTCGTCATTTCATTTCTATATCTGAGTCATACATTCCTAAAAAATTTCAACCTTCCACCTAATCAGGAAGTTTGTTAAAAAGTGCAATTGATGACATCATCATCAAGTTTATGTACATACATACAAATTTACATTCGAAATTATATATAGGAGGATTGTTGAAGCTTTGTGGCTATATTCAATATCAGAAGGCTATGGTTTGAGTTTATTTCTGTTCTTTGTAAAGTCTAAAATTTTCTTGCAGTTTCTTAAAATATCAACAACTTACTTAGGAATATATTTTAAACCAAAAATTTCTGCTATGATGGGAATCTAACTCAGGTCTTCTACGTGCAGGCGGATATTCTACCACTGAACTATCATAGCAGACTAATTCTCCTGTTTCTAAATGTGGACGATTTCTTAGTTGGGGCTGATCTAGCAAGCTAGTATCAAAAATATTCCCAACTTCATAGTTTATGCCTGCCTGCATAGGATCTTAAGATCACTTTATTTCTTCAATTTCTAGCTTGGCAATCTCATTATTTGAGAGTGAGGAGTTTTCTTTAATGAATCTCTTAGACATCCATTATGGCAGGTTGATACTAGCTGGGCTAGTTCGGCCCCAACTAAGAAAACATATGCTCTCAGAAAGAGGAGAATTAGTCTGCTATGATAGTCCAATAGCAACACAAAGGATCTCCATCACTTAAAAAATTCAAGACAACCTTCAGCTGGCTAGATCCTGGCAAGTGTATTTTGGGATTCCGAAGGGGTGATCCATGTTGATTTTCTGCAACCTTGACAAACAGTTAATGCTCAGTATTACAGCAACTTACTTTCCAATGATGTTTATCGAGCAATTCGTAAGAAAAGGCCAGGAATACTGTCAAAGAGAATCATCCTGCTGCACAACAATGAACATCCCCATGCAGTGCATTTGACAACAATGACATTGGAAAGCTTGGGCTTGGATATCATGAACAGTCAAGATTTAGTGATTATCACTTGTTTGGGCCAATGAAGGAATACCTGGGAGGGCAGAAATTCAAGACAGATGTCTACCGATATTTACTCCGCAGGTGTCCGCATTCGCCAACCTGACCTTTACAACTTGATTCTCTTATAGATTCCTGATCAGTCTCCTGTCTTTCCAGTCTACACCTATATTCTTTTATATCTTCATCAACATTACCCAATTTACTCTATCAAAGGCCTTCTGCCAGTCTACGTAACATACGCAGATATCTTGACTGTACTCTATTGCCCTTTCTGATATGATTCTGACTAACCCTATAGCATCTCTAGTTCCTCATCCTTTTCTGAAACTGAATTGATATTCCCCTATCATTTCTTCTGCCTTTTCCTCCAGCCTTTTATTAAAAATCCCTGTGATGATCTTCGAAGTGTGTGACAGAAGGGCTATTGTTCTGTAGTCTTTACACTTACTTTGGCTTCTTCTTTAGAGGGATCATTGTTACTTCTAGGAAATCCTGAGGCCACTCTCCCATGTCATAAATCTTATTAATTAATTTCATGATCGCATTTAGTACTTCTGATCCCATGACTTTAAGTACCTCAGTCGGTATTCCATCGCAGCCTGTGGCTTTCCCTTTCTTTAGTTCCACTATCACTTTTTCTATTTCACTCTCCATAATACTTGGTTCTAAGTTGTCTTCTTCAATGTCTTCCTCATCTTCCAGTTATATTTTTGCTAATCCTGCCTGCTTGCTGTATAGTTCCTTAATGTATTCTTCCCATACCTGTGCTACATCCTTTGTTTCTGATACTATCTTCCCATCCGTATTCATAATTCCTTTATCACAAATTCCATTAGACTTCTTATCTTCTAATTCCAGTGCCCTAACGTACATCATATCATACCGTCCTAACTTCTCCATTTGTTGTATTTCATCACATTTTTCTTTTATCCAATTTTCTCTAGCTTTATCTGTTATCCTTCTCAACTCATTGTTTACACATCTATAGTTGGCTCTACCTTCTTCACTGTTAACGTTTCTTCATTTTCGTCTCTCATTCATTTTCTCCAGCATTTCCTTCGTGATCCATGATTTTCTGATTTTCTTCTCTTGTTTTCCAATCTCTTTATTCAAGGTATCCTTGATACCGGTTTTAATTTCATCCCATTCTATAGCAATGGTCTTCGGTTTGTTTTCCAACTTTCTTAGACACTGTCTTCCCATCCGTATTCATAAATCTCTATATCTGGCTTAAAAACATTTATAAGCACAAAGTCAATGAATAATGAGATATTTATTTTGTTAATAAGTTATTGTTTAAACTTCAAAATAGCATTGAAATATGGTGAATATGAGGACAGATGTGACACAAATTAATAATCCTAGTCAATTAAAGGAAACTGGCAACAATGCAAATCACCTTGACAATGAAGATTTTCATATAAAAATTTGTTAAATTTTTGCGTTAAAAACTGATTCATGGATAAATTTGACTTGTATTCAAAAATCAACAGCAGGAAAATGAAATTTAGTTCTTTTAGGCATTCTCTAGTTCATGTCCTGAGTTTGTACGATGATACTAAGTGATTTTTAAATGAAAATGATTAATATGCTACACTCATATCACAGCATAATGGATTTCCAAACTAAGTGTTTTATTTTATAGATATATATTGTAATATACCATTCTTCTTCAGCCTGCTTTGATGACTTTATTGACAAAGCTGACAACTTACTTTATATTTTGGCAAGTAACTCTCACCGGTCATTTAACCCCTCAAGCCCGGAGGAGATTTATTAAATCCCACCCATACGGCCAGATGAGGTTTTTAAATTCTCACGATTGCATTGTAAAAACGTTCGAGAAAATTGAAAAAATCATAAGTTTATAAGTTTTCTCTCGATTTTTCTGATTTTTTGTGGATTTACGAAAAACATGAAATTTGTAAATATCCATTTTTCGTATCATATTTTACAAACAAACATTGTTGCAGTAGAAGAGAATGCACACCAATCGCTAATTTTCCAGCGCGTGTTCGCGCTTTATATATAACATTCAGCACCGGGAAATCTATGAAAGATATTGATGTACAATCTTAGTAAAAGAATAACTTAAATTAGTAACTATTTTATTCTAGAGAATCTACCCATCTAAACGAATTAGGTGAAAAGTTTTACGTATCTCAACTTTTTCATGTCTTGACTGGAAATTTTTAAGTAAATCTAGTATTACTGATTTATTAGAAGATGATTTATTTATAATATAAACGCTTTAGTTATATAGTCATTATTCTTGGTCATTACAAAAGTCACATAGAAGAAATGATTACATTTCGTTCATTGGAAAGGGAGATATGACGATGTATACATCAGAAATGAATTTAGATGCAAAACACAGAAAACTTTCAAAAGTTAAACTAGCTTATGAGTCCTTTCCAAATATTTTTAGAAAATTTACACATGCGAAATTGGATTCAGTAAGAAATGCCTTATAATTGATTAAACACTTCTAGTAAAATAATGTGTAAATATATGGAAGAGCTCCGCTGTTCGTGATTTTTGATGACGTGTCCTCTTCTTGCTCACTCGCTTCATCGCTGCTTTGGTCCCACTAGATAGCATAACAGAGAAAGCCCTTATCTGAAGAGGAAAACAAACCCTACATCTTCTTTCTGATGACAAAGAAAAGGAACACAATTTTGTGGGTTCCCTTTCCTCAGGTATTTATGTGTCAACTTGAGAAACCGAAAGTCCGTAGGTCAGTGGCAAAAACTCAAATAATATCACAAAACTAAACGTATATTATATGTAAACAAATACATACAAATAGATACACACAATTTCTCGCAATTCCTCTACGACAAGAACAAAGGCTCCTCAACTAACTTGCTTTGGGGATGCAAGAAACCTTAGTAATCTGAACCACCTTGAAGAGGACAAAATAACAGATATTGGTTGGTGTTGACGCTCTCCTATGCAGTGAGGAACGAAGGATCGCGGGGTCATGAAAGCGAATGTTTATCAAAATGATTTTACTCAATCCAATTCCATTCTTCATAAATTGCATCGTAAACATTTCTAATAAGACGTTTTCCTTTCTTTTTTTACATGCCGACGAAGACCTTTGTCGCATGACATAAGCCAAATGGCTCCACCAGGAAAAAAAGAGGAGAAAAATCGTGCTCTCCTTTGAAAAGATTGCATTGCATTTCAAACACCAAGGAAAGGTTCCTTGCTGCAATAATAAGCGATTTTTATATGGAAAAACACCGTCATATCGTAGCAAAATTGAAAATTCCATCGCAAAATTCAACGTTGATTATATATTTTTTAAAACAGGAAAAAAATACAGGACAAGCATAGATAGGAAGAACAAAGCTTCCTCTTTCAAAATATATAAAGGTTATTTAGATTTAAAGAAGTCTCTAGTGTCAAAAGATAAAAGAAATTATGGCTGATGCAGGACGCAATAGTACGTCTGATGGCCGTTTGGACAGTTTTCGCAGGAAGTAATAGTACGTCTGACAGCATTTACGGGTTAAAATACTATGTGGTGATTTTAACTGTGACATGCTGTTTGATGGTCCTGATCAGCACCAATTTAACAATTTATTGACTTTATACAATCTGAAGCCTTTAGTCCATAAGCCTACTCAGACAATCTCTCAATGTGCAACTCTTCTTGACAACATCTTCACTGATTACACAGTATTACTTATTGACACTGATGTCTTTGATCCTTCAATCTCAGATCATCATGCAGTCCTCTCCAAATTTAAAATAATTTACCCACAAACAGCAGCCATAGTGCCTACCTACAAAAGGATTATGTCCAACTCCTAAATTGAAATCTTGTGTAATTATTTACTCTCTCACGATTGGTCCAAAATGTATAATACTACCATTTCAATGAGGCCTTTAATTTATTCCATACAATGTTTTTGTATTTCTTTGACTGTGTATTCCCTCGTGTACTGGTAAAACCCAAAACTCAACTTCTGAAAATGTGGATTACACCAGAGATCTACAAACTGTTTCGAATTAAAGCAATTGGCAAACATGGACAAAAACAGTGGTTCACCTGATATACACAGACAGTATATCCTCTTGAGAAACCAATACAGGATAGCAATTAAGACAGCAAAAAAAACCTTCAATGATAATAGGCTGATCACCTCCTCCAACCGCACAAAGATGGCATGAAAAATTGATAATGAATCACGTGGCGCATGTGGTCCTCGATCACCTATCACTCTTAGTCACAATTCACTCTCAATAACCAATCCCGTCACTATTGCAGACACACTCAACAAACATTTCACCAATATGCCATCCAAGTTTGATAGCCATTCCAAATCAAAATTATTTACTCACCATTTAAACAATTGCAATGCTCACTCTATATATCTTCAGCCCTGTGCTAGACCCGAATTACTAGGCTATCTGAGGAAAGCGGGTCGCAAACATTAAGCAGATAGTGATGAAATTACTGGCCCTATACTGAAAGTATGTGCTCTGTCAATAGTGGACCCTCTTTTCTATCCTGTCAATGAATCTCTTAGAGAAGGCATTTTCCCTAATGCTCTAAAAAATTCCCAAGTTATTCCAATTTACAAAGGTAAAGGCAGTAGTAACCATCCTGAAAACTATAGGCCTATATCCCTACTCCGCAACTGTCAAAAATATTTGAATGTCTTTAGTAACAGAATTATTGATTACTCGGAAAAACAAGCTGCTCTCCAACTCTCAATTTGGCTTTAGAGCTGGAAAATCAACTGAGAAAGCTCTTTTTGAATTAATCAACTTCACTATAGATGAGCTCAATAAAAATAACAAAGTCACTGGACTCTTCTTCGACTTGAGCAAAGCTTTTGACCTTGTTGACCACAACATCTTGCTATACAAATGCCAAACCTTCATGGAGTGGCCCTCAACTGGTTATCTAGCTAACTATCCAATAGGCAACAATTTGTTTCTGTTTGCCATGGTGGCCACAACTACTCATCCTCTCCAATTCCAACAGCTAAAGGAGTCCCACAAGGATCGATCCTTGGCCTTGGTACTATTTATTATATTCATAAATGAATTACCAGCAACTACACAACTCACCCAACCATGTAAAATAATAATGTATTCTGATGAAATCAAAATTCTCTTAACCCTTTGCGGTCCTATGTCGAGGAGGACTCAACATAACATTTCATTCTAGTGGGTCCTATGTTGAGGTGGACTCAACACACGACTTTATGATTTACGCCATCTGTGGACGATTTAGAACACTGCAAGTATTTACGTGATGTATTTTCCGCACAGTAGATGGCCGGACAGTGACGCTGATATATATTTTCATCTATTTTAGAGGTTTTTTCCCTTAAATGACTAGTCGCGACCTGATTCTTCATGACGCTGGAGAGGTATCGCTGCATACTGAGAACGATGGGTAAGTTGTTATTATTATTATGCATATAATAGCAAAGGAAAAGAATGACATGTTTATTAATATATATTGACGTGATATTTTTTCTTTGCACTAGTTTACTTGGCAGTGATGTAGACACTTTTATGAGTCAGTGGTTTTGAGTGACATCTCGAACCAATCACCACGTAATAAAAACGGTGCGTAAACTTTTGTTATTATGGATAAAAAAGTAAAGGAAATGAACCCCATGTCTGATAGTAATGAATTTGAAAGTAGTGATGATGATTATATGCAAGAAATAGATGTTGATTTTGACGAACTACAAGAAAGTGATAACGAACAAAGTGAACGATGTTCATGCGTGACAAAGCCAAGACGGAAAAAATGAAAACTCGTAGCTGATCCTGGTCCATCTAATGTTTTTTCAAATGATTCTGATGATGACATTGTTCTTAGAAGGGCACATACAAATGTTCTGAGAATTATTAGTGACTCAGATAGTTGTGATGATGATGCTATTTTTGACAATGATATTTTGCAAAATGTAACTTATAATGACAGTTACCTTTCTAAGATATGTTTTGAACACAGGAATAAGACTTTAGGTCTGCAATTTCCAGCTGCCACGACCATTCCACTTGGATTTTTCAAATTGTTTTTCACAGAAACCCTTGTAAAGAAACTCATTGCTGAAACCAACGCATATGCCAGAAAAACAATAAGCACCAAAACACTGTCTCAATATTCGATATGGCTAACCTGAACTGATGTTGTAGAGGAAGAGATGTGGGCATTTCTAGGTGTAATAATCAACATGGAGATAATTCCTTTCGCTGATATAAAGGATTACTGGTCTCAAGCATTTCATTAAAAAATCTCATTTTTCGGTAAGATCTTCACCCACTGACAGTTTTTACAAATCTTTTGGGCACTACATTTGGAGACCATGCCCAGCTTAGATACAAGTCTAAAAACAAGAATTCAGAAAGTTAGTCATTTACTCCATTATTTAGAAAACAAATTCAGGAAACACTTTGTGCCAGGAAAAAATATTTCTATAGATGAATCTACTATTGACTTCAAGGGGAAAACAGCGTTCATAACTTATAACCCAAAAAAACCTACAAAATGAGGTCTCCGTGTTTATGTTTTGGCGGACTCTCGTTGTAGTTATATATATTCATTTGTTTCATATTTTGGAAAACTTACCACAGAAGGACTGATCAAACCGCATCTGCCATTTATAAGTAGGATAGTACTACATCTTTACAATTATCTTACACAATCAATACCTGAAGCTTCTGGTTACCATATTTTTACCGATCATTTTTATACAAGTCCAAAACTTGCTACTGCATTGCTTGATGAAAAATGTCATCTCACTGGAACAGTAATGTCTAACAAAAAAGATATTCCAACATCTATGAAGAAGCCAAAGCTAAAAAAAGAGAAAGAATGGCATACCGAAAGAAAAAAACCTTACTCGTTGCATGGCGTGTTAAGAAAGTGGTTACAGTACTGAGCACATGTTGTACAGTGTTGTACTTAGGTACAATGAAAATATGGGAGGAGTAGATGTCGCAGACCGGTACACTGCTACTTATTCCTTTTTACGGAAGTCGCTCAAGTGGTGGAGGAAACTGTTCCAAATAGGCAATTGGTGTGAATCTAACAATCAAATTTTGAATGCTGCCAAAACCCAAGTCATTTTATTCTCCCCATCACTTTCAAATACAGTGGAACCTCGGTTTACGAACGACTCTGTTTACGAACAATTCGGTTTACGAACAAAAATTCTGACGAAAAAATGCTTCGGTTTGCGAACAGAATTTCGGCTTACGAACAGGCAGTCACGTGCTCCACGGACTGAGATCTCAGCGCGCCGCTGCGCAAAACCCCGGACAGACGCACCGGCGCTCGCGCCGTTGAGTCTGAGAAATGAGAGGGTATTAGTTTCGCGGTAGCGTTCACTCGGGATAGACTGCTGTTCGAGTGCGTCGTATTTATTGGACTGCTTTTTGAATGCATCGTATTTATTGGACTGCTGTTTGAGTGAGTCTTATATTGTTTTTGTATACGTGTTGCTATTTTTTCAAAGTTTAATTTATACTTAATTAAATTATCTTTGTAGACCACCATGATGCCAAAGAATGATAAAAGTCAATTGAAAAGAAATAAAAAACGATAGAAGTGAAAAAAAAACATTATATCTAAATATGAAAATGGTGTTCTTGTCTCGGATCTTGCTACGCAATTCGGTATGGCGAAATCATCGATCTGTACTATACTAAAAAAGGAGAGATGATCAAGAAAGCTGATGTCGCGAAAGGATTAAAAGTTATCAATAAAAAAAGACCACAATTGATTGACGAAGTGGAGAAATTGCTGTTGATTTGGATAAATAAGAAACAGTTAAGCTGGTGATAGTGTTTCTGAAGCTCTAATTTGTGCAAAAGCGAAACGATTACATGATGACCTGTTAATAACAAACCCTGGTACGAGTACTTATACTGAACTGTTTAAAGCTAGCCGAGGATGGTTTGAGAAGTTTAAGAAGAGAACTAGAATACATAATGTAATTAGGCATGGAGAGGCAGCAAGCTCAGACCAAGAAGCTGCTAAGAAATATGTACAAGAATTTAATGAATATGTAAAAGCTGAGAGTTTTCTTCTCCAGCAAGTATTTAACTGTGATGAAACTGGCCTATTTTGGAAAAAATTACCAAATAGGGCCTACATCACTCAGGAAGAAAAGACTTTGCCTGGACATAAGCCAATGAAGGACCGGCTGAATCTTTTACTATGTGGAAATGCAAGTGGGGACTTCAAGGTCAAGCCATTGCTTGTCTACCACTCTGAGAATCCGAGTGTGTTTAAGAAAAATAATGTAATGAAAAGTAAAATGTCTGTTATGTGGAGGGCTAATAGTAAGGCTTGGGTAACCAGGCAACTGTTCATTGAGTGGATCCATGAAGCCTTTGCCCCAAGCGTGAGAAAATACCTCCAAGAAAACGAATTGCCACTAAAATGCCTTCTTGTGATGAACAATGCTTCTGCTCATCCTCCAGGCTTGCAAGACGAGTTGGTTGAGGAGTTGGGTTTTATCACAGTGAGGTTCCTGCCCCCTAACACGACTCCTCTAATCCAGCCTATGGACCAGCAGATCATTTCAAACTTTAAGAAACTGTACATCAAGGAATTATTTCAAAGGTGTTTCAAAGTAACCTCTGACACAGAATTAACACTCAGAGAATTCTGGAAAAAACATTTGAATATCCTTCATTGTTTAAGTTTCATTGACAAAGCCTGGGGGCTAGTGACTCACAGAGCCTGGAGGAAATTGTGGCCAGACTATATCTGGTATTGAGGGCTATGAGACTGAGTCTGTTGATATTGTATCTATAGGCAATAGGATTGGATTAGAAGTTGATAATGTTGATGTGGAGGAGCAAGTGGAGGACCACAGCAATGAACTCACTACGGAAGAACTGGAACAGCTTCTTAATGAGCAGCAAAAGACGGTGACAGAGGAAATATTATTTTCAGAGACTGATGAACGAATGGAAGATGTTCCTAGGTCCTCGATCCACGAAATGTGTGCGAAATGGAGTGAGGTGCAAAGTCTTGTAGAAAGATATCACCCCGATAAAACTTCATCAAATCGCGTTATAAATCTGTTCAATGAAAATGTCATGTCTCATTTCCGCAACATTATAAAAAGCAAGAAGAAACAAATCTCATTGGATAGGTTTTTGGTGAAACAGAAATCTGATGAACTTCAAGCACCCGATGTTTTCATGGAAGGGGACTCCCCTTCCAAACAATAACACTTTACTATTTTGTAAGATAAGTTGAAATAAAGTTTGTTTTTACGTTTATTCTTTTTGTTTTATTATTTCCAATTCCTTTTCAGTTAAAACTATGAATTTTCATTGTTTTGTATAGGATTTCAAGCATGAAGTAGAAAATAAATATAATAAAGGGCCATTTTCTTGGGGTCTTGAACGGATTAATCCATTCTGCATTGATTCTTATGGGAATAATTGTTTCGGTTTACGAACAGTTTTACGGAACGAATTAAGTTCATAAACCGAGGTTCCACTGTACTGACTTATGTTTCACATATAATAACCTTGACTTTACCTCAGCTGCTGAAGTCAAATGTCTTGGTCTGCACATTGATCCTACTCTTACCTGGAGCAACCATACTGACTATTTATATAAAAAGCTTTCCTCAGTATTTTACCTCTTTTCTATATTAAGAAAGACTTAGCCAAGATATTATGAAGATGGTTTACTTTGGCCACTTCCACTCTAGGGTCTTACCGTATATACTCTTGTATAGTTCGACTCCGTGTATAGTTCGACCTCCGATTTCTCGGTGAAAAAATTAGATTTTTTCATATATCTCGTGTATAGTTCGACCCTAGCTTTTTACTTACTCTTTTACCCTAGATTTCCGTCAGGATCGACATTTTTCGTTTCGATATCTCGAAGCTCACAATCGAGGTATATAGAACGATCTTGGTTTTCAACAGCTTTTAGTATCATAATAATTTTATACTAATAATAAATTGTAAACATCGTAAACCTATTGCACGATCTTGAGAAGAAAAATATTTATTACTTTTTAACTACGAGATGTGACATACGAATGGTGGCAGAATTTCTAGCAAATAGACAAAAATTAAGCTTATATAACGAAAATTAATAGATGCATATTACTTGTAAAACCTTTAATAAAAGTTATGAATGATAGTTGAACAAGATGAAATAAACTCATTTTAATTCTTCAGCTTTGTGACTTTATACATTGATATCATCATTTGGAATTAACAATATTGGAGTAACATAATGGAGTTATTATATAGGTGTGGCTTACGGCTCTATAACAAAATAAAGAGAAATTCTTTACATAAATTTTGGTTAAAATACACTATAACCCACCACAGAACGTATAAAAAAATAATGAAAAATACTACTGGATCGCAATCAAATCAGAATTTCGAGATAATACAGGACAGGTATATAAGTCTTCGAAAAAGAAAAAAATGAAAAACAAACAAACAAACAAATGAAAATCGATAAAATTAAAGGTAAATAGGAAGTTTTGGAGCTATATCATAGAAGTTAAGTCAGCGAGGTCGGTGACCAAAAAATATCTTGATTTTTATTATGATATTTTTAAAAAGATAATTTTTTAGATCCGAGATTTTAAACCCTCAAAAGTATTACTCGTGTATAGTTCGACCCCCAATATTTTGCACAAAAATTTGGTCTTAAAAACTCGAACTATACACGAGTATATACGGTATATGGCATTATCTTTTGGGGATCTACTTATCAAGCAACAAAAATATTTAAGTTGCAAAAAAAGTAATTTGCTGCATGGCTAACTTGCCTTACACGTTTATCTAATTAAAAATACTTACCATCCAGTTAATCAGAACACATAAATCCTTTTTGAAACTAACAACAACTATCACAACCACAACACACGAAATTGCAAAAATATCCATGTACAACACTCACAATTTAAAATCTAAACAAGGCCCAAAAAATATGGCAACAAAATTATATAATCATCTCCCCATCCATATCAGGACCATGAGCGATGCACAACAATTTAAAACAATTCTACATGACTATTTAATTAACAAATGCTTCTATAGCATAAAAGATTACCTTGAATCAAAAACTTAATATTTTTTACTGCATCTGTACTGAATGTCTTAATTGTAGGTGTTTGAACTGTATGACTGTACTTGACAAAGCCTATACCATACACACATGTATATTTGGTCTTATGATGAATAAAGTTATTATTATTATTCATGAAATGGATGTTCAAAGCATTTTATGTGTTCATGTAACATATGAAAGCTTGTAGTCTATACAAACATAACTTTTCCAAAGTATTAAATTTGCACAGTGTAGCATTTACTAAGAGCATAACCCACATATAGCACAAATATTGAATTCTTTATGTGAATATTTTTCTGTAGGAACCATAATACATGAAATTAAAGGCTCTTTTAACAATTACTAAGTGCTTTATTTAAAAATATTTTTCTAGCATAGCCTTACACATACCCTCATGTTTGGAGCTTGAATTTTCTTAATTGTCTCTTGCAGCTCATTTATCAGTCGAGCAAGACGATCTCCATGCTTCTTTACATCCTCAGGTTCATCCAAATCTTTCAAATTTTCAGAAAGAAGAGTGTAATCAATCTGAATTCTACAATGAAATGTCAACAGAAAAAATAAGAATTAGTATTAAATACACAAATAACAATTGTTCCTTATACAAGCAAACAAACTACATATCTTGTATAGTTAATAACCAGCATAATTCTTCAATTACCTGTTTTCTCTTTCGTAGATTTGCTGTGTGCTAGTACTAGCAGTTTCGGCTGAGGTGTCCACCTCCATTGTAGAACCTTCCTCTTCAATGTCTTCCATATTACCTCGCAGCATTGGAATAACAATGTCTTCCATCTGATAATTTGACAAAGAATGAGAAAAGTTACATTTGAATTCCAACAATATGACCATGATTTCAACATGGACAAATGAATTAATAAAAAAATATTAAAACAACATATTTGTTTAACAAAAATGAGTTAATGCTGTACTTCAAAGAAACATTACTTTCTTTGCCTAAACTATAACATTATTACTCTTGAGTTATGTAAGACTGGAGTTATAAGAAAATGGGTGGATGGGCAAAATTGCATAACTCATTCAACTTTGATCTGAATAAACAATGCATTATAACCTCTCAAAAATAGCATTCTAAAAATGGGATATTTCGAAAATATAAGCCAAAATCATATCTTCTGGTCTACTATTAAGAACTCACACCTTCCATCACCACCAAGCCAACCCACACAATATCTCTCTCTTTCTCATCTCCTCTAAGTTACAGTATCCTTCGGCCCAAAGCTTGTCAATATGGAAACTGTCAAGGGGATGATGACTGCTAAGTGCACAAGATTCATCCTTCATTATATTTTAAATTTCCTATTCATTATTTTTGATTTTTACAGTATCCATAGTATTCATTACATAAGAAATGATTCCAAGTTTTTCAAGCCTAACCTATTCAGTCAGCATAGATTTATGATATCTGGAAAATTCCAAAAGCTGTCACCTTTTTAGTCTAATACAGGGGTCGGCAACCTTTTCTGCATAGCGGGCTACATTTGCAGTTGTGAATGCTTCGGAGGGCCGCATTGGGAGTCAAGAAAGCCTCAGTGGGCCAGATGAGCGAATAAATCAGAAGTTTTCTAGAGATTCTGTGATTTCATATGAATTAAATCAAGTCTACATAATTTACTAGTGTTAAAACTTCACCCGAAAAGGCTTTGAGACCATAATTTTACTTAAAAAACATAAAATTGCCCATGAGAAATTTTCCTGATCACTTTTTCATTACAGCTTTGCGGGCCGCATAAAGTGTTCTTGAGGGCCGCACGTGGCCCGCGGGCCGTAGGTTGCCGACCCCTGGTCTAATAGATGCCAAACAAGAGGTTTTAAGCTACATTCTAAATGTTTAGATTATACGTGTTTTATCATTTCCATTTACAGAGATATTAGTAATATACTTCTTAGAAAATTAGAAAAGAAGACCACTTGATTAAAATCTAAAAATCATTTAATAACAAGCAGAACAAAAATATGAACACCCAAAGTAGAACCTTTTAATGAAATGTTAAAGCTACCTTCCCAAAGTCATATTAAATTGAATAATAAAATGGGAAATAATATGAAGGAAAATAAAATACATTACTTAGAAAATACACCAAAAACCCATTTTTACATAACACCATTTTACAGGAAATGCCAGTTTTACAGAATGAAAAAAAAAACTACCAGATGGTAGAATTTGAATTTGGCTCCCTATAATTTCAAAATTGTCCCCTACATGGTGCTGACTGCACCCCTCAGCCATGTAGTAGGTATTTATAGTAATTTTAAAATCTCTATGTTGTTGCATTTATGAAAGTTAAGTTTCATTACAGTATAATAATTTACCGATGTTTCGACTAGCAGTTCAGGGCCCAGTGCCAGTGACATCACATGAAGTCCCATGAATCAGCTGACTGCTACTTGTGAGTCTATGTGTAACTTCAAGCATTTAACAGCAAATATTTGTTGAATAACGTTATATGGTTTTATGTAATGTATTTTTTAAATCTATCATCTTAATTAAAAAATCACTACTTTTCAAGGTTATTCATATTTTTGTGTATTTCACTATAATTATATGGATAAACTACCCAATACAGGTTTTAAGGAAAATCCTATTATATGGAATGAACTCTGTTGCAAGCCACTCTCTGTAAAAGCATAATTTTGGTGTACACCACCTTTTTGAACTTTGCGAATACAGTAAAAACTCGATTATCTGGATTGAGGATGTAGGTAGATCAGATAATAAAAAATCAGGATAATCAGAACTCCCACGATGTGATACTAAGGATCTACTAGGTAGTGTTTTCAAGTCAAGACTGGTTTCATTGCATTATAAATAAATTCTTCATCATATCCTCCTTTGACAAATTTCTTCAAAGTTTCTGTGAAAGTATCAGCTGAGGAATGTCAGCAGACAGTTTTTCTCTGTGAATTTCCAGCTTTCTAACGCCATGTCGAGCCTTAAGTTTTCTGAGCCACCCTGGACTTACTTTGAAATTTAATTTTTCATTAAAAATAATGCTTTAGATACAACAAAAGGCCAGATATCGGCTGCTCAGAAGATTAACTTTTTAAGGAACCACAGGTTGAAGTAACTGTCTAGTTACTTCAACTTTTTCATTTTGAGGTTTCTTCATCACTTTTCACACTGAACTACCATCTTGATTTTCCAGGCAATAAGTAAATTTCATAATGATTTCACTATTCTTCTTTATGTCAGAGATTGTCGACGTACCTACTCCATATTTTTCCACCAAGTTACATCCTGATTCTCCATTTTTCAAGACATCAATTATTGCCAATTTGTCTTTTAATGACAACACAACATGTTTTCGTTTTGATGACATTTTAAATGACGGTGACATTTTAACGAATTCTGTAAAGAACTGTAATAAGTAAAGGAACTAAGGTATTAGTAAAGAACTAAAATAAATATATTTAATTAAATATTTCACTTACTTCTCTTTTTAAAATGATCACTTATTGGCATTTAATATTATTAAAAATTGACTTTCAGTCAGATAAAATACAACTTGCTGATAGTAGTACTATAAGATGATGTAGAGGTTGCGTTAGCGATTAACACTAGGATTACCAGACTTTCTTAGTTCCCGCAGATTACCGAAGGGATCATTTTGATTCCTTCGTTTGTTTGGGTGGTTTTAGATTTTTCTATATTCTATTTCGGTATTGGACGTATATATTTAGTGGCTTTTCGTTAAATTTGACTGATCTGTATTCTATCAGTGGAAAAATGGGTACAATAATGTCCATAAAATATCATTATTGCTCGAAAAACTTTTTTGTAACATTAAAAATATGTAAAATTATTCATATGTAACACTTTAGTTTTTCAAATTTTCACTAAAACAAAACGTAAGTAAAATTCTCAAGTAATATAAACAACAAAAAACTTCCATCAAAGCACATAATAATGATAATGATTCTCAAGTACAAGGTAAGTGTAGTTTCAGCTAAAAATAATGTAATGAAGTGTAACTATATGAGTTCAGTAACGAAAAAAAAAATTGAATCAAAGTTTGTACAAGAATTACAGAACTACACCACCACGACCTCCACGCCATCAACACAGATACCGCTTCATGACAGCGCAAGTCCCACGCAGCCATTTTTTGCATACTGTGCATTGTCCTATGCTTCTGTTCTTCTTCCCCTTTTCTTCACCTGGCATTTATATTGTTTTTTGTCATCAGTCGTTCTTCGTTCTTCTATTGACTCTGATCCACTTTGATCCTCCAAGTATTGCTTTCTTCACACAGGGCATGTCAGAGTGTAAGCGCTGCTGAGTTCGTCTGCAAGCTGCTGGAGAAATTTGCGCCTAGATATTCTGCTTGTCACAGCCTTGAAAATGACCCAGACATTTATGGTTTGCACATGATATACTACGATCCGGTGATCGAAAGACCCAGCTAGACGCGGTTTTTCTGGACTTCAAGAAGGCATTCGATAAAGTCCCTCATATTAAGTTATTGAAAAAATTACAAGCCTGTGAAATAAATCGAAAGATAATCGAGTGGATCAGGGACTTTCTCAATGACCGGGAACAAATGGTAGTCATAGATGGATTTAAATCAGATTCGGTCAGCGTGTCCTCCGGCGTTCCACAGGGAAGTGTCATCGGTCCCCTATTATTCCTTATATACATAAATGACTTAGATAATGTTATTACAAGTGAAATCAAGTTATTCGCGGATGATACGGTAGTTTACAGAGAGATTAACAGTCCTGCTGATCAAGCATTACTTTCTAACGACCTACACGCAATTCTCGAGTGGTGTAAAGAGTGGCAATTAGAGCTGAACTTAGGTAAATGTTCCGTCATGAGATTCTGGAGAAACAAAGAAATTGAGGCGATGAATTACAGTATAGAAGGGGTACATCTAAAATTAGCTGAATCCGTCAAATACTTAGGTGTCATTTTAACAAGTAACCTCTCGTGGGACACACACATACGAAATATATCCGGGGAAGCTAAGCAGAAACTAGGATTCATCAAACGGATAGTAGGTAAAAGCGAAGAAAAAGTCAAAGAGACATGTTACTTTTCTTTAGTTAGACCGCTGCTAGAGTATGCGTCGAGCATATGGGATCCGTACGAGAAAGGATTAATCGCCGAGTTAAAGAAAGTGCAGCGAAAAGCTGCTAGATTCGTCAAAAATTGTTATGATAGAAATAAAAGCGTTACAGGCTTGATACAGGACTTAGGATGGGAATCACTAGCTGAGCGTCGATCACGTGCTAGGTTAAAACTTCTTGAAAGATTTAGAACGAGTACTTTCTCCAGCGACGTCGAAGAAATAATAAGAACTCCCACCTATATAGGTAGAATGGACCATCCTCGTAAAATAAGAGAGATAGCCTGTAGGACAGAGAGATACAAAGGCTCATTTTCCCTAGAACAATAGCTGAGCAGAATAAAACTTGCGATCAAAAGTAACCAAGGCCTTATTTTGGAGTTTTCCCCTTGGTGTAAATACACCCCCTGCCACACACCCTTGCGGTGGCTTGCAGGGTAAACTGTAGATGTAGATGTCGAGAACATTGAAAAATGTGTGGATGGACCACCTTATGGAAGCTCCTTTCACAGTGGACTTATGGGTCATCTGGTCTAATATGTAAACTCCATATTTGGTACCGTTATAGAATTTTACAGTTTCTGGTGCTTTCTTCTCATTGTCACTAATTTCTACAGGTGAATGCTGGGAGCTAAGCAGTACATGTTTGCTTTGTTTCCCTTGGTACACAGATTTCAGAAGTTCTGTGAAGTAAAGTTGCTTTTTGAAAGATTTCAATGAAGCTGTTATTTCTCTTCTGGCCTTATTCACAGTCCCCACTAAACTTGTGGCCTTTTCCTCGAGTCTTTTTGCCAATCACAATGACGTGAAAAAGTTGTCAGTCATCACATTTCTCCCTTTTCCTAGGTAGGACTCCATGAGGCACAAGACGTGTTCAGAAAGACAGTCTTCTGCTGGTCTGTCAGGATCCTTGCCGAGGTAAGGGAACCTGTTTACCACATACTTGGTATCAACGTTGACAGCAAGCCAATATTTCTGCCAAAATTTGTCAGTTGTTGTCTTGGTAGCAGTTCTTTCACACTTCTACCGCCATCACCGAAACTGCCACCGACTCATTCCAACGAGTCGAAACACGGTAACAAATTACACGCACACACAGCAGGTGATAGTATGTGTGGCGCTAGACACTCTGCATGTGTAACAACTCACTAAAACACCAGCCAGCTCTCATTCGCAGTGATGCAATAGTGTATTAGATATAGGGATCAAAATGGTTCTCTCAGTAATTCGTGGTAAAAGATCAAATTTATGGTGCATTTTTTATCCTATTCAGCCAAAAATATTGGTGGAAATTATCCACCATAAATGATGAAAAGTCACGATGAGAATTTGTTTATCGATAAAAAATACTGAAATGCCTTCATTTCAAAATTTGGTAGGGATGAAAATGATCCCCTCAGTAATTCTAGTGTTAATAGAGAGCCTTAATAGTAAACTGTCAGCACCATTAGGGGTAGCACTTGATCTAGAGCCACCTGATTAACGAGGCAATTGCATCCACATGATTGTTGACAATGCCACACTGTGTCTTCAAATAAATGCATGGTGAGCAATTTTTCAAAATGTGCCATGCAGTCCAGATAATCAGGGTCTGGTTAAACAAGTTTCTACTGTAATTGGTTCCAGAAAACTGATGTGGAAAGCTGTGTGCATTAGTACTTCTTTGTATATTTCTAAGGCTTTTTCCAGTGTTTCCATTGAAATAATGGCTTCCAAATGCACAGCTATCCCTCACACCGAGCATAAAATGAGGATCGCATTGACACTGTAGCAAAAACTCAAAATTTTAAAGTGTGCTGATGATGGGAAAGGATCTGCTACCATCGGTCGAGTCTACAATTTCGGTGAGTCTGCCATTCGCTTCATCAAAAAGAATGCTGAGAAACTAGGGAGTTCCATTTTGCACTCTACTCCCTTATCTGCGAGGAAAACCATGAGGGGGTAAGACCCTATTGTTGAAAAAATGGAGAGTGTTAGGAATTTGGATAGAAGAACAGAACCAGAAGAGAATGAATATTTTGTCACTGCTATAAGGGCTAAAGCAGTGCAGCTGAGTGATAATTTGAGTTTAAACAGTGCTCAAAATGGAAAATACTACAAAACGGAATGCTTGTTCTCGTAAATTCCCCTCTCCTCTCAAAGTTTCTTAAGGAGCGGTGTTGACACGATTGCTCACACTTCCCAATCGTATTTCAGCGACAGCTGAAAGTGTGAATGTGCTTCATCTGGATCTATTGGAGCATAGAACTTCACTCGCCAGCAGCTACCGATGAACTGAGCAAAATTGGAAACTTGGCAACAAACATCGTAGCCAAAGTGAAATAAACCGAATGCGAGCAGAATACTTCGAGTCCCAGCCGCACGAGCAGTAGAAACGGATTATAGTGAATACAACGATTGCCTCTCTCCCCCTCCATTCTTCTCCTCTACATTGTTGTTACCACCCAAGCCGACTTCCTCTTCCTTTGGGCATCGGTCAAGTGATGACTGAGCCATGATTTTTACCCTTTTAATGCAGATCTTTTTCCTTTCAAGCAGGAAGGGAAAGAAAGAAATAGCAGAGCTATACAAAATTTCTGTCAAAATTTACCTCCAAACCCTCGCAGCATATATTCGCATTATGCTACTCTCAGGAAAGGATGTATTGTTAGAGACAGTGTTATCTACAGTGGAGATAGGGCACTCTCCATCCTAGCGAGGAACTGTGGCAGTATTTCTTTTAACTGTGCTGCTAATCCTTTTGATCAGAAAGTCTCTTGTAGTTTCTCTCTTATCAGTTCATGGATATCTCAATTCTGAGTTCGAGTTTTTTGGGGAATCATTTCAGCTTTCATTTCTTCTTCTTCGCGACCCCTTCCTGCTTCATATTCTCATGGAGGCTGTCCTTAAATTACATAAGGCATTTGGGGGGGAGGAGGGTGTGCCGTTTCCTTACGGGGGGGAGTGGGGGTTCAGGAGGCATCTTATGTATGGTTTATTATTGCATTATTTCAACCGCTAATAAAATCTGTGGGGTGACTGCCAGTCGATGGGGAGAATACCAATCTACTTCAGAATGTTTAATACGACTGATGAGCACGCAGTGTGCTGCCTGCCTGACTCAGCCCCCGTCCGGCTGGCTGCTGGCGACTGAAGGCATGTCTGGACAAGTCAGCGCAGATGGTGACGCATATGCGCAGTTTGAACGCATCGGCTGTCAGCAGATCAGATTTTCCGAATCAGATTGCTGCACCACACATGGCCCAGTCTACCACTAGTCGTCACTGCAGACGGGTGAACCATACTCTCTTTCGCCCACCGTCTAGTCATGACATTTAATCAAGGAGACTTGCCTCTATGGTTTTTCAAATCGTTGAAGGGTGCTTTCCCTAACATAAGTGCTGAGAATGCTCAAAAACAGGCCAAAAGTGAATGGAAAGAAGCGAAACAGCACTTTTCTAGTGACAAGGAAGCCTTTTTGAATTATATAGAGGGGTGCATTGACTTCTACAATGCGCAGGCAGCAAAAAAAGGAAACATTCTCGTTTTTTTTTTGCAAAACAGGTTAGTTAGCTGATGGTACTGAGCATACTCTCCTGCACCATAGTTTAAAAAAATATTTTGCAATGGATTAAAATAGTATTTACTATAAATACCCACGCACTTTTTTTTCGAAATATTCGAGTTAAAAATTAGGATGCGTGTTATGCGAGGGTACATTATCTTCCTATTTTCATTTGACCCCATATTTCCACAATTTCGGCACATTAATTACTGCCCGGTTGTCCTCATAATTTTATTGGTGATTTTTACAAAAGTAAGATAGATAATAGTTAAAATTTACTAACTAATTCTATAAACATACATTAATTAGATATGAAAAGAATGAATTCAGTATTTATTCATTTTAAAAGCCAAGAAATTCTTCATCACTGGGCCATTCTTCTTCGATGTTGTTATCGGAATCAGCATCTTACGCATGACGTCACCCTACACCGGTGCCCGGCCTGGTGGTGAGGTACTGGTACTACTTACAATTAGAAACAATGGCAGCTGATGACATTGAGTATGCTGAGAGTTGATGCTTCTTGTAGAACTACCATCAAGTCATCGTTCCCTACTTTTCTCTCAGCATTCATACGTGATTTATTCTTGATTCTTAGAGTCTGTAGTTAATTATGGTTATTTGCTATCATTTTTACGTGCTCCAGAGTGTTCTAATAAGGGTAAAACTGAATGTTGGGTGAACCCGTCCACCTCAGGCATGACTAAAACGTATGTAAAAAACTTCAACCTAGTATTATCGTCATTCCTTCATTTTATTAGCTCAAATAATGTCATATGCCAAACTATTAAATTAATATAATTGGATCTATTGTGAATATCCTAATATCACCTTGTAAGTAAACAGAGTATGTAATGATTAAGTTAGCTGACATTCTTCTGGAACAATATTCGAAAATTTCATTTCGCACTTTTGTTATGTTACCAATACATAATTCCAATAATTCGATCATTGCTTTAGACCATGTTACACCATCTATCTTATTCTGGAACGGTAATGCTAAAAAAAATCTATTCGTGCTATATGCGGGTATATAGAAAAATCATAGATTACGAGGCTGAAAACCCCCCTGCGCGTTATATGAGGGTGCGCATTATATGTGGGTATTTACGGTATTTGTAATTTACATAGTCAAGAATGGAACTATATCTTTAGCGACTCGTGTCAGGAAATGCCGGGTTGTTCTCTGAAGCGGTATTCATTGTTTCTTGATTTGATTTAGACAGAAAAGCAAGGTCAGCAGCAGGCTGCGAGCTCATCCACTCAGTTCAATACATTCAATGCGCGAGGTGAATCTGTACCTACGAGTAGCACGGCAACTTAATCCTCTCCATCCTCAGCTTTAGCACCTTCAAACACATGTCCTACCGATGAGGCACCAGTAGATAATAAGATCCAGATGATCCATCACCAGCCAAGCCAGATGTTTTGAAAAGACATTTTTCAAAGCCCGCTCAAGACGATGTTGCCTGCAAGATTCGAGCTCTAGAGAGTAAGCTGAGTAGTCAGATACTTGCCAGGGATTCCAACCTTGACGGTGAGTCATCCCAATGTGACATACAAAAAACTAAAACGAAACTGGCAAAAATGAAGCAAAAATTGTAGACCAAACGTCTGAATACCGAGTACCAAAGGAAATTTCGGGCTTCTCGAAAACAAAAACTAGCTCAGCTTTGCTCTACTAATGCGGCCACTGCCTCAACTCTGCACCTTAGTAAAACAGTTGGTAGACCACGAGTTGAGGAGGGCCAGCTGGACCTTCTAAAAACGATTGTGGACATTGCTGTGTTCTGCGAGGCCACACATGACCGTCATCGAACAGAGATTAGATCTTGCAAGACACTAGACGACCCACATGAGAAACTCCAAGAAATGGGTTTTCAACTATCAAGGAACATATGTGAGGCTTCTCCCAAAAAACTCCGCTACTCTCGAGGGAAAGAGACACGTTGTGACCATTGCAGTGAGGTTCCGCAGGGCACAGAGTGACAGCCACAAAGCCCACCCAGATGGTTGGTTTTGCACAGCATCTATCCGGTACCTAGAGTCGTTGGCATCCATGCTTAGTCCATGGCAAGTTGCTTTTATATCCCAAGACGAAAAGGCATGGGTTCCTATCTGCATGACAGCGACGCAAAAGCAGTCCTCAATCCTGATACACGTCCAGTGCCGAGTGAAGCTTCCAGACCATGACTGGGTAATAGCAGAGTGACATAAACTGATCCCCTCTGTCAATGCTGACATAGAAATTAAACTGCAAGGTCTTGGGAGCCCAGAAGCAGTGAGCTATTCAGGGCCCACCTACATTGCCATAAGAAGTGGCAAACATGACTCCTCAACTGCAGCTTGTCACTCAGCTGATTTCAAACGACTGTTGGATCTAGAGGAATTTCGTGATATAATGAAAGTTGGAGATTGCATTAAACCAGCAGTCATCATATCTGCTGATGGGAGGCCAGATGAAAATCCGAGGTAAGTTTAGTTCGCTCACCTTCCCACACTTCCCTCTACGTATAATTGTTGATATTTTCTGAGAATTTTGAGACGATTCAGGTCCTCCATACATAAGGATGTGTAACAGTGTTTTTCCAATTCTGTTATATATACACGAAAGTTATTGCATTTACGGTTCAGCACTTCAAAGAGTGCGATCTTGATGCGATTTTCGTTGTCACCAATACACCTGGTCGCAGTGTGTTTAATAGAGATGAGAGGAGGATGGCTCCCCTCAGTAGTTAACTCTCAGGGCTTATTCTGCATCATGATGCATACGGCGACCATCTTAACAGCAGTGGTAAAACCATCGATGATGACCTAGAGTGCCAAAATTTTGCTAGCGCTGGAGAGACACTGGCCAGCATTTGGAGTAAGATGGTTATAGACAACCATCCCGTGATTGCAGAGTACAAGCACCCGGGTGGGGACCCCGACTTGCCCCCAGATGTGGACGATGCTTGCTATGCGGTTCATGTTCATGACTCGCAATATCAATTGCAGATTTCCAAATGCACTGACACTGCCTGCTGCGGCTTAGAAGTGACCTGCACTCTATTCTGCCCACTGGATTCCTTCCCCCCCCTTTAAACGAGATCAGGCGGGAGGGTCACTAATAGCTGTGCGACTGAATGATGAAAGTGAGGATGCAAAATTTCTGCCTCTCTTTCAAAGACCTGCTCTGAAGATTCCGATGCTCCCAGGTGGAGAGGCATTCGCAAATCTGCCTTATGACTACTATTGCCCAACAGTGCAGTCACAACTACGTGGCAGAACATGTTCAACCTGTGGGCATTACTTTGTTACCAAGAAGGGAATCACCTCACATATGAAGGCCCTCAAACATTCCTGGAGCTCACGATCATCCGAGAGAGTGAAGCCTGTATGCATAGAGGCACAGCGAGGGCGAAAATTTCTAAGCATTGTGCGTGATGACAAAACTGGAGTGGAGGATACAGAGTGGGTCGCAGAGAATGATTTAGACCCTCAACAGAAGGACTACCCTGATGCTAACGGGGCAATCAGATTGGCTTGTCCACTACCCATGATTGAGTCGCTGGAGGATTGGCTCAAGAACCCTTGGACGAGTGATTAGTTTTAAGATTGCATGTGATGCATATGTTCAAGCTTCAGGCTCAAGAACTCATAGACTGATTAATTTTAAGATTATTCGTGATGTAAACGTTTAAACTTCAATTTTGATGTCTACTCTGAGACGTTTAAATAATATGGCTTTGCTCATCCTAACACATTGGGCTTGTTTCTTTTTTTCTATGAGCAAGAAGAGCAGATATTCCATTTTGTTTTAGTTTAGTTTATGAAGAAAGAATTTTGATTATTCTTGACCACCAAAGAAGACATTATGCAAATACTCACTAATGAAACTTGTTTCTGCACTATTTAAGCATTTATTAACCGATTAAAAGAGTTTCGAAATGTTTCTGTTTCAGTTCAAAGTATGTAATAAAAAATCACAAAAATAAAAAAACAAGTTGAGTCTTTCAAGGTAGTGTACTTATTCAGTACAAATACCTAATTGAACTGATTGGTAATCGTACTGAAAAACGCTTTCGACAAACCTAAATGCACTTTTTTCTTTTTTTAGAAAAAGCTGCCGGTTTGATATATATGAAAGCACCAATAATTAGGTAAGATGGGGAAGGAGGGTTCATATCTTACTGATCCTTACAAAGGGGGCAGGAGGGGTCAAAAAAGCCGAAAATGGCCTTACGTAATTTAAGGACGGCCTCATGGAAAGTGTGCAGAACTGCTCTTATAAAACAGTTTCCTGTGCGTTTTTGTTGGAGAAGGGTCATTCCATGTGATTGACTGAGACGAAAGTAAGAGTGAGGATCAATGGTGATCCTCATAGCAGCGTACGTGTTAAGTGACTTTTCATTATTTTAAGTGCCTTGATTTAAGTTGATGTATTATTTGGCTAAGTTCATTTTAAATATCGTTTCTTATAAAATAATTTTGAATTATCTTAAAATGCCTCCGGTACAGAGTGGATATAAATCTTTGGCCGTCGCTCAAAAATGTCTTTTTTTCGATACATAGACAGGAAATCTGGATTGAAAGATAGGCTGACTGCCAATACAGGATTCCAAATTTGTTGCTTTCCATGATATTGAAAAGCTGTGCAAAAATTGAAGAGGCATTTCACAGTTGTAAGGACAGCAGTACCAGCCAGCGATTGTGAGTGACAAAAAATGAAGAACTCGAAGGAAAATTGTTTGAGTATCTTTCATATGTGCAAGTGGCAAACCTACCTATAATAGGGCCAATACTTGTTGAAAAGGCGAAATCTTTGGCAGAGAAAATGAATATCCAAGATTTTAAGGCATCCATTGGAGGGTTCGAGGTCTTTAAAAAAGCGATTTAACATCGCTAGCCTTGCGGTTTGCGGTGAAGCTAAGAAGGTTAATAAAGAAGAAGCATTGACCTGGCTACAGAATAATAGGCATATTTTTAATAAGTATGAGGCTAGAAACATTAACAATTTGGATGAAACGGGTATATTTTTCAATATGTTACCCGACCGTACTTTGTCTCTCAAGGGTGAGAAATGCTATGGCAGAAAGCGCAGCAAAAAAGTCTTACTGCGGTATTCTGTACCAACATGGACGGGTCCGATAAAGCCAAACTTGTGGTTATCAGTAAATACACCAAACCACGGTGTTTTAAAATTGTAGATATCAACAGCTTGCCAGTGACATGAATGTAATAAAAAGGCATGGATGACAAGGTATGTGTTCAGCAAATTGTAACTGGTGTTCAACGGTGAATGACACAAAAAAACCAAAAGATTTGACTGGTTTTGGACAATTGTTCTGCTCAGCAGGCATCTGAAGTGAAAATCTCAAATGTTGAATTGTCCTTTCTGCCCAATACAACCAGTGTTATCCAGCCGCTTGACCTAGGAATCATCCAAAGCCTTAAGTGCCATTATCGAAAAAGACTTCTATCATCTTGTTTAGTTCAACTAAATAGAGGCTGTGCTAAGGAAGAAATCCAGAAATGGACGATTTTGGATGCTTTTTGAGGCTTGTCTTTGGCATAGAAATTAGTGACTTCCCAACGATCAGTAACTGCTTTAAAAAAAGTGGATTAATTTCATAATTGATGGATGAACTCGATGACGTAGAAGTAGAAGAAGTTATCGAGAATAATGTTTTGGAGTGCATAAACTTCGATAACTTTCCTTTGACAACAATTTGATAACTTCAACAATTCTCTTGCCCGGGACACAAAATAGGAGGTGAATCAATCTGTGAACATGGCTGCCATTACCCATGCCTTCCTGTTGGACTGCCAAATAACAGGTAAAAGGGAATTATGCTTACCCTTTAATACCCTGGTGTTCTCTGTATGGTAAACTAGCAGAGGTTTACACTTAAAATCTGCCGATGCATTGGCGCAGAAAAGCAAGGTCAGGCAGTATTTGGTGGTCTTGAACCCAGGTGCCAACTTTTCCCATTTACTGATGTAGGTTCTCGATGGCATCCTCATCAGCATTGAATGCTTGGTGGGATGGTAATCGTTCTCTTCAGTTAACCTTAAAAACTCTTTCTGGAACCGCTTTGCAGTTTGGTGGTCAGCAGAAGCACCAGAAAACTTGACATTGTGCATATTTGAATGCTTACTGAACTTGTCAAACCAACTGCCACTTAATTTACAATCTTTTGAAGGCTCTCCACCATTCTAAAATCGTTTCATATATTCGCGACATCTTCTCCCAGATAGTGCCACTGAGTGCCTCTCCCTTCTGTGTCTGCTCCTCAAATCAAGTGTTCAATAACTTATTCTGCTGCACCGACTTATTACTCAGACTTTATGGAATCACTAGTAGCAGCAGCAGCCGCAAGACACGATTAGTTGATTCATTCACTCCACACTCCCATGCCAAGACCCAAAACACCAAAATTTTGCGCTGATAGATTTCCAAGAATTTCTTTCCTCCTCGCGATGTCTGCCTTCGGCATGCATACAAAAACTAAGCGAATATTTGAGTCGCCAGAGGCAGCACGCTATCGCAAAGTTTACGGATTTTTATCTCAGACCCTTCCATGTTACCTGAAAATGGATCGCGTTGCAAGAAAATTGGTGTAAAAATGAAATCCATGCAATACTGAAAACACGCTGCATGAATCTGCGTTGTGTGAGATTTTACTGTATGTGTGTGTGTGTGTGTGTGTATATATATATATATATATATATATATATATATATACTAGAAGATTTACCCAGCTTCACATTGGTTGATGTTTAAACAAAATATAAAACATATTTTATTACAAAAATTTATATACTTTATTTAAAACTTTTCATATTGATTTTTTAAATACAAATTATTTTATTCCAATGCTTTTTATAGACAATAATTCTTGTTTTTCTTTCTTGTGCTAAAACATGAAGATTTTAAGCACTTCCCACATTTGAGGTCGCGACATATAACTAACTGTGAGTGAAGCAGTCTGATCTTAAACGTTAAATTCAAATTTAAATTAAATAATATACTATATTATTATACCACATTTAAGCACAATTCACTAAATAAGAATATTTATTAAGTATCTAAATAAATAAACCAAAACAACATTAAGTCCTTGGACTATAACAATGTCATTGTCATCAAGGTATTTATTGTTAAAAATGAAAATTTAGTCCAAATTAATGGGAATAAACATAAAGTGCGAGTGATTTTGATTCAAAGATGAAAAAAGACGATAAGAATAAGAAACTATGATCATTCTTCTTAAATACTGTGCAGATACGAAGTTCTTATGTCAATTTGTCAAATTTATATAAGCAAATGAATGAAAGCCTGCACTTATAAAAGTCAATTTTTACATGTTATCTTATGGGGAATAAAAAAAATGCAAATAACTTTTTTATGGGAAATCAGTTGGGAATTTAAACTATCCTATGGCCATTCCCTTGGCACCCCTAATAATCATGCCAAGTTTCACCACGATACCTTTGAAGGTGTGGATTTGTATAGCATAACATACATACATCCAAACATTTGAAATTATAGTACAGATATACAGGTGAGCCCCACTTAACGTGGCCCCGGCCAATGCGGATTTTATTTCAAATTCAAATTTAAAAAATATATATATAAATACACATCTTATGCACAGTGCGACTGCAGGCTAATATCTTATGATATTTTAAATTTTGCGCTAATCATATTTCATCAAGTATCCTAAATATTGTGCTATTTCAGCAGTGTTGCATAATATTGCATCGCCTCGTGGCCAATTTCATTCTTTCCCCTGTAAATTTCACGGGTCTAACAAAAAGTATATCTCCTAAGGCAGAAAACATTTAAAAAACTGAAATAGAAATATGATTCATGTTTCTTTAGCATCACTGGATTGTAAAGAATGTTTTTGAAGATTTATATTTTTAAAATCTATAATTTACGACATTACTTTATTACAATGTTAATTTACCCTATTAACATCATTATAAATAATAATAAAACAATAATGCTACACATAAAAAAAAACTTTTTACATAGATGTGAAAAAACATGTGGTGCATGTGGAGAGATCTTAATGTTTGAATGCATATAATGTATAATAATATATAAATTGCAGAAAACCCAATACACACTACTATGGGTTTGATCTATAAGCAGAGCTGAAAGAGGATCGTTGCTTTTCCCCATTGGCTATTACCTCCCTTCCATTATTCCACCTCTAATGTGGCAGGATCTACAGCGGCTTGGGTTTTAGCAGTCGAAATGTTCGACTCTTGTCAGTTGTAGTCATAACACAAACCTATTTCACTATCTCTGTGCGCTGAGTTATTTATAACTTAAATTTATTCTTTAACCCTCTGTTAAATTTTATGTCGAAGAGGTCAAGTATAAACAATAATGATGGAAGTAGCAAAAGGAAAACACGCAACGTAGTGAGTTTGGAAACGAAACTAAAAATTATTGAAAAAGTAGAGGCAGGCAATTGTTTTACAGCAGTTGGTAGGGATTACGGGTTGGCAGAGTCTACAGTCAGGACAATTATGATAAGCAAAGACAAATTACTAAAGGCTGGTGAGAGTGTTACGCTATTAACAGCCACCAAAGTTTCTCACACTCTGAATTCATTAATGATGCAAATGGATAATTTATTAGGTAAATGGATAGAAGATTTGAATCAGCGCTCTATACCTGTCTACACAAATCATTATTAATAAAGCAGTTAGTCTTTGGGATGGCTTAAAATGACTTCACACCAGTGAGTGCCATGAAGCGGGGCTACGATGGACTACTTGAATGCTACCGACAAGTTTTACGTAATAAGTGAAAAAAAGCTAAGCAGTTGACCCTGGACTCTTTTTTAAATAAAACTTCATAGGTGTTCTGAAAAATATTTTGAAATTATGTACATTTACTGCTAAAAAGCTTTTTTGTCTTACTGCTTACTAGGTAATTTTATAGTTTAATAAATTACGTTCTAAAAGTCTGGTAGAAATATGTTTTACATTGAATGTGGGTCCAGAAATACCATTTGGGAAGTTATTTCCCTCTGGGCACCTAAAGGTTATGGTGCCCCGGCGAATGTGGATTTTCACTTAATGCGGAGATCTCAGGAACGCATCCCCCACGTTAAGCGGGGCTCACCCTTATATATACAGGCAGTCCTCGCACTTATGATACAACTGGTTCCCCAAAAGTCGCCTCTTAAGTCAAAGCATTTTAAGTCGAAACACATTTTCCCATAAGAGCAATGTTAAAAATTTTGGTTACGTTCACGTCCCAGCGGCCAGATAATGCATTTCTATAAAATGACCCATAATATTGTACTCAGGCAAAAATAGTTGTAAATGTGATTTATAAAGACTAGAAAAATCCTTTTATTCTAATAGGGATGCAATAATGACTTGAAAAAATATCATTGAAAATCATAGTCAAAAATATTACTGAAGGAATGAATATCCAAGGCCCAACCGATGCTTGCAGGTGTCTCACTTTTTTCAGTGCTTAATTACATTCATCTTCATATCCATTGTTATGGTTCTACGTTTCTTAAAGCCTGAAATATCTCCAACACTTGATTTTCTCTTATCAGCCATTTTAAGGGCACAGATAAAGCTTTAAAAAAAATGCAAACTATATACAGTTCTCCACAAAGCACTAGTGCCATAACATAGACTAAATGACTCGTAAGTTGAGAAACTCCATTAAAAAAATAACAATATAAATTACCCTACGTGCTTAAAATATGTTTTACCAATACTACTTCCTTCTACCTCTGGATTTAATCATGCTCGGAATCACTCTGTCTTTCGTCCTCTGAAATCTAATAACTTGTGTAGAAAGGATTTAAGGAGACAATGACTTGATTGATTCTCATGTAAAAATCATGTTAAATTACAATGCACAATATTGTGGTAGCCCTATTTAGTCGACCCGGTTATTTATATGAAGATTATATATACCATAATGGGGAAAATCCATGCGGACAGCTCTCTAGATATACGTGTAAACGAAATATTGTTTTACCTTTAATTGTGGTAGCCCTGTTCTTTAAGCTCCGCTTTGAATATCTTGATTTCATTATGGTATTTTGTAAAAATCTTATATATAAAATTTAGTTGACATCTGTTCAGCCAATTCCTTTCAAATCCATAGTAACTGAAAGAGTTTAATTTGTAATTGTGGCATCTGTTTAGTTGATCTGGTCCAAATATGCTATTATGGTTTTGTGTTCATAATAAATATTATAATTTGGTTAAAATTGATGTGGACAGTTCAACACAAACACTTGTAAAAAGAAATTTTTTGTTACTTTTATTGTGGCAGCTCTGCTTTCTATATCTATCCTAAAAATCTTGATTTTGTTTTTTTATGTTGCACAACTCCTTCATACAAAATTTCGTTGAAATCGGTTTGGCCAATTCCTTCCAAATTCATAATTAGCGAAAAGTTTCACTTTGCAATTGTGGAACCTCTACTTAGTCAATCGGTCCAAAAATGTCATTTTGGTCATGAATTTATGTGAAAATTTTATGTATCAAATTTGGTCGAATTCAGTTTGGCCAATTCCTTCCAAAAGCATATCTACCGAAATGTTTTATTTTGCAATTGTGGAACCTCTGCCTGGTCGATCCGGTCCAAATATGTCATTTTGGTCATGTATTTATGTGAAGATTCTATGTACCTACCAAATTTGGTTGAAATCGGTTCATCCAGTTCTTCCCTGATATATGCATATGGATGGACGGATATCGCCGAAATTGGGACTGATTAGGTCACGTAAACTATTTATATAATTTTCTTAAGTTCTTTGCCCTGATGTCCTAAATACCAAATTTCATCAACATCTGCCCAGTAGTTTCTGGGATGAAACATGCAGACAGATGGACGGACATGACCTGAACATAAGGTGTTCTTTTTTATTTATTGTAAAGAACACCTAAAAATGATTGCATCAACCGAAAAGCGACCTCCTCACTCCGCCATATTTTTCTGCGACAGCATTTGATTTTCGATATATATATCGATGATGGAAGTTGTTCGACATAAAATAAATTTTTATGCTGGATGTGTTATCAGTTTCAAACGGGATGAGCAAGCCTGAATTTCCTTTACTTCATGAGGGAAAAGAGCTTTGTAGCGCATACAAAAGTCAGGACGACATATCAGTTCAACGAATGATAGTTCCAGAAAAATATCAATCAAAAAAATAAATGATGGATTTCAAACTTCCAGTATTCAATATTTGGTTTGCGGCTGCGTGATTTTATAATGTAAAAATTCAACCAATATTTTCAGTCAAATCCATCAGTTTGAAGTGTTACTACGAGGTGCAATCAAAAAGTTCCCGGACTGGCCGCATGGCGTGCCATTCGTTTGTGCCACATAGCTGTGCAACTTAGGATGCGTAGTATACTTCATTGTGAAGTTGTCTCCCAAGTTTGAAGGTGTTAACAAGATGCATTTTATTTTTATGTGTTTTCATTTGCGTTAGTGTCATAGTGTTTCGGCGATTTTCTCAGCACATAAAAATGTCTTCTTTGAAAGAACAACGTGTTTGTGTGAAATTTTGTTACAAACTTGGGAAATCAGCATCTGAGACCCTTGCAATGCTTAATCAAGGATTTGGTGAGGAAGCCATAGGTAGAACCCAAACATACGAGTGGTATTCACGTTTCAAAAATGGACAAACATCAGCTCAGGACTCTGAGCATTCTGGTCATCCTTCAACAAGAAAAAATGATGAAAACATCGAAAAAGTGTGCGAAGCCATCCACCAGGATCACCGGCAAAGCTTTCTCGACATTTTTAATGGTCTTGGTATCTCCTATGGCTCTGTTGAAAGCATTCCCACTGATGTTTTGCACTTGAGGCACATTGAGGCAAAATTCGATCCTTGGCTGTTGACAAGACAAAAAAAATCATCGCGTGAACGTTCCTCGGGACCTTCAAGAAAGCCTTCAAAACGACCCAACTTTCTTTCTAAGATCATTACAGGTGACGAAAGTTGGGTTTATGGCTATGTTCCTAAAACGAAACAACAATCATCAGAGTGGAAAAGTGCAGACTCCCCAAGACTCAAGAAAACACGACAGGTTAAGAGCATGATCATTGTGTTTTTTGACATGGAAGGGATTGTGCACAGGGAATTCATTCCACAAGGCCAGATAGTCAACCAACATTATTAAAATGAAGTTCTAAGATGACTGAGGGAGAGCATCAGGGGGAATCATCCAGACAAGTGGGCATTGCATGACTGGCTGCTCCACCACGACAACGTACCAGCACACACCGCACAGTCTGTTCCACAGTTCCTGGGTCAAAACAACATGACAGCTGTTCCCCATCCTCTGTACTCTCCTGTCCTTGCTCCATGCGATTTTTTTCTTTTCCCAAAGTTGAAAAAAGTTCTCAAAGGATGCAGACTTGATTATGTGGAGGAGATTCAGGCCGAGTCGCAGGACACATTCAACAACATCCCCAAAAAGGAGTTCCAGGAGTGCTTCACGAAGTTGAAAAGGCACTGGAATCACTGTATCATGCACTGCCCAAGGAGACTACTTTGAAGGGCACAACATTCAGTAGGACTTAGCCAATTTTTTTTATTACGACCGTCCGGAAACTTTTTGATTGCACCTTGTATAACTTATTAACAGAAATAAGTTTTATTTTGTTGTGTAGTAATTTTGAATAGATACCCCGTGAATAATATTTAAATTTAACCAATTTACTGGGAACCCTAACAATAAAGCCATGTTGGACATTTCGAACAACTTCAAAATTGACAGTACAAATGACAAATACGCTATATGCAACTATTGCAAAGCTAGAATTTTCCATGGTGTATCAAATAGCACTTCTAACTTAATAGAAATGAAACCGAGATCAGATTAATATAACCGGAACCGGGAAAAAGTGGAACCATTCCATCCCTAATAGGAATATTTTCAAATAGATACCATTGAAATAGCCATCTTATTTACTTTGCTGAAATAACATCAAACTACATATATAAATAATATCTTCTAAAGAGAACATTTCAATTGTATCTAATTTAAGGAATGCAACCAAAACTCAAGAGAATTCACTTACCTTACACTGCTTTAATATTCCATGTCTATCTGCTCTCTTCTGCTCTATCTTAGATTCAAAGGCTGTCACTTGTTTATGTATAGCTTGGATATCTTTAGCAATTGTTCCCATTTCTCTACGAGCCTGAAAATAAATCCAGTTGGAATATAAAATCTGATACACTATTTTAAAGACTTCATTTAGAAAAACTGATTTGAAAATACTAACAGCATATTGAGAAAACCACTACAACAAAAGTAATTGGCAATGAAGGATTACCAAAAACTACTTTATATGTGCAGAAAAACAACTTGTATGATATTTGCACTTATTAACGGTACATAAATAACAGTTTCCTACTACATTTTTTGATCAAAGGTACTAATATCAGGCAAGTGATACATTTTCTGCTATTAATGAATTTATAACAATTTTTACTCCTATTGCATATGAAAATCATCTATTTTAACGACTTCATTTAGAAAAACTGATATGAAAATACTAACAGCATATTGAGAAAACCACTACAACAAAAGTAATTGGCAATGAAGGATTACCAAAAACTACTTTATATGTGCAGAAAAACAACTTGTATGATATTTGCACTTATTAACGGTACATAAATAACAGTTTCCTACTACATTTTTTGATCAAAGGTACTAATATCAGGCAAGTGATACATTTTCTGCTATTAATGAATTTATAACAATTTTCACTCCTATTGCACATGAAAATCATCTATTTTAACGACTTCATTTAGAAAAACTGATATGAAAATACTTACAGCACATTGAGAAAACCACTACGACAAAAGTAATTGGCAATGAAGGATTACCAAAACTACTTTATATGTGCAGAAAAACAATTTGTATGATATTTGCACTTATTAACGGTACATAAATAACAGTTTCCTATTACATTTTTTGATCAAAGGTACTAATATCAGACAAGTGATACATTTTCTGCTATTAATGAATTTTCACTCCTTTTGCACATGAAATCATCTGCTGCAGCCAAAGATGATCTGATATTATATTCTATTAAAACAAATAATACTATATGTTATGACAGTGTTTTTCAACTGGTATTCCGCTGGCATTGTGTTGTTCCACAAAATATTCCACCAAAAGTAATTTTCCTATAAATTTAGATTTCATAACACTAGGACACCCGGACTTAGCTCACCCCTAGAATGCCCAAGTGGATCAATTTCACCCATATTATGAAATAACAGCTATTATAGCTTAAAATTGCAAAAATTAAAATCGATACATTAGTTTCATCATCTAAGCAATTATATATCATTATATATGGACGTTCCTTACAGAGGAGGATTTAGCTATATATCTATTATATATAGACTATTCTTACAGAGGAGAAACATATATATATATATATCATTATATATAGAGGTTCCTTACAGATGAGGAGTAACACATAACATAGATATCAATATATATAGACGTTCCTTACAGAGGAGGAGTAACATCATTATATATAGATGTTCCTTACAGAGAAGAACGATATAACATATATATAATGATATATAGAATATATACAGGAGGAGGTAAATCTTTTTAGACCTGGCGAGATAGGGAGCTGAAATTTTTCAGAAATTTAGAACTTAGTCTATGTAAACGAATAAACATTTCAATGTCTGAATGATATTGTTATTGCGACCGTTAAAATATATTTTAATTTAAACAATTAGATAAATGTTATTTCACTTATAAATGTGGTACAACTTTAAAATTTGGCAGAAATGTGTGGCATTATTAACCGAATGTGGAAAAAATATAATATTCTTAAAATTGCAAATATTAGGGATTGTTTTACTCCATTATTTTTCCATAAGGAGTAAACAAAAAGTGGTGCAGAGGAGAAATCTTTTGAATTAAAGACATATTGCCAATGATGAAATATCTCTCTGAAAGCATTTCTTCTCACCCTGACAAACAATAATTTTTCAGAGAGATATAACATTATTGGAAATATTTTTTTAATTAAAAAGATTTCACCTCTGCACCCAATTTCGATCTTTCCTTATGGAATAATATTTGATTAAAACAATGCCTTAAATTTGCAATTTTAAGAATATTATACTTTATCCGATGTAAGGTACTAATTCCACACCTTTCTGTCAAATTTTGAAGTTGTAGCACATCTAGAAATGAAATAATATTTTTTAACTGTTTAAATTTTAAAAATTTTTAATAGCCGCAATAACAATTGGTTGGAGATTTTCAAATGTTTATTTGTTTCCATGCACAAACCCGTAAATATCTTTTAAATTTCAGATTCCTAGCTTGCCCCGTAGTGCCTAAACATTTTGTCCATTTGTTTAAACTTTAAGATTTTTTTACATTCAAACAAATTAAAATATCAAAATTTTAATCGTTATATATAGACCATTCTTACAGAGGAGGAGGATATAACATATAGGAGGATATTAATGTTTAGGCACTTCCAGATGAGATGGAGATTCAAAATTTTTTTCTTAGGCAGGATTTTGTGCAAAACGGGCTAGAAAAAATGAAAATCTTGAAAAAGTCCAACAATGCGGCCGCTAAAAATTCGCAATTGTTTAAACAAATTTTTAAGGTTTATGTATTTCCAAATGTGCTACGGAGCTGAAATTTTTTTTGAGGTAGGATACATAAAAAAACTAAATAGGGATTATAGAAATTTTGATATTTTAATTTGTTTGGAAGTTAAATTAAAGTTTAAACAAATAGATAACTGTTTAAGTACTACAGGATGAGCTAGGAAGCTGAAATTTTCATTTCATTTACAGAGTAGTGCATTTGCACAAATAAACATTTGAATCTCTCCATAAATATATTGCGGCGGCCGTTAAAAATTTTTAAAAACTAAACAATTAGAAAAATATTATTTGATACAGCTTAAACATTTGGCAGAAATGACTAGCATTAGTACCCCATAATGGAAAAAGTATAAAATTCATAAAATTTCAAAGTTTGGGGATTGTTTTAATCTATTATTTTTACATAAGGGAAAAATGAAAAACGCTGCGTAGTTGAAATTACTAGTATTAAAAAAAATATTTGTAATGATAAAATAACTATCTGAAAAATGTATGTTTCTTAAAGGTGAGATGATATGCGTGCAGAATGCAAGCACCTTCTACTAGTATCATTATATATAGATGTTTCTTACAGAGGAGGATATAACATACTAGTAGAAGGTGCTTGCATATTGCAAGCATTTCATCTCACCTTGAAAAAACATTAATTTTTCGGAGAAATATTTCATCATGGGAAATATTTCTTTAATTCAAAAGATTTCTCCTAGGGACCAAATTCCATTTTTTCATTATGGAACAATAATGGAATAAACAATTGCTAATTTTTGCAATTTTATGAATATTATACGTTTTCCACATTGGGTTAATAATGCCACACATTTATGCCCAATTTCAAATTTGTAGCAGTTTTACAAGTGAAATAACATTTATCTAATTGTTTAAATTCAAATAATTTTTAACGGCTGCAATAAGAATTTCATAGACACAATGAAATGTCTATTCATTTAAATACACTTAACTCTAATTAACTTGAAAATTTCAGCTCTCTAACTCACCCCATATAATCTAAACATTTTCCTATTTGTTTAAACTTTAAGATATTTTTAATTGCCAAACAATTTAAAATATCAAAATTTCTATAATCCCTATTTCGTTTTTTTTACAAATCCTACCTCAGCTCCGTAGCACATTCGGAAATACATAAACCTTGAAAATTTGTTTAAACAATTGCGAATTTTTAGCGGCCGCATTGTTGTACTTTTTCAAGATTTTCGTTTTTTCTAGTCGGTTTTGCACAAAATCCTACCTAATAAAAAATTTTCGAATCTCCAGCTCCTTTGGAAGTGCCTAAACATTAGTATCCTCCTATCATTATACTAGTAGTTGGTGCTTGCATTCTGCAAGCATATCATCTCAACATAAAAAAACATTCATTTTTCATATTTCATCATTACAAATATTTTTTTTATTCTAAATATTTCACCTCCGGAGCGATTTTCGTTTTTCCCTTATGTAAAAATAATAGACTAAAACAATCCCAAAACTTTGCAATTTTAAGAATTTTATACTTTCTCCATTATGGGGTACTAATGCTACACATTTCTGCCAAATTTTAAAGTTGTGGTACTTCTAGAAGTAAAATAATATTTTTCCAAATGTTTAAATTTTTAACATTTTTAACGGCCGCCGCAATATGTTTATGGAAAGATTCAAATGTTTATTTGTGCAAATGCACTATTCTGTACATAACTTGAAAACTTCAGCTTCCTAGCTCATCCCCTAATGTCTAAACAGTTATCTATTTGTTTAAACTTTAAGAATTTTTAACTGCCAAACAAATTAAAATATCAAAATTTGTATAATCCCTATTTCGTTTTTTTTAAGAATTCTACTTATAAAAAAATTTCAACTCTGTAGCACATGCGGAAATACATATACCTTGAAAATTTGTTTAAACAATTGCGAATTTTTAGCGGCCGCATTGTTGCACTTTTTCAAGATTTTCGTTTTTTCTAGAGTTAGGCTTTTGTTTAGTTAATTTTTCCAAAATCATTCACTCATGGTCAAAAATAATGTTTGTAACATTTTTATTCAAAAATGAAGTTCTTTTATAGTAATCACTTCATTACCATATATGCTGGTCACTAAGATGACCCGGTATCTAAGTCGACCATAATTTTTTTGACTAAAAAAGTGCTTTTTACTTTTGCTATTTAAGTAGTCCCCTTTTCACTCAATAAATCTTATAATCAGTAAAGTAGCCATAGTAAAATAATAATTGTTAACCTTCCAATTAATTTTATAATGGAAGATGTCAAATCGTCTGTTAGATATCTATGTATATCTGATCTTCATTTATTGCGCATCACAATGAGCCCAATATCGTAACATCTGTTCCAGAGGATGAATTTGACAATTTCCATGAGTATGATGCAGAAGGCAAGGGATTTCATGGTTTTTAAACTGTAATGTAAAAAAATACCATTCTTGAATGTTATTCAAGTTTCCTTTGACCATTTTTGTAATTTTCTATATATCGTATATTGTTATTTTTTGAAAAATTATTTTATGTATTAAAACAAAAATTTTTAATTCTTAGTTATTTGTTGTTTTAAATTATCATTTTACAAATCTTCTAAATTGTCTGATAAATAAATGGTAAACAGTTGAACAGGTGATTCAAAATGGCAGTCATCTACATTGAAAAATACGCTGGAGTTTATGGTTCACATTTTATATCCCATGTGTATGGCGACCCCAAGATTTTACAGGATTTTTCAAAGGTTGACCAGCATATGGTAATTAAGTCTTTCCTACTTAACAACTATTATCCTAAAGAATAGGCACTTTTTTTACCTCACTAATTACTAATTCTCTGTAAATAAGAGGTACATGTTTCCTGATCAGTGCCGTTGCATGGAAGTCTATCACCCAAGGCAAAAATGCCCCCTCAGTTCATGACATATAGGTGCAGATTGGAGGCATTTCTTTCAGTTTGGTAGTCATTTTGATTTCTCTTCTCTCTGAAGTTGATTTAGTTATTCAGTTTATCAATAAAGCATGTTGGGGGAAGGAAAGCTAATTTGCCCATAACAACAGCTGTATCAGCTCTCAGACTGCATGACACAAAGTCGTAAAATAAAGTCTTTAATGATATTATATATGACAAGGGGTGCCGGTGGTGTAGTGGTTAGGACGCTGGCTGCTACTCGCCCGATGCTTGAAAGTCATCGGGTACGAATCCTGCGCGAGTAGGATTTTTTCTCAAGGTCATCCGCCCCCCTGTTTGCGTGGTTTGAGGAGACCGCGCAAATTCAGCTGTTCCGTCCTTCGGAAGGGACGTTAAGCCGTTGGCCCCCCTGGTGTTATTCGCAAGAGCGGGCAAATGCCGGCACCGGGTTTCCCTCCTCCCTTCTGTGTGTGTGTGTCCGGTGTGGAAGGCAACGGGAAACCACCACACCGTGTATGTATATTCCCTAGTCAAAAACCAATTAATTAATTAATTAATTGGTAGGACCTGTCGTAAGACAGAACACGAATGAATGAATATGACAAGGTTCTATATTAACCTTCTAGTCATGCATTCCACATTTTCTGCATGCAGCATCCAGCAATTTCCAGGTTTCTTTCAGGTACATTGTACTTGGTATTCAGGAATTTGAATGTTGCTGATTAGTTGCAGATAATTTACCAAAATACTATATTAATAAATATAATAATAACATTTATAAGTATTTATGTATAGTCAATGGTGTTTATTAGTGATTTATAGTTTTCCAGAATTTTACCACAATATGTTTCTTCTTTCATTTGTATTTCCTAGTTTACAATACTTGTTTTTGAGATTGTCTTGTAAAAACAGGGACTAATACTTTTTCTAATTTCAATCTTGAAAAACAAGGGTGTGATTTGTACTTGAGTAAATATGATATCGAGTTTTACAGCAAACCAAGTCATCTATGCAATTGTGTAACTACCAACATCACTGCCTGGATTAGAAGCATACGGAAATTAGTTTGCATTGGATTTTCCAACCTTTTTTTAGTTTTTGCTCAGATATTATAATAAATTATTATTGGAAATCAAATTTCATTTGTAAACAAAATTATAACAGAAAATACACAGATTAAAGAAGTGAAAACTATTGATCTTTCGCAGAAAATGTACTGAAAATTTAAAAAAAATCTAGCAAATTAAATCTCTAAATCTAACTTAAAAACACTTGCGTATATGCACAATATCAATCAATAATAGAATTTATATTTATTTTTGTAACTGTCATATTATCATTACCAAGGTATTGTATAAAATTCAATATATTGTTGAAACATTGTGAATATGTGGACAGATGTGACACGAATTAATAATCACATCAAACATTCACAATTAGACAAAACTGGCAACAATGCAAATCACCTTGATGATAAAAGATTTTCACATAAAAATACGTCACATTTTCTCATAAAAACTTATTTGTGGACCGATTGGGGCCTTATTCAAAAATCAACAGAAGGAAGATGAAATTTCGTTATTTTAGGCATTCTTTGGCGTAAGTCCTGAGTTTGTACGATGATTATAAGTAATTTTAAAATGGTAACGAAAGAAGATTTGCACCCTATGTTTCAGCTACTTGGTAACAGAATTAGTCTTTGGTGGTGGAATCCGTGGTGGAATAACTCTTTTATTAATAAGACTGTAACAAGACCAGTGTAAAATGCTGGTAATCTTAGTGTAGCCATTTTCAACACCGTATGTATCAAATTTCCTGCCCAGCCAATTACAAGTTCTGACATAGGTTTGGGACCACTCCCCTTCCACCAGTACCTATAAGGTGGAAAGTCATTTGTTTGCACATTGTGAATTTCAAGAATATGAATAAATGTATTGAAATAATAAATGTATAAATAAATATTTTTATGGGCAGAATCAGCATTGAGGTGTTCTGTGCATTGTTAAAAACTTTGTACTTGATTTTAAGACAATAGCTAATTTTTTTGCTGAAGTTTTTGGATTAATATGGTATGTCACTGTACTCTAAAATTTCTCTTAATGCCAAATTTAACCAAGTTCTATTAATGGAATACACAGCTGATAACACAAATTTCTTTTTGGTAATACAACCACATATAGGAAGTAACAAGTCATGATTGTCTTGTAATTTTTAAAAAACTCAAATAAATATAAAATGCTAAAATGAATGCATCATGATATGCAGCAGAAAATTTTGTATCGCAAAAACTAGGTATCCTATAAGAAATCTATAATATAATCTATATACAAGAAAATCCCTTATTTTGCTCTATAATCTCCAAAAAAGAAAATACAGTAGAACCCCGGTATAACGTGCCTCACTATATCACAGATTTAGATATATATATCGAGGGTCAAGTCATATCCCCCAAAAAATATTTTTATAAAGTTGCAAAGTATTCAAGCAACAATGTAAAGTAAGTCTGATGTAACATTTTTTCTGTTTTTCAGTCGCTGTAGCTCAGAGGTGGGGAAAATACAGTCTGCAAAACCAGTTTATGCTGCTCGTGATACCATTATGAAAGTGAACCGTGAAGTCTAATAGAAATAATTTCATTTATGTTGGGTTAAAATTAGGGCTGGAAAACCTTTTCTTGTGAAGTTTTGATGCTAAAATATTATTACTAATCGATTTTCACAAATTGAATCTTCCAAATTTTCTCAAGTAACTTCCAATGTGAACACTAATGCGGAATGCCCAAGTACCTGCATATGTTAATGTGGCCCACCTAAGGAACTGCAACTACTAATGCATCACAAGTTTACCATTCCTGCTCTAGCCACACACTTCAAAAACAAACTTCATAGGTCACTTGCGCTATGCCCACGCATAGTTGCATTTATCACCCGCTTACCTCTAACCTGTGGTACACAGCCTTAGAGGTTGGCTGTGTATTTTTATAGAATTTTGCAATTACCGTAAATACCCGCGTATAATGCGCACTTTTTTTCGAAATATTTGAGTTAAAAATTAGGATGCGTGTTATACGAGGGTACAGAATCTTCCCATTTTCATTTGACCCCATATTTCCACAATTTCGGCACAGTAATTACTGCCTGGGTATCCTCATAATGTTATTGGTGATTTTTACGAAAAGTAAGATAGATAATAGTTAAAATTTATTAATTAATTCTACAAACATTCATTAATTAGATATAAAAAGAATGAATTCAGTATTTATTCATCTTAAAAGCCAAGAAATACTTTGTCACTGGACCATTCTTCTTCGATGTTGTTATCGGAATCGGCATCTTACGCATGACGTCACCCTACACCGGCACCCGGCCTGGTGATACGTGATTTATTCTTGATTCTTAGTGCCTGTAGTTAATTATGGTTATTTGCTATTGTGTTTACGTGCTCCAGAGTGTCTAATAAGGGTAAAACTGAAGGTTGGGCAAACCCGTCTACCTTAGGCGTGACAAAAACGTATGTAAAAAATAGGATTATCGTCATTCCTTCATTTTATTAGCTCAAAGAATGTCATATGCCATACTATAAAATTAATATAATTCGATTTATTGTGTATATCCTAATATCACCTTGTAAGTAAACATAGAGTATGTAATGATTGAGTTAGCTGACGATCTTTTGGAATGTTATTCGAAAATTTCATTTCACACTTTCATTATGTTACCAACTCATAATACCAATAATTCAATCATTGCTTTAGAACACGTTACACCATCTACTTTATTCTGGAACAGTAACGCTAAAAAAAATCGGTGCGCACTACACGCGGGTATATAGAAAAATAATAGATTACGATGCTGAAAACCCCACTGCGCGTTATACGAGGGTGCGCACTATACGCAGGTATTTACAGTAAATGTCTTATATAAATAGAGAGAGAGAATAAAACACAGTTCCACAACCTTTCAATATGTAATTTCCGATATAACGCAGGTGTTTTTATGGCTGCCGATATCAGCATTATAATGGGGTTTTACTATATTTCCTTAGGTGAATATTTTAATAGTTAAAGCGCAATGTTAATTTCTTTTCAAATAAAGTGGCAGACTTGATTGGGTGATTTGAGTTGAGTATGCCATTTTCATGTTCTACTTTGACAAAAATCCTAAATATCAAATTTCAATTGAATTAGCTGTGAAGTGCCTGCTATATGAGAACAGATGGATACACAAATTCAATATAAGGAGGTCTTTTATCTTGAAAGAAACATCTAAGTTAAAAAAATTTTATTGATAAATATATATTAAAATGAGTAACAGTAATATACAATAAAGCATACCTTGAGAGATAAAAGAAACTCACCTTGCCAATCTGCTCTTCCATAGCATCCACTTCAGTCTTCTTAGCTAATCTTTCTGATTTTAGCCTATCCAAATCCCTCATATCCTTGTCAATTTCTGTCATTTGGCGATGCTCAGCCAATTTTCCTCTTTCTAATTCATCTTCATCATCTTGAACAGCTCTCTCCCAACGTAATACATTATCTACATAATAAAGGAGAAAACAGAGTTGAAGAAATGATTTGCGTACAACAGCAAACTAAAATTAAAATAGCAAGAAAATGATGGAATGTAACAAGTAAGTTCCCAAACAGCAAACAAACATTAATGAAAAAATAAGATATATGACATAAATAGAATCTTTTGAGAAGTTATAGGTTTTAACAATTTAATCATTAATCTGCCAAAAACATTTGGTCAAAATATTTGCTGAATTTTTGTATGAGGTGAGTAATTTTAATGAAAATTATTGTATACTTGATCAGATATTAAATATTAAAATTCAGAAGCTACTTGACTAAAAGTTTTGATAGCATAAGTTAGCTATAAATTTTTTTTAGAAATTTAAAATATGAGGTCATAAATTTACAGTAATGAACATTTAATATAAAAGGCAAGATGCTATGAAAAATAATAAAAGGAAAAATTAATGATAAAGCTGTTTGACATTCAACTTAAATTTCAATTACTTACTCAGAGTATCTCGAGATTTCTCAAACTCCAGCTGGTTAAGAATACGATTCTTTTGATTCTCAAACTCCAACCTCTTTTTGGCTCTCTCTTGCTGGCTCCTTAATTCTCTCTCTTCATACTGACGAATGTTGGCTACATTAATTTGTCCACAGAAACTGGTAAACACTACATCTTCAACATTGTTCATATTCTCCTTGATTTCCTGAATCTGTTGATCCCGGGCCCTCATAGTTCGTTCAATTTCATCAATTTGAGGCTGAAAATTGAATTTTCTTATTAAAAGTATGTAATTAGATGATATTTATGCTAAATGTGATACTGTTAATTTATAAAAATAGTTCGGTAGGTAGTTAAAAAATGAGATTACAAGTAAGATAATCTGCCTAAGCCATAGGTGAGTGCATGTTTCCTTAAAAATTTCCAGGGTTCTGGTGGCATTGGGGATTTGAGTTTAGGGGCTGAAATGAATGATATGTACTCTTTGGGTCTGAATTTTCATTTTATTATGCTGGTTTCCAAAGAAAACATAGCCTTATGAAATGGTCCTGTCTGTGTGTATGCGTGTGTCCCTTACTAATAACTTTTGCATCAATGGACCGATTTTCATGAAACTTGGTATGATGCTCATGCTGCCAGGGCGCACCACTGGGCTATATTTTATTTGGTGAAGATTGAAATCCCAGGTTCGATTCCAGGAACGTTTTTTCCTATTTGTTTTACATAAAAAGTCTCAAATCCAACGTGCTGAGATATTTTCTTTAATATTTTAAAATAACTTAAAATTGTGATATCGGAGCGAGGTTTGTGCTGTTCTAAGGGGAAAAGATTGTAGAATTTTTATAATTGATCGTATTTTTTTGAACTTCTACTAAAACAGCGTTTTTAATCCCATTTTATCGGATTGTTGCCATGGAGACGAATATTAACGAACTTGGCTTGAGCACAGACGAATGAAAAAATGGGTTATTTTCTTTTCCACTTGACTATCCTAAAGCAATGGACAGTTGATCCATGCATATTAGCATTTAAACAGTAACATTTTAAAATTTGTTTATTAAAAAAAAACATGCAAAATATGTCAGAAATAGATTTTGGCTTTTGGTATTTTAAACCTGCTAATGCTCTATTAATTTGTTTTTCCAATTTTTCTGTATCATTGATAAACCATGAATTACAAATGGCATTTATGGTATAAGAATTTCTTGGAATGATGATACATACTGAAACATTTCCTGTCAATATAAGTAATCAATTCGGGACATCAACTTTGGAAAAACAGCTTGCATAAGTCCTGGTTTGGACTTCTTGTCTTTTGCATGCTTTAACCATCACAAGATTTTGGATGTAGTAAACAATTCTCCTTCCTCTTTCCCTCCCATTCTCCTTCCTCTTTCCCTCCCATTCTCCTTTCTCTCTCCCTCCCTTTCTCCCACCCTATTTCCATTCCACCCTGTCTTACATCCTCCATCTCTCCCTCCCATTCTCCTTTGTTATTTTCTTGACCACGAAAATCAGCCTGCACTGATTAGCAGTATATTTATAATTTTCCTTGAAATTTAGGCAACTATCCATAATTTCCAAATTCTCTGGCATTGGCTCATGTCCAAGTTTTCGTATTTCAAGTTTAGTGACTCAGATTGCACTGCATGAGCAATAATAATAATAATCATCATTATCCTATACATTAAATTTATGGAAAAATTAGGATATTTTCCGTTAAGATTATGCTAACATCCATGCCTTTAGCAATGTTAACTAACTAAATAAATAAATATTTGGATAAAAACGATCGCAAAATATGTATGATGCCATAATATTTAACAATTGAAAAGAGTTCAAATTTCTAGAAAAACTACGAAACAACATTAAAATACTTTTCATGTTTTACCGCCACTGATATCAGGGTTGCTCCTCCTATTAAGATCCCTTATAGCCCTGGAAAAAAACAAACTTATTCGCTCCTTCCTACAGTAGATAACCCAAATTTAATCATCATATTTGTGCTTTCAGTAGTACATGAGAATTACAAGTATCTATGATACCCTCAATCACAGTGCGTGATGCAATTAGTGTTTTGGATCGAGTATAATCTTACATATTATCGGTGATGATGTTATCATAATATGCATGATATTGAAAATTAGAGTTATATGCTTATGGGAATAAACTTGATGTTAATTCGATTAAAGAAAAATTAAAAAATATATTTCCATAACTCGAATTTTCTATAACACGAATAATTTTTGCTTTCCTTTGAGATTCGAGTTATAGAAGCTCCACTGTACATATACAAATATTTAAAAATATATTTCCATAACTTGAATTTTCTATTACTCGAATAATTATTACTTTTCCTTGAGATTCGAGTTACGGAAGTTCAACTGTAATTCATTATGACGGCATTAATTTCCGTTCAAAGCGTTAATTCACTGCAATCGTAACGTATAATACCAGTTCCCTTTAAAAGCAGTTAAAAGTGTTACTGAAACTTACATACAACATTTCATAGCCTGTTCAAGTTGTAACATACCTTTTGGGAGACCATGTATAATATGGCAAAAGGAATGGTCAAAAATAACTAACCCCAAATAACTCCAACTGTTGCTTCAATTCTTCCAGTTCTTTTTGGACCTGCTGGATTTGTTTTGTCTGCAAAGAATATTTGCATGTTAATAATTGAGCTGAAGGAAAAATAATACTTAGAAGAAATAATAATAAGCTTTTCTTACCGTGTTCTCTTTGTCTGTTTTAGAATATTTCAGTCGAGTTTCAAGTCCACGGATCTGGGACTCGACAGTATTTAACTCTGATTCTTTTCGAGACTTCTTCACAGACTCACGCAATTCCTCACCAAGCCGCTCCTAGAAGAATATCATCACCAAAATGCAATTTAATAAATAAAAGTAATTGCAATAAAAATCTTAACAAAACTAAATTACTAATCTTTAAAACATTACAATTTCACTATGCCAAATCACATTATCACACTTTTGGTATGCATATTTTAACTTCCATGTGTATACATGGGCAAAATGGATTACACTAAAAAGTATATAACAATGAACTGGATCCTTCCTTTATCAAGGTTTGCTCTAGCAAAGAACTTGGCATTATGTAGATGAGCTTAGAAACCAATAATTTTTATTCAAAGTAGATGTGCACAAACATAATATTTTCGAGTTCATTAATAAATTAGGATATATTTCAACATATCTTCGGGTATAAAACAAAACTGTAAACAAAGTATTTATCCTCTGCACATTTATTACTGTAAACTTTCATTGATTTTTACTAAAGAATACAAACACTAGAATTAAAAAATTAACCTGATGCATCAAAGGGTGTATTTAAAAAAATTTCCTGAGATATGCAATAATAACTTAGGAAGGGCAATTCAATAGTATTACAGGCAACTCTCATTCAGTGAATGACATTCATTCCTGAAAAGCATTCGTGTGTTTTCTTTTTCTTTTTTTAGGCTAGTTTTTGACAACAGGTCCCTGTAGGCCATCATCGTCCTGCAAACTTGTAAGTATAATTTTAATTTTCCTTATTTCTTATTGACGTGTGAGTGCCCTCTGGGTAAATTTACGGTTAAGGAGTTTTAAATTTTAATTCCAATCTGTACACCGTAGTCTCCATTTCCCTTTTTTAACGTTAAGTATGGCTTTCCGGCCTAAGGAGTTAAACCGTTTCCATAAAATCAAAACTCATATCCGCACTATTGGCGCAGATATAAAATTTCTCAAAGATTGCCGCAAACTAAATATCTTCCCGAATTTCACTAACATTTTTCCAAAAACCACAAATCCCATTGCTTCAAAAGCTATCCTCTTCGCCAAGAAAAAATGGTTAGACTTAGAAATCAAAAACTTTTATAGAAAACGATCCTCTCTTGAGTTAGAAGCATATGATTTGCACCTAAAAATAACCAAAAATTTATCCGGTTTCGAAGTTCCCATATGGGACGATCATCTGAACAAAATTCAATCCGTGATACAACAAAAAGTCCAAAATAAAACTGACAGACTTCGCAAAAAATACTACTTTCTCACAAAAAATAACCAGAAAAACACTTCCTGCAATTCCAAACAAAACCAAGACAATGTAATAAACCTTACAGATACGACCTTCACCAACGAAGAACTCTCCCTACTCGGAAAAGGACTTAAATACGCACTTCCATATAAAAACCCACCTATGGATGACATTGTGGCAGACATTGAATCTTCTATTAAAACCCTATCAAATAACTGCAAGAATATCATCAGATCCACCGCATTATCACAGATAACAGAAAACATTGCCAAAAAAACGAATAAAAAACATAAACATTCCGAACACAACACCATCAAGTCTCTTAATAATAAAAATTGTTTTTATCTAAAGGCAGACAAAGGGAACACAGTAGTCATTATGCAAAAAGACCAATACTTCGACAAAGTTGAGCAAATGCTAAATGAAGGGCCGTACACAAACATACTAAAAAATCCAATCAATAAAATGATATCAGAAACCTCCAAAATTGTTAAAACATGCACCACACTCATCACGAAACAACTCAGCCTCCAACTTCACACCTCAAACCCCAGGGTTCCTAGGATGTATTGCTTACCCAAAATCCACAAAGACGGCATTCCCCTCAGACCCATTGTTTCGTCTATCAACAGCCCGACATATAAAATTTCACGTTGGCTTAATGACCAATTTAAACAATTTCCTATCAAACATGATTCAAATATAAAAAACAGTCCTCATTTTATTAACGAAGTTAAAGACATAATACTACAGGACAGTGAAATTTTAGTTTCTTTTGATGTTTCTTCTCTCTTTCCTAGCGTTCCCATCAATGAAACATTACAATTCCTCGAAGAATGGCTCACCGATCAAAACTTACCATTAAAAACAGTAGATGAATTAGTACGACTAACACGCTTATGCATGAACCAAAATTTCTTTCAAGTTAACAACAAGTTCTACCAACAAAATTACGGTACAACAATGGGAAACTCCCTTTCACCTTTCTTAGCCAACCTATTCATGGTTAACTTCGAGAAACTATGCAAAAACACTTTCAAATACTTCCCACGCTTATGGCTAAGATACGTTGACGATATTTTCGCGATTTTCGATACCTCCAATAATAACATAACTGATTTTCTACAGCAACTAAACGATCAATATCCTTCCATTAAATTTACACATGAAGTTGAAAAACAAAATACATTGCCATTTCTTGACCTTCTCGTAAAAAGAGAAAACAACCAAATCAAGTTCGGGATTTACCGCAAACCCACACACACAGACACGTACATTCCCTCTGATTCCAACCACCATATTTCACATAAATTAGCACCATTCCACTCAATGGTACATAGACTCTTACAGGTTCCTCTTTCTAAAGTTGATTTCCTCACAGAATTAAAATATATCAAAAAATGCGCTAAAATCAATGGTTACGACCCTCAGATGATAGAGAATATTTTACACAAACACAAGCGCAGTCTTTCTTTGAAAAAACAGATTACTCTCACAAGCACGCCCCCCAAAAAACCAAAATACGTAAAAATCCCCTTCGTCCCAGGCATCACAAACGGTTTATCAAACATCTTCTCAAAACAGAACCTTAAAGCAGTACCTGTGAATGAAAACAAACTCTCCAACTTACTACACAATCCAAAAGACACGATCCCGACTCTACAAAGATCCGGCATATACAAAATCGCTTGCACAGACTGCGAGAAAGTCTACATAGGGCAAACTAAACGGAAGCTAGAAACCAGGTTCAAAGAACACCTTGCACACTTCAAACACAATAGATTTAACAGGTCTAGCGTCGCAATACACATACAGGAAAACAATCACCCAATTAAAATCGAAAACATGTCTCTCTTAAAATCAACACAAACCGACTGGAAACTAGACGCTTACGAGAGTATTTTCATTAACAAATTCAAAGAGACGGTTATGAATAACGACCGCGGACCTATCCCTTACTCACCCCTCTACTCGCTAACCGTTAAGAATTCCCCCACCCCTCTGCCCTCCTTTCACTTTTACCCGGAACACATAAATACACAAGACCAAACACAAACAATTCATACGACTTCAGCTACTGAAGATGGGAGCATAGCTCCCGAAATACGTATCTAGAGATTTCCAGAGTGCTTGTGCGTGTGTGTTTTCTTTTTCTTTTTTTAGGCTAGTTTTTGACAACAGGTCCCTGTAGGCCATCATCGTCCTGCAAACTTGTAAGTATAATTTTAATTTTCCTTATTTCTTATTGACGTGTGAGTGCCCTCTGGGTAAATTTACGGTTAAGGAGTTTTAAATTTTAATTCCAATCTGTAGTACCATGTCCAATCCAAATGACTAGAAACAATTATCTCTTCTAAAAATAATAATACCGAGTTTAAGAAACAAAAACATGGACATTTACTAAACATTTAATAACAACACTACAAACATAACTAAATACTAAACAGCAAAAACAGTAATATCAATTTTCAATATTCAATTTCACTTTTATTTACAGCAACCGTTGGTGGAAACTACAGAAAGCATAATGTTCCTTGTTTACAATGGCTGTCATGACGATTTTTTAGCGGACAATTAAAAAACCATATTTTCCCATTCCTAGCTCATATATGATCTGTAAGGTACTAATTAAAAACATTATTAACATCATTTTCCCCAAAAAAGTCTGTGAGAACACATAATTACAGTACAGTAGTCCCTCTCCAACTGCGGTGGATACATTCCTGGCTTGACCGCTGTTGGAGAAACCCGTGATTGGAGAGGGCCAAGGCTTACAGAAAATAGGAGGTAAGGGAGAGTGATCCTTGAGAGACATACCTTAAATCTTATAATGCATAAAAACATGCTTAAAAATTCCATTTATCATATTTGTTATCACTGTAATTCTAATATATGATAAAATTCTTCTATTATATATTTATTATCCTTAAAATTCTATTTATTATATGAAATAAAACATGTAAAACTACAAAGAATTCAAGTACAGTAGAAATGTAATGAGCTGTCCCTCTTGAGGCCATTATCCTGGCCTTCAGATGCACAGCTGCAAAAAGAAAAATTTATTTAAAAGGGTTAAAAATCATATCAAAGAAAAATTACGGGAATATTAATCTCATATTCTATTGATGAGTATGTAGGGCAGGGATGGCAAATATGTGGCACACAAGCACCAAATGGCACGCATGAGATTTTACGTGGTACGTGTAAGCTTGTATTTTCTATAATATGAAGTTTCTTAGAGGAGTAAACTTTTGGCACATGAAAAAATTATGATCATTTACATAACTTTCTTGGAATGCAACACAATAATCATTTGCCATCCTTGATGTAGGGTATGAATTTTTCGGGTAAAATCGGATCTTTTTCAGAGCAATTTCTTGAGCAATTTTGTTAAATTTGGAATAATTTCGAAAAAAAAAATTAATTAAAAAACCTTCACTGACAAAAATTAGAGTTAGATTTGGGTTCTAAATTTTATGTTCCATAGGAGTTTTCCACAGTCTAATGTTACACTATGCAAGAAAATGTCCATGAGAACCACTTCGAGTTAATTTTTGCTTCTATCAGTTTTAACTTCAATTTTAACACTGCTGTAAACTTTATCTTGTAACCTATTGATTAAAAAAACCACCTTTAATAGAAGAAATAGGGATTGTTAAGTTTTAGAATGGCTCTGGCATCAAATACTCCAAATTAAGCAAATTAGCATTAATTTCAATGTGCTTGTCAATAGTGATACTATGCTATGTGATGTTAAACATTTGCCAATGGCGCATTTGCAGATGATATAGTATGAAAACCGTAAAAATAAAAATTGAAGTCTGAAATATTTTTAACTTTACTTTATTTAACCCGATCTAAGAAATTAATATAAACCCGATAATTCCCATCAGAATGAAGTTCATTTTTAAACCTGAAAAATCCATGCCCAATTTAAAATAAGCTCTTATAACCCGATCTTACCCAAAATTTCAAAAAATAATAAAAACTCAATTATCCTTCAAGTAAGCATTTGTTTTTAATTTGAAAAATTCAAAGCCTCTATAAATAAAATAGAATAGAAAGTGTTCTTCTAACCTTTACTGATGATAATTATGATGGCGGTGGCCCACAGTTTCTGGTTCTTCAATCTGAATCATCATCATGTGAATCTAATGCTGAGGATGGGGATCTTTGATGAAGCGTTATGGCACTCAAAGTGGCGGCATAGCTAACGCCTGAGGATTGAGCGATACTGGGAGTAGGTGTTTGCACTACATAACTGATAATGGATGGCTGCTTCATTTTTAGCTGTAGGGTCTTCTGAACCTCTTTATATGGTAAAAGGGATGTCTCCAGCTCTCTCTTGAACTTCAAGCTTCTTTCGATAAATGGGTCAGAATCAAATACCAAATCAGAAAGATATCTGGCAGCTTGCATTATTTTATTTAACTGTGCAAGAGTGAATTTTGGTTTTCCGTTTCTACCTCATCGTTCTCATCCTTGCTGGTGCTCGACTTTATAAGCTCCTCCAGTTCCTCCCCAGTTCTTCTCAATGGAAGTTGAGAAGATCGTCAACTTCAGCCACATTGAGGTCTTCAAATCCCTCACCTTCCACATGATGTGCTAACTCTACTATCTCGAGTACCTCTGTGTCAACAGTTAGGACTCCTGTGTCTTCTTTCACAGCTTCCTTCCAAAATTTTCTCCAGCAAGAGTTAATGGTTGACTGCTTGACTTCATCAAGGGATTCCTTTATATTTAATATACAATCAGCTATAGTGTATTTCTTCCAGCAGTCAGTTACTGCCAAAGAAGAATAGTGTTCCATAGCATCACATACTCCTGCGAAAGTACATCTAGTGTAATAACTCTTGAAACATTTTATCACTCCCTGATCTAAAGGCTGCTGTAGGGAGGTGATGTTTGGAGGTAAAAACATTACTTCAATATTAGGATGTGCTTTATGGAACTTCTTGGTTGGGTGACCTGGCGCACTGTCTAGAATGAGGAGCACTTTGAATTCTACATTTATTCTTGCTAGGTACTGCTCTACGTAATGAACAAAACAGTTGTGTATCCAGTCCATGAACACCATACTGGTAACCCATGCCTTACGATTTGCTTTCCAGAAGACTGGCAAATGATGCTTATTTTTTCCCTTCAAAGCACATGGATTTTCTACTCTATAGAGAAGCATTGGTTTAACCATGCAATCTCCTGACGCATTTGTACATAGGAGAAATATCAACCTGTCTTTAGATGCCTTGAACCCTGAGGCAGTCCTCTCCTCCTTAGAGATAAAGGTTCTTGCTGATGTCCTCTTCCAGAACAAGCCAGTTTCATCGGCGTTAAATACCTGTTCTGGATGATAACCCTTATCTATAACCTTTTTCAGTTCAATGATGTAACATGTTGCTGCCTCTTGATCTGCTGATGCTGACTCACCAACAATCTTCACGTTATGTAGGCTATTTCTTTTTTTTGAACTCATCGAACCAGCCCTTGCTGGCTTGAAAATCAGTCGAAGATCAAGAAGTGCTGCCCGATATTTCTGCAAGATGGTTGTAGATGCATCTCATTTTCTGCCAGATCATGTTGCTACTCAGTGGCACTTTTTTCTGCATTTGAGCCTCAATCCATAGAGAGAGAGCTTTTTCATGTTATTGTCACGGGACATACAAATCACTTTGGCATCCATTTGTGCACTTGCCGCCACACTAGCCCTAATGGCAGATTCACACTTTTTTATAGTTCTCACGGTTGACTCATTAACGTTAAAACACCTACTGAGAGAAGCTACACTTTCACCATGACCAAGGCGATTTAGAATTTCCAACTTCTGCTCCAATGACATGACTTTCCTTGATCTCTTAGGAGTATCACAACCCAAATGAACTGTTTTATGCTTAATGGCCATAGTTAAGGGCAAAAATAAACTATTTTTGAGAGCCGAGCTATAGAGATATTCACGGGATGAGAGCCACTGTAAGGATGAGTAAGGGAGGATAAGAGCGGAAAAGGATCAGAGAATTTTTGCTTACACCTTCCAATGCACTCCCTCTCAAAATTCAAAGAATGGTCAAAAAACTGAGGCTCTCATTAAATTACTCGAACCCCACAAATGTGCAGAATCGGAACAGATGACACGAATCAGAAAGGAAAGGAAGGAGATGGGGTGGAAGAAGAATGTTTACAGCGAGAAAAGTGTCATTCCAAAAGAAACAGTCGCACGTGTCATAGAGTTCCTGTCTTGGCATGATGAGAATGAAGGCCTTAGCCTTAGGCTTTCCTACTTCGCGGGAGGTCCTCCTGCTCCCTTCCTCCTTTTTCAAGGAGGCCCACAAATTACAGTCCTCTTCCGCCCATACATAGCCATAAAGTTGGTTTCTATTCCAGCAGCTAAGCTCTCAATACTACCTTGCCAACCAGCACGCTCCTGATATCTCATATATCCATCAAAACACGGAAACTATAGATGACATTGGTATGCAGTCTTTTTAAAAATATCACAACCTTAGTAATTATTTTAATAACTGATGTGAACCTCTTCATTAAATAAGAAAGAAGTTTCTCGCAGATCAGTATTTTTAAGTGTCGATTGAAAATTTAAAATAATTGATACGTTTCTTATATTTGTTTATGGATTAAAGAACTTTTATTGTATTTAATGCCTTCTATACTTTCTGTGTTTGATATTTTTACACATCTATAAGGTTCAATTTAGTAATTTTAACCAAACATATCTGAGTCTTTTTGGGAGAGGAATCCATGATTAATATATGCACTTGGCTTTAACTAAAAAATACCTATATTAAAGTTTGTTATGAAAATTCAGTTATATACTTTCAGTTGTTTTTCCTCCACCTCGGTGAAGATAGTGTTTAGGCAAACGATTTAATAAAAATTATAAGAGAAATCTGTAAAATAAAACTAATTTGTAGTCAGTTAAGGGGTATAGATAATATATACACAACAAATAATGTTATTAAAGCCGTGGTGATCAGGGGCCATTACAGGAATTTTTTTCAAAATACAAAATTGACAAAGACAAACTATTGTGTACCAGAGAATATGAACAAAATAAAAAAATAGTTGTAATGAGGAGAGAGGATAGTAGCCAAGGAGTGTTGCCAAAATGACACGAGGATTAAATAAATTATGCAAAATAAATAACTGTATAGAGTAAACAAAGAGATGTAAATAGTTATGTATCAGATAGGAGCACCATTCTTTTCGTGAACTAATTACACCTAGTAGAGCTTTCAACTAGAATAACTTTTAACAATGACGATATTTGTTCATTATTGATGGCCGTGTGGAGAACTGTGGGTAATTAAGACTGTATGCTACTTTTGAGAAAATGTAAATTAAAAGGCACGTGGATTTTCTCCATTATTGTGAGTGTTAAGTTTGATTGAAACTATAGGTTTAACATAAAAGAGGTCCAACACTTAAAAAATAATTAAAACTATAAAATGTTAACAAAAACATTTTTCTAATTGTACAGTTATATTTATCCCCTTTTCTATTAGACAGTGATATCGAAATTCACAGTGAGCACAGAAGAATTTGGAGCGGTTTTACATACATTTAGGGGTGAGCTGGAAAACCACGGTTGGAGAAGAACTACTGTACAGATTTTCGGGAAAAAAATTTGAGATAGTCCTGGGACTATTTTGCTCACAAATCATACAAGGAAAAATAAAATTGCAATTATAGATTGAATCAAGTCAAGTTTTAAAATGAAACTCAACTGTTTTAAAAGTTTAACAGTTCGCACATATCTAATTTAAGATAGTGTACAATTAAAATTGCCACTTAATGTAAAAGAGAAATTTTAATCAATATGAATTGTCTTAATTTGTTTACATCAGATCATATATGAAACAGTTATGAATTTGCCTAGCTACCCTCAGCATCATATGGAAGTACCTCATCATAGCAGAGGCTTGAGCTGACTCTATGGACTGTATCACAATAAGACCTCAGTGTAGTTTTTAAAAAGAAGAATTTGTCAAGTTTTCTGGAGCAAAAGTAGAAGCCCTGTGGATAGTGATTTTCACCATTTTATTTTGTCACAATTTCATTTTAAAAATAAATATGCAAGCTGCCTTTGGTGTGAAGTTAAATGTAAAATTCAAACACCTTATACACAAAAAAAATGAATAAGTAAATACTGGTGATAGTATACATACACACATAGACACACCTACCCTATGGAAAACTAATTTTCTCCAGGGAACGAAGTATTATGCGTGAGAGTTTGCACCAGGGACTCATGCACAAACACACACAATCATACAGAAAATCAGACAACTACACCAGTACTTTTTTTATAACCCTAGATGTACAGATTGACACCAATGATGTCATCTTCAGTAGAATAAATTAGGGAATGAAAGTTGACTGGATGCGGAATTTATATAGGAGGCAGGGATGTGTTGTGATTGGTGGGATGGGTTAACGGTTGATTTTGAGAACAAAGGGAAAGGAGCACGTCCGTTGGTGATCGGACCAGAGTCATAGTTCATTATTTTTTCTTTGTGTCAGTGAATATATATACTTTCGTATGTCTAGTTTCTTTGTGCTTACAATGTGTCTAAGTAGTGTAAGGTCCTTAATGTAAATAGGGTGGGATGTGTCTACAATGTGTTTGTCAATGCTGGATTTGTCAAAATTTCCATTTTTGAAGTGTGATAAATATTCTTTAAATCGAATATTAAGTTTCCTCTTTGTTTGTCCTATATAGAATTTGCCGCATTGATTACATTGTATTTTATAAACTCCGGGTTTATTGTGACCACGTACTTTGTCTTTAGCATGGCCTAGAAAATTGCTTAGTTTGTTATAATTTATGTATGTTAATTGTGCACGTTTGTACTTTGAGTGGCACAGCCCATGTTGAACATACCGGTATGATCGTACTCGTTATACGGTAAAGTACTGATACAAAGTAAGAAAAAAATAATGTGGGATTACAACTTTATTATTTCACATTCATAAGAGGATAAAGTACTGATCAGGAGAAGCTACAACCTTCAGGTCACGGATTTTGATGAAAATTAATCAGGTGATTCTACATCGAAAATAAGGAGACCCATGTCTCATGGTTTTTGAGAATGGGTCCTTGGGATCGAGAAATCAACCTCGAAAATATGCAAAAACGTCATATACAAGTTAATAGGCTTCATTGTTGAATTGTTGATAAGAAAGGGAATGGCTGAGCAGATAGCATGCCAAGCTCCAATGGCACGGGCCAGGGTTTAGGAGCTTGTCAAGCTATCTGCTCAGTGATTCCCTTACTTATCAACAATTTGACAATGAAGCCTATAAACTTGCATACAATGTTTTTGCAAATTTTTGAGGCTGATTTCTTGAACCCAAGGGCCCATTCACAAAAATCTTGAGATAAGGGTCTTCTTATTTTTTATGTAGAATCACCTGATCGATTTTCATCTAAATCCATGACCCAAAGGTCATAGCCTCTCCTTGTGAGTAACGAAAAAGAATAATGTGTCCTTGTTAGTTGATAAAATTAAATGCAGGTCCTGAAGATAATCAAAATGGAAAAATAGAATAATGCTGTACTAATATGAATTAATTATTCTGCTAGCAAATATGACTTCTTATAATGAATGAGATTTTGAACAAGTAATATTCAAATGAAAAGATGATAAGCTTATAACAATAATATATATTGATTCTTACCTTTCTTTGCTTCAGCTGAGAGAGGTGTTTCTCATCCCAACGCTTTGCCTTCCTAGCCAGATCCAAACTACCACCAGAAATAATCCCAGATTTCTGATAGAATGTGCCATCAAGTGCTACTGCCTGAAAGGTCAAATAAAACTGTTGCTTCAAAGCAGTCTTTACATCATGGCCAACAAAAAATTTTAAGTACAGATAAACTTAGTAAAACTAAACTATCAGAATGATTAACCCAAGATTTTGCCGCTATGCTTCATATAATTTTATCAATTAACCCATCAGCTTACCTAACCATCGACTCGATGGGGTCGTCTCTTTGTACCTTGCTTTACCTAGCCATCAAATTGACAGGTTTGCACAGCTCTTTTATCTATGTAGAATGATGCTTATTCTTCGTCTATCTTAACTACTATCACTCTTAGTTTAACTCTATATGTATTCTCATATATTGTTACTTAATTTATGCAGTTGCGTATCATGCCAGCAGTGTTGTAACACTACACAATGTAACAGAACAGTATTGCATTCCTTCAAATCTTCTTTTTGTCTCAGTTCATGAATCGGTGTTAGGCACTGTATGTGTTACGAGTATTTTTACATATACTTAATACCTCGTAAATTACATGAATTTTTATGCATACTCTATACCTTGTAAATTATGTGAATTTTTACTGGAAAGTGGGGTTATCCTCATTTTATTCATGGCTGGGCACAGAAGTTTGAAACGAAAGGAAGTGGAAGAAATATTGAAAAACAGTGATGACAATTTCAACATAAACACAAACTAGCACAAGCAGGTGAGATAGTCAATGCTTTGGTGTTGCATTCAGTGGCGAGGCATCCATGAAAGCTAGGGAAGCGCTGCTTCCCTTAAAAGAATAAATAAAATAAAACATGAATTGAAAATAAAGAAACTGGCTGATTTCATATTTTGCATCAGTAGTGAAACGCCAAATTAGAAAACTGTAATATCTGAAAAATGTACCAGCGGCGACAATAGTCATATGATGGATTGTGAAAGAGAGAGACTGGAGATCAGTCTGCGCATATGTCCAATGGGAGAGTAAGGGTAGGGGTTAGGGAACCTGCATGCTTCACAGAATCCTATGCGTTCGTGTTCTTATTGATGAGGTCATTGGCCGCTTTGCCTCAAGTGTTACTTCGTGCATATAGCCTTATTATAATTAATTTATAGGTGTTCAGTTACTTTGTTTGCTGTAACTGAATAATATAGTGTAAGTTTCTTGCAGAGTGTGAAGTTTAGAAGTGGTTTTGTTTTATTATTATTGACATAGGGAAGCTTCACACCGGCAGATTCCACCATGCATTCAGGGGCTCCCGCTGATGTTGTTGCTACTTGTGGGACTGCGGGAGGTGAGATTCTTTGACAGGAATGCAACTGTTCCATTGAAAAGGTACTCAATAAATCCTTCAGTGCATTTTCTTATCAAGATAAGATACCTGACTATGAATATTTTAATTTTCTGAAAATTCAAGAAAGTTATTAAAAATAAGAAAAACTAAAAATGTGAATACAGTAGGTTTTTTATGTATCTTTAAACATACATTGTCATACCTCGGATTCTACTGATCCAATAAGGTGAATTTCTTTTGTAAAGCCTCTCGAAGGATTGTTTATCACACTTATATAAATGATAAATATATAATAATTATCAAGCATCTTTTAAAAATTTTATGACATTGTTATTTTTCCAAAATAATTTCTTGTGGCATGCAAAAGCCGGTCTGCGGGAAACTTTTTTCCTAATTGATTTAGAGGATACATTGAGCAAACAAAATGCGCAAAATTGTTGTAATTTATTTTTGGAAAAGACCCCAATCCAATAACATTTGTAGTTCTTACAATACGGACATTTAAACAAATGCGCTGTACAGAGCCGAGAAACGGACTGGCAGCTGAGAAGGTGCGCCAGGTCGAGATATGTATTATCACGCTTTAACTCCCCAACTGTTTTAAAGGCTGTCTAAAACCGATCAACATATTTTGTGATACCCACCACCAAAAGTAAATAAAAATTGATGTAAGAAGCATTCATCATGAATAAATTTCCATGGTTTATAATTTAACTAATAAAAGATGAATCTTAGTCATTTTAATAATCACTAGTGAAGTGATAATTCCTATGACAAAAATTGTTAGAGTTTTTAGTTGAACCACTTTTATTGCACCTCTCAAAATAATCATATAGCTCACATCATTTTCATAACCAAAAACATATACCTACATTTTTATATTTACACACAACTTTTCACATAAATTTTCAATCGGTTATTGTCCTTGATGCGTTTGTTTCATTGTAAGCTTAGTGCAAATGTATTTGCAAGCCTGAGGCAAACAATGCAAAAATCCGAGATTAACAATTTAAATGTTGAAAAATCTGAGAAAATCGAATATAAACTTAATATATGAGCAAACACGAATTAAACAACAGAATCGAAGGTAAGAATAACATTTCTTTCTGGGTGAAATGGTATAAATTTTGAGTTAGTCTCAATCGTAAGATATTTTAAAATATTAAAGAATAAAGGTCTACACATCGTATTCTAGCCAATTACGTGTTCATAAAATGCAAAAACAAAAACTATCCTGGTATCGAACCCATGCCTTTCCGGGTGACAACTACCCACTTAAAATCTGCAAGAGCTGGCGCCGAGTATTCCGGAGAATGATTCGTCGAAATTGAACTGACCGTTCTCGGTTTGCTTGTGTTCATGCTGGAAGATGATGTCACTTGAGGCTTCAGACGCAGGCATGCAGGCAGGGATGCCGGTTATAATATATTAGATTAGAAAATAACGTCAAATTTATATAAAAAGTTTCTGTCCATTCATACACTTTCGGCCATGCATTGACATTTGTAATAATCTTCATATATATTTACTCAATGTCTGTTTGTCTGTCCGTCTGACCCCCTTTTATCTTTTGAACAGTTTGTCATAGAGAAATGCTGTAAATGCCATTTTGTTTCTGCCAAATAGGAGACCCCGGGAAAACTATTTTTGTTTAAAGAAGTGTCCCGGATTCAACTCCGGGAGACGATTATATTTTTCCATATGTTTACACAGGAGTTTTGATTTTTCAAGGTGCAAGGTTTATTTCTTTCATTCAGTAAAATACATAAATATGGACAGAATTTCTCCGTTTTTGCTTTATTCAATGGGTAAAACTATAAAATATCTTATTCTTGCGATGTTTTGATGTTGCGCAGAATAATTTCTCAGAAACACACATTTCTTTTCCAAGCCATGATGTCTTCTATTCTGCAGAATTTAAACATTGATGTGCGAAGTTACGATTTTTCCATTGATTACTTTTTTTATTCGACTGTGTCCTACGTGAACGGCATATGGGTGTGTGGGTTGCGCTACCTGTCCACCCGCGTTAATGTCAACGCGTTGTGTCCGAAGTAGACGCGGGTAGTTTGGGCTGTCGCAATTTTCATTGCTGTAGCAGATGGCTTCACCACGATGCCTTTTTTTCCATACTTCCTTTGAAGCCATGCAAGGGGGATGCGAGGAAAAACAACTTAGATTTTTACTTTCTCCATGCATACGACGTATATAGAGAATATATTGTATTCGTGAAAATTATCCATTTCCTGATTTTGACAGAGATACACGTTTTGAGATCCCATGAATACGTTTTGATAAATTTAGCGAAGATGTAATGATGTCTGTGTTACAAAAGTTTGAGGACACGGCAACTCAAGTAGTTACAATCCTATCACCACGATTCACGGAATTTAACATCCACAACTTATTTAACCCAACAATGAACTGATAATTTTTTGACAACAGTCTGCATACCTGAAGTGGGGTATTGTGACGTCATATTCTCATTTTACTCGAATATGTCCTTTAATATTTCAGTAAGAAAATGATTCATAACATATGTAGATGATATAAATATCTACAACGTATGTTTTTAATAATTATCCATAGAACTTACAATTGAGTTCAGTTTTTTAATATTTTCCTCGGTTTTCCACAGTTATTCCCATGAAAATGTTGGTAATGAAGATTTTGTATGCAAATAAATGTAAAGAATGTTATCTTTTACAAGTATTGTTGGAAATGATTTCCTATAAAATGCATCGCTTAACATAATTTAATCTGAATATAATAAAGTTCCAAATTTTCAACGAAAATCCCAATCGGAGAATCGTATGTAGTCTGACGAAAGCCATGAGTTGGTCACATCAAATATTTAATCAAGTGCGGGCAGGTGGTTAGCATCTCTGCGCCGCCCGCAAATCCTCACTACGGAAGACACGCATTATAGTTGATATGTTAGTTCTCCCCCGCTCTACACTCGCTGCAACGCCTGCCCGCCTAGGATACAGCCTATAATAGAAGTGTTCGTGAATGATGTAGCAATAATTATTTAACTATTATAACTTTATTTTTTATTAAAAACAGGACAACTCTCGAGTGCACACCTGCATGGTGGCTAAAAGGTGGTTTGAAGAACAACAAATCACACAGCTAGTGTGGCCAGCTAGGAGCCCCGATCTCAACCCTATTGAAAACATTTGGGCGTGCATGGCAAGGGAGATTAAAAATAAAAATGTGAGAGCCCAAAACGCTGCTCAATTGTGGCAACAAATAGAAGAAGAATGGGCGAGCATAAGCGCTGGATTATGCGGGAACGTTCTTAAATCCATGCCCAAGAGGTTGGAACTAGTTATCCAGAACAGAGGAGGGTGGATTGAATATTAATTAAAGATATAATATCAGATAAACACCAGTTGTTAGTTTTTATTTATCATTTTATTTGTATTTCATCCGCATTACAGGGACAAAGGTTTCGGTGATGATTATAAATAGCATTTAGCGTTTTTTCTCAATCGACTTAATCCCTCTCCGTGCTTCCTAAATTGTAAGATTGCTTCCTGAGTTCCGAGAGTAGGAAGCTCGGATGCAACGAGAAAACTTAGCTACACAACCGAGAAACCTTAAACCATACCCTGAATTTATCAAATACACTGTCGGCGCTTCCTAACCCCCTCAGCGCTCGGATCCTCCACTACTCCTACTACTACTGTCGAAAGAGACTTCGCTCGTTTAAGTTCGCGTGGATGCCGCCATAGAATGCCACGAGGTGTTGCATTAATTTTGGCCAGGACTGTACCTTTGGATATACAGAGTTCAACTTCACCACGACTTTCACCTTCTAAAAAAGTTTTTTTACTGGAGTTTAATGTTATAATCTGGAATGATGCACCAAGGTTGGTAGCACCTAAATTCCGCTTAAAATGTTGAGTGTTGAACAATTTTGTTTCAAAAGCGGGACTTTCAAAATGTCAGGATGCTGTAAACAGTTGGGAGAATTCGGTGAAAATCAGGATTCCTGGCAACCCTAGTATGGACTAGTTAGACGAGAAAACGCAATTTCGGAAAAAATGCAGTATGAAAATTTTGTAGGCCCCAACTGACACCCCTCACTTTCTTCAAAATATTTCCTTATCATCATAATAAATGGCATCATATATCACATAGGTAGACCCTGCAAATTTCATTCTTATCTCTCTTACCATTTACTTGCTATTATAATTTAACTGATTGCATAGGACAGACAGAGCAAAAATATTAATGTTTATAAAATAATACGTGTTAAAGAGTACCAATAATAAGACAACAGAGTCAATGGATAGTAGAGATAGAATCGCTAAGAAGTAGGAACTCTACAAGTTATATTATGCAGGATGTTTAAAATTATCTTCCCAATTTTAAAAATTTATTATGAAAAAAATAACAAAGATTACAACATTCCTGAATGTACAATTGCCTGATGATTGGAATGAGCACGGAGGGCCCATTTTTTGGCCAGCTCTTTGGTCCAACCCTACTCCATTTGACTTTTTCCTCAATGCCAACAACTTCAGATAATTTGAAGGATACATTAGGTTGTCGGTAAAGATTAACATGACATGCTACAAAATGTATGATATAAAACAATATCATTTTGTAGTACTGCAGAGCCACAAACAAAGCTCATACTGTATTTACTTGCATATAAGCCACATTTTTTCCAAAATTTCCATTAAAAAAATGAAGGCACGGCTTATACACGAATACAAACCAAAAAAATTTCAAACTGGGATATTCTCAAAATAATATTTCAATTTCCACTTTTAAGTTATTTTTGGTTAGAAGCCATTGGATGGATCTCGTGATTTCTTCTAGAATGCAGTATGGACAAAATCAACATCAGAGTGATATTTTCAACACATAGTATCTTTTCGTAACACTTGAAGTGGAGCGATATTTTCAATACATAGTATCTTTTTGCAACGTTTGAAGTGGCCGCCTTGCCTGATTATTACTTCTAGACTCTTGCAGAACTTACAATGTAGTCTCGAGATATTTGATTGGTTAGATCCAACTCAGCGCAACTTCAGCAGAAACACCAGCACTCAAAAGTTACTGTTACCAAGTAAATACAGTATTTTTACGGTAATACAGTATAAATTACCATATTTTCCCGAATATAAAGTGACCGTGAATATAATGCGAACCCCAGTGGCGGCTCGTGTATAGGCACTGCGGAACTGCAGCACCCCCTATTTCCACTTGATATTATCGATAACATTTAATATAATGAGTCCTTTTTTCTTTAATTCTTTCTTTATTTTTGTAGTACAATATATATTCCTTAAGCTTAATGTCAGTACTTCAGTAGCCATCCCCCAGTTTATGAAAAAGATACAAAAATCTTTGTATGGAACTGTGCGCTTCACAGTGCCAGCGACGTGGTGTTTGACTGTTGTGCGCATGCGCACATAGGAGGGGGGGTGGGGAGGAAGGCGGGACTGCCAGGTAGAGAGAGCACTGTTGCTCTCGCAGTGCCGGCTCTGGCGTGATGGTGGAAGGAAGTTTTTTTTTACTCAGCGTGTGTTGTGCTTAAAAACCGTGTACCATATTCTTGAATGTGATAAAGTGTAGAAGAGTGTAGAATTAGATTATTATTCTGCTTCCAGCTATTCTATTTGATTCATTTTTTTTCGGTTCTTTTATGGATTTCATTTTTAAATGAATAGATCAAGCTTGAACTGTAACAATTTAAGTTAAAGTAAGTAAAAAATGTTTGGTTTTTTTTGTTAAGATTTTATCAAGTTCCTGAATAAATTTTCTTTTTATACATGTTTTTTTTCCTTTTACACAATTTTAAAACAAAGGCTAAAAATTTTCTGGAGCAGCACCCTCATTAATTTTAGCTACGAGCCGCCACTGGCGAACCCTAAGATTTTTGGAAAGTTTTTCAAGAAAAAACTAAACCTCGAATATAACGCGACCCCAAACAACCTACAGCCAATCTAACACAAGTTTCTCGTTCAACCACCCCTTCTCCTGTGTGTGAAAGATTACACCTGACGGTAACTTTTCCTTTGGCATCCTTTCATGATTTAAAATTACATAGGGAGTCAGTTTTCACTCATCGGCTGTGACTGCAAGCATAAAAGTTATCTTTGATTTCTCATTTGCGGTGGATTTTAACAACACCAATTTAGCTATGACTATTTTAAAATTCATGTGATAACTTCGTCGGATTCCTCTGTTAACCTGGGATTTGGAAGAACCTTATTCTCAACATGATCAACACCCTTTTTGTCACCCACTGTTAAAATAATGGATGGCTAAAAATTCGCTAAGATAGTTACAAATAATATGCCAACACACTTATAGCTTCAATTCAATGACTATTGTGGGGTTCAGCCGCTGACTGAACTCGATCTATTCTCGCCTCAAATGCTTTTCAAGTACAGTGTAATGTACACCTAATGTATCTACAATATAACAAATACCTTGTATCTCGTAAACAGACATGCGGAATGTATGGTGATTTCTCAAAGCACGATTTTACGATCTTTTAAAATCACTAGTACTTGGATATAATGCCAGGTCTACTTTTAAAATTTCATTTTTTGGAAAAAAACATCGCATTATATTTGGGACAATACAGTACGGTATTTTTTCTACTTAATTTTTCTTCACTTGCTTACTTATTAGAAGGAGGTGGGATTAAGAGCAGTAAAATTATGGATTTCTTGAGTTGGACCCGGGCAAAGTCGGATGAGAAAGGATAATTGACTTTCTAAAAACTTTTTTCCATTTTCGATGTTGAAAAAACCTGGGTAGGGCTTATATGCTGTGGCAGCTTGTATGTGAGCAAATACGCTATTGAATTACAATAGATTGAAAAAACTTTGAGTTTACTTTATTAGTTTTACTGTATTTTTGTTAGTTTTTTATAATAAATTTAAAAAATCAGGAAGATCATTTGTAATCACCCTATATTTTTGGAAGAAATCATTAGATAATTAACAGTAAAATATAAATACTGTTACCAAACTAAACATTGGTTTTTTTCAGATTTCAGCATAAATTCAACTGCAAATATTTTAAACCATGATTATTGTTGAATTTATAATATTAAAAAACAACTTTCAATTATAACTTACATCATATCGATGAGATGACTCATACTCATAAGCCACCTTCATAGCATCCTCAGGTGTCTCACATACTAAAGCATTATTGGTAGCAAAAAGGACAGCCCTCTTGATATCTGGAGGGTCATATTGAAGGACATCATAGAGGAGCTTCACATTCTTAGGTTCCTTAATGTTCCTAATTATATAATAAATCAAAGGATATATTAGTACATAAAAAATTTAAAGTAATTGCTTGTGAATAAGAACAGGTTAAATTTATTGAATAAATGTGAAGTTGCCATTCAAGAAGCAATAGAAATAATAAATAAGCAAACTTGCAGTAAAATATATAAACAAAAAATAAAATATACAAAAAACATCTATCTCTCCTATGTAGCAGTAGTTCAGTTGCTAGAACAAAATGTGAATAAATTTTGAAAGAATGAAACAATCTCAAAAATTATTTGGTAAAAATATATACCAGAAAGTATGATTACACTTACTACAAACTTAGATAAAAAATAAGAAAATACTGCTTACAATGACATTCAATGATTTAAATATTAAAACCCAGATTACATACATGACATTTCAGATATAGCAACATAGGAACTCAATGTTTACTAAAATTCATAAACATAGCACAGTTTCATTGAAATTGTAAAACCTGGGCAAACACTTAGCAGTTCAACTTACAACAATTTTTGCTAAATCGATAACCAATAAGTAATTTCAATATCACCTAGCTCAATCCTTATTGCTGCTCCTGAGTATAACTTCTTTATGATATTATCACTTGCACTTTTAAGTCAATACAAAATATACTTAATTACGAGCATTCCAATAAAAATTATATTATTTTACAGCGAAAAACTACACTTAAAGCATAACAATTTAGGAGAGGAAGTATACTTTTCCATCATGGCTAAGAGTTCTAAGGATCATGACTGATCACCAATCCTCAAATATGCAATTCATAATTCTATTCATACATCATGATGATAAAACTTTAACAATTCATAGCAATTTCTTGTTAAGCATTGGCTTGAGGTGCAGTATGTCATTAAATAAAGGCAGAAAGATAACATATCTACCCGAATATAAGTCAATGTTTTTTGTCCAAATCTATCATGAAAAAATCACCCCTCTGCTTAAATGCGAGTCCGAGAAAAAATTTGGGGTTAGGGTTGTCTCATAGTCACCCATAGATGGCAGCACGTCTCTCATTGCCGTCACGTTCAAATGATAGTACTATATTTTTTGTAAAGTAAATATTTGACCTACAATTAATATTAATGAATAAATAATAAAGCTTGAATATTGAATTTAGCAGTACCCGTTTTGTTACCCGTTCTTTCATTTCTAAATGCTATTGAATATTTTCTTTCATTTCTCAGGGCTATGCATATGTATAATTAATAATAGTTAGCAATTTGTATTATTTTCCATTATCCATTAAAAAAGTTCCTATTAGTTATTCCTATTAGCTATTGTAGTTATTGTAATAACCATTTTAATTTTTGTATGCATGTTAAAACCTCATTCATGGAATCTATTAAAAATGCGTACATTGACTACAAAGACGATTACGCAAAATGCAATAATGGCTTTTGATGCTCAACTGTTTGGTAAAACTTTTCATGGAACGTTTATAATTATAAAAATGCAATTTCTTCAGGCAATGTAAATGCTAATGACATTGGAAATGACTTGGATTAAAAATTATCTTTGCGATGACAGCTTTTGATGTTCAACTGTTGCTGAATTTCGGTAAAACTTTTTATGGAACGTGTATAATTATAAAAATGCAATTTCTTAAGGCAATGTAAATGCTAATTACATTTGAAATAGACTTGGATTAAAAATTATCTTTGTGAGGTCACTATTGCTTTATTTGACCTTTTCTGAAAATGAAGATGAATGAAATTATCGTCACTGAACGTGGAACATTAATTATTCAAAAATGCAAAATTATTAATTGGAGTAATAATTCAAAATGTCAACAACTAAACCATTTCCCACTGTTTTCTTCGATCTCAAATAATGTATTCTAGGCCGTGCCGGCACACTTCAGCATAAAATCGACGAAATTTACTTTTTTGTTAAAAATGGTAGAAAACTTTGGGAGGTCAGCTTCTATTCAGGCAGATACGGTATATCACTAAATGTGACAACCAACCTTCAAGTTAAAAAATTGGCCAGTCAAGTTTTGCCAATTAATTTGGAGAAGAAAAATTACTTCATTAACAAAATCCACTACAACACAAATTAAAAAAAAAGAAATGATAAAATTTTGACTTGCCTAAGACGCTCTTTAAGGGGTTTTGCCTGGATGTAGTCCAGTGGAAGAAATGTCTCAGGCTCGAGCATCTGTTCTTTCAGATACTGAATGCATTGCCTTGCTGTCTTTTCTGCATCCACAACAATTGCCTCCATGTATTTTCCAAGAACTTTGGTGATTGCCACATTATAACGTTTATGGATAGGCTGACACATATTTATCATCCGGTCATACTGCAAAAGTTACATGCCACTAATTAGAAAAATATCATTAAGCATGTTGTCGCAGCTCAACAGGAGCACTTCTTGACAAAAAATATAAATCTCCTAGTTACAATTATATATATATAGGAATTTAGCTGTTCTTAACCCTTAAGTGGTATCATGACAGTCTCAAGTGTAATCAGTGTCATGCAGTAAACTGTCTACCATTTTATTTTGAAATTTTTAAAATGAGTAACGTATAACAGAAAAGCAGCAAAAAACACAACAATCTATATATTTATGCAAAAGAATAAGTGCATTATATTTAGTTTTTCAAAATAGAATCCAGTAAAACCTCGTTAATTCGAACCCCAATTTTTCAAAATTCAGCATAATTCAAAATTTCTTTAAAAAATAAGTCCCCAAATAAGAAATTCCATATCAAAGTGTTCCGATAATTCGAAAAACTTCCATAATTCATAATTCGAAAAAATTTTTAGCCCCATTCTCCAAATATCAATACATTTTTGTTGGCATAATTCAAAATAAAATTTGCGAAAAAGCAACGAAATAAAATTTACAAAAAAATGGCCTGCACCATGTTTGCAGCAGATTATTTGCAAACACTGTGCATTTGTGAACACGCCGATGGCAGTGTTGGATATTGTCACAAAAACTTGTTCATCTCCTACATCAGGGATGGCAAAACACTGACACACGTGTCACTGAGTGACATGCCAAGGTCTTTAGCATGACACAGAAGAGCATCTGAAGTTCTAAGCTTTAAAGTTTAACCTGTATGCAAAAATGGATGATGGTATGCCGGAATATCAGGAAAACTCAAAAGAGTCCCTCTGCTCAACCACTGGCATGGGTTTCTCCCAAATGTTCCGCTCTTTTCTTGAAAATGATCTCAATTCTTTCACAGGATTATCTGGCATCTTCACTCGGAAGGATAAGAACAAGCAAGCAGATAAGAAGTTGATCATGAATCATATTAAAGAATTGCCTATCAGTAGGGACACCGTAAAAGACCAAATATTGCTTTTAAACAAAGGCGTTACAAATCAACTACTAATGGATTTAAAATCTGTAGAAATGTTTTCTTTAGTTTGGATGAAAGTAGGGATGCAACAGCACAGGTGCAACTTGCGGTTATTGTCAGATTCTCTTCTAAAAGTACAATGAGGGAGGAATTAGTTAAATTAATGGCAGTGCCGGGAAAAACCACAAGATGCAATATTATGAATGAACTAAAAAAAGAATTTAAAGAAATGGGGATCAACTTAGAAAATATTTTGTTGGTAACAACCAATGGTTCTTCAAGTATGATTGGCAAACATGTTGGATTTGTTCCATTACTTTCATTGCATAATACACCAGGAAGCACTTGGTGAAAAAAAACTTTTAAACTCACTTGGAAATGTGATTTCTGTAATGAACAAAAATTGTTAATTTTATTACTGCTCGTACTCCTAATAAACGAGAGTTTGAAAAACTTTTAGATGAGGTTGAATCTCAATATTCAGGATTACTTATGTACAATAGTGTCTCATGGTTGTGTTGCAGTCAAGTTTTGAACCGTTAGCGTCTTAGTGTCGAACCGTCGTAGTGAACGGACGTGCCTGCTGAACGCTCCGTAAAGTGAAAGTTCTCAAGGCTATAATGGGGGTTGACGGTAGTGTGGTTGTGTTGAAGTGTACTGCATGTAGGAAGAAGTTAAGAAATGGTGTGCAGTGTAGTATGTGTGGGTATTGGTATCATTTTAATTGTTCAAAAAGTAAGTTGGAAGAATGCGTGAAGGAGGAGTGGAATTGTGGCGATAGTGGGTTATTACGGGGCCAGAAGTTAATGAAAGAAAAGGAGGAAACTATAGAGAGGCTGATGACGGAATTAGAATCCGCCAGGAATAATATTAAGAAGTTAATGGCGGAAAATGAGAAACTGAGAGAGGAAATTAAGAGGTTGAAAACGGGGGCAAAAAAACTCAGGGATGAGGTCCAAGGGGAAAAAAATAGGACTGAAGTTGAGAAGATAGAGAGATCGGGGGAAGCCATCGTAAAACCTAAGGTGCTTGTATTGGGAGATTCGATGTTACGTTTTGCCGGGGACGAATGCACCAAGGGAGGACCGTTGGTTGAGTGTTTTCCAGGGATAAAGACGGAGCAGCTACAAAGGAAAATCGAGAACCACGGCAAGGGAGGTGAGGGGCATGTGGTGGTGATTCACATTGGGACAAATGATATCAGGATGGCAAAATCAGATGATCATGTTATGGGGTTGATTTGGGATGTGTACTGCGGCCAAACGGAAATTCACGGGTGCTAAGATTGTGATTAGTGGAATAATTAGAAGACGTGATATGGATAATGGGAGAATAGACTATATAAATGAAGGGATAGACTGGGTATGCAGTAAACAGGGTCTGCTTTTTGCTGATCCTAATTGCTGGATTGGTGAAGGGGATTTGGGCCGTGATGGACTGCATTTGAACAGAAGAGGTGCCTTCAAGTTCGGTAGACTTATAAACAGTGTTGTGAAATTTTGCAACCTACAGGAAAACTAGGACGGGGATTTAAAGGTGTTTCTGTGGAAGCTCACAAGTATGAAGGAAAGGGCTTAAAGATCCTTCAGCTTAACTGCCGTAGCATAAGAAACAAGCGGGTCGAATTTCAGTCTTTAATTGAGGTTTGTAGACTTGACATAGTCATAGGCACGGAATCTTGGTTAAGTAAGGACATTTATTCTAGTGAAATATCTCCGGAGGGATTTGTTGTGTATAGGAGGGATAGAGATGAAAGAGGAGGGGGGGTCTTTATTTGTGTTAATGGAGAGCTATTAAGCACGCTAGAATGGGTAAGGGACAACTGCGAAATGCTTTGCATTAAACTACTTCATAAGAATCACAAGAAGGCATTAGATATTATAGAAGTATACAGGAAACCAAATGATAGCATGTTTACGCTTGAGGTTCTGGCAGATAAATTGCTCAGAAAGACCAGGTAGTTATACCCTAATAGCGGGGGACCTAAACCTCCCGAACGTTCGGTGGGATAGGGACGCAGTGAGGGATGGGAGGGCTCAAAGCATTACTAATCGTCTAACTCAAGAGGAGGGGTTCACGCAGTTGGTAAACAAACCAACAAAGAAAGGAAATATTCTTGATGTCTTTCTTTTAAGGCCGTATTTACAAAACATATGCCCGGAGATCATACCAGGTTTAAGTGACCATGCGGCAGTGCTTATAGAATTAGAATGGCTCACGACCAAAGCAACTAAATCAAGCAAAAATTTTATTTGGAATTATAGAAGAGGATATAGTGAAGGTTTTAGAAATCACTTAAGGGACCATTTCCCTATGTGGGCAGGTGAAGGGGGGAGTATTAATGATATATGGAATGCATTCAAGGACATCATTTATGAAGGGCTAGTAAAGTATGTTCCACAAAAAATGCTTAAAAATAATAGCGACCCCGAATACTATAATTTAAACATACAGAGGCTAAAGAGAATAGTTAGAATTATGCATAAAGAGAAACACTAAGGACCTGAGTACCTGGAAAAATATAAAATACTATTTAGTAATTTAAATAGAGAAAAAGCGAAAGCCAGGGATAATTATTTACTGAATATATTAGACAAGAAGAATACAAACAAATTCTTCAAATATATTAAAAGGAAAAAGGATAATCGCGAGGATGTAGTAGCCATTGAATCCAACGAGGGTATTATGATATCGGACGACGTGGGCAAAGCGAACGAACTGAATAACTGGTACGCTAGTGTTTTTAAGAGAAGTGATGGTACAAGTAGAAGTGTGGATACCTCAATCAATAGAAGGGATTCGCCGTCAAAGAAATTTGAGGAAGACGCAAACAAAATGGACTATATAAAGGTAAAAGATGGTGAAATACTGAGTCATTAGTGAGCAACCAAAAAAATAAGTCGATGGGGCCTGATAATATTTCGATTGATGCACTGAAGTTGGGTGCGGAAGCAATAGTTCCATACATAAGGACATTGTTCTACATAACCCTAAATAACCATGACTTACCATCTGATTGGAAAAAAGCAAATGTTATTCGTATATACAAGGGAGGGAAAAAAACTAAGGTTGAAAACTATAGACCAGTAAGCTTAACGTCGGTTGTGTGCAAGTTGTTGGAAAAAATAATTGCGAAATATATTCGAAAATTTTGAGATAAAAGTAACTGGCTCTATAGGAACCAACATGGATTTCGAAAAGGATATTCGTGTGAGACTCAGCTTCTAGGACTCTGTCAAGATATTGCTGACACCTTAGACAATGGGGAGGAAACTGACGCAATAGTTATAGACTTCAAAAAAGCATTCGATAGTGTACCCCACGACCGTTTACACAAGCAAGTTAAGAAGCTAAATATTGAATGAAAGTTAAAAACTCCAGCCAAAAAAAAAACAAGTAGTAATATTTAGTAAATAAATTTCGAGTCCCCAGCTCATCTAGAAGTGCCTAAACATTAGTATCCTCCTATATGTATGTTATATCCTCCTCCTCTGTGAGGAACGTCTATATATAATGATATATATATACTAGTAGTTGGTGCTTGCACACTGCAATCATTTCATATCACCTTGAAAAAACATTTATTTTTCAAACAGACATTTCATCATTACAAATATACTTTTAATTCTAAAGATTTCACCTACACAGCGATTTCCGTTTTCCCACATGTAAAAATAATAGTTTAAAAAAATCCCCAAATGTTGCAATTTTAAATATTTTATACTTTCGTCATTATAAGGTTCTAATACTACACATTTTAGCCATATTTTAAAGTTGTAGCACTTCTAGAAGTAAAATAATATTTTTCTAATTGTTTAAATTTAAATAATTTTTAACGGCCGCTGCATATCGTATGTGGTAAAATTGAAATGTTTATTTATGCAAATTTACTACTCTAAATAATTTGAAAATTTCAGCTTCCTAGCTCATCCCCTAGTACCTAAACAGTTATCCATTTGTTTAAACTTTAAGAATTTTTAACTGCCAAACAAATTAAAATATCAAAATTTGTATATTTCGTTTTTAAGGAATTCTACTTATAAAAAAAATTTCAACTCCGTGGCACATTCAGAAATACATAAACCTTGAAAATTTGTTTAAACAATTGCGAATTTTTAGCGGCCGTATTGTTGCACTTTTTCAAGATTTTCGTTTTTTCTAGTCGGTTTTGCACAAAATCCTACCTAAGAAAAAAATTTCGAATCTCCAGCACATCTGGAAGTGCCTAAACATTAGTATCCTCCTGTTATATGTATGTTATATCCTCCTCCTCTGTAAGAGTCGTCGATATATAATGATATATCGACGACTCTTACAGAGGAGGATATAACATATACTAGTAGAAGGTGCTTGCATGCTGCAAGCATTTCATCTCACCTTGAAAAAACATTAATTTTTCAGACAGATATTTCACCATTAAAATTATTCTATTAATTCTAAAGATTTCACCTCTGCAGCGATTTTCGTTTTTCCTACATGTAAAAATAATAGTTTAAAACAATCCCCAAATGTTGCAATTTTAAACATTTTACATTTTCTCCATTATGGGGTACTAATGCTACACATTTGAGCCAAATTTTAAAGTTGTAGCACTTCTAGAAGTAAAATCATATTTTTCTAATTGTTTAAAATTTAAACATTTTTAACGGTTGCCGCAATATATATATGGAGAGATTGAAATGTTTATTTGTGCAAATGCACTGTTCTGTAAATAATTTGAAAATTGCAGCTTCCTAGCTCATCCCGTAGAACCTAAAAAATTATTAAACTTTAATGTTCAAATGGGGTTAAAACAACCCCTAAAAATTAACAATTTTAAAATTTTCCATTTTTATAGTTGGTTATGAGAAAAGTTCTATAATCTTGCAAAATTTCAGCTTCCTAAACTTATTAGATTGGTCTACACACTAGATTACGTTTTCCCATGCTAACTTATGGGAGATATTCCGGGGTCTCTGGAGTCGAACCCAAGACACTGTAAGCAAAAGTAACAATAATTCCTAATAGATATTGCGGCCATCTAGCAACACTGATAATTTCATTTTTCTAGTTTACCGGTAAGTGCCCATAATTAATTTACAAAAATGGCGCAATGCTTTTCTTAAGGGAAAAAACACAACTTTCGGAATTTCTGGAGACGAACTCATGTCACTTAGGTAAGAAGTCTCATTTTATCTGTAGGTTTCTCCATCATATCTACAAAAACTGAAACTTTGAGCTCTCTAGCTCTTGTAGTTTGGGCTGGACATTAGTATCCTCCTGTTATATCCTCCTCTGTAAGAGTCGTCGATATATAATGATATAACAGGAGGATACTAATGTTTAGGCACTTCCAGATGTGCTGGAGATTCGAAATTTTTTTCTTAGGTAGGATTTTGTGCAAAACCGACTAGAAAAAACGAAAATCTTGAAAAATGCAACAATGCGGCCGATAAAAATTCGCAATTGTTTAAACAAATTTTCAAGGTTTATGTATTTCTGAATGTGCCACGGAGTTGAAATTTTTTTTATAAGTAGAATTCCTTAAAAAACGAAATATACAAATTTTGATATTTTAATTTGTTTGGCAGTTAAAAATTCTTAAAGTTTAAACAATTGGATAACTGTTTAGGTACTACGGGATGAGCTAGGAAGCTGAAATTTTCAAATTATTTAGAGTAGTAAATTTGCATAAATAAACATTTCAATTTTACCACATACGATATGCAGCGGCCGTTAAAAATTATTTAAATTTAAACAATTACAAAAATATTATTTTACTTCTAGGAGTGCTACAACTTTAAAATTTGGCTAAAATGTGTAGCATCAGTACCCCATAATGAAGAATGTGTAAAATTTTTAAAATTGCAACATTTGGGGATTGTTTAAACTATTATTTTTACATGTGGGAAAAACGAAAATCGCTGCGGAGGTGAAATATTTAGAATTAAAAATATATGTGTAATGATAAAATATGAATAATGAATGTTTTTTTATGTTGAGTTGAAATGCTTGCAGTATGCAAGCACCAACTACTAGTATGTTATATCCTCCTCCTCCTCTGTAAGGAACGTCTATATAGAATGATGTTATCATTATATATCGACGACTCTTACAGAGGAGGAGGAGGATATAACATTGAACATATGATAGGAGGATACTAATGTTTAGGCACTTCCAGATGTGCTGGAGATTTAAAATTTTTTTCTTAGGTAGAATTTTGTACAAAACCGACTAGAAATAACGAAAATCTTGAAAAAGTGCAACAATGCGACCGATAAAAATTCTCAATTGTTTAAACAAATTTTCAAGGTTTATGTATTTCCGAAAGTGCTACGGAGCTGAAATTTTTTTTAGAACTAGGATTTTTAAAAAACGGAATAGGGATCATACAAATTTTGATATTTTAATTTGTTTGGTAGTAAAAAATTCTTCAAGTTTAAACAAATAGATAACTGATTAGACAATACGGGATGAGCTAGGAAGCTGAAAATTTCAAGTTATATACAGAGTAATGCATTTGCACAAATAAACATTTGAATCTCTCCATAAACTAATTGTGGCGGCTGTTAAAAAAGTTTAAAATTTAAACAATTGGAAAAATATTTCACTTCTAGAAAGTAACACAACTTCAAAATTTGGCTAAAATGTGTAGCATTAGTATCCCATAATGAAGATAGTGTAAAATGTTTAAAATTGCAACAATTGGGGATTGTTTTAAACTATTATTTTTACATTTGGGGAAAACGGAAATTGCTGCGGAGGTGAAATCTTTAGAATTAATAGAATATTTGTAATGATGAAATGTCTGTATGAAAATTTAATGTTTTTTCAAGGTGATATGAAATGCTTGCAATATGCAAGCACCAACTACTAGTATGTTATATGTTATCTCCTCTTCTGTAAGAGTCGTCGATATATAATGATATATAACATATAGGAGGATACTAATGTTTAGGCACTTCCAGATGAGCTGGAGATTCGAAATTTTTTTCTTAGGTAGGATTTTGTGCAAAACCGACTAGAAAAAACGAAAATCTTCAAAAAGCGCAACAATACGGCCGCTAAAAATTCGCAATTTTTTAAACAAATTTTCAAGGTTTATGTATTTCCGCAAGTGATACGGAATTGAAATTTTTTTTGTGAGTAGAATTCTTAAAAAAACAAAATAGGGATTATACAAATTTTGATATTTTATTTTGTTTGGCAGTTAAAAATTCTTAAAGTTTAAACAAATGGATAACTGTTTAGGTACTATGTGATGAGCTCGGAAGCTGAAATTTTCAAATTATTTACAGAGTAGTGAATTTGCACAAATAAACATTTCAATTTTATCTTATATGAATTGTGGCGGCCGTTAAAAATTATTAAAATTTAAACAATTAGAAAAATATTATTTTACTTCTAGAAGTGCTACAACTTTAAAATTTGGCTAAAATGTGTAGCATTAGTACCCCATAATGGAGAAAGTGTAAAATTTTTAAAATTGCAACATTTGGGGATTTTTTTAAACTATTATTTTTATATGTGGGAAAAACGAAAATCGCTGTGGAGTTGAAATCTTTAGAATTAAAAGAATATTTGTAATGATGAAATGTCTGTCTGAAAAATGAAAGTTTTTTCAAGGTGAGATGAAATGCTTGCAGTATGCAAGCACCAACTACTAGTATGTTATATCCTCCTCCTCTGTAAGGAACGACTATATATAATGATATATAATTTATTGATAGAGATTTAAATGTGTAATTGTAAATTTGGATTTTATTCGTTTACATCATATTTTGAGGTAAATATATATATTATACCCCTTTGTTTTTCTCTATTTTAATGTTTACTGTATTCCTTTGTTTTTCTGATTTTTAATGTTTATCATAGTCCTTTGTTTTCTGTACAGCCATCCCTCATTTAGCTTGCTTTCATTATTTAGAACCCTTTTGCTTTTACACAGTTAACAAACAGGGAACTTTTTCATTTAACACAATAACAATTTTTGCATTTGAAAGCTTTTAATTCCAAGGATTTATATGTACCTTGATTTTTCATCCTATTTATTATATTTATTCATAGAATTTATCAACTTGTGAAAGTCAAAATGAATTATAACAGTCGCATGAATGAAATTTTTAGTCTTATAAAACTTTTAAGCTCTTTAAATTTCGGCTAAACCACAACAAGCAAAAAGGGGTTTAATGATGATTTTCATTCCAACCACTCAAGAACTAAATAAAAATTCCTAAGTATATTTACAAGATGAAGGAACTCCTTATAGTTACACCTGACACAATTTGCTTCATATTCTTGAGAGTATACAAATGAATTTTTATTTTTTCTATGTTTTTCCTGTTGTTTTTGCATAAAACAATAAATACCATAATAACCTGATGATGTTGCATTGCAACAAAACCTAGGTCGTTTTGAATAAAATTTATGTGGAATTACATTAAGTCTCTTTATTTTTACATTAAATACCATAATCTTGAGATCTCTCCATCAGATTGGAACTACGGGAATAATTTTTATTTTGAACCCTTAAAAGGTTAAATAGAAATGCTGAATGTCCCAACATACTTTCCCAGCAATTATTGTGAAATTCGCATTTTAGTAACATGAAAAAAATAATTTTAAAAATTCCCAATTTCGAATTCATTCCAAATAATATCATTGACTGTTATTATGTTAATACAGAGGAACCCGTTTCATACGTTCTTGTTTAAGACGATTTCCTGCATAAGACGTTCAAATCTTTCGGTCCCAAAAATTTTCCCATAAGAATAATGTATTTTTTTCCCCATTTAAGATGCTCCCGTTTTAAAAGATTTCCCCCTTAATATGTTTTCCGTAAAATTTCAATACAAGTAAACTATTTACATAACAAATGAACATCGAATGCATGCATGATTTCTGGCGTTACTGTGTTTTCTGTTCATTATAAACCTTAATAAATGAAATTATGCCCGCTTAATATGTTTTCCGTAAAATTTCAATAGAAGGAAAGTAAACTATTTACGTAACAAATGAACATCAAATGCATACATGCATCATTTCCAGTGTTACCGTGGTTTCTGGCATTAACACACTATCCAGGTTCAAGTTATCGTAAAGATTCGCTTCATAACTGGTTGCTTGATGTGTCTTTAACGAATTATATCGTAATTTCTTTGTAAAAAATTCATTTCATTTGCCTTCCAATTTGTCTCGTGATGAATTTGTCGAGCAGTAAATTGACGCATGATGAGTTGTTGTAGAACTGTAGGAGGTATGGTTACGTGTTTAATCGATGTTTTTTAAACAAATTAAACATTAGATAAAATAATTGTATCAACTGAAAGTTTTCATTGCAAACTTCCAATTCGGATTTCAATACAAACTGTATTAATTTTTAAAAAATACATTTAAAAATTTTTTCTTTTTCTCAAAAAAAAATTATAACAAAGCATTTCAATTAATAAATTAACTAGTCTGGAAAATATGATAATTTACTGTGTCTGTATCCATAAACTGAACTACATTAAGGTGTCTGACATTTTATCTTTTCATCGGTTGCTCTACAAGCATACACAGATTTGGTGTCATGGATTCGATTTCATATCCCTTCTCTTTTTTAATGTCATCAATACTTACTTTACCTTTCATAGGTTTCATACTTTTCTTCAGTTTTTAACATTTTCAAAAAGTATTGAAGAGATTATACAAAGAATTGAATTCCAACGTGTTTTGACGTCTCCTTTCAAAGTCGATTTCAGTGCACCTTGTAAGCCTGATTTTTAAAAATATTTCATTATTTTTCTACACTTCTGAATTAAAGCAAGTGATGTTTCATTAGAGGAAATAGAAATATCTACAAGATTATTTATTAAGTGTGCTGCACAATTGATTTTATTGAAAATTTTCAAAGCAGCTTTAATATTTTCTCCACGGTCACTGACAAAAGTAATATTCTTCAAGTTACTATAGATACCATATTGTTTTAAAATTAGCAATCATTCAATCCTTATATACTCCCCAATTTTCTTTTCGTCAGGATCAAGACGTTTAGTGCACAGAAAATGATTGCATAACATGACATTCTTTACATAGTGTAATGTGATCCCTAAATAACTTACATTTTTGTAATTATCTGTCCACAAGTCCATGATCTCACCCCCTACTGTACCTATGTAGGATTTTATTTCTTGAATTAGCTCTTCTCGAGCTTTCTGAGCCACTGAATTAAGATTTCTTGAAATAGTTGCTGGATGTAGTAGCGCATCTTCTAAGTCAAAATAACATTTTTGATTTGCACTCATTTTCATTATTATTTTTAATAAATTTTTAAACCCATCTCCTGACACTATCTCAAAAGGTCTCAAATCTCTAACTACAGGTTTGACACAGCCATCTAAAACCTTTTTTTCTTTTCAGCTGATAATTTTGGTAAATCGCATATTTTCGGCACAAAAATTTGTAATTTTAGGCACCTGCATAAATTGCAAATTTGTATCTCCCTATATAATGCTACTTCTGACCGCAAGGGTGGGCTTTACTAGCAGTAAAAGGCATGTAAAAAGTTCCTGTGCCTACATTGGCGAGGCAAATTGAATTGGAATTAAAACTAGTTTTAGTACCTGCTCTTTATCCGCACCAGTTCCTTTTGTGTTCGAACCTGACCTGTACCCACATGGAAGCACTATATACCCGAACCGCAACTTTCGCTGAGGGTACCCGCGGGTCGGGTAAACTGCAGGTATGCAGGCCTCTAAGTGGCAAATCAAATTGTGTAAATAACAAAATAACGGAAGAATGGAACACAATTTTACTCCGAAGTTTAATGCAGCAATATGATGCTAAGGATATATTCAATGCTGACAAATGTGGATTATTTTATATTTTATTATTATTATTTTATATTTTGCTCCCAGACAAAACCTTTCCTTGCAAAGGTGAAAATTGTCATGGGGAAATGAAGCAAAGAGTGGATAACAGTTCTTTTTGGAAGGCAGGATTTGGAAAGACAATTACAGAAAGGGAAGAAGAGGAGGAAAGAGTGAGTGATGACATATAGAAAGATTTTTTTTAAAGTTTGACTTTAGTGCCACTTTTGATCAATATATTGATGCAGATGACAATCTTGTGTTTTGTGAGGTTCAAACTACTGTGGAGCTTTGTGAGCAGGAAGAGTCAGAAGCTGAGGAAGATGAAAATGAAGACACATGCAAGTCAGTACCAACTAGCGCTAAAGCAATGAAACATTTAAATAGTTATAATCAATTTCTTCATAGCATTCCTGATGTTCCAAGTTCAGTTATGCAGAACTTGAGGGAACCGGATAATAATTCATGAAAACTTTTTGAAAAGTATATGAAACTAAGTAAGTTGCAGAGTTATTAATAAATTAATTTTACTTTTTTATTTAAATTTTTTTAAATGTTGAATTCTCTACCATGTCACATTCAGTGATTGCAAAAATAGAAGCCAAGTTTATCTTCACTATCAGATTTAAGCTGGCCAGATGATTATTACAATTTTTAGATATATATATATATGTTTATATGAAGGCTCAAGTGAATTTTTATTTAAACAAATGTATTTCAAATATTTTATTCTATCCTATTCCTCCAAATCTTTCAATTAGAAATAACTTTTTCGTCTACCCTTTAAGACGTTTTCCTGCTTAAGAAGTTCAAATCCCTCGGTCCCTTGAAAAACGTCTTAAGAAGGTTCTACTGTATTATAATGTAATTTATTTTTGCATTCGTATGAGTGCAGATATATGCCGCAATTATAGCTAGTCGCTAGAATTAGGTAGATTGTTAAGTCGATTCGCCAGATTCGTAGGTAGTCGCTGTGGTCTTTTTTAGGCGCTAGTTCGAACCCAAAGTCGCTAGATTGGCAACAGTGACTGTGTAGCACAGTGGGGCTACCGCATTAAGACCCACACCTTGCATTCTTCCTCAGCACACATATTTAGTTCCCACTCACTTATGAAAACCACTAACGTAAACATAATGAAATTTTTTTAGCAATTTATGGGGATGCTTGCATAAGTGCAGATTTATGTAAGTCGAGGCTTATGTAACCCGGGGAATGTCAACATGCAACTGTTTCCTATTTCTTAAAAATAACCAAATATTCATATATACTCACAACCCCAGGAAATAGACGTTTAAAATTTTCTACTATTTCCTGCTTCTTTTTGCGGCGTGAATCTTCGTGCTTATCAACACGTGCATCTCCAAGTTGTTCAACTACACTTTCCAGATCACGTTGAAGCTCTTGCACCCGTTCTTTAGACGAGCCAACATCTGACTCAAGTTCACGTCTTAAACGATGCTGTTCTTCTAAAGCTGCCTCACTTGTCCTGTAATACAACAAAATAGGTATCATTACAAAAAATAATGGAATTTATATAACTATACTATAAGTTACATTAAGTGTCATGAGTATTTAAAGTGGTAATACTGCATATTTGTTTTATTTTATGCTCAGGATGCTTACATAATGCCACCAAATTGTTAAATATTGTACTATATCAAATTATCATAATTTTAAAAAGAAATGTATGTATGTTTTATATGCAGTTTCCCAGGCTATTTTGACAATGGATCATCCTATTTTGATAATGGCCCATCCTATATTGACAATGACCCATTTCATTTCGACAATGTTTCATGCTATTTTGACAATGACCCATTCTATTTTGACAGTGGTTCATTTAATTTTGACAATGCATCATTTAATTTTGACAATTACCCATATTATTTTGACAGTATTGTGTGATGTTCCTTTTATTGTGGATTTCATCACAAGGTTACATTTACATTTATTTGACCTTTTGCAAAAATAATGTAAACTGAAAATTGTTAATGATTTATTACATCATACATATATTACATATGTAACTCAGTAAGAATACTAGAATGTAGAATTTAAATATAAAACTGACCATAAATACATGCCAGAAATACATTTTTCTCCATTTAAGATTTTCCCGCATTTGTTGTTTTTTGTGGCCCCAACCAAAGCTCCATATAAATAATGTAATATATTATCCGATTTAGCGTTTCTCGATTTTGTGAATTGCCTGCATTTAAGGGACAAAATTCTTGTTCCTAGATGGACATTGCCTCGATTTAAGGCGCATTTACATTATGTGACGCAAAAACATATTATTTAATAGAGTTGTAATGTAACAATTCACACTATCCATCAAAGACACAACACATACCGGCATTGTTACATTAAATTAACTCAAATAATTAATATTTTGTCGTGCCGTGTTTTCTCAATCCACTTTTAGTCCTTAAGTCATCTGTTATGTATGCTACGAAAGTTGGAGTGACATCATTGCGTGAACGGATTTTTTTTACGCTTTGGTTCCAAAGCACTCATGGCTCATTCTTAAACTCGGGAACTGCTGGAGGTACTTCAATAAAATTTGGTATTTGAGAGTTTTGCTAAAATTTGTTGACCGATTCCAATTTTAGTTAAAATCCTACCATAATAACGACCGCTTTACATGAAGACCTTTGCATTTTACAACGTATTTTGCATCTCGTTAAATACTCATCTAAGCGAACAAAAGTTCAATAAAATAATTAAATACACATTTTTGTCAAATAAATTTTCCCATAAAACGTAAGGTTTACAACCAATTTAAAGAAAAGGAAATTAGCATGTTTACATAATTTTACGATTTTCGATGTTCTTTTGTTCATTCAAAAAATATTAATTAAAAATTTTACAACTCAGGAACCTCTAAAGATATTTTAATGAAATTTAGTATTGGGGAGTTTTACTAAAATTTGTTGGCAGATTCCAATTTTGGTTAAAATCGGATTACTATAATGACCACTTTACATGAAGACCTTCATGTAGCTTACAATGTACTTGTTTCAACTCTGGAACCGCTGGACATATTTTGATAAATTTGGTATTGGGGAGTTTTACTAAAATTTGTTGATGGATTCCAATTTTGGTTAAAATCGGATGATAATTACGACCACTTTACATGAAGACCTACATGTATTTTACAACGTGCCTCTTTTTTAACTCGGAAACCACTTGACGTATTTTGATAAACTTGGTAGTGGGAATTTTACTAAAATTTGTCAATCTCAAAGAACGCATTTGGAAACTGTGTACTCCAACATGGAGTACATCTTTCCTTACTTGTTACTTACTTACAGTGGTGAATCGACAGCATGGTTGCCTCAATGATTCTTGAGAGCATGGCTCAAGGATGAACCCTTCAAACTTTCACATCTCTATGATGAAAACGACTTCTAAACAAAGCACGCTGTGTATTTAAAGGTTAAATCAGTTCCATTATTGATTAATTCCAACAACTCTATTTCCTTTTCTGATTTTTCACAACTTACTAATTCTTTCCATTTAGCAAACATGATTTCAATATGATACTAAAACAGTTGATGGATATTCGAATTTAGAATTAAAAATCGTAACAATCAATTTACACAGTACATTTTTATATCGAGTATATAGGTGTCTAGTTAGCAGAAAAAGAGAAAATTTTACGGAAATTAATTTTCATACGATAATGCTTTGTTGGGTAATATTAGGGCTACATATTATTTACTACTAAGGAAAAAACTTTTTCTCTCCCCTTTCTCCTTATCTCTGCCTCATTTCTTTTTTTTCTTCCTACTTTCTCACTCCCCTTCCTCATCTCCTGGAGTCAAATCTGGGTCTTTTTTCGGAGTTTTTCTGTCATTGCCTTGTAATATCTGAATCAAGCATCCATACCAAATTTCAATTATCCACATAGTCCGGAAATTTATCAAAACACGTTAAAAGATTGTGAGTCGAGAAATAAACACGTAAAAAAGATTGCAATCGAGCTTTAGATTTCACTCAATACGAATCAAAGCAGCGTTCCGAGGGACGGATGCATGGACAGACCAACAGAAATAGGATATTATATATATAATAATAAAATAATAGATAATACAGCAATAGAGAAATTATTGATTATTTGCCTCTACGTATCTGTCTACAAATCCAAATATTCCAGAGTTACTGAACCTCTATTGATAACAGCCTTATATTAAAGTTGTCAAAATGAAATGAACTCTTGTCAAAATAGATTGGGCCATTATCAAAATTAAATGACATTGTCAAAATTGAATGAGTCATCGTTAAAATAGCATGAACCACTGTCAAAATGAAATGGATCATTGTCAAAATAAGATGAAGCATTGTCAAAATAGCCTGGGAAACAATTAAAAAAATTTTTGTATTTATTGAAAAAAACTCGACAACAATGAGATGCCCTTTATTCTTCATCAAAATCAATTTTTTTCTGTTGACATTTGTTAGGTTCACTATTAAATTTGAAATGAAAAGCTTTATGTTTATATACTCCAAATATTTGTAAAAGTTCCAAATTAAAAATTGAAATCATTCTCTAACAAGTATGGTCAAAGCTCAAATATCAGAGAAACTTGGGACCATGTATTTCTGATCGAGTGAAAGGTCAGTTACAAAATATTCAGTACAATGAAAGTACAGTTGACCCTTGATTAACATGTTAGTCTGGTTTCATGGAAACACAGTATAATCCAAAATCGTGTTAACTGAGACTAAAAATTCTTAAAAAATAGGGGATTCAGTTCTCAAAAAAATTTTTAAGAACATTTATTTTGCATTTTGTTATTTAAACATTTTTTAATTTGTAGTAATTGTATTATTTTAACATTTCTTTTTAATTTAAAATGTTTACATTACAAATTTTTATAATAACATTTTGAAAAATGCATAAATTAAGCTAAAACAAAAATAAATTCCATGAATTCAGGACAAAAGTTAAAATCTTTGATTCAAATATTAATCATGAAAAAATATTATGAAATTGATTTTTTTTTCTTTTCAATGTGGTCCACTTGGGAAGGCTCTACTTTGCGGAAAGATTTCACTTAAATGAAAAAGGAAACTTGTAAATTTCCACTAAAAAGTTTATTAACCGACCGGTTTCGCCTGTTACAGCATCATCAGGTGATGAAAGCATGGTCGTGAGCTCTATATATATGGAGAGTAGGGTAGGAGTGTTAACTGAATAATGATAGGCAGGAGGAAGAACATACATTCAGTAATGAGATAATGTGAAAAATTTTTTAAAAATAGAATTACAAAGTGAACGACAAAATTCAAACTATTATAAACAGTAAATCAAGCAAGGTTAGTAATTGGAAAATAAAAGCAATTAACAGAATTTACAAAAAAGTCGTTAAATTACAAAGTAAAAGGCAATAAATTAAATAATTAGGAAAGCAGTAAAGAGAACAAGGGAGAGTGATTGAAAAAAAACAAATTCAATAGTAAGTGAAACATTGCCTGTAGCATCATGGATCACAATATCCAACTGCTCTAAGAGGTCCAGTCTGTTGCCCTTTGATTTGAATACGGCCATATGTATGGAGAATGTAAAAACAAGATCTATTCAGGTCAAAACATTGTAATGCCAATTTTGAAATAACATACGGTGGTAACTTTGTGTCATCTGCTAACATTTGGGTCATCTGCTAACACTGCCAGCATTACAGTAATGCACATTTTTTTATTACCTGAAGTTTTTATAATGATGTTTTTCCACCTGACGCTGATTGGCCAAGTGAAGGAGTGGGAAAAACCATGTGACATTCCTTACCTTCTGCGCATCCATTTGACACCCGCCTTAGTTCGTGCTCCTTACTATAGCCCTCTCCACTGTGGTTCTCAACGATTAGTTAAACGTAAATACAAATTTTAAACTATTAGTTTAATTTTTCCATTATGTAAAAGAAATTTACATGGCCTGTGTAGTTCAAATATGGTTCAATGCCCTCAGTTCTCATCCAACGCGACAGTATTTCCATCTTGTGGCGAAATGCGGAACTTGGCGATGTCTTTACAAAAAAGTGCCGTAATAACAAGAGTGCCGGATTATCAAGAGTTTACTGTACCAAAAATAGTATAGTAAAATAAAATATAGAGAGATGCTTTTCACCCAAATGTTTTAATGAAATAAAGACTTTACCTACATTAGCCTAAAAGAATATAATTAAACAATTACCAAATCGTTATGTATGGTTTAACTTTTCGTCTCAAGGAAGGCAATAGGTTACTTTTCGAACCAAAATTTTATCACGTTTTAAGAGAAACGTGAAATAAACATTGACATGCGAAAGAAGATTGTTAAAATTCCACTTATCTATTAGTAGATGTTTACTATTTTTTTATGTTAATGAAAATAAACTTATTTCAATAGTGCTTAGAACCTTTGATCAGCGCAAATCGTAAGTTAAGTTCTGAGATTTTCTCGGGTTATTTTATGTAATTTATTTTAGCAAGTTTTTTATCATTTATATCTAGTATATTGTACTTTTTTGTTGCTTTCAGTTTTTGTTGAATAATAATTGTTTCTTAAATACTCGTCGTTCATCATTGTTTATTCTCTAGAAATGTAATTCATTTCGATGAAGTGATTAAAGTTTGGATTGTAATATTCCACTCGAAATAAAAGCCTCATTAGAGATGCATCAATTTAAAATTACAATTATTAATATGCTCGATTTTTTGTCATTTTTGACTGTCTTATTTAACATTCATACATAATTTTTTGATTTCGATAGATAATTCTTTTTGTATTCTTAATCTTAACTTAATGATCGATCTTTACTACTTATTGTATTGCATTTTTATTGGTCGCAAGTAATGACTGCAACGTCGTAAGGCGATTTTGAAAAATAATTGGTCTTGGTTTGGCCATAACATCGAATCGTCATTAACCGAGGGTCACCTGTATAGCACCTTTACAATAAAATCAGAATCTCTGATATTGCCATCAGTTTCTAGTTAGTATGCTGTAAAATTCAAATATAATTCTTGAAGCATAAGAAAAATTGGAAATAAAACCATGCAACTAATTTGAAAGAAATTAAAATATTGGTAGCAATTATAGAACCAAAAAAGCGAAAAAGGAACCATAACTAAATTTTTCTTGCAAACCCCTCAGATCTACTTTGCGAGCCTCTAGGGGTATGTGAACCACTGGTTGGGAAACGCTGTATTAAGGTATCACAGAAAAAGTCCTCAAACACCTTAAAAATTCATCAATTTTAATATCTATATCATATTTCATTAACATGATATCAATCAATAATTGAATATTTATTTATTTTTGTTACCATCGTATTATTTATTGTATTGTTTAAACTTAAAAATAGCATCAAAATTTCTTGAATATGAGGACAGATGCAACACAAATTTCTAATTCTAGTCAATAATATGCAATTAGATGAAATCTGTAACAATGCAAATCAACTTGACGACGAAAGATTTTCATGTAAAAATGTCCAATTTTTGGGTTAAAAAGTAATTTGTGGATCAATTCGATGTGTATTAAAAAATCTATGGGAAGAAAGAGAAATTTCATTCTTTCAGGTATTCAATGTTTCAGGTCCCAAATTCCTATGGATTCTAATTAATTTTAATATGCAAATAAATAATATGCTACACTCCACCCACGTTAATCAACTGGAAAAAATAAATGCTTCTGGAATCTAACCCTTGATCTTGCGATAGACGATGACTTGTCTACATGGTATCACGAAAAAATTGTCGAAATCATACTCAACTTTTGCAAGTTATTCCACTCAAGGTCCTGCCAAATCCTTCTCAGAAAAGTGTTCCAGGCAAATACACAAACAAACGTCTAGAGCAGCGTTTCTTAAATTTTAGTAATCTGAGTACCCCTTTCATGGAAATTTCTTTGCTGCGGACTACTGCTGGAGACCTCTGGGAGTCCGCGGACCCCAGTTTAATAACCACTGATCTCGAGTATTATATATTATGCAATATTCATTGTTGTTTTATAATTACACAATTTGTATTAATAACTTTAATACAACATATCTGACATTCGTTTCCTTTGTTACTTTTTCCCATGCCTTTTTCTGCTTCCTTATCTCAGTTGTTTCTTAAATTGTGGCAATGTAGCAAATAAAATATTTATATCAGCCTCACAAAATAAACACAAAAATCAAGGTTGATCCTGATCAAATCTGAATTCTCAAAATTGTGGAATAATGTTGTTATTTCATATTATTTCTCAAAATGAAACAAAAATTTTGCAGTTAAAACAAAACTAGAGGAGGTTCTCATCCAAGATACAAGATTCATTTAAGTTTTATGTTTGACTGTCATCATATGTAAATGTTCCATTGATATGAATATAATCATTAAACAATATTTACCTATTCAAAGATACATAGTGTATTTTCTTTCTTTAATATATGACTTCAGAATTAATAAAAGAAATAAATAACAGTCCTCTAATTATTGATTTACATTTAAAACCATTTGTTGATAATAATTTTGAAACGAGAAAAAAAGTCTGCTATGAACGGGAATCGAACCCGAGTCTTCCACTTGCCGGGCAGATATTCTACCACTGAACTATCGTAGCAGATCTAGTTTCTGCAGACTTTTTTCTCGTTTCAAAATTATTCCCAACATTACAGCTTATGCCTGTCTGCATAGGATCTTCGGATCGCTTTATTCCATCAATTTATTTGTTGATAGTTCAAACTATTTCAATGTATAAAATTTTTATTAAGATTTGTACATATCACCAATGCTGAATATTTTACCAAAAGAGTTTTCTAAAAATATCTAAAAAAGAAAGCCATCATAGCTGCAATCTAGTCATTTTCCAGAGGCTTGATATCTGAGATTTTAAGATTACAACACAAAAAACTTTTATATATAATTACTCAATGTCTGTCCATCCCCTTTTATCTCTTGAATAATTTGCCATAGAGAAATGCTCTAAACACCATTTTGTTTCTGTCAACTAGGAGACCCCAGGAAAACTATTTTCGTTTTGTGTCCCAGGTTCAACTCCAGGAGGCAATTACATTTTCCCATATATTTACACAGGAGTTTCGATTTTTCGAGGCGCAAGGTTTTTTCCTTCATTCATTAAAATTTGTAAATATGGACCGAATTTCTCCGTTTTTGCTAAAACTATAAAATATCATATTCTTGCAATGCTTAGATGTTACACGGAAGAATTTGTCAGAAAAACATGTTTCTTTTCGATATTTTATGGCTTTTCATACTCTTTTCGGGTGTTGCCAAGACGACCTGCATTGTTGCCTCCAATTGATTTAGCATCTATTAATTAAGCCTTCAAAAAATGAAAAAATTCTTTTATTCACTTTGCAACTTTTATGAAGCATCGAAATTATAGCTGTAGAAATGTCAAACATAATAGATTGAAATGTTAATAATTACAGATTATTATTATTATTCAGTAAACTGAGTGTAAACTGTGGACATTTTTAACGATTGACCAAAAGAAAAAATCTTTATTCCAATACTGGAATGTAACCTTTTTCGTAGGGGAGAAGTAATTAAAATTGCACATATGAATTATAAAAACAAACATGAAATTCAAAATGTCAGGTGTCTATTTTTATAAGGAGAAATAGGCTATTATTACTTTTAAACATGCAGATTTCTGACTGACTTTACAAAAGTTTTTGCAGATACCACTAGTATTTTATAAACATTGATTATATTTGCTTGTGCAATGCCTGCACTTTTTTCCGGAAAAATCCATCAGAATACAGTGTGTCGACATTACAGAGATTTTTCCTTTGCTCATTCAGAATGTTCGTGTTTGCTGTATATTTTGTCCACAGGAAGCATTCCAAACATTCTACAGCATGCATATATGTTCAACACTTTCTATTTGTCAACTACCAACAGTGAAAATGTTGCAATGATCAACATGACAATTTCATTGGAAAAGCAAGGAAAATCTCTGCACTAAAACTGAATATTCTATCACACTTAATGTTAAGTTTTAAATTTATGTAATAATTACATAATTATTGCTATTGCCTTCTGATAGCCGTAAATGGTAATTTGTAACTACAGAAATGTTTTGAGAAAGGTTCTGATGTTGCAGGGAAGTACCTAATACATCTGGTGACAGTTATCAACACCCAAGTTGATTTTTCAGTATTCTATGAACTCTGGTTTTATATCATATACAGTAAAACCTTGCTATTTCGATCCCGGATAATTCGAAATAGCATGTAATTCAAAGCTAAGAGCAGTCCCTGGCCAACATCATAGGATTTTGTCTACTTTTTAGTATGGATTATTCAAAATACGTCTACAATGAAATTCGAAGTCATGATCTGGTCTGGTGACTCGCGAACATTTTGTTTAATTCGAAAACTTTACCCATATTGTGTGTTTAAGTGGAAAGTTCGTACGCACACATGACAAAGGCATCACGTTTTTGTTCTCCATTTCTAGCAAACGAAATAAACATTGACCCCCAAACAGGTAACTTCTTTTTACGTATTTAATAGTCTACGTGAAATAAAATTGTAGATGATACAAATAGAGGAATCATCTTATCTTTATTCCAGGTAACAAAAAAATGCCAAAATATATAGGTTGTTACCTTAGTAATTTGAGCATGACCTTCAATGTTATTCTCACTATCACTCTCTGCACTGACACTTTCTTCTGAATCTCCTTCAAGTAAGATTTCCGTCTACTTTTCATCACCAGATATTGCTTGCGTATTTCTATTGGTTGACTCCATGATAACTTAGACTCTTTTAATCTTTTAGAAATTAAACAAAAGTAACAACAGAAAAATAATGAACAATAGCTGCCTCCGTACAGCATAAATGTTTCACTAAGAGCGGCAAGAGAATATTTTTTGTGCAATCCAAGCGCTTCCTATGCGCTCTGATCAAGCTTTTGGTCAAGAGGTAGCATGGTAAATATCTTTGAATGGGATTGTTTGTGCATTGATGTCAGATAAGTGTTTCTCTCTCTCTCACTCTCATTATATCGTTCTCAAGAAATGCTGAACCAAGCACCAGCCCAGATCCAAAGACCATTTCTCCTCCCTTTCCATATAGCTCTCAAGTGTGGATGCATAAGAAAAAAATACTCATCTCAAGAGTGAGAGACATCACAAAACAGATAAACAGTGCGTGCATCCTCTTCTTCCACCACACAGTAGCTTTCATGCAGAGGTTCGATTAGTCTCAGCATTGAATAGGAGTTTTGGAACCCACAATTCGCATAACTACGCGAAAATTCAATCAAAATTTGACATATAATATAGGTAAAAGGAAAACAGTAAAAATAGCAGAATTAAGTACAATGCGAAGGTCTAAGGTTACTGTTTTGAAATATATCAAGGTTTATCAGATTTAAGAAAATTTATTGCTTAAAAAAAAGAAATCTAGCGATCTCCGCAGCCTACCCAGTAGGCAGGGCGACATTATTTTGAGAGCACGTATATTTTATTACAGTTGTGTAATATGGATGGAAATAAAATTGCAATGCAATGTATGAAATTGTCTAGAGCTAATAGAGATTTAATTAATTATTTTTTACCATACTAATGGGATGGAACGTTTTAACGAAACTGGAGAGAATTATTACGTGATGGTTCCTATCTATTATCTATGCAATATTTCCCAGTCTTTTTGGCATGCATTTTCGTAATCTTTTGGCTGAGTATGCGTGGTTGAGTATTTTCTTCTGAAACGTGGCATAAAAGAGGAACTTGAAATACACACTGGAAAAACTGGGATGTTCACTCAAGCCTATTTTTCACACGTGGTGGTGTTTGTGAATCATGAATTAAGTGGTCACTTCAGCTGTTCATGAATTTGCTGTGTGTACGAACTTGTAAGGTCAACAAGTTTTGTAGCAGAATGGATAGATGACTATATTGTGATTTTACTGTCCAAGTAAGCGGATCTTAAGAAATTGTTTTTTTAAGTTCGTTTATTTTGAACCCGGATAATTCGAAGTCATATTTTTGTGGTCCCTTGAACTTTGAAATAACGAGGTTTTACTGTATTAGGTGTCCACTTCAAAATTTAAATTGGGCATAAAAACTATTGAAATGTTATGTAATTAGGTATTGAACACCAATTGACATTGACACTAATTGTCATGACTAATAAATATTCATAAATATAGCTTCAAATTATTCCATCTTATAATTTTAATATATGTAATGCACAGATGATATTTACAAAAATATATGCATGGTGGTTAGAATACAAATGCATGCAAAATGGAAATAAGAATATCTACTATACAGTGCTAAGCTTCATACACAGCGCAAAGAAAAATGATACAGTAAACTCCCGATCTAACGTTTTTTACCGGACCAAGGGAAATCGACTTTAGATGCGGAAAAACGTAAGATGCGGAAATGGAGATAATGATATTCGCATATAGTAGTACCATGTCTGGTACATTTTAAATTATTATACAGGATGCCCAAATGTCCTGTATTTCATCAACTGTCCCGTAAAATCCTGTATTTCCTGAAGTGAAAGTTTTTACAAATATATTATAATAAGAAAAACATCGCAAATAAATTTATATTTTCAATTGTATTCCAAATTCTTGCTCTCGTTCTTATTCTAATTAAACACGAATATGTCAGGAAAAAATATTCTTTAAAGGTAAGGGGATATTTTCTCTACATTTCTGAACCATTCAGATAAAATCAAAAGCACCCAGTACCATGTTAAGAATTGAATGATTAAAAAATGGTAATTGAAAATTTCTCTGCTCACGTCTTTAAATGGTAGAAGTGTTACCGTTACCGAATATGAAGATTCAACTACAGTTGTAACGAAGAAAACTACTCTAGATATGTCATGAGAAAAGGTACTAGCAACTTACTTGGTTTACCTCCAATATCATACCCATAACAGGAACAAAATTAGCATGTGCACACAGCTGAATATCGAAGATCAAAACTAAATGGTGAATCCACAGCGCCGGAAGTAAGTCTTGTGCGCATGCGTCTATTGAATAAAATATTTCTTCCGGATGGAACAAATAAGGAAAACCAAGAGATTAAGACATTAAATTGTAAAAAATTGATTGGAGAGATTTTAAGGAAAAAATCTTTAAAAGTTTTTTAAAAATGCAAGGTACATACCATATCTGTTTAGGATATGTTATTTGAAGAAAAAAGATCACTACTAATTTTGAATGACAATTACAAATGAAAACCATACAAATATAAATTTTAAAATTTAGTATTTTTTTTAAGTCGGATATTTTACTTTGTTGCTTTCTTTCATTTGAGTGAATATCATAGAGTCCCTTTTCAAGTTTATCAGTTCCTTCAAGAAGGTGTTCCGTCCCAATATGGGACCACAAATATCTCTTGATGGTAACAAAGCCCTCCAGAGCTTGTTTAAAGCTTGGTGGTTCAGTTTCGTTTACATAATCATCTTCACTTTCAGGACAGTCATCATGTTGTAAATCACAAATTTCACTCACTGTTAGTAAACCACAAGTAGCAACATTATCATCAAAGGTCACAAACTCATCAAATGTCATTTCATTCAACTGCAACAGCTTCCAGTGATCATTATCGACTTCCTGAAGAGCATCCTGTTCTTCATAGTCAGCAACGGCATTATGGAAGAACCCAGCTTTTCTAAAGCAATTCTTTATCGTTTCAGTCTTAATGGCTTTCCAAGCTGATGTTACATAATGCATGGCCTCTAAAACTGACAATTTCAGTATACTTTTGCTGGAATCCATAATTGCCATTGCTTTGGATATCAGCGCCTTTCTATACTGTTGTTTCAAGCTGTGTAAAATACCTAGATCCAATGGTTGCAAATGACTTGTGCAATTCGCTGGTAAAAAAATAACTTTAACATTCCGTAGATTGGCAGTATCTTGTGGATGAGCTGCACAACGGTCCACAAACAGCAACACTTTTCTCGAGGCGGAACCCATTTTTGCATCAAACTCTTTTAAATACTTCATGAATAATTTTTATGTCATCCATGCCTTGGAGTTTTTTTTATACTTACATGGGAGTGTCCTCACATTCTTAAAGCATCGCGGTTTGGCGAATTTTCCAATCACAAGTGGTTGGAGTTTTTTGCTACCATCTGCATTGCAGCACAGCAAAACTGTCAGTCACTCCTTGCTTTTCTTCCACCCATGGCAAGCTTCTCGAAAAGTTAAGGTTCTATCTGGTAACAAATTATAAAAGAATCCTGTTTCATCTGTGTTAAAAATATCGCATGGTGCATAGTTCTTTATTTTCTCGGGTAACTCTCCTGTCATCCAATGATTCACTGATGCAAGATCTACGTTTGCACTCTCTCCTGCAATGACTTTATAAACTACACCATGACGGTTTTTAAACCTATCAAGCCATCCGCTGGATGCCGTAAAAGTAGGAAACCCCAGTTGATTTGCGATTTGTATTGCCTTTTCACACATTATAGCACCGCTAATCGGGATGTTGGAAGCTCAAGCCTGCTGAAAACACTCTAGTGACAATGCTTCCACCCTTTCGTATGGTGATGCTCGAGAGTTCTTCCTTCTTTTCGCAGCCACACCGCAGTCGTTTACAGCTTTGAGGATCGATGTTCGGTGAGCCATAATTGTGTTCAGGGATGTCACTGCCAGCCCTAATCGTCTTGCCATTTCAACACGTTTCAGGTGTGGATTTCTATCTACTTCTTCGATTATTAATCTTTTTTCATCAAGAGTTCCAACCTTTCTTTTTGATGCCATTAGAAATATATGGGGTGGAGTACAAAAACTTTTAGACAGCACTGAGAGTAAAATTCTCTAAAATATTTAAATCTGCGTAAATATTACAGCGAGTAAATTTACAGCTTTCAACTTACAAGGTGCAACTGTCACTAAAATAGAAATGACATAGAATGCACTGATTGTATTATGTCAATCAGGCAAACGAGCAAAGTTCCAACGGTTGACGACTGAACTTGGCTTGTTGCGTACCGAAGACGACGGCTGATAAAGAACTGCCACTGAGAAAGTTTAGATGGTGGAGACTGAGAGTAGAGATGCTACAATGTATGTAGACAAAGTTTGATGGTAATTTAATGAAAGTGAAATCTAGTAGATTCTGCATAGCCGCATTTTTCTGTACATAGATTTTAACTAAGTAGGGCATACTGTAAGCAAAAGAAACACTTTTACTGACCTTATTGAGTTAATCGTAAACTATGTATAATACATATTAACTTGATATAGGTGGGTGTTGCGTTTATGTACCTTTTCCAGTTTTCGTAATTTTTATTCTCATTTGCTGACACGTTATAAGCGGATGTATTCTAGACGGGGACTTGAAACTCAATACTTAGGATGCGGAAAAACATTACAAACGAAAACTTTAGAAGCGGGAAAAGATATAATGGAAGTAAATGGAGCTCTAGCTGGGACCTCAAAATTTTGACTTAAGATGCAGAAAAACGTTAGAAGCGAAAACGTTAGAACGAGAGTTTACTGTACATGGTATTGAAAAATCTAAGGATGTTTTCTTTTTACTTTCTCAATAGGGGAAAGTATTGTTTTCATGAAAAAAATATATATTTCGAGATTTCAATGGAAATACACATTTTGAGGTACTCGGAACACGTTTTGATCATTTTCTCAATGATGTCTGTGTGTTTGTAATTGGAATTTTGTGGGTGCTCGAACTCAAAAACTATTAACCAAATCATCGTGAAATTTTATATTTGACACTTTTATTAAGGGGGAAAGAGTTGATTAGTATTTGGTTAAAAACCAGTCAACCGGAAGTGGGTATTTACTCTTGTCACTTATTCGTTTTTTACTTTCTCCATACGTAGTATAGGGAAAAGTAGTGTTTTCATGAAAAAAATCGATTTTGAGATTTCAACGGAAATACACGTTTTGAGGTCCCCTGAACACATTTTCACCATTTTCTCGATGATGTCTGTGTATGTGACAGATTTTTTGTGGGTGCTCTAACTCAAAAACTATTAATCAGGTCAATGCGAAATTTTATATTTAACATTTTGATGAAAGTCGCAAGAACTGATTAGTTTTTAGTAAAAATCAGTCAACTGGAAGTGGGTGTTTACTCTTGTCACTTATCGGTTATTTTGAAATATTTGCTTTAATATTTGATAGATTTAAAAACATACTGGAATCAAAGTTGTACGAAATTTAATTTTCTACAACCTTTGTTTGAAACATTTCCCCATATAATGCATTGTTTAAGAGATATCTTAAAAACTAAATTATTTAGCTGCCACCACCATGCCACCTACCAACAACTATTGTTAACAATTGACACTTAGTTACATCTTAGTAACACTCTTTTTTCTTTTCTGAATTGTTGGAGCTTTATGGCTATATCCAATATCAGAAGGCTATGGTATGAGTTTATTTTTGTTCTTTGTAAAGTCTAAAATTTTCTCGCAGTTTCTTGAATAATTTTTATTAAGTAACCTATTTGGAATTTTTAGAAATATTACAGTTATGGAGAAAGTCATGTGGTGGCCACATCAGATTTTTTTAATATTTGCTTTAATACTTGATCAATGTAAAAAATTACTGGAATAAAAGTTGTAGGTAATTTAATTTTCTACAACCTTTGTTTGAAACATTTTCCCATATATTGCATTTTTAAGAGATATTTTTAGCTGCTACCACCACACCACCTGGAGATAACTTTTGTAAACACATGATGCTCAGTTACGTTTTAGTAACGCTCATTTTTATGCTTAACCGTTGGAGCTTCAAGGATATATCCAATATTAGAAACCTGCAGTATAAGTTTAGGTCTGTTATTTGCAGCCTTTGAATTTTAAGAAATATTAAAGGTATGGAGAAATTCATGTGGTGGCCACAGCAGATTTTTTTACATGAAAATAGAGCGAAAGATGAAAATCATAATGCAATAATTAAACTGTGATGTAGATGTAAGCCAAAGAAAATCTGACCTTATATGCTCTGCTAATTTTTCCACTCTCTTTTCCGCTTCTTCTTTTTCATGACCTTTCTGTCTCAGTCGATTCTCTATCTCTGCTTTCTTGCGACCTTCATTATCTAATCGATCCTGATCAGATTTCTGTTCTCGGTTCACGGAGTCTAGTTCTTGCATATAAAGGGCCGAACGCTTTCCAGCTTCCTCTTTTAAACGATGGTACTCCTTCACCTATAACACAAGTTATTGTCCATTAAATTTCATGAATACAGTTCACCCGAGAAAGCATTAAAACTGATATATCCACAGGTCAAGTTTTGTATATACTGTGAGATAGAGATTACCAATTAAAAAAGTTCTAATAAAATATATATCTGTATGATTTCTCTTAATTGTGATAACTTTCTTATTTAGTTTTAACCCATAAATGGCTGCCAATAAATTTAGTTAAGGGATAATACATAAGACAACAATAACAAAAATGGCCCCAATGGAAGTTGCTAATTATTCAGTGGGGCCGATTAGAGTTTAAACGTGTAGTTAATTATATACTCTGAGGTGTCATGTAAGTGAAACTCAAGTCTAAATAAGGTTTTTATGATCAACATTTTAATACAGAAAGTTTTGTTATAAAATGTTCATAAAAATTTGTATTTGTATGTTAAATTTTTCCGGTTCTATTTTCATTATAGATTCCTGGGCTGCATCCAGCCCACGAGCCATATGTTGGGCTTATGATATGAACCTACTACATTAAAATGAGCCCTCCCAATGCTCTCCTATTTCTCCAAAAAAGGGCCCTCTGTTGTTTCCCAAGTTTTCAAAAACTTTTCTTCTGAAGTGTTAAAGATGGAATTAATAGTCACACAAATAGCGAAAAAATTTAACTTTCAATCTATAACCATTTGCTCAGAATTTTAATTTGAAAATTTTGAAGGCCCCAACTGATGCCCCTTGATTTTTCCAAACAATTTCTTTGGCAAATTTAAGTCTTACATCTCTTGCCATTTATTAGCTATTTTAATTTAATTGATTGCACAGATGTTCAGACGGACCGAGGGAAAACATAAGCACATTTATGAAATAAAACATGCCAAAACAATAAATAAAGTAAAACAAATGGCAAAGAAAGAATGAATGACCCAACACAAGGCAAATAAGCACAGACAAAGACAAAGAGGAGTGAGTATTAGGCTTTGGGTAGTGTATCATAGAATGGTGGAATAGAAAGAGAAAGAACTAGGGCAAGTGCAGCCAGTTCTATAACTTGAGTTACCTAGTTCAATGACATATTGTCATTGAACTAGGTAACTCAAGTTACAGAACTTTACATAACTAACCTGAGCATCTTCAAGGTGAACATCCCTTCCCTGGCTCTGTGATTCTCCAGCAACCATCTCCTCATACTCCATGCGCTTTGCTTCCACTCCTGCCAATTCAGTTTCTAATTCTTTTATATCTTCCATATGTGCAGCATGAGCCTTTTTAGCTTGTGCTAGAGATTTTCGAGCAGATTCCAATTTCTTTTGCATATGTGTTACTCGCTCTTTGGCCTTGATAAAAGTGGGGCGTTTCTTGTTGATTTCCACTTCCTAGAAAAAGAGGATAGAAATACATTGAGAGCAATACACATTTTTGTAAAAGTTCTTGAAGGTAAAATAAAATAACTTAGAAAAATTATAGATTTTGATTTTAAGATTACAAATATATAATTCAATGCCAGAGACAAATCGACAGATTAATCAATGATTTGGTTGATGTTTAAAATGTTATTTGTTTTTAATTTTTGTACTTCATTTTTATTCTAGCATATAAATTATGACAAACAAAACTTTTTCACCTCTTATTTTCAAATTATTTTTTCTACAAGATTCTGCAAGATTATTTTTTCTGCAAGATTCCAAACAATTGTCAAAGACAACTCCTGTAAGACATTTGGTTAAAAACAAATTGAGTTGGACTATTCATAGAGTCATATCTTTTTATATAATTGGAAGACAAATAAAACTTCCTAATCTTTAGCTTTAAAATAAATTGGAACTGTATCAATTAATCAAGATTTTTACGGATCTGGCATATTGAGAATTTATGATATGAACACTGTAGATTATTCATGCCTTTGTTAATCATCTTTTACATAAAGTTAACCCTACGTACATACTTTCTTGAGTTCTAGAAAGATAATAACCAAAAGAAAAGTTATGATAAGAATATAACCAACTGTTTCAGTCGTTACTTTGTAGAAATCCATAATTCAGAAATACAGTAACTTAGTAAAATTCCTACAATACTTTTATTAGAGGAACTCGATCTAGATTTTGATGCATTGCGTCATCAAGAGTAATAAGAAAGCATAAACCAAGTGCTTATGTACATAGTATTATGAGGGGAGTGAACTGTTTTTATTACAAAGTGCAACAGTTATGTAGTGTTATTGCCTTCAAAAAAATGACAAAAATTGTTTGTTTAAATTGCTAATGCTTCAAGAAAGATTCCCGCTTCATCAGTAATTCCTAAAAAAACCTTTAAATTCTCACAGTTGCATAATAAATGTCTCTTATCACCTATTTACACCTTTGGAAAATAATGTACTTTCAAAAGGACTCAAATATTCACCCTCGACAAATCTATCAAAAAAGATATTATAAACATTGCTGTAGATTGAGAACTAGTCCTATGTTCAGAAAATCACTCCCTAAAACATCTTTGTGCCCAAACCATTGCCTCAGCCACCAATGCTGTTAAATTAACAAAAATACATCATGAAGAACTGATTACGATTAAAAACTTGGCCATAACCTTAAATGAAAAGAACTTGGTTTTAGCAAAAGCAGATAAAGACAATAGTGTAACTATTCTGAATAGAAATGACTATCTGAATAAATGCCAAACCTTCCTACACAATAATAAGGTCAAATTACTTGCTAAAGACTCCACCCTGGGGTATCAAAGGAATTAAATTTTCTCTTGCATCCTCATCCCTTTTCTCCCCACAACAAAAATTCAAACTTTTTAACATGAACCCTCTCCCACATATATTTTATGATCTTGTTAAAATACATAAATCAGATTCCTCTATTAGACCTATAGTATCAAGTGTATCTTCCCATCCAAAAACTAGCCCACGAATTAAATACTATCCTAAATTCCACAACTTTTCTCCTACATATGGTATTAAAACTCAATTGACCTAACCTCTAAAGTCAATAATATCAGTATCCCACCCAATGTCTGCCTTGTTTCCTTAGATGTATCAAATCTCTACCCCTGTATCCCGATTAAAGACATGCTTGAAATCTTAAGAAATCTAGTTAAAACTAAATGCAACCTTAAAACAGCAAATGACATTATTTCCCTGATAAAATTGTTTAGATCAAAATTACTTTATTTTTGATGGCACTCTTTATAAGCAAGAGGATGGTTTTGCAATGGGTTCTCCCCTTTCTCCCATCCATCCATTTTCATGGATAATCTGAAAATTAATCTTTTAAAATCTAACAATAAATTAATAGACAATGTTATTTATTGGTACTGATATGTAGATGATGCTCTTTGCTTATGGAAAGGTACCGATAGGCAGATTGCTTGTTTTCTTTTCATTCTTAATTCTTTGCATCCCTCAATCACATTCAGGCATGAATTATAAGTGAATTCCCACCTCATCTTCTTTGATTTAACCATTACCCTTGAAGACAATAGTCACTAATTCGCTGTTTTTAGAAAACCTACATACACGGAAAACATTATTCATGCCTCATCCAACCATCTAATCTCTCATAAGCACGCCATGTTCCATTCATTATTACAGAGACTTATAAATATCCCTTTAAAAAAGAATGCCTTTAGTACTGAATTACAAACCATAAAACCAATAGCCTTAAATAATGGATATCCAGTAAAATTAATAGAACACATTCTCTGAAAAAAACAAAAGAACATCACACTCAACAAGATTTTCCGCAACAGCTTCCCAATAGACCCACCCCCAAAACATGGTGCATTTTGACCTTTCTTGGACCCTTATCCTACTGACTGAATAAGTTATTCCTAGGTTTGGTAGAATTCAACATTTATTTTTTTTAAATCGACGATTTAAATCAACGTTTATTTTCCCGAGAGATTTTCGACGAATATCAATGCTTAAAATATTACTATTATAGGCTTGATAGTTTTCAATGTTTATTTTTCTTAAGAATCGATGTTCATTTTTTCTAAAAATCGGCGACCAATATCGACATTTACTTTATCCTTTATATGCCGAATGTGCCTGTATGGGCATACAAAATGCAATAGCTCACAGACATATTTTTCATAATATTTCTTGACATGTTTCTTTCCCCTACAAAGCAGAAGTATACAATTTTTAATTATAAAGGCTTCTCTTATACTGCTTTGTTTGTTGTTATCTATATTTTGGCAAATGTGTTGTTGTTGACTTCAGCCACCAACTTGGAAGTTAATTTTTCGCAAAAAATCAGAATGTATATTCTACTCGTAAAATCACACCCCTCGTGATCATTAATGAGAAATTAATGTGACGTGAGTATAATGAACAACCTAATGTATGAATGATGAAAAATATCTCATCTTGTTGAGTAATAAATGACTATGAATGCAGAAAAAAGCCCAGAGTGCATATGTGGAACGATGCTCCTTCGACAGTAATGCGAAAGAAACTAAGCATGAATTACATAAATTTTATGACAGGTTGCTTTTGGAAATGCCATAAGGCCATTTGACAATCGGTACTCATTTTTCAGTAAGGGGAAACCTTTCATTTCACCTCTTGGAGGAGGTCGGCAGATAATGTTGCGCAGAGGATGCAATTGACGTAAATGGAGTCCAAAGTGTATATGGATTATCGGATCTGGCTGAGGGTAAAGAAAGGTCACAATAAACTGATCATAATGTTTTGTCCTTTACCTTTGGATCCCATGGCTCCTCAGTATGTGCCCTAAAGACTGACATAAGCAACATTAGAAAGCAAATTCCAAACGTTGTGTGGTCGTTTGGTATGACAAATACAGACTGTCTCCACCGTTTGGGAAGTTTGGTGGTAAAATATGTTAAGTTTGATAGCGGATAACAAAATTTTAAAATTTAAATTTCGTAGAAAATGTAGTGAAGAAAATCGACACATATCGACGACAATTCATTTTTGTCGAATTTAAATATTTTAAAATTCAATGTTTATCAACATTTATCGATTTAAATCAAATCCTACCAAGCCTAGTTATTCCCTAGTGATACCCACAGGATAGCTTTCCTTAGTAAAGTGAACTTGAGCCATATGTTGTGTAACAATAAAAACTGTGTTACTCCCAGTGAAAAATGTGGTTTACAACATGGAATGTGATGACTATATATATAAGTCAGACTGGGAGGAAACTTAAAACAAGGGAAAAAGAACACTGGCGGTGCTACATCTACAACAGTAGGACTACTTCTCTATTTGCTAAACACCTTGATTATGTATATTTTTCTGACTTTGATTCAAAAATTTTACATTGTGAAAATAAGGGCCTCAGGCTTAATGCATTGGAAATTTTAGAAATTGTTTCTGCTGTTAAAAGTGGCCACATTGTCATTAACAACTTTTTGTACCCTTCCTACTCCCCCCTCCTTGATATCCACCCCGTATGCCCTCTCCCACTAGTTTCCTAACGAACCCAGATGACTCCACCTACTCATCACTCAATCACCTTCATCTGGGCCCAGATTTAAAAGTAACCTACCATCCTTCTTCCCCCCTCCCCTCTGAATACTGTGTATATAAGCACTTGGTTAATGCTTTCTTATTAGTCCTGATTATGACACACAATATCAAAATCTAGATTAAGTCCTTCTAATAAAAGTATTGTAGGAATTTTACTAATTTACTTAATTTCTGTATAATAAGAAATTTTCGTTTTTACTTTCAAGGTTTCATTGGTTTTATCTAATTTTTCTATTTATGGATACTAAATTAGGTAAACAGCAACAAGCATTAATCAGAATCTAGGACCCAGGGAAGTGCTTGAGTAAGATCTACAATGATTGGGATTTCATCTATAAAATAACTTAAACAATAAATCATAGATGCAATGTTAATGTCTGAAATTCATAAAATATTTTAACCATTTCACGAATTTCTTGCTCCACTTTAGCTAACTCCCGACCAAGTTTCCCATGCTCCTTCTTTTTCTCTTTGAGCTGCTCCTCTGCTTTCTCTTTCCTCTTCTCCACCTTCTCCAAATCATGTTGCTTTCTCTTCAATTCCTGATCATACCTCTCCATATCTTTTTCATTGTGATAAAGACCAAAAAGTTGTAATTCAATCTGCTTTTCACTCTGAAAATAGTATACATTTTTATGAGGTCTTCAATTTACAATCATAAAAATAATGAACATGTAAAAAAATTATCTTCAGCATCTTTTCTCTCATCACTTAAATGCTTTACAGTTTCATCCAATATTGATTCAACAGTACACAGAGATATTTTAACCCTTGTATTACTGAACTTTTTTTCATCCGCTTTCTACCAATAGGGGTTCAAAATGTACCCCATAAGAATTAATGTTCTTTTTTATTTATTAGATGAATTGTAACACTAGTAGACCTAAAATGAATTATCAAGCAAAAAAACAAACTGTAGGTATGATGTATTTATTATTTTGATATTCATTAACAAATCAATTTTTAGCAATACATTTTGATTGAAATTCAGCAGAAAATTCCATTATAAATATGTAGAAAAGAATAAAAAATATTGAACATGTTAAATAGCAAAAACTAATCTTCATTAAGGAAATGAAATAAATCTTCATTACTTTCTTTGCATGTTATTTTTTATCGATTTCGTGCAATGTAATGTTGGGGTATACTTTGGACCCCAATCGCTTTTTTTAATTTTTCTAATAATCTGAAATGAAATTAATCCACGATCATAGAACCGCTCCTAAATAAGTTTTCAAAAAATACAAAAATCAAGAGCACAGTTGAACACAAATTAAACAAATTATGAGCAATATATATGTGTGCAGTCCAAAATGGACCCCCATTGGTTAAATCATGCAAACAGAACAAAATTTCAGCTTATTGGTTGTCTTCACCAAAGTTGCTGCTTTTATTTATTAAGATTTACCGTAAGTAGTCATTTGTGATTTGATTTATCATATCATGAAAATGAGTTTATATAGATGAAATATAAATTAAGTATGATACAAAGATACTAAAAGATAACAACTACCAACTGATCTTGCAGTCATAATGTTAGATGAGGTGCATTAAATGCATTCTGCAGAAAAAGATATAAAAGTGGCTTACCAATTCATCCTTCAACCTCTGATATTTCTCAGCCTCCTCCTTTTCCAATTTTGCTTCTTTCCGTTCTGCTGCAATTCCCTTCTTTTTCTGGTAAGTGAATTGAGTATCCTCTTCTGCCTTTAACATCTCTGCTCTCAACCTCTCATACTCTTCTCTTAGAGCTCCAGATCTTGAAAAATTCATACCTTCATATAAGTTCATCACAAATAATCTATTTCTTTCATTAACTGGACAGACCTATTAACTCTTTGAGGTTGGAGCCTTTTTAAATTTTCTCAAGTCAATCGAACTCCAGGCAGGAGGAATATATTTCATAATCAATCTCTTTGGATTAGATGGAAGAAGAGACCATCTAGTCTAAATATCGCCCAAACAAAGATGGTTATCTATCTTTTAGGTTTTTACTAAGAACAAATTATGGAATCATATTTATATGTAAATTCAAATAAGTTTTGGAATCTTTCAATAAGTACTATTCATCAAAGCAATTGTCAGGGAAAATAGAATTATTGTCATTAAGCATTTTGCAAAAACTATATCACTGCCACAACTAATATTTTTATTATTTCATTTGTTATTGTAATATCTTTTTTTAGTCACAAGAAAACCAGACATATTTCTATTAGACACCTTGACACAAGGTCATAACAAAAAAGTAATTTATCTATCTATTTCCAAAAAAGTTTCATTAGTGTACTCAGAGACGACCCGAGGTATTTTGGCACCCCGGCCGAGAAACCACTCAGTGCCCTCTTCCATATATTTTTGTCATGATATTTTTAAAAGAACTTGTTCATTTATTCATTGCACCGTAAAATAATTGATAATGAAAAGTAAAAGGAATTTCATCTAGATTCCAGCCTTTCTTGTGTTATAAATTAGTATCCAATATTTAATCACTTGCAAGTAATGTATAGATAGATGATTGGGTTAGCACCCCAGGCAGCTGCCTGGCTCGCCCGTACCTCGGGCCGGCCCTGAGTGTACTTCAGATGCTATCACAGGCTGAAGAACCCTTTTCTTGTCATCCTTAAAAAAACATTTGGTTAACAAGTGAAAACCTGAGCCAAAAAAATAGTGTTAATCATGGTTCAACCAACAATTCCAGGACACTATGAGTAGATGTATCAACACCATATTATAAAAGTAAATACTCAGATCTGTTGGAAAATAAGCAAAGTTTCCTTCAAAAAATAACAGTTGCCATATAGATACATAAAAATTGACCTTTTAGCAAATGAGCAATATTTAAGTACTAAAGTGAATATATACTTTAAAAAGTAGTACAAAATGCATTTCTACATACTTCAATTAATTAGGTTACAATTATAGCAATGCTAAATTTAATATAAAATTAACTATTTAGTGCTAAAAATTTTAAATATTTTTTTCATAATACAGTACTTTGGTTCAGGGGCATCCACTGTAATTCTTCATCTGCATCTACATGATACCCTGCAAGTCACCTTTTTGGTGGATGGCAGAGGGTGCAGTGCACCAAAGGTCCCTAGTTTTCCTACGTTATCTTTTCCTATAATATTCTCTTATCGTCCTAGGGAAAAACAATCCTCTATATCGTTCTATTCTACAATCGATCTCGCGAATCTTATCTTTGCTGTCCTGCCTTCCGAGATACGTCGGGCTTCTGCTAAGACCTACTACCTGATTTGCTAGTCCCTCCGACATAAATTTTTCCAGTAGTTTAAATCTAGCCTGCAGCCTACGTTTCTCTAACAATGACCATTTCAGACTTTCTATTAATCCTCCGGAACTCACGCTGAGTAGATTTCTACCCCACCCCTCACATTTTATGATGGTTTCCCTCCCATTTGTTTTTCGCTGTCTCCTCCTTTTCAGTAGCTGAAATGACATGTGTGGAAGGTTTTTAGGTAAAAATTTCTACTATTGTGTCAACCATTTTTGAGTAAGGAAGCTTTTTCTTAGATGGTGCACGGCGATTTGGGACGAACATCTGTGATATATCTCCTTGTGAGGAAAATATTGTTGAGGTTTTGGTAAATTAGTTTTAAATGCAACAATTGACAGTTTTTTCATGTTTTTGTTTCACACACAAGTTTTAACCGATACCTATAATTTCTGAGGTGAGGAAAAAACTTATAATCTTTTCACTTTCTCTCTCCATATGCAATATTGTAGATAGTAAATAATGAGACATCTGAAAAAAATTCTGAGACATGAGAAAAATAGATGTGTATGAAACATCTGACAAAATGAGGACTCTTTTGAAAAACAGTAAAATTATTACAATTGTACTTTTACGTATCTTGACCATAAATAATTTGAAGAATTTGTTTGTTTGTTTGTGCATTTATAATGCAACAACTACAGAACGTAGAAGAAAGATGAAGGTACCATTTTACCGGCAATAAAAAGTAAAGCAAAATGGAATGATTTTTAAAGCGATTTGGACTACATTTTTAATTTTTTCAATGTTTTTCTCTTTTAATTTTTTCTATTTAAATAACACGGGAATGAGCATATTGTTGGATTAACAATCTACTTGACAACCGTTATAAAACAATACCTAATGTTAACTAAAAGAAATAATATATACCTAATATAAACTAAAGTGGGGAAGAAAGAAACAATAAAGTTATTCAAAGAAGTGCATTCGCCGAAAAAACTATCAATCTGGCTAATTATTTCATTATGTAAGTGAAAGAAAGTTTTAATGTGAAATTTTAAGGGCTTTCGTTCTCTAAAAAATTTTTGTATTCTGCATATTCTCTATACAGTAAACCCTCGACTTAACGGACTAATAGGGGGGAAGGGTCATCCATTATGGCGAATGGGATTTTTCGATTCCAAAAACACACTTGTACCTAAATGAAAAAACCCCCTTTACTGATGGTAATGACAATAATTGTATGAAATACCGCATTTGCACGAATATACGATACAAAATTGAATTTAAAACAACACATCACTTTTTAATTCCAGAAAACTTTTTTCGATATTTTAAGAAAATACATCAACACTGAAATATAGCAAATTTCGTATGATATGATTATATCTGAATTGATTCACTGACTTTGCCATAAAATAACCTATTTCCTTTAATTTATTCGTTGCAAAATACTGGAATTTTATAAACATTTCCGAGAACTCTGATGGCACTCTTAAAATAAACGGCACAATATACACTGCACTGTATATATGTTGGTCCACTGTGTATGCTTGTAAAAGAAAAAGTAAAATGCTTATAATTCAAAGTTAACCATAGTTTAGCATATATTTTAATGCCACTGATGGATATTTAGTAATATTTTGGGACTATTTGTGACATCAGGCTGTATGATTGGATGGATTGTAATCAAAATCCTTATAGCCATTTTTGAGTAAATCGATTTTTTACTTTCTCCATACATAGTATAGGGGAAAGTATTGTATTCATGAAAAAAATCGACTTCGAGATTTCAACGGAAATACACGTTTTGAGGTCCCCTGAACACGTTTTAACCATTTTCTTGATGATGTCTGTGTGTGTATGTGATAGCTTTTTGTGGGTGCTCTAACTCAAAAACTATTAATCAGGTCCACGCGAAATTTTATATTTAACATTTTTATAAAAGTCACAAGAACAGATTAATTTTTTGAAAAAATAGGTCAACCGGAAGTGTGTATTTACTCTTGTGACTTATCCGTTATTTTGAAATATTTGCTTTAATATGCGATAAATGTAAAAATGTACTGGAATAAAAGTTATAGGAAATGTAATTTTCTACAACCTTTGTTTGAAACATTTTTCTACATAATGCATTGTTTAAGAGATATTTTATATTTTTAGCTGCCACCACCATGCCACCTACCGACGACTATTGTTAACAATTGACGCTTAGTTACATCTTAGTAACACTCCTTTTTCTTTTATTAATTGTTGGAGCTTTGTGGCTATATGCAATATCAGAAGGTTATGGTTTGAGTTTATTTCTGTTCTTTGTAAAGTCTAAAATTTTCTCGCAGTTTCTTAAAATATTTATTTTTATGTAACCTATTTGGAATTTTTAGAGATATAACAAATATGGAGAAAGTCATGTGGTGGCCACATAAGATTTTTTTAAATATCCAAGAATAAAGTAGATATCATTCAATTCAGTTTAACTGTAAGGCTGTAATAAGGTTTTGAGTGGAACGTGGTGAAGGCATGACGTCATAGGGCTTAGGTAAGGTAGCTTAGCATACATTGTAATGTCACTGGACACCATATGATGAATTTTAAAGAAATATGGCTTCCGCAGTATTATTTGTAACAACAGGCTCTATACCTGGATTAATTTTAATGAAATTCTCTGGAGCCATTTTTGAGTAAATCAAATTTTTCTAAAAATCGTCAAGAATAAACTAGCCTTTATTTCTGTGCAATGCCATTTTTATGAAAAATCTGACGTAGCCACCACATGATTTTCTCCATATCTGTAATATATATAAAAATTCCAAATAGGTTACCGTAAATACCAGCATATAATGCACACCCTCATATAACACGCAGGAATATGCACCCTCGTATAACGCGCAGGGGGGTTTTCAGCCTTGTAATCTATGATTATTCTATATACCCACATACGACGTGTACAAAAAGTTCGTGCACTGAATTTTTTTCTGCCGATGTGGCAACGCTGTAAGTTTCTACAGTGGTGCAATGTCTAGGGGGAAGCCTCACATGTCCTCAGTAAAAGTTTGGTCACAGTCGAGTGAGATCTTTGCTTTTGGAGTCTGTTTTTGTGAACGTACTTTTGGTCGTGTCGGCGGAATGGAGCGAGACATTTTAACCGAGCAAAGAACCAGCATCAAATTTCTCGTAAAACTTGGCAAAAACGGCCAGGAAATTCTACAAATGTTGGAAATGATGTATGGTGAGTCTGCCATGAAGCATAGAACTGTGTATAAATGGGTGGACTGGTTCAAGGAGGGGAGGGAGAGCGTCGATGACGACGCACGAGCGAAGCGCCCTTCAACATCACGTGGCGATGAAAACATTCAACGTGTTTACGATTTGGTGAAAGCAGACCGTCGAATTACCACTAGAATGATTGCAGAAATACTTGGAATAAGTAACGGTAGTGTTCAGACAATTTTAAAAGAAGATTTGACCATGCGGAAGCTGTGTGCCAAAATTGCTCCGAAAGTTTTGACTGACGAGCAAAAACAAGGGCATGTTGATTGTTGCAATGACTGGATCGAGAGTGCCCAGGATCCAAATTTTCTCGAAAGGGTGATAACTGGAGACAAATACTGGATTTATGAGTATGACGCTGAAACAAAAAGGCAGAGTGAAGAGTGGAAGCACCCTGGTTCGCCTCGCACCAAAAAAGCGCGCAAGAGTTGTTCAAAAATGAAGACCATGCTCATCGTTTTTTTCGATATTCGTGGAGTTTTTCATCATGAATATGTTCCAGCAGGTCAAACTGTTAAAGCAAAATTCTATGTTGAAGTCTTGAAGCGTCTGCATGAACGTGTGTGACGTTCACGTCCCGAATTGTGGGTGGAGAACGTGTGGATCCTGTATCAGGACAATGCACCTTCGCACACCGCGCTCATTACGCGTGACTTTTTGGCCAAAAAAAAAATCACTACCATGGACCACCCTCCCTATTCGCCTGATGTAGCACCCTGTGACTTCTACCTGTTCCCTAAAGTGAAAAATATTATGCGGGGTGAACATTTTGTGGATGTTGATACCATAAAATGAGAAACGACGAAGCTCCTAAAGGGACTTACAAAAGAGGACATGCAGCACTGCTTTCAAGAATGGAAGAAGCGTTGGACAAAGTGCATTCTGTCAGGGGGAGAGTACTTCGAGGGTGACCACATTTCCGTTCCAGAATAATTTAATTTGGATTTTTGGTGAACCGAGTGCACGAACTTTTTGTACACACCTCGTATAGCACGAACAGATTTTTTTAGCATTACCGTTCCAGAATAAAGTAGATGGTGTAACGTGGTCTAAAGCAATGATCGAATTATTGGTATTATGTATTGGTAACATAACGAAAGTGCAAATGAAATTTTCGAATAACGTTCCAAAAGAACGTTAGCTAACTCAATCATTACATACTCTGTTTACTTACAAGGTGATATTAGGATATACACAATAATCCAATTATATTAATTTCATGGTATGGCATATGACATTGTTTGAGCAAATAAATTGAAGGAATGACAATAATCCCATGTCGAAGTTTTTTTACATACGTTTTAGTCATGCCTGAGGTGGACGGGTTCGCCCAACCTTCAGTTTTAACCTTATTAGAACAGTCTGGAGCATGTAAAAACGATAGCAAATAACCATAATTAACTACAGACTCTAAGAATCAAGAATAAATCACGTATGAATGCTGAGAGAAAAGTAGGGAACGATAACTTGATTTAGTTCTACAAGAAGCATCAACTCTCAGCGTACTCAAAGGCTGCCATTGTTTCTAATTGTAAGTAGTACCAGTACCTCACCACCATGCCGGACGCCGGTGTAGGGTCACGTCATGCATAAGATGATGATTCCAATAACAACATCGAAGAAAAATGGTCCAGGGATGAAGAATTTCTTGGCTTTTAAAATTAATAAATACTGAATTCATTCTTTTCATATCTAATTAATGTATGTTTATAGAATTAGTCAATAAATTTTAACTATTTTCTATCTTACTTTTCATAAAAATCACCAATAAAATTATGAGGATACCGAAATTGTGGAAATATGGGCTCAAATAAAAATAGGAAGATTATGTACCCTCGCATAACACGCATCCTAATTTTTAACTCAAATATTTTGAAAAAAAAAAGTGCGCATTATACGCGGATATTTACGGTACATAATAATAAATATTTTAAGGAACTGGAGAAATTTAAACTTTACAAATAACAGAAATAAACTCAAACCATAGCCGTCTGATATTGGATATAGCCACAAAGCTCCAACAATTAAGAAAAAAAAGGAGCGTTACTAAGACGTAGCTAAGCGTCAATTGTTAACAATAGTCGTCGTTAGATAGCATTGAGGTGGCAGCTAAAAATATAAGATATCTATTAAACAATGCATTATATGGAAAAATGTTTCAAACAAAGGTTGTAGAAAATTAAATTTCCTACAACTTTTATTCCAATACATTTTTACATTTATCAAATATTAAAGCAAATATTTCAAAATAACGGATAAGTCACAAGAGTAAATACACACTTTCGGTTAACCGATTTTTATCAAAAACTAATCAGTTCTTCTGACTTTTATAAAAATGTTAAATATAAAATTCACGTAGACCTGATTTTCATGAATACAATACTTTCCCCAATACTACATATATGGAGAAAGTAAAAAAGGGTCTGCAAAAGATGATATATTGCATAAATATGAGATATCATACGATTTAATGTACACATTTGGGCCATAGGACGGCAAACAGACAGACGGAATGGCAAAAACCACTTTTATGGACTCTGGGACACCTGAAAGGTGTATTTCCATCAAAATCTCAAAGTCGAATTTTTCACGATTAGAATACTTAATATATGAGAAAGTAAAAAAATCCGTGGACTTCATATGCATCGGAAGCCACGATTGGCTGGCTGGCATTCAATACCGTCTGCTAGCCAATGTATGGATTATTATTATAACGGGTACCTAACGGAATAATTTATATCCCCTAGAGCCTCTTCACAATAATAGAAAAATGCTTATGTAGCTCTTCTCACAACTTTGAATCATAACGCGTTCGCAGTATTCGCTTGCAATCGCATCGCACTGCTCGCATTACCGGTAGTGTGAACACAGCTTAAGCCCACAACTAAATATCGCTTCCCTTACACGCTGTGCCATTTCGAATATGGAATTATCCTTCCACGGGAGTGCCTACTACGGCTGTCTCATTGTTCAAAAGATCATTCTCATTGGCCTTGTTCCCCAAGAACATTCTTGCGATCTTGAGACTTCAAAACAGCGCTGTTGTGGCCAAATTAAAATTAATATCATAAACTTATGAGTTTTTCTCTCCTGTAAACATTTTATGGATAAAAGGCGATCATAATTCGCAATTTTTGCAGTAGTCACTAAAATAATTTTAACCTTAAGGCCAGCTGTAGGCCCACTGTAAGCCATGATTGTGTCAAGAAAGCGAAACAAGAACACATCTTCGCGTTCTTGTTCTATATCTCTCACGTTCAACATTTTGACGTCACTATAAAGCGAGATTCTGACGTCAATCCCGTCAAGAACGTGCTTGGAGAACATTGAGACAGCCTATGCAAAAAACATGTTGTGTATAACAGTGAACAGCCATTTTGAGGCGAAGCAGCGAACAATCTCGGGACTGATTCGCCATTTGGGGATGTGTCCATTATTGCCTTTGCCACGATTTTGTCCGTTAAATCCGAAGTTCACTAAACCGAGGTCCGTTAAGTCGAGGGTTTACTGTACTTATTAGGCAGCGAAATATGTTTTTCATTAACATCGAAAATTAATAAAGTGAAAAAATCTCAGAAGGTAAAATGAGTAAACTTCCATAACAATTCATTAATTTAGACCAACATTTACAATTGTTAACTCTTCCTCCCTTGTATGCATCAATTAAGCCAACTGAACTTATTATGAGGGTTGATCAGACAGTAAGAATACATACTGAATATTTCAAAGAAGAAAGACTATTATGCCATATTTGCATTGGTACACCTGAACTCAAACCTTGTGCTAATGGACTAACATTTGTGAGACGTATGTGTGTCATGGGTGCACAGAGCACATCAAAATGGCAACTCATCTAGACATGATCTCGAGAAGAGGTCTGTAGTGTTATACGATTTCTATGGGCAAAACACATTTGCAGCTTGTTGAAGTGTATGGTGACAGTGTAATGAACTGTCAGAACATTGCAAAGTGGTGTAGACAGTTTGCTGAAGGGAGAGTCGATGTTTCTGATGATGAGAGGAGTGGCAGGCCAAGCACCTCAAACATGGAATGCAATGCAGCATAAATTGATGAGCTGATTCATGATAACAGAAGATTGACTTTACATTACATTTCCATCGAGTTAGGCATTGGATTGGTGTAGTACATGACATTGTTCACAACGAGCTGCACTAGCGGAAAGTTTGTGCTAGCTGGGTGCCGAGGACTCTACAGCAATATGCAGAGGAGTGAATGACTTCCTCGACAGCATCGTTACAGGTGATGAAACCTGGGTGCACCACTACATCCCCGGAACAAAGAAATCTTCCTTGGAATGGAAGCACGGCGATTCTCCGAGGCCAAAAAAGTTTAGGTGTCACCCTCCGCTGATAAGGTGATGGTTACCGTGTTCTGGGATTCTCAAGGAGTGCTGCTTGTGGACTTCATGAAACCTGGGGCAACAATCAATGCTGAGACCTACTGTGCGACACTGCAACGTTTACGTTAGGCCATATGCAGAAAGCGAACAAGACGTCTCTCCAAGGGTGTTGTGCTTCTGCATGACAATGCAAGGCCACATACAGCTTGACAGACAGTAGCCTTATTGCAGCAATTTGGATGGCAGTGTCTCGAACATCCACCGTACAGCCCAGACTTGGCACCAAGCGACTTTCATCTTTTTGGCCCTCTAAAGAAGCATCTTGGCGGTCACTGATTCCAAACTGACACGAAAGTGCAAGAAGCTGTCACACAGTGGTTATGTTCACAAAGCCCTGAATTCTTTGCTGAAGGCATACATTCACTGATAACACGTTGTGACAAATGCCTGAAACTTCAGGGTATGTGGAAAAGTAGGTCATTGCTCTGTTTTCCTGTTAGAAATGTTATTTTGCATAAAATGTTGCTGAATAAAATATTCACTATGTATTCTAACTTTACGATCAACCCTCGTACATTAAAACAACACTTTCAATGTTGTTTTTATCACCTAAATAGATTTCAAAGTTCGGGAACTAATTTTGTTTTGCAGGTTTGACTTTAAAATATTCACGTGACAAACTAGACCCACAAAATCAGCCTTTGCATTGGATAACATATGGTTAAGCTAAATTTAAATATATTTTCAAATGTGTTTCCACCAGTTGCATCGCTAGAGCTTGCAATTCATGCAAATGTGGGTGTCCCACGAGAGATCATGATGGATCATGACTCCTAGATATTTAACCGAGTCTGAAATTGGAATCTCTACTCTGTCCAACGAATAATTAACATCCGAGATATTCTTGGTTCTCCAGAAATTGATGATGCAGCTTTTCTATTGGTTGATCCATAGAGTAAGGATATAGATAGAGCGATTTTGGTCTACTGCGCATGGGCTCAACATTGTAAACCAGTGACCACGTGACTTGAGGCATGCTGCAGAAGCATCCCGTACGTTGTGGTTGAGTTTTGTAGTTTTGGTGCTGAGTTTTTCATTTATTGAGTTATTTAAGCACTCCATATTACGCAATATGGTTCCTTCTTGTTGTGCATATAATTGCAAAGAAAGATATGTGAAAGGAGGACCGATTACATTCCATAGGTAAGTTTAATGAAAAGATAAACGTCTGAGACGCGTAAGGATGAGATTCTTAAAATAAGTTGTATTGATGCAGTTTTCTGTTGTAATAGTGTTTTTCAACTTATTGGAATATTATGGCTAAATAATTTGCTTGTGTAATCGAGTACTTTTAATGGATAATCGTGTTTTTCTTTTAATATGTATTAATATAAGAACATGAAGTATGTACGAATAGTATATAATCTTGCCGAGAAATATTTACTTAATTTTGTGCTTATAATACCGCATTTAAAAATACTTTAAGTGCATCATAATTTAATTAATATGTTCCCGGCTCTTTTAAACGCATTTGTTAATGAGTAAAAAACAAAACCCACGTGCAACGCAGATGAGTACTTGGAAATGTATTTATTATTGAAGATGTCGAGTCATTTATTTATGAAGTTATTATTTTATAAAACTTACATAACATCTTATGCTTTGCCTGTGAATTTCTAGCAACAATTTTTAACATTAAATTTTAACTGTCCTCTTTTCACGTGATAAAAATCTGGTCACCTAACTTAAGTGCTATATAAAAATCACATAAAGCTATAATAAATCAGTTTTATTCAAGGGGCAATGAAATGTAAGGAATTGTTACAATAAAAATTTTTGACGAAAAACATTGTTGATGTTATTTATTTCTATGTTCCATAGTAACTAGCAACTAATTATTAAAAGTGCATCATTTCATATTTTCAATTGTATTTTTTGTCTTTTAATAAGAAAAATCACGTAAATTTACTGTACCAAATAATTAATAGTGTAATGTCACCTGATATGATTTATAGAAGATATGGAAAAATATTATTAGACTATTGCATTGCTAAGTAATGTTAAAAATGACAATGTCAAAGTTAAAATAAGATTGCTTCAAAATATATTGGTTGACCATATTTCTTGTTAATAGCTTTTATTCATTTCTGTGTTGATCTTAATGAATATTGCAGAAGAATATACATATTCTTGTGATATTCAATATTACTCTACATTCAAATAATTCATATACATCCCACAATTATAAAATTGGCAATACATAGGAACTAAATTTTATAAATCCAATTTCGGTAATTAAAATGAACTTATAATTTAATGTAATAAAAGTTTTAAATTCTACTCTTGTATAGAAATTTCCACCTAAAGAATTTAAAAACCTATTTTTAGCCTACTTTCCAGAATGGAAATAAGCTTATAGTTTCGTCGTGTCTGTCTGTTCTTCCCTATTAACTTTTTGAACCAATGGACCGATCTCCATGACAATTGGCGGAAATCTCTTGCTACTGGAGCCGAGATCGTGAGGAAAGTGTTCGTTGCAAAGTTTGAAAATCCCGGGTTCGGTTACTATCCTTGCCGTTTGATTTACATTGGCAATTTGATATCCAACGTGCAGGTTAATTTTCTCTTGCGCATTAAAATGTCTTAGAATAGTAATCTCGGAGCAGGATCTGCACTATTCTCTGAAGAAATTAATGAAAATTTTAATTTACATCGTAAAATGTTGCTTATCGATCGTATTTCTTTGAAGTCCGCGTAAATACCGGCATTTTGGAAGTTCTTATAACATACGAGTGTTGCCATCGCAACGACTATTGTTGGATTCGGTATAGTCCATTACATAAGTAATTTTTTCCACGCAAATACGCGTTATCAATTTAGTTTTTCGTTCGAATGTAGGTATATGTAATATTTTATAATGCTAAATTATGAAATTTGGGAACAATGAGCAACTCTTCCGCGGTGATTTTAGAACTATGAAAACCTATATAAGTATCAAATATTATCTGAAAAGTAGGCATCATAAGTTCCCTTTGGATCATATTGTTATTGTTATGGATTCAAACTGGAGGCAGGGCTGAGAGGATTCCCCAGTGTCTTTCTATTATTACAACCGAAGGGAAATTTTTAAATCTTCAAAAATATCAAATTATTTGGGATGTTTTCTTCATCCCATTGTTTCATTTTAACCTTTTAAAGGAACAGAATCTATTTTAAAACTCCTTAATCCAAATACTTCCTCGGCATTGCATGTTTGAATGGGCGACAAAATCCGTCCCTTGCCTTAAGTCACGTGACTCGAGCTGAGGCATATGTTGGGGCAACTTTCTCTCCACTGCGCAGGCAGGAAGCGCGCTCTATATATATCCTTACTCTATGGGTTGATCTCTAACTGCCATTCCTTACACTATGCAGAAATAGCTTCTAGATCATTTTGGAGATACTGATGGTCTTCCGGATTGCTTATTTCTCTATAAATGACGATGTCGTCCACGAAATACCTAATTTTACTTCTGACTACTGAGCTAATATCGTTTATATAAATAAGAAATAATAATGGACCAATTACACTACCCTGTGGAATGCCAGAGCCAACCACCACTAAGTTCGAGGATTTCCCATCTATAACAACCTTCTGCTTCCTATGATTTAAAAATTCACGGATCCAACTAAAAATTTTGGAATTAACGCCTAAGGTTCCTTATATGTTTGAACTAAAGCTGCTCTATACTCGTCGGATGATGTAGACTGAAAATTTCTTATTTTTGCGAGACTTATTCTGTATTATGTACTTATTGATGCCTTCTAGCATTATAACCTTGAATAATGTCCATGATGACTCAACACCTGATCATTCGGTCATATCACGGAAGCCAGGTAGTATTTCTCATAGGTGCAACCTAAAGCTTGAAAAATCTGCCTTAGCAAATATATAAAAATTTCTTTGAGGCTTAGGGTGCCTCTCGATTTTCAACTTACACTCTGCATATATGGCCAGATGATCACTAATTCCATCTTCAATGGTGACTTTGTTTATTTTTTCTGGGACGTTAGTTGCTAATAAATCTAATATGTTTCCAATCGCGTTGGCTTTATGGCTAAATGAAGGAGAGAGTGCTCGCATAATGTTTCAATTAATGCCTTACAGGATTCACATTCTTTACCTCTAGATTCAAAATATAGGTCTTCCTAATCAATTGAGAGTAAGTTAAAGTCACCACCGATTATAATGATTCCATCTTGATTAATCAATCTAAGCTTTGATAGTTGCTTCTCAAGATTTAAAATACAATCTACACCACCATTAGGTGGCCTGTAAAACGAGCATAAGAACACTTTTTCAGAACCTTCTTTACCTATGAGGCACCAAACACTCTTAATATCCTCGTCACTTATCGGAATCTCACTGCTATCGTATTTATCGCTAACCACTAAGAAAACCCAGCCGCCCAATCTATTAGCACGATCTTTCCTATAGACACGATAGGCTTTAGGAAATATCTCCTGACTGAATCTTATCCATTAACCAACTTTCTGTGCTTATCACGACATCAGCGTAGAGACTGAATAATATGCTGAACTAAGTAATTTCCCTACGGATGCAGCGGAAGTTCAGTACGACGTTTAATTTCTCACTATCGCTTCGCATATTAACCTCACCCTTGATTTTCTCTTCCGCTAAAAAACTAAAAGCGCTCCCATCACAAGCACTCACATGAGTCTGGCATCACATCAAAATTGGAACATTCTATCAATGACCTAATTCAACATTGGTGCTGCATGTTACTATGAATTTCCTCCTTATCTCTAGCATTACATGTATTTACCTCACGCTCGGACTATATTTTATCATTACATAATCTATCGTGATTCTTCCGGGGCAGAGGGGGGGATGGAGGGGAATAATAATAATAATTCGTCTTTATTGAGGGCGATATTTAGACAATAATGTCCATTCTTACATATAACCCTAATATTACAAGGGGGAGGGAGGGGGAAGAGGGGGAGGGAGGGGGAAGAGGGGGGAGGGAGGGGGAAGAGGGGGGAGGGGGAAGAGGGGGGAGGGAGAAGAGGGGGGAGGGAGGGAGAAGAGGGGGGAGGGAGGGAGAAGAGGGGGGAGGGAGAAGAGGGGGAGGGAGAAGAGGGGGGAGGGAGAAGGGGGGGGGAGAAGAGGGGGGGGGGAGAAGAGGGGGGAGGGAGAAGAGGGGGGAGGGAGAAGAGGGGGGAGGGAGAAGAGGGGGGAGGGAGAAGAGGGGGAGGGAGAAGAGGGGGAGGGAGAAGAGGGGGAGGGAGAAGAGGGGGGAGGGAGAAGAGGGGGAGGGCAAGAGGATAGGCAATCTTCCATAGTCGGGTTTGGCAGGCTTAATAATTAAGGGATGTTTCAAGCATATTGCAGGGGGTCCCCACCTGCTTGCTTGCCTGCCTGACCTCAGAAAACTGACCGCATTATCTCCTGACCTAACCAGACATCAATGGTTGTTTTCCCTTGACAAAGGCCTGATCCAGAGGGCAACTGCCCCCTCAGGGGATGCCCATGCTTAGGTTGCATAAAAAAGATACTAAAATCTTATAAGCATTAAATATTTAAATACTAACCCACTTATCTCCTCAAAAAGGGCTGTCCTTTCTTTAGGATTTTTCATTGCAATAGATTCCACAGCTCCTTGGAATACTAAAAAGTTCTTTGCTTTTGCATTTATTCCCAATTTCTCAAGTTCAGCAAGATATTGTTGACTACTTACGAACTAGAAATGAAAATTTAATTATATGCGAGGATAAAAAAAAAGCAAAAACAACAAATAATTTTACTTGCAGCTTGTATCATCCCATCGCTACCATTAAGCATTGATTGTAATTATTACCTCTCCATTGATTTTATGCTCAGATGAAGATCCTTGCACGCTTCGAGTAAATCGTTTTTCTGTCCCATCTTGCATTTGAAATACTGCTGTCACAGAAGCACTAGAATAAAAAATAAATATTGCATAGTAGAAACCAACATAGCAATCTAAATATAAAATACCATAGGATGTTTTCTTAAGCACTCATTTTATGAAAATTTAAATACAACAAACAAATAAATATTAGCTAGGTATGTCAAAAAATCAATTTTGAAATAAAACACTAACATTGTATCTAGGTAATAGTGTGTTGGAGATATATTTTAGAAATTTATTTTCATATAGCTCTAATACAACGTTTTTTCATTTTTTAAAGATTATAGATAATTTGAACAGTACATACTGTGTTAGTGTGGATGTTTGTTTGTGTCAATTATTATTACATATATTGTAGTTGATACGATTAATTTCATTAATTACTACCTTCGAGAAACTGGCTGCCCTATTGAAGCTCCGTGTATGAGATCACTTAATCTTTTCACTCTGAGACTGGAGGTCTTCTCTCCCATCACAAAGCTAATAGCATCCATAAAATTCGACTTTCCTGTAGAATGTTTATAGAGAAATGTTACACAAAAATAAACATTATTCACACTCGTATATTTATAATGTATTGGTACTGACCGGATCCATTTGGTCCTATTACAGCTGTAAACGGTTTTAAAGTTCCAATTTTTAGGAAACCCCTATACGACTTAAAGTTTTCTACCTCTATATGCTTCAAAATCCCCGGCATTGTACTGATAATTGCCACAAACTAAATGCAAAACATCAATTATGTCTTCTTCATATTAATGCGTCGTCAGTTAGAGAATATGGTCAGGATTTGTTACTCTTCTAGTCTTTTAGGTAGAGTTCCACGTATTTTCTAAAATTTTACAGTAAAATTAATAAAGCACTTCAACGTAATAAATTCAGGAACAACATAAGAAAATAACATTACACCAGTTGCCGCTCATCATGTGACTGTCAACTGTCCAACTGTGAATCAATGCAGCCAACTTACAGTGACTTACAGCATGAACTCAGTAACCAACTTTTCCTAATATATTCCTTTTATAAAAATAGAAACATGCTGAATTTACTGAAATTATTCATTTCTAGGAAATTAAAATTTTCAAAATACAGTTACGACATTATTCATTTTCTCGGTACTCTTTATTTCTCATTGATAATGTGATCTCGTACTGGAAGTTTTTCTTATTCATCAAGAGGCATTTCAAAATGGCGACCTCATATACTACTTTGGTGAAGTATGAGATAATCATATTACTTGTCCATTGACTGCCCTCAGAGCTATTTATATTAATTTGAATAAGGCATTATAACCACAGGTTTGGCGAATGGGTGCAAATATGAAGAAACTAAAATCGCAATAATTCATTTTAATTGCCGAGATTATGCTTCATTCTATTATTATTATTAACATTAAGGAGTACTGTCACTATTATTGCAGTAACTCTAACTATCTCTCAGGGTTCTATAATTACAACTAACAAAAATAAAATAATTAAAAACCACCAGATTTGCATCTTTGATGGCATGAACTGGATATGACGTATACGCGACACGGCTATTTAGCGCGTTGTATTTAAGTGTGACGTATCGGGCACTTAACCTCAACCTTTTGGGGGTATGGCCCGTTTTCTCAATTCAACTTAGGTTATGACCTTAATAGATGTCCTATGAACTTTCCCTCTTACCACAACCTCCGAGAAAAGACATAGTTATTCTTCTTCTTCTTTTATATTGAGTAAACTTCAGTAATTAATTGGAAACATGGATCATAAAGAGAAAATAATGTCCACGCGTCGCTTACCTGGATAAAATAATTTAATCCAAAGTAAAATTATTTTGTCGTAGCCAGATAAAAAACCAAAAATCAATCATAAAATCGTGTTTAATTATTTATTTGACTTTAAAAAGTTGTTATTTGTCCTATAAATAATCTCCTTATAAACAATACAGCGATAATGGACTAAGAACACGAAGATGTAAATTTCGAAGTACCGCTAATCTCGATACCATATGTCAGTAGTTTCCAAACTGTGGAGGGGGGAGGGCGGTGGGTAGGTCGGGGGGGCTCAAAAGATTTAACATACCGTATATTTCCTATTTGTTTAAACATCCTTATTGTGAGAAGTATAAGATCCAAGCCTTTAAATTCTAGTCGTCAAACATAGTTTTTGCCTCAGTGCTCAGGGGTTCTAGGATATCTGGGGCATAACATCTAGAGCAGTATTTCTCAAAGTCTGGTCCTCGGACCACTGGTGGGCTGTGAGTATCTTTCACGTGGTCACCGGGCTGCCAGAAAATGAAACTTACAAATACCGATCACTCAAGCCGAACGTGAGAGTTAACCAGAAGCTTAATCGCGCGCAGTACCGTAACTAGGGTATGGCGAAGGTGGCATTTGCCATAGGCGCCGACTGCAAAAGGCGCCGAACGTTCCCGCAAAAATAATGACAAAAGTATATTTTCCTAAAAAAAGTAATAACGTAACACTCCAATTTTAAAGACATTCTTAATAAAATGCTATTATTCTCATTTAAAACGTAGGAAATAATAATATTCTACGCAACTAAGATGGTTCCTAAAATTTTGCCATTGGTGCCAGGTACGTCTATTCGTGCGTAACGTCACATTACTCGACCGACTTACGTAATTAATTATATTACTCCATTATTGGAGATCGATTCGTTCGGGTAGCTCAACCAATTAGTCCTAAACGTTGAAAAAGTAATTAATACCGTTTTCGGAGAGAAAAGTTTCACTAACTTTTGGCTCCGCATACGTCCAGAGTATCCTGGACTCGCCAACGTGGCATTGAAGCGGTGAGTCCCTTCTTATTTATTTCCTTTTATATCACGCATTTTATTATTCCGCTGTTTAAATTAATTTTTTTGTTATTTTCTGAAAGGTGCTGTTTTCAAGTTTAAACAGAACTTCGAAACAAGGTTGAGGGAGTTCACGCTTGTTGACATTGTCAATGCATGACGCAAAATGCAAATAATCGGTGCGAAACAAATAATGGTCATAAAAAATTTTGTCGCGAAGTGCAATTCGCGAACCGCAAACACGCGTAGTTCAAAAAAGTAGTGTACTAAAAAGTACCAATTATGAAAATTATCAAAATCAGCGAAGTTCTTATCACAAAATATTAATTTATTAAATCCTTACGATCAATTTTCTATCTGTATCAAAGACATTGAAATAATGTAATGTGTAATGAATCCGTCTTTGATAAGTATATCGTCACCCTAATTAGAAAACCTCGCATAAAGGAGCATTGCAATTTTTATTTATTTGTCATTCAAATTGTTTCTTTATGAGAATTTTTTATAATAAATGTCTGCTAAATTATAAGCACTGAAACAGCGGATTCAAAATGGCGGTCGCCTACGTCGAGGGATAACTCGTATTTGAAGATTTCGGCATCATTCGCCAAAATTTTAATGTTTTTCATTTTTGCACTCGGTGTATAAGCCGACCCTGATTTATAAATATTCTGATACCATTCATATCATATGTAGTACCATAAAACTCCATAAAATACAGCATGTAACATCTTTTTGTGTTTCAAGAGGTTTTGAACACGAGGTTTTGGAACCAATTATATTGTACAAGTAGTTGGTGCTTGCATTCTGCAAGCATTTTATCTCACCTTGAAAAACATTTATTTTTCAGAGAGGTTACATTATTGGAAATATTTTTTTAATTCAAAATATTTCACCTCTGCACCGATTTTCGTTCTTTCCTTATGGAAATTGGAGTAAAACAATTCCTAAAATTTGAAATTTTAAGAATATTATACTTTCCATTGTGGGGTGCCACACATTTCTGCCACATTTTAAAGTTGTAGCACTAGGCAAAACGCTCCAGTCTTCAAGTTGAAATGTTGAATGAAGTTTAAACACCTCAATTTATTTTAAATGTATTAAACTACACGTATTTACGGAATATTGAATGGCTAGAGATATTTAATGACAGTATTTAATACGAAATTTTACATTTCGTTTGGTATCGCGGTCATCTTCTTCGCATAGTTATTTGGTGCTGAAAGATGAATTCTATGGGTATTAAATTACTTACGTCGTTATTATCTATATCTTTCTATATTATAACCGCACTAATGTGTGTTACAGAAACTATTTCTTAGTTCCGTATGAGCTATTCATGACTTATAAACAAAGAAAAATTGCGAAAATGGGAAGTTTTTAAGTTTAAGTGCCCCAAAAAAATTTGAAAAATTCCCATAAGATTTAACATTGGTGCTAAAGACTAGTACCCCTACGGAGCATTGTAGCTGCCAAGCACGTTTCTAAAGAGGACTTTCAGATGCAATTTGGCGTTCAAACTCGGCGTGTACGCGGTAGATCACCGGGTAAATAAATCGCGATAGGTCCGTCCGATTTCGACGAAACTTTAATTATAATACTCCGGGTGAGGTTCTGCACGTGACAAATATGCAGTTATCTAGCATAAGTAGATGGGTTCGATTCCAGAAAAGTTTCCATTCTCCATTTGATTTACACGTAAAACAGTGTAACATCTTTCGTTTATTTTGTAAAATGACTTATAATTGTCCAAGAAATTAGAAACTTGAACCATCGTACGTGCAAAAGAACGGGAATTTATTTTGCTACCGTATATTTTCAAATAGTATTCGAATTAAGTAATAAATTGTTCTGTAGACGAAAATTTAAAGTTTATTTGTGAATAAAATATTTCGTTGCCAAGAACAACTAGCATTGTTGCCGTACTCATTACCTTATATAAAAGCCAAGTGTCTGTTTGATTGGCCGTTTCAATGCTGACGTCATCAATGGCAAGTTTTAACGCGTTTTTATAGTGCAGGCTTTTATTCCTTTGGAAATAAACGTACGATCTTCGAATTTGAACTATGTTGTAGGAAAATTAATGAAGTTTCTTGTTCTATTCATCTTTTTCCGCCTACTATTCGAAATCTCTCATATTAAACATTGAAAACACATATTTAGGGAAAACATCGGCTTTTAAACGGGATGTTGCCTTGCCGACCACGTCATTGTTAAACTTCGAGAATCAATCGTAGTCTCAACCCGAATAATATGTGTAATATATACGAGTGCATAGACTGCCTTAAATTATCGTAGGATTTTTTGCGAAATGACATAAACAGAGGGAGTGAGAGAGGGACGGCGAGAGGGAGGGAGAGAATATTATTATTTATTTATTTATTACTTATAATTGTGTAAGGAAAGGGTGCTTTGAATGTTTCAATACATGAGAGAGACGGAGAGAGAGACAGGAGAGAGAGTGGAGAGAGAGGGGCAGAGAAAAGGAAGAGATAGATAGATAATGGTCTTAATTGGGGCGAGATTGAGGCTAGGAAGTCTATTTTTCCATAGGAGAGAGAAGGAGAGGGAGGGAGGACGGGGGTAGGAGGATAAGAGAGAGAAAGAGAGAAAAGGAGGAAGAATGAGAGGTTCCTTGAATTTAATACTCCACGCATACCCGTCATATTTGACGGTCAATTGCGCTAGTAAAATTATAAAGGACCGAGAAGTGTTGACACATGAGAAAATATATTGACCTAAGAGCGAGAGACGTCTGAAGGCATATAATCGTAGCCTATATCTTATACTTAGGGTACGGATTTTTCGGGTTTAAAAAAAATTCATTCGGAGGGTAAATATGGGGTTTTATTATATTTTCCTTTTCATTCGGGTTAAAATCGGATATAAATAAGTTACAGATATTTCGAGGTTTTAAAATAAGTTCAATCACGGGTAATTTTCGGGTTTTATTATTTTGTAATTCTGATAAAATTATTTTTAAATAAAAATCTTGTTTAACAATTTAAAAGTTTTATCAAGAATCAAACTTTTTACTATACTTTAAGTATGGTTGAGACTGCGATATCTTGTGTTAAACGCCTCCAGGCAGAGAAGGAACACCTTGCAGGCTGCACAAATATCAACTTCTTTGGAAAACACACCAGATATTAGTGAAATAAATTTTCTTTCGTAATGTTTTGAACTAACAGACACGGGCTCTTTTTTCCTTATCGTATCAAAGATCTAACAGCGTTAGCGATCTAAGGTGCGTTCTTGATTATTCGTGGCGCGAATAAACCAAGGAGATTAAGATTGTGTTACAAAATAAGCTTAAGAATAAATTGTTTACAAAGGGAATAAACAAACTGATCACGAACATCTCGGGCTGCAATAAAGTGCTGGGGTGCCTACAAGCGCCAGAATAGAAATTCTGTGACCAAATAAAAAAAAAATTTAAAGAAAACAAATAATTTTGGGTTTTTTTCAGGTTTTACCCGAAATTTAAAGAAGGCAATCGGGGGGTCAAAATCTGGTAAAAATCGGGTAAAACCCGAAAAATCCATACCCTACTTATACTGTTTTTCGTGTCGAGAAGTGCCTCTTATCAGCGTTATAAAACCGTGTTGTAGAAGTCACAATACCCTTTTTCGTGTTCTTAAAGCGGGCGTCAAGATGCCTTCGTCAGTAAGATTTAAATGATTGGGCACCCCCTAAATCTCGGCGGGGGGGGGGGGGGCGCATTGCGGGGGTTGCGTGGCCTAACAGTACGCCTCTGGGCGTATGGAGTGGATATCAAGGAGGGAATGGTACAAAAAGTCGTTAACAACATTCTGGCCACTTTTAACAGCAGAAACAATTTCAAGAATTTCCAATCCATTAAGCCTGTGGCCCTTATTTTCACAATGTAAACTTTTTGAGTCAAATCAGAAAAATATCCATGTTCAAGAAGGTGCTTAGCGAATCGAGAAGCAGTCCTATTGTTGTAGATGTAGCACCGCCTTAAATTGGAGTTCGCAGCAAGATTCTGCCTTCGCACCGTCCTCGGACCTGGATGGGCAGTCCGACACGAGGTCCTCTATGACCTCAACGGGGAGACGCCACTCCTTGATTACTTAAGATCAACAGCCAAACGTTTCTACGATCAGCTGCCGACCAAGAATGCACCAGTCCTTCGAGCGCTCGCGGACGCGAAGCCCTCGCCGTGGGACAAACACAAGCGTCCAATCGTAGCCACGGGCGAATAGGATCACCACTCCATGACCAAACGTCGAAGAACCTAAGACCGGAATGGCCCTCCTGATGTTGACTGGCGCTGTATCACCACCACAAGGCACCAACACCGAACAACCCTAGGGCGTTGAACAGTGGAACCAGCTGCCCAGAGACAGAATAGCGATATATCAGGCCCAATACTTTCGTATTACTCCTGATGATGATGCAAAGCGTCGAAATCTAGATCGAGTCCCCGATTAAAAGTATTGTAGGAATTTACAAAGTTAGTTTTATTTCTGAATTTTAACTCTTTTCAATTATTAAATATAATGGCGTCATGCCTATTTCGCGATTATTTTATCCAAATACGTGTTAAAGGCACGGATGATGATGCCATAATCTTAACACAAAATATCATAATTTTTCCATAATTTTAATGTATAGAATATTATCTTAATGATGATTATTCTTATTGCTTATGCAGGGCGATCTGAGCCACGAAACTTGAAATACGAAAACTTGGACGAGAGGATTGCCAGAAAATTAGAAAATTACAGAGTTGCCTTAATTTCGCGGAAAATTATAAATATTCTGCTAGAACTCATGGAAATTATTATCTAATAAATATAAGCTCCACGTGACTGAAGTGCTGTTGCCCTGGAGATCACGTTGGTTTATTTACGAGTTTATATCTTGGCGTATGGAGATTTTTTAAGCGCTTGCAGTATGCAAGCACCGACAACTCAACTCGTATTAATAAAAGGCCATGTGTGTGTGTGGACAGCATTTCTCGAAAACATAAAAACATACAGACTTAAACCTTGGTACACGTACTAATGGGATCATGAGGTGCACCCCGGGGCCAGAATTTAGATTTTTGCGGGGAAGGAAGAAGTGGTGGGGGTGCCATTTCCCATAAGATACCACGTAAAAATCGATTTTTTTCACCTTAAAGGCTCTTATTCTTTTGCAAATTAAAATCATAAATAATTGATCTACGATCTTCAGACCTAAACCGATTTAAAGAAAAAGTAAATAACGTTTGTTATTCTTATCGTCACATTTTGCCTACGATACAAAACCGCTCAAGTTCTACGTTTAAGTCATATTTATTGGAAAAATGTAATCTTTTTAAGGAACTAGTACAAAAGCCCGTCAATATGATGGGTCATCATCATCATCATAGGTAATCTCTCCGTAGACAGGTCCGTGATTATTCATGGTTAAACCTGGTTCTCCATATACTCCTATTTTCCGCTGTCCTCTTCATATCTTGATAACTCTCTTTCCCCTTCAAATCGTCTATCAGCTGAAACCTTTTCCTCCATCTTTTCCTTTTCCCATCTAGTTTTCCTTCTAACACGTCTTTAATCATACTCTCTTTCCTCAGGTAATGTACAACCCAGTTTGCCTTCCTCTTTCTAATAGTCTGTATAATCATTCGCTTCTCTCCTACTCTTCGTATCACTTCATCGTTTTTCATCTTATCTGTCCATTTTATCTTCACCAGTCTCCTCCAAGTCCACATTTCATTTCATGACGGGTATGCGCGGATTAAATATTAAATTTAAGGCACTTCCCATTCTTCCTCCTTTTCTCTCTTCCATTTTCCTCCCTCATATTTTAAGTTTAAATTGGTTTTTTTCCGACTTTTCGATATTTCATAAAGAGGTTGCAATGAAAGATAATCGTTAAGGACAAAAACCGATTGAAAATTTATGTGAAAAGTTTCATGTAAATTTAAAACAAACACGTAGCGTAAAAATTTTAAGTCAGAAATGACTCCAATGCATTGTGATGATGGACAACTAAACATTTCAAATAGGAAGATACTTTACACATTGAAAATATCTTTTCGTTTGCAAATTTTATTGGGCCTTTTAAAGCAAATTACTATATTGACAATGATTATGATTAATTTCTTTCGATAATTAAGCAAAATATTTTACGCGTGGTCGGTGCATTTATAGTGATTACAAAAAATGTGTGAATTAAAATAGCTACTTACTAAGTTTTTTCGTCGTCAAGGTAAACAAAACAAAAAGCTAATTAAAATATTAGCGGTCGTATGTTCGTTCGAATTTCTTCCACGCCTTAGAAATGGCACTGCAGTAAACAAACCGATCGTTCAAATTAAGCCATCATTACTTCCCTTTCGATTAAAATGCACTCAGAATATAAAAGAAGGGTTCTCACAATTAATTTCAAATCAAAGTTCTTGTCATTGTTTTTAGATATAAAGGTAATTTTGCTAGATCAGCTACAATGCCGTCGCCCTTGACATTTTTTCGTCTAAAATTTAGCCAAATTTTCGTGTTAATAACGAATTTGTGGAACGATTATACATGTATTAGAAAATCGATGGCTGGAAAATGAATATTCGTTCTTTTAGGCGTCGTTTGGTGCAAATCCCGTATTCATATTGCAATTCTAAGTGATTTTAAATTCAAATGAAACATGTGCTGCAACTGTGCAAACGTGCAAACCGTGCAACACACAGAAAGGACAAATTTCTCTTTAATATATTTATTAGATACTAGCGTAATTGCCCGTCAAATATGACGGGTATGCGTGGATTAAGTATTAAATTTAAGGAACTTCCCATTCTTCCTACTTTTCTCTCTTCTTCTCCCCCATCCTCCCTCCCTCCCCCCTCCTATTCTCCCTCCCTTCATCCTCCCTCCCTCTCCTTTCTCTCTCCTTCTCTGGAAAAATAGACTAATTCTATACCATCCTTACTTTCTATGTACCTTACATTCTATATCCCTTTCTTCCTATCTCCCTCCCCACATCCCCCTCTCTATTATTCATATTTAATTAATGTTGTTATGTCGTCCACTGTAATTGGCTTCGTGCTGTATTTGGACTATATTGATAATAAATAAATAAATAAATCTATATAGTCGTTCAGATAAGCAAAAGAATCCAAACTAAATCCAAGTCCCATGAGAATTACGTAATTTCGCGAAAATTCCTATGATAATTTAAGGCTATCTATGCATTCGTATATATTACACATATGCGGGTTGAGACAACAATTGATTCTCGAAGTTTAACAATGACGTGGTTGGCAAGACAACATTGTTTAAAAGCCGATATTTTCCCAAAATATGTGATTTAAATGTTTAATATGAGAGATTTCGAACGGTAGGCGGAAAAAATGAATAGAATAAGAAACTTCATTAATATTCCTAAAACATAGTTTAAATTCGAAGATCGTACCTCAATTTTTTCTAATTTTAATTTCAAAAGAATAAAAGCTTGCACTTTAAAAAGTCGCTTTTTTCGTGTTATCTTACGGGAAATGGAAATCGCCCCCCTGAAGTCGAACCCGGGTCTTTTTGCGTGTTCTTTTCGTCATTTAATTTTTATATCTGAATTAACTATTCCTGAGAAATTTCAACCTTCCACCTAATCGGGAAGTTTATTAAAAACGCGTTAAAATGTGCCATTGATGACGTCAGCGTTACGTTTCGGACAAAGGCTATAATATTAAGTAATATGTATTAGATTAGATGTTGCCTTGCTGACCGTGTCATTGTTAAACCTTGAGATTGTATTGTCGCCTTAATCCATTATATATAGACGTTTCTTACAGAGGAGGAGGATATAACATACGGGCTGCACCGCAGACGTCATGCATTGGCTACAGTCGCACTGCATCTAGCATTAACGGAAACGTGTAGGTACATGTTAAAAATTATACTGAAGCGGTACAATTGCGACGGCTACATCCGTCGATCTCAAATTGCACCGCGTAAACAACTTCATCATTCAAAGTATACGCAGTATAACTTGAAAATAACAAAAACATTGAATTGATTTCAATCTTCTTCATTTTTTACCAAAATGTCTTTTGTTTATAAAAGATACAAAGATTTATTCGTTTATATGGGCGTTTTCATCAGTTATCTATAGATCAGAATTATTTAAACTAACACCATGGACATATGGAAACGATCTCGTGATAAAGCGGTCTCGCCAATAACGCGGTCGAGTGACATGGACCTCGGGGACAGCGTTATAACGGCTCACACAGAGATGTTACTGGAAGTTGCGACAATGATAATAACACTGGATAACAAAAGAAAACTTTTTTGTTACATGGTAAGAAGATGGTGATTCTTATAGAATATTTCGCGCTGATTTGAAATCTGTTTGCCAAATTTTTCTATCACCCAGGGTTTTTAAGTAATCAACAAATGTATGTCACTCAAATTAAAGGCATTTTTATTATATGAAAAAATTAGTATATATTTACTAACCTAAAATGTGGTTGATGTGGATTGTCTGCTGAACTTTGCTTGAGGAACATCCCTTTTAAGTGTCCAGTAGTAGTCAGCCAACATTTTTGGGCTCCATTTTCCCTGGTAGTGGTTTTCCATAGCAGAGATGTCCTGATGAAAACGTTCTCCATGTTCGTCGTTCACAACCCCGAGGTTTTCCGGAAAAAAAGCCCAAATGGGAGTCCAAAAAGTGTATTTTTAGAAACATATTACACCCCATTGCTCTGTAGGCCACAAGAAGCTCACTCAAAAGTTGCCTGTAGTTTTCTGCCTTGTAGTTTCCCAGAAAGTTGGTGACTACTTTTTGGAAAGATGCTCATGCAGCTGCTTCAGTTTCATTCATTTGAGGACCCACAAATATTCCTTCTTTGATTTTTGCCTCACTAATTCTCAGAAATTTATATTTCAATAAGAGAAATCCACGTCCATTATGATCCATCGCTTTTACAAAATTTTTCATGAAGCCTAGTTTAATGTGCAATGACGGTAAATAGATTTTTTCAAAACTAACCAGTGGCTGACTAACTACATTTTTCTTTCCTGGAGTGAGTGTTTCTCTTCTTTGTCATTGCTTTTTGATGTAGTGGTTTTGTCTATCTCTGCTATCCCATTCACACAAGAAGCAACAGAATTTGGTCTTTCCAAGCTGTAACCCAAGTAACAGAGCAATCACTTTTAGATCTCCACAGACATGTCAAGAATACTTTTCATACTGGATACTGGTTAGCAGAAGTTTCATGTTTTCATACGATTCCTTCATGTGAGCAGCATGGGCTAGTGGAACAGATGGGTACTTCTTTCCATTGTGAAGCAGGACTGCTTTTAAACTCACCTTTGAGGAATCTATGAACAAACGCCACTCCTGAGGATTGTGCTGCTGCCCCAAGGCCTCCAGTAGAGAATCAACATCATTGCAATAAACTAGATCTCCCTCTTTAGAAAATAGATGTTCAAATTGCTGTTGACGTTTATGGAAAAAACATATTTTAGCACCCTGATCAAGAAGACAGTATCTTTAGACTTAGATGTAATTCCAGATATGTTAGTCAAGCAAAAATAGCAATCTGATGAATGGTCCTTAGGTTCTCTCTAAACCATGGGAACTGCAAATGGCATGTGACAACATCCTTTAAGCCAGCCAGTCAGTAGTGTTACACATGAAGCACAACAGATTTGAGGGGCCCAAGATTTGCCCTGATCACCTAATTTGCATCCAAAATAAAGCTCATATGATTTACTAACTGGAAGGGTAATATTTCGCCTCTGTGCCTTAAAAGTTAACTCACCACAAATATAGCAAAAATTGTTTGGGTGACTTTTACAATTTTGAGGCATGTTTCCCTTAAAAAACACACACTACACACTAAAAATATTCACCACTGAGCTAGAACTCACAGCCACTAGGCATGTTTCACAAATAAAAGCTGAGATTCAACTGAGAGCAAAGAGAAGATAATGAATCAGACATTGTGAAAGTGTCGGCATATTTACATTAGTAGCTGCCTACCCAAGGTGACTGATAGGTTTTGGACTATGAGTCACAGACACTAGACATGTTTCACAAATGAAAGCTGACACTCAACTGAGAGCAATGAGATCCAAGGTGATGACTCAGCTTTTGGACTATGGTGATGTGCAAACAATGACCTCATGTCAGCTGGAGCTGGAGGAGGAGTTTGGGCTTTCATTTCTAAGCGTAAACACTTACTTTCAACTTTATTAAGATTGGAATTTATTGTTCTTAGTTTATTTTTTTTTCTTGTTTTTTATTCTTTTAATAGAATTTTATGATTTATATTTTTTAATATATTTTTTGACTTTTGGTGTTTGTGAAGGTGCTTTAGGTCTTTCTATTTTGGTTTCAATAATTCGTACTCATGGTAATGATTATTTTAGTACTTTTAATATACTTCAATGTTAAAATTTATTCTGTTTGTAATCTTTTTGATCCCTTTATCCTTTTTTTCTAGTTATTGAAATATAGTTTGTTTATTATTTTTAGGTTCTTTCCTTTTTTTGATTGAAGGATATATAACTTCTTATTTTTGTAATATGGGTTATTATTTGGGTGAGGATGTTTTAAGATATGGATTAATTTTGCTTAGATTTTGGATTTGTTGTTTAATATTATTGGCTAGAATATCTATTTATATAAGTATATTATTATGTCTGTTACACAAAAATGGTGGGTGATAGAAAAATTCTGAATCCATTTTTGAAATCAGCACCTAAAAATATATAAGAAACAGTTTAAATTTTACATTTAACAAAATCTTTGTTGACCAGTGTAATCGTTCTCGCCACCTATGTATAGAGCATCGATACATTTTCCGGAATATCTCGTTCGGGACGAATTAATTTCTGGTCAGTTTCATGTTAGACGGTCGAATCGGGGAGTTTTGTAGGAATTTTGATTAATCAGCCGGGACAGCCTACTAAATCCAGGACTGTCCCGGTCCAACCGGGACGTTTGGTAACCTCAAGTAAAAGCATCTTTTAAAGATGAAAACTTATAAAAGATCAATGAAAAATGGGGTGAGAGAGAGTCGGAAAAAATAAATGGTATTCGATAAGCGGGAAAGCAAAAGCAAATTCAAAGTTTGCAATGTTGCAATGAGGAGGAATCATGTTGCTAATTTAGAAAGAAAATGAAAGCGACATCATCAGCAAGAATTCGAAGAGAAAATATAAAAAGACAGGACAAATGTGAAAAACCATACGCAAGCCGAGGAAGATCCAAGTGGAGTGGACAGGGGGAGCAAACGATCGCCCTCTTGAAGCCTGTTAGAACAAATCAACACTGTTCAAGAATAAAGCGTGATCAATAAGTGGCTAAGGGCAATAACACTGCTGAGCATTGAGAGTGAACTGATGTGATAAATTTGCTTCGAAATCATAATGCAAAACTTTGCCGATGCAAAAAATAAGAAACGGCACATTTCAAATATACGAATTGTACACCTCAAAATCTGCAATCAAATGTGCTCCTAAGAAAATAGAATACTATGGGTGCAAGGGGTGCATCGCTCCTGGGCGGCACTTACGGACGGGCAATAATATTTCTTAATTTTGTCCTTTTCCATCTTGTAGATTTGAACGCATATACTTGAGTGATACTTGATATTAAAAAATCATTTATCATTTTTACTTATTAACCAGATTATTTTCTCCGTAAACATCCAAAAAGAAATAACCGGTCCGAGGGCGGTAAGTTTGCCGGTAAGCCCCTCTTTCGGAGGAAGAGCGAGTTTTTAACCTACTTTCCAGAGTGGAAATAGGCTTATAGTTTTGTCGTTGTGTCTGTCCGTCTCCCCCTATTAACTTAGGAACCAATAGGCTGAGTTTCATGAAACATGGTGGAAATCTCTTGCTACATTGGCCGAGCTCCCGAGGATAGTTTTTTTGCGATGATTGAAGTCCCGGGTTCGATTCCAGGAACTATCCTTCCCATTTGATATATATGGGAAATCAGAAATTTATCGTGCACGGTAATTTTCTCTTGCACATTAAAATATCTTAAAATTGCGGTATCGGGGCGAGTTTTGTACCATTCTCTGAGGAAATAAATGAAGATTCTAATTTTTATCGTAGAAATTTGCTTATCGATCGTATTTCTTAGAATTTCGCGTAAATACTGGCGATTTTGCAGTTTTCATCACTCATTACGAGTGTTGCCATAGCAACAACTATTGTTGGACTCGGATTCGGTATATTCTAATATGTACGCGTGGTATTTTTACCGCACAAATACGCGTGGTCAATTTAATATTCCGTACGAATGTATTTGTTGTATTTTATATCGCTAAATTATGAAATTTGGGTCACAAAGAGCTATATAGCCACGAAGACTTATTAAAGCCAATATAAGTATTAAATAAATGATTAAATGGAAAGTAGGCATCATAAGTTGTTTGGATCATCTTGTTAACCTAAATACGTTCGCAACCAGGACCGTGGCCATTGTTGAGGGGCGATGCGACCGCCTTAGGCGCCCTTCCAGAAGGTTCGCTAAATTTTGAAGCAATGCATCAAGGCATTGAAAATCAGAGGCCCTTAGAAGTTTGAGGACGGGATTACCGATTTTTAGTTTGCTTTAATACATCATATGTAGGTAAGCTGCTTAAATTATATATTGGTTAATTAAAAACTTTCTTCTATGGAAGCTTATCACACATGCAAAATAAAGGACGCGGAAACACCGAAAACCCCAAAAATTCCTTTGTGCACATCCACCAAGAGTTAGGATCAAGCGGTATGGACTACCTCCCTCCAAGACAAACATGGGAGCGTCATTTCGCAAAACTCGTCCTTTGAAAACATCTGGCGTCCCTCGGCATAAACCCCGAAAACGCCGCTTGCCAGGCAGGCTTTCGTCAATGAAGATCGCGCCTGGGTTTTTCCGAATCTTTCAATACCTTTCGAGGTGAGAGGTTGTGGAAACGAGACGGCATGGGATCTGCGCGACTGCAAAATTCTTATCTTGCCCTTATGAAGGTCGATGGCACTAAACGGAAGAAGTGACGTCCCAGGTTCGAGGTTCCCGCCAGGAACCTGTGCCGACCCCTTTCCTTCTCTCTTTTGGGCTTTGTCCAGCAGTAAAACAATGTCGAACGCGCATAGCGACACCTCTACTCCAGATAGTATATTTCAGCAGTGATTTGCGAAAGATGGAAAAAACCGAGGGTGGGGACACGGCTTTACATGTAACTGTAGTTCGTTACCAAATATTATAATGTTGTTACTTTATACGAGGGTTGACTGAAAAGTAGTGGCAACATGTGTGGTATATCATGACAAGTTTTATTTAAATGAAAACTGACATCACATGCCTTCAATATAGTCACCTGCCATGTGATCAACCTTGTCTCAAATCTGTGAGAGGCGGTGGATGCCATCAGCAGATCGATTCCTGTTGATAGTCGCTAGAGGCCTCCCTACTGCCCGCATTACCTCCTCCAGACTGCAAAACCGCTTGCCTCGGAGGGGTTCCTTCATCTTCGGGAACAGATCAAGGTCACATGGACTCATCATGTATGGGGAATAGGGAGGATGTTCTAAAGTTTCCCATTGCCACCGTGCCCAGGTTTTGTCAAGGGCTACAATACGGCGCAATAATGCATCCTCTTTGTCGTGGTGCTGTTCAAGATGGAGGTTAGCAACGGCGTACCTGTGCCACTTTTGCTCCTCGGAAGGTGGTGTGGGAGCAAACATGATGCAATTTTACGCATCGAATGATGTCTTTAACGATGTGACAAACTGTGAATTGCCTTATCCCAACTTCCAGAGCCAACTGGCACATCGTCCATTGCCTGTCCACTTCCAGCAGTGACTTTTTGAGCTGCACCTGCTTGTCCAGGATGGTGGGCTGCCATGCACGTCGATTACCCTGCGTAGTGTCCCGACCCTGGCGAAACACTTTTACCCATCGTGCGACAGCTTCATACGGCAACGCATCGTCACCACATGCTTCCTGCAGACCACGCCAACAGTCCCTCGCACTACGACCACCTGCGACCTCTATTTTGAACCAGGAATGCTGTTCCAACTTTGCGAACATGTCTTAGGGCGCTGTGTTATGAGACGTCGACTTCCCCGGCTTGTTCACGTACGCTCTACTGGTTTAGAGGCGTGAAACTCACTGCCTACATCCAAGGCATAGCCCCCTAGCAGCACTGTGCACGAACGGTCGATTTGCAACCGTTCTGCGCATTCGGCAGCAATTTTGCCACTAGTTTTCATTCAACCCTCGTATGTACACAGTTTTTATTTCAAGAAGCTTTCCTATCTTAGATCTAATAAATTTTAGCAAACATGACTTTAACACTGATGGAACATCTATAAATATAATTCTCAAGTATCCGTATATCTGTCTTCTTTCATGCTTTTTAGACGCTTTTAGATGTATTAAAAAGATTAAATTTTGTATTATGGTAGATCATAGGTTACAACCGACAGGAAAAATCGAAAACTTCAGAAATTCGCATTTTGGGAAGTATTTGTAACCTCAATGATTCCACTACATTCCCCATTAGGAGGCACGGATATTGATGAAATGTTTCACAAAATTGCATTAAATTGAGTTACGAGCTTGAAACCTAAAGTAATGTAAAGCTGAAAGATGGTACTTGATTATTTTTAAGACAAAACAAAGGCCAAATTTCAGAATTTGATGGGAAAAAGTATAGATCTCTCCTCTTTCCTCCAATCGAAAAAACCGTGAAAACTCATCCGATGCTTTAAAATATAAATAAATCGGCACTTTGGGGGGATATTGATTTATAAGTATACATTTAGGTCTTTTAAGCCTATAGTCATTATGTTGACGTTTACCGCGAAGTAAGCAGATGATGATGTCCAAAAGTTTAATTGCCAAATATTTTAATTAGTTATAACATATATATTGCTGATACTCATACTAAATTATAAATTTAATATTTAAAAATATGATAAGTTAAATATATTTTTCTGCGTTCATTTTAAATACTGGTAAAATTATGAAAAGCTGTGGCAAATCTATTTATTATATACGGAGCGCGATTCTTTTGTTAGTAGAAGCTTGCTGCTTACAGTGGTGGAAATAATTATTGCAACACGTTCAAAATCTTGATTCCAATTTTGTATCTCAAATAACCTGTATAACCTATACTACAATGTCAAACTTTGTGTTCTACTATGTAGCTAGTAACAATGTGAATATAACAGGATGCAACTGTGCGATGTTTATTGCAGAATACAAGGGAAATTGCATCTGGGATAGTATTTAATTACTCAACTGTATCAAGATTATTGAAGAAATATAGGGGGACTGGAAATATTGACTGAGTCGAGGGAAGATGTCCAAAAAGAGCTTCGACTAGAGCTGTAGATCATATTTTAAAGAGAATTTGCCTTCGAGATCGTCGACTGACTTCAGTAGACCTAAACATGAGTAGCAGGAAACTTTTAGAGTTGCTGTCAGCAGTCAAATGATACGGAATCGACTGTGTAAAACAGGACTGAATGCCCGTCTACCAAGAAAGAAACCTATACTTACAGACAAAATGAAGAATCGGCGCTTGGAATGGGCTAAAGAGTATGTCAACTGGACAGAAGAGATGTGGCAGAAGGTCATATTCTCCGACAAGTCAAAATTAAATCTCCATGGCATAGCCGAAAAGGTGAAGAATTTCGTCATCATGCTGCATATTTCAGGATGATTCAGCGCCATGTCATAGAGCAAAAAAGGTGAATATGCACTGCATTTTGTGTTGTTTTTTGTAAATGTCCCTCACAGTGGATAACATACAGCACAATTTTATTCTAAGTACCAGCTTTTATTAAAAATAAAGGAAATGGCCTAGAAAGTCCTGACCTTAATTTGAATGAGAACTGCTGGAAAATATTGACAACACTGCGGATCAAAAGAAGCCCAAAAATAAAACCCAACTCCGCTAGTGAATCATCAGTGTTTGGTTCCATGAGATTACACTGAAAAAAGTACAGATGCCAAGCTGTCATCGCAGAGCGTGGAGGACAAACCAAGAATTGGCTTATATATTTTATATATGAAGTTTCGGAAAATTAATTTTTTTCATCAATATATTGTAGAAATCATCACAAAAGAAAAATGTGGTGAAAGATTAAACAAAAATTAATGATAAAGTAATAACATCAAAGCAGGGGTCCCTAAACTTTTTGAGAGGAGGGCCACATAGGAATATTGAAAGTGCTAGGAGGGCCAGATCGAAAAAAAACGTTTCAAAATTTAAAATATTTTATTTTATAATTACCTAAGCATACATGGAAATATAACTATAAGTAAACGTGAGTAAATGTAAGAAAAAATTCTAATGCGAACAATGCGCCTGTTTTTAAATTGGAAAAACTGATTTTATGATGTTTAATAAAATTTCCGGGGGCCGGATCCGGCCCGCTGACCGTAGTTTGGAGACAGCTGGGATAAAGCAAAAATTTTCAGACTTGATTGTATATTTTTTAAATATTAGTAATAAATGATTATTCACATCAAATACTATTTTAATTTATATAATTTTTCCCCTACTTTATATTCTGATCTAAATTTTGCATGATCCTTATGAAGTAATTAAGTAATAGCCACGTAAAAATTGAAAATCAGGAAAACATTAGGTTGCAATGATTATTTCCATCACTGTAAGTCGTAAAAATTGGATAACTTCTTTCACATTCAAACAATACAAATAATAATGATATGAATTGATTTTTGAAAGAAATGTGAACAATAAGAACAACGATTGACAGTTAGTACGGAATACCTGTAACTAATTATTAATAATAATTTGTAACTAATCTGGGTTGGGCACCGTAGGCGAGAAGACCCTAGTTTATTATAGCCTTCCTTAAATTAATAACACCTTGAAATGTAAAAAAAGGAAAAATTTGCTCTTATAGAGAAGGGCGGCATAAACTGTTTACACCCGGGTGGCAAATATGCCCGTCGCGCCTCTGAGAATACGTCTCTCTCTCGAAAACTAAAGTGAAATACGCATTTATGTCTTCAATACATCTAATTAATACTTAACATTACACAATTTTTTAAGGTGTTTAAATGTATAGTTCCCGTAAGAAAAGAGTAAAAATATTTTATGTGATCATTGCTTGTTTAGAATTTGAGTAGTTAGATTTAGCAAGACGATATTCAATAATATTCACGCAGTAAACGTTCACAAGAGACACATAATCATGCTCTTAATAGTATATGCCGGTCATGGAGAAAATAAATGCTAGGGTAACCCCATCTAAAAGTATCTCGAGTCTCTTAATTCAGCCCTAATGAGGAGGATATTTGATTTCCTCCTAAATATTTTGAGGGGAAAATGCGAGATGAATGCATTACGCGAGTAAATACGGCATTCAAGCTAAGCGTTACATGGAAGTGGTTACATAAAAGGAGTGGCATGCTCACTTAAAACTTCCGTTTTGTATAGTAAAAACGCTCCAACGTGGCGGTGTGCAATAGGCACATATGTATACGGAAGGACGAGTCCATCCTCGAGGCGGGACCGCCTATGGAGGATGTGGTGTTTAGGTGTGGGCATTTGATGCGCGAACTTGGGCTCGAGTAGTATACCCGCTACTTGGGCCAGACCGCTTGTATAGCCAGACCGCTTGCATAGCCAGACCGCTTGTATAGCCAGACGGCCATGTTGCCGCTTTGGCGCCAGTGCCGCCATGTTGGAATTTCTGCGGCACTATAAGAGCTAGATGCTGCATCCCCCCACCTCTGATCCTTGACGTCACTATGTCACGTGTTTTAAAATTTCTGAGTCGCTAAGGATTTTCGGCATCGCATCTCCCCGATCCCTATCATACCTTTACCCTTGTGACGTCACAATATCACGTGGTGTGAAATTTCTGTGGCGCTAAGGGCGAGCATCGCATCTCTCTCTCTCCATCCCTTACCATTGCTGCGTTATGATGGTGGATAATATGAAAAATCTATGCGGTACTCCTGTGTCGAGTAGGAGTGTGAAATTAACCTGCTCCTGACGGGGTGTGACGTCGCGATGGTGGATGTTTTACCCCCACTCCTTGGGGTCACAAGGAGGTGTTTATTTAAAGACCTTTACGGCACCCTAACCCAAGTCTAGAGAGAGGATACGTGAGCAGCTGATGTCTCCTCCGCCCCCTCTCCTTCCGGCCACGCGCGACGACAAGGGGCGTGATGGAGGCTATCCCTAGGTTGAAGCGACGCTTCGTGGTCAGAGGCCCCCTCACACCCTTCCCCACTATTTTCGCCACAGACGTCACAAGTTATTCGGGGGGGGGGGGTAGGCTCCGGCCTAGGCGATACGTGGGACACCGACCCTAACCATCCCGAGCCTTTGCATGGAATCCGCCGCTACTCAAGAGGCACCCCCGCCCCCTCTCCTTCCGGCCACGTGCGACGACAAGGGGCGTGATGGAGGCCATCCCTAGGGTGAAGCGGTGCTTCGTCGCCAGATATCCCTCACGTCCCTTTCCCACGATTCTCTCCACAGACGTCACAAGTTATTTGGGGGAGGGGTGAAAGCGGTGCTTCGTGGCCAGACATCCACCCACACCCTTTTCCACTATTCTCGCCACAGACGTCACAAGTTATTCGGGGTAGGCTCCTGCCTAGGCGATACGAGGGACACCGACCATCCCGACCCTTTGCATGGAATCCGCCGCTACTCAAGAGCAGATGTTCACGCGTCGGAGGGCGGCGGAAGACTGACGATGATGTTTCGTGGCGTTAGAGTATGCCCGACTCGAGTGCGGTGGTTGGGGGCAAGAACATTTGGGTGTTTTTCCCCGCCGCAAATAGAATGCTTATTTGAAACTTTTATAATAAATACCGAATAGGATGGCATTATTTAAATGAGAATCATAAAACTTTTTTATTTTGTCCACATTTATTTCATAATCATAAATACAAATCACCAATATTCAATCAAAATTTATTAACATGTAAAGTATCATTTTCATCGTTATACGAACAACAGGTTTGTAACGATGATAAATCATATTTATAATTATTCACACCCTTTTCATTCTTTAACATATTCAATTTTTTGTTGTGGTTTCATAATTCTAAATACAAATCATCTAAATTCAATAAAATTTATTAGCATATAAGTATGACTTTCCATCATTATACGAACAACAGGATTGTAACAACGAAAAATCATGTTCATAATTATTCACACACTTTTCATTCTTTAACATATTCTTCAATAGATGGGTAACCATAATATCATTTTTCTTCCTATTTTCACCAAAAAAGTTTAACACGAATTCCTTTTCAAATCCCCTGCATCTGAAGTAAAGGTACACCACACAGTATTTACCGCATACATCGGAGGTAAAACTCTGGAGAGGAAAATCGTTATAGGTCCACGTAGTAGAATTTCTGCTGATGAACTTCTGGTGATTTTTTACTGTCGGTGGCAAGCCGTAGCTATCGAAATATTCACCGCTTCCATCTTCATCAATGAAGAATGATATCCAATGCTTACCAGGCTTATGCACTGGGTCCGTGTTTGATATAAACGCACAGGGGCGTTCAGCTCGAATTGGCAGATTATTTGAAGCGAAAACGCCGGTATGTATCTGCTGAAAACTTTTTACAGTTTTTAATATAGACTCAAGCTCGTAAGAATTCATTATTGTGTATCGTAGTTGATGTACTTGTTAAACCAATTAGTAATATGAAAAACGTTTGACGTAGCACACACAAAGTTCTTCTCTATATCATGATTTTTATGGAAACATCTAGGCGTTTCTTCGGTGAAACTTTTTAGAGATGGACAGCCAAGGTTTTTTATATCCACCACCTTTCTGCTAATGAGATGAGATAAATATGCTGATTTTCGATGACCTTTGCAAAATATATTTTCGAATCTCTCGGCAATCAATCGCAATTCTTTTATAAAGTCACTGAACACCACACAACCATCATCCCAACCTATACCGTGATGATGTAACTCCAACCAGCCGTTTTCTTTTATGCGTGGAAATTTCAAAATATGTTTAGGGTATGGTGGACGTATAAGCCAGTGCTGAAATAAAGTCAGGCTTTCATCAAGAATTGCTATTTCTTTTAAAACATAGCCTCCAAAGTTATCAGCGCATGCTTGAAAATCTACAAAGAGGGTCGTCATGGTGTGTAGGCGTGCGGGTGAGAAGGTAATGACTTAAAATTGAAATGTTCTTATATTTTAACTTCCGTAGTCAATGAGGATATTCCGGTGGCGATCGATTTCGATAATATTATCGAATTCGGCGTATATTATGCAATTCAAAGTCTCTGGAAGAGATTCTGCGAAGCGTACATCCATGCGAAGGCTACCCTGTCTTATAAGGTTCCAATGTGAACCGTTATTAGATGAGAGATCCGGTGTTAAATCAAAGGCTGTAAGACAAAAACCATGTGGGTACTGGTCACGCGAAATCGAATTTCCTTCGTTAAGGAAATGAATCCCCGTGCCGCTGAACAACGTGTGATAAGCCGACACATATAATTTATCTTCCGTATAATCCGTTTGCAACGGCTTTGACGGTATTTGCTGCCCGTCTATATAGAGGGATAAATGTGTCATTTTAAAGTGTTGAAAGTTAAACGGGTTTAAAGTTATGTCCCCATTAAAAGCCCTATTGGTCACAAACCCTATTATGCATCTCTTTGGCAGTTGGCCTATGAATATGTTGTCAATTATTTTACTTTGTATTCCTGAGGAGATTGTAAGAACTTTTACATCCACCCTTGTCATAGGGTATTTGGCTGTTGTCCTCTCCAACGCTCTACTATGGGCAATAAGAACTGTAGGGTTGATTCGGACGCGCCTCACCATAAGGGTTGCATCAAGTATTTTTATCTTTGCATAATTGGATTCTCCTATTAGACAGAAATTATCTCTCGAACGAATCAGCTTTACACGAAGCTCAACACCATTTAATAGAAATTTGTCTTGATTGAAGATATCACTATGTATAGGCCCGATCATATCAACCGGCTTACTGAGTTTGGTTAACTCTTTTCTTCTCACTAGACCGGCGTTGGTATTATCGATGCTGTCCATCGATTTACCCACATCGTCATACCAAAGCGACATTGTTAAATGCGACTTCTTTGCTGCCGGCCCATAATTCAGAACCGTTTCGATATACGATCTATAAGGGTAAGTATTGCTGGGAGGTGTAACCAATTTTTGATTCAAGTACGCGTCCACTTGGGAGAAGATGCTGTGTAAAAAGTTATTTACAGGCCCGACTTGTTGTTCAGGTGTCGTTTCTGTGCCGTCTTGTTTTACGATTCTCACCGTGATGTGGAGTAACGTTTGCGAGAGATCGATGTACTCATCTCCTTGTCCGGGGACGACGAATTCTATGGGAGAGTCGTCACTCAACGAAGATAATGGTTTGTAATGTATCCATTGTCCATTTTGAATACTCGTTTGAGTCGGCGGCAGAGTGAAAAGATCTAATTCGGACTTTGCGCACTCACAAGAGTGTGAGTGTAGAAAAGCCATTGCTTAATCAAATATATCAATGGGGTGTTTCACAACCCGTCTCCGAAGAAGATTTCCTCCGGATTCTGATTTCCTCGTCTTCTTCTTCTTCTTCTTCCCTTTCTTTGTTGTCTTTTTCTTGTGCTTACTATTACTTTGCTTCTTAACGCGACGACGTTTCGACGAAGAATGAGGTTGTTTTTTGATTCGTTTTATTTTGTACCCCGAGCCATTCATTAGATCGTCAACTGTTTTCACAGCCTTTCTTTTCAGATTTTCCCCTGCCTCGTCGACTCGATTTCTTACGGACTCACGAAGCGGCTTATTTTGAACAAAATCTCCAAGCAAGTTCAAGCCTGTTCGAAAGGCTTCTTTTCCCACGACTTTGGCTCCACGTGCCAAGAGAGGCATCGCCGTGCGAAAGAGACCGCCCAAAAAACTTCCAATGCCATGGCCCCTCTGATAAGGAGAACCTCTATAAACACTGGCGACACCCAACCCGGCTTGATTCCCATAATAAGTCACATATGGGTCGCAAGTACCGTTGAATTTTATTTTCCGCGCCACCCTAACCATCCTTTAAATTTTGCGAAAATGAAGTTTAACGCACGACGTCCCGAACTCAAATGGGATAGATTCGCCGGTGTCATCTCTTATGTCTATTTCTATGCAATCGAATTCTTGCCGCATTACGTGAACATAGTGTGGCGTGTCAAATATAATCATTTTCTGAGCCCCATAAACATACTTCCTGGCATCCAAGTTTGCGATTCTTAGAAGCGGTGCGCACGTATCTCCGACGATTTGGGATTCCACAATGTCGCAGTAAACGAACAGTTGATGCGGGAATCCTAAGAAAATATTCGCAGGGTGATTCGAGATATCGCCGTTAGTCACTTCGAGTCTCGGATCAAACCCTAGTTGGAGAGCCAACCGCGGCGAAAACGATAGCATAGTTTTTTCACCGCTATGAATCACATTCAAGTCCACACGTTTCGCTTCTTCTTCTTTTCTATCTGGTGGTAGTATTTTTACACGCCTGGTATTTTCTTCTACTTCGAAAATAAATCTCGAAGAGATAAGTTCTTTGTCATTTATTTCGCGCACAAGATCGTGGATAGTTTCGTAATTCCCAGGTTTTAATTTTAGTTTTTCGGCAGCGCCGGACTCTTTCCATATTCGAATAGTGTTGTTATTGTTACTCACCGTGAGGAGAGAACACGGGTATTGAAATTCCACCACACCCACCATCCACCGACCCTTTAATTCAATGCGTCGATGCAGCTGAGTTCGGAATTTTGTTGTTGTGTTATCGGGGAAAGAGTGGCCTGAGCTATTGCTCGGTAATGTGATATAAAACTCATCTTTCATTTTAGCACTTTTATATCCTTAATTTTAATCCACGAATTAAAACTATCAGAGTAACCTACCCAGTTGACGAGTGCTTCCCTTCTGGTGCCTTTTCCTCTGTAAGCGATAATTTTATCTATTTTGTATTCATGTGTAGTTGAGACACGGATGCGCTGTAATTCGGATTCGTAAAATGTGCCTTCGATTTCCTCACCGCGGAGATCTTCTATAACGTAGACGATTGGTGATCTTTTAATAACCTTTTTTATTTTGAACACCTCTTCTGACCAGTTATTTTTATATCCTTTATCGAACGTGGATTTTGTTCTTCCAATTCTTACCACATCCCCAGTAACATACCGCGGCGTCTTTAGTTTTCCTTTCTCCTTGGCGCCGTACAAGTTTTTCCAAACTTCACGTATATTTTCGTCGTTGACATCTACAGGTGCCATTTTAATGGCTGTGTGGGTGGCATGGTTATACCCGTGTAATAACTTTGATATGCTATCAACGTAACGTCGGGTGTTAAATCGCGTGAAAAAACGCCACATTCGTGTTTTAAGTGTGCGGTTCAAACGTTCCACCACGCTCGCTTTAACGTCGGGGTTTTGTGTTACATAGTAATTTATACGATTCTCTTTGAAAAATTTTCGAACCATTCGTGACGTGAATTCTGTCCCCTTATCTGTTTGGAGATGTGTCGGTTTACGCTTGCTTTGGTTAAAAATTTTCTGAAAAGCGTTCTTCACATGCGACCCCATTTTGCTTTTCAACGGTATCCCCCACGCATATTTACTGAATACATCGATCACCGTGAGTAAGTAGTTATAACCATCATTATACTTTTTCAAAGAGCGCATATCGTTGAGGTCAGCCTGCCAAAGCTCATCTTTCATGGTTACAATATACCGATTTCTCGTAAATTTTCTACGGATCGGTTTATGAAGTGTATATGCATCTACACCTTCTAACCACTTTTTAACTTCTTGCGGCGAATATTTTCCACGCATTTCACTTACTAGAGCTCGTGCTCCGGCGAACCCCGCAGGGTTGGCGGGGTTGAAATAAGCACCAGCGATACTCATTATAAGCGAAACTTTGTCCAACCTTTAATATTATAAGGTGAATATCGAAATTTTGTTTTTCTCGCGTGAAGAGGTGGTGATGACTTAGACGGTGTGGATGTCTCTCGTCGAATGAATGACCATCTCCTACTATTACCTATATATTCTTGTGGAACATTCAGCTCGCGTAAAGCATCGCAAAATATTTCCCAACCTTCGGGACTGCTATGCTTGCGAGGGCGTACCACATCGTTGAGTAAATCTGTTATGTTTGAGCGTGGGAGAACTCGCCCCCGGACACTTACAGCGCCACTTTCATCCCATGAAACAATATCACTGCGGGAAAGCTGATCGTACAACAGCCGCGCTTTTCTCCGAAAAGTTTGCGGTACGGAGTTTATAATTATATCATCGCCTGCAAACATCCCTTTCCCCCGCTCTTTAACTATATCGTTACTGAGTGTGTGCGCCTGGAAGGCTTTCGGAGTTTGCTCATCTCTGACATGCATTATCGGTAAGTATATAGGTTTTTTCTCTTTTTCCACCACGTTTAAATATTTTTGCAAAATTTCTCTATATTTTTCCCACTTCTCCTGATCTGACACATTTTTCTCGAGCAATATATCCCTCATTTCCTCATCCATGCGCGATATTTGAGAATTCGTATCCCCCTGTCTAAAACGATTGAGCGCATCAGGAGGTATTAACAGCATCTTCTTTGCGTGCTCCATGTTCAGCGAAACAATGAACCGATTGCACCGGTAAGTAGGGAGCTCAAGAGTAATGGAAGGAATGCGCCACCAGATTGAATTATAACTCGTTTTTTCTTTTTCCAACACTCACCGCGTTTGATCAGCCTTCGTAAGATCTTTTTGTGCCGAGCTAATTCGCGTTTGTACTCCGGTTTGAGGGCGATATTCCCTTTTAATACGTTAAGAGCACACTCGCAAATCACCACGATTAAACCTTTATCGGCCGTTTTTAAAATCGCGACTCTTTGAGATGGTTTGACTCTACAGAGAGCTCTGAGGATTTCCTGACAGTTCCTAACAGTGCGAGACATCTTCTCCGACTGAAAGATATCCCGCCGTGTTGCGGTTTTTGTGCCTCGGAATATATACTTGGGTAAACCCGTCTTCAGGAAGTATCTTCGACCTTATTCGATATTCATCGGGAGTGCATTGTTTTAAGTCGAACAAAATATATCCGTGCGGAATTGACGTGGCATCTCTAAAAGCATCTTGAATGAATTTAGGGTTTTCTGGGTAAATTTGCCTAGAAAGATGGAGGATTTGAGCTCTATCTCGCGGATTTTTGAAACATACAATGTAATGGGAATTAAGGGATATATCGCGTCTACCTACCCCTTGATGAAATAAATTTTGCGTTATAAAAATAACACTCAAACCCTGATGATGAGAGCCTTTAGTAAACATATCCACGACACGATGATCAGCCTCTCTCATCATATCATCAAGGACGATTAATCGAGATCGTTCTAACTCACCACTCATATCGTCTAAGTCGGGTATTCCTTTATAAAATTTTACCGTGGTATTCTTACTCAAATTTGCCGGTATAGAGTGCACCTCTGAATAGCACCAAATAACTTCCTCAACTCTGACATCGACCATGGCATCGATCGCATTTATAAATTTTTCCATGAATACGGATTTACCAGACCCTGTAGGACCGGCCACGATGGCTGTGAAAGGGTGTTTCCACGGGATTGACATAACTATAAATGAAGGTTTGAAAGGTATGGTTCAGGTTTTATTAGAAATCAACACAAATTTTGTAGAAATGATTTATTTATTAATTTATTCGACAATGAAAAACGGGCAAGAATTATCCCCAAACATCCCGTATGGTCCGAACTCTGAGGAATCTGCATAAACGGATACACGGACAGATTAATAGATAAGTAAATAAAAGGGTTACATCAATTAAAACGATAAATGCTATAACAATTCAACAGTAACTTCAACAATAAATTTCAACAACAATGACTTCAACATTAAAATATAAGTAAAATAAAGAGTTTCATCAACAACAACAACTTCACAACAACAATAAATTTCAACATTAAAATCAACAGTAAATACAATAATACCAAGCTAGGACGAATACAACAAAATAGAAAAGCAAAAATAGGTAAATTACAGACAAATTTAAGTAACCGTATCAATACTACACATTAATTAAAACATCAAAAGAAATACACAATAACGAATGCATTTTCATATCCCCTGTAATGTTGGGTTGCCGGTATTTGTCAGAGTTTGTATTATCGTGATTGGGAAATATTCTTTAACTATGCATCATTACCGAGGCGGATTTTAAGAAAATGATGAGTGCCGCCCCATCTTTACCAAAAATAAAATTACTATTACTCTATAAAGTAACACACACACACACACGCACACACGTGTATATATATATATATATATATATATATATATATATATATATATAATAGATATATATAATAGATACATAAAATGCATTCGGTTATAATTCCGCTGTTAAGAAGCGGATTTAAAACCGAATGGCAATGTTCTGTATTTACCGACTCGCCGCCTTTTTGTATATACAATTCTATAAATCTTCCTTTCCCCTCGCGTCACCACATCATGAAATTTTGTTCGGCGGATTTGTCGCGGAATATCAACAGTTACCGCAGGGGATCCATTCACAACCATCCCTTTAAGACTATCAAAACATATTGCATCTTTATTTGAACCGTTTATGGCTATCCCTTTAACCTTGCATACAGTTTTCGTGGAACTTGGGTCACCGCCACAAACAATTCTGTAGGCATAATTTTTTGGCCCACCCGACACAAATTCTGAAATGTATGAGCCCTTCCCATAAACCCCCAACTCATCGGTCATCTCACCTAAGAAGGTCCCCGTCGGTGGTGACCACTCACCCTCTTTCACCGTAAAAATAACACTGTCAGTGTCCCAATAGATCGCTCTCTCACCCAATTTCTCCAGATACTCGTATAAGACGAGTCTGGCGTGGGCGGTTGTATAGCAAGCTATCGGGACACTAACATTCGGTGAGTTTTTTCTCCCCTCCAATATGTCTACGCAATTGACGAAGACCGCGTCCTCGGTAATTGGTAGAATGCCTTGAACTTCAACATTTGGATCTGTCAATACTTTATAAAAGGTATCAACATTATTGATTATTATTGTGCGGGCGAAGTCTTCCCTTTGGCCAAATTTACCCCAAAGAGAGTTTAATATCAACTTTGATATCGACCTCAATCCCGCGTTGAACCTTACCTCGTCATACTTTAATGTTATGCCCTCTTTTTCTTTCAAGTCCTCCAAATAGCGCGTCTTATCACTATCCGTGACGCATGCTTCCGGCCAGCCGCTAGCTTGTTGCTTTATTTTTAAGAAACAATTAATATACCCTGTGAAAAGTCCACCTTCGTCCTTCGAACGGTCATAGAGAGTGACTTTGTAGTTCCAAACCTCATGCATTTCCAAAATTTTATACCCTTTAGTTACTGCTTTTTTAATTTCGTCAGTGACCCAAGTCCCCACGAATTTCCTTTCACACTCATCCTCATGCAGACATTCCCCTTGCACCTCACCCTCAGCACAACTCCTACACAATGGGAAAAGGAGCTTCCCATTTAATCTCACAGGTAAAACCGGATGGTATATATCGCGCGGCGGAAGCACCGTGCATTTGAGAATCCCCTCACATTCGTTCAGCGGTGGACATTCTGCCCCAACGTGAATTTGCGGATGTCCTACCGGATATTTCCGCCATTTGTTCACGAAGGGGTATAAGGAACAAACGTCTAAATATTTAATATGTTCCCCAGAACACGCGCGGTGATACAATTTCGCCGCGTTTGTTCGACCGCCAAAGAAAGCATCTCTAGGTTTGAGAGGTTCCTGGGCGGCATAGGGGTGATAATCTAGAAACTTTTTTACCTCCGGGTTCGATTGTAGATATTCTACGAACTTGCACTCCCACATCTCGATTAATGAACACCCACTTTTTAAAAGGTGCTCACGTCGGTATGTGGTGGCCTCGAACCTGGAACCCATTGTTTCATTTTGGTTGTTCGAAATAGGGGCATGACGGTTAGGGAAACAATCAGGGCACCCATGATAAAAGCAACCGTAAAATTCAAAAATTGTTACGGCGCCTTCACTCTCCAAATACCCATCGACTCTGTACCCTGCGTATTTTACTTCGCGACCGTTTGCAGCATGGTTAATTTTAATTTTCCGCTTCTGCTCCTCGGACAGCAACCACATAATTGCTACATGTGATTGCCTGTCTCGCCATCGGTAACCTCCAGAAGGCACAACACCTATGGTATTCTCCTTCAAGAAATTTCTCTTATAAGCTAAGAGACATGCGCTCGCGATAGTCAAAGCCTCGGTGAAAGGGCGCACCTTTGTCAAATGATAAAATTGCCTGCTAAAGACGCAGCACGCGGCTCTTAGTATAGTTACATCATTGGAGCAATACTCCCTTAAATCCTTTTCAAAATGAAACACAGTCTCAGACTGTGTATCGTACCATTTGTCAAAGACATCCCTTTCACCGGTGGTCATCGTATCGTACCCGAAAGATTCCTTACCCGGAATCGCACCAACATACCCTCTGTTTTCCAATCTATTGAAAAAATGAGGGAAATACCCCTTTTTAATGTCTACATCTAAACTAAACGCCTTAGGTAATTTGGAGAGAGCCATGGGTAGGAAATTTAGAGAGTCTATAAACCTGAGATTTTGGACATCCATCGTTATAATTTTCGTTCCAGTCATTATAACTTTGGGTGTCCATTTATTATTTTGAACCATATATTTCAAAAGGAAATGGCCGTCATACCCCTTCATGTTATGGGCAATGCAGATAATTTTCTTGAAATAGGTCCTCGGTAATGCTAAATATTTAAAGAAATCCCGAATAGGATCACATGTGTCAAAAATGTGTTCTCGAACACCACATGTTTGACACACATGATCACTATTCATCACATCTGCGCAGTCAGAGCAGCTCTGCTGTGTAACGCACAAAACGGGGACGTGCTCGTATGCCCCGTTGTCGGTGGGCTTATCTTGTCGACATTCTAGATCATAATAAATGTAGAGCACTTCATTTTTTTTTTCAGAATTCCCCGAATTGCGTTGCATAAAGCAGAGATGCCCCGGTAAACAAACCTTCCGACATACCGCACAATACGCCTCACCGCAGCGGTGCTTTTCGCCTCCAGTATTTGCTTTATACAGTTTATTACAACCCTGACAATATTTCCTGGATTTACATAGAGCACCGCCGTTTTTTTTATGGTTGCTTAGGCAAACCGTCCCAAAAAACCACCGATTGCATTCAACACATTTAAGTTTTTCAATATTTTCTGCACATTTGGGTTTTTCAAAACATCGGTCGCAAATGAGATCACATTTGTGCTCCTCTTTGTGATAATACGGCTTGTGGCATTCCCTACAGTAGTAGGAACATGAAAATGCACCCGTTAACGATGTTATCACGTTGAAATGCTGATTTTCAAAAATCAAATCGATATGCTGCCGCGGCTGACTTTCCGTAGACTTGGGACCCTCGAAAATAACATCCCGCCCCTTTCTATCACCGAAAATTGTTAAGGAATAATTTTTTAAAAAATCTTGTACTTTTTTAATCTCGTCAATACCTCCCCCATCAGTTAAATCAACCCCCGAATCCCTCATTAACGCGATTGCCCGCTCCCTCTGTAGATTACCCCCATTTTTTATCTTTTTTAATAATGCCCCTTGATCCTCATGTAAGGATACGCCAACCGCGACAGCTCTAGCTAGGCATATGGTACCGTCGTCAGGTATCACGATTATGCTACGTTTTTTTTGACAGAAGTCATTAAAATGCATAGAATTTACATGTGTACGTCTCCCGCGGCCTAAAGGCATATCAACGTGGCTAATTTCCACATTGATATGCCCGGCCGTTGCAAAGGAGTCGTTGCTTTGCACAACGTTAGAAATAATTTTTAAAATGGCCTCGACATCCAATTGATCGGCCCTTCTAAAGGGGAGATGTGCCCGCTTTTCTGGTGTTATACTATTATAAATAGCTAACCCTAGCCGATCGTTTCCCTTAGTACCGTCCTTAATAAAACCCACAATGTGGTTAAAGCACTTCTCCACCCAGACGATGGGGTTTAAATTCTTCGGGGACTTTTTGAGCGCCACCTCAATCACCCTCCCCCTCAGTTTAAATTTCTTAAAATAGTTTATCCTTTCTTTAACCAAACTAAAATGTCTACCTTGGGTGTCGTCGCCATCGCTATCGCCATCGCTATCGCCTTCACATGCTGTTTCATCGCCATCACTCCCGGTGCCAGCCTCATCCCTCGAGGACACAGCCGATGTCTCATCCCTCGAAGCCGCCGCCTCCTCCTCCTCCCCCGAAGCCACCGGCGCCTCCGTAGTGATGTTTTCCGACGACTCCGGAAACTTAACCCCGTCTTGCCCTCCCTCCATCGGTTCTGTGGAGGCTGAACCACCGCCGCCAACACCGGCTTGAATGGCCCCGGCCGTAATTGCATCTGTCACATCTGTTAAACGAATTTTACGTTAACAAATTAATTTGATAATAATAATAATAATAATAATAATAATAATAATAATATACACACACTTGTACAGCAACAAAAATAATGCTAATGATATTAATAATAATAATAACAATAAAACATCCACATTACCAGCCTTGGCCACTTCCTCCGCCCTCACGCCGCCTTCAACGCTGCCGGTCGATGGTAGCTTTAGGTCGCTGCTGTCTCCACCTAATAAAATGAATTTCATGTTATTGTACGATTCTTATAAATAATAATAATAATAATGATATCTGCCATCATCATCATCATAATCGTGATAAATGTTATGATCACAATACCTTGTTTGGCCCGGTTCTTTGCGGGCTCCTCCCCGCCCTCAACAGCACGACGTTTAGCGGCGCTGCAGCCACCATCGACCCCATCGATAACATCTCTCAGATGCTTGTTACCGTCGATGATCGCCGCCGCTTCCGCATCTTCAACCGCATTCGCGCTCGGCTGCAACTGCTTATGAGCCTTTTTCGTCCCCCTTGCCACAAGGCGTTTCCGGGCCTCGTACATTTTCGTATAAGTACGACATACGCCGTACAGTGCTTCCTCTTCAAACCCTGCGCTTATAGCGAAGGCGACGAATTCCTTAGCCTTTTCTGCCACAAATGATATACCCTTGCCCTCCATAGTTGCTTCGAGTATTCTGAAATGCGCCAGTCTAATACCTCAGCGGTAGTAACCAAATGCTGCTGGTGACGCTTGTTTTATACCGAATTTGGTGGGGTTGGTTTGGGATGGGGCGGCTTGTGGTATCTGGGGGAGGGCACGCGCGCAGTCGTTGAGATTTTTCGCCTAAATACACTAATGCCTTTGCGGTGTTGTGCAGCTGTTGGATCACTAGTTATGGTCAGGCATATAAGACAGATTTAACGTTTCCGGAATCACCCTCCTACGCCGGATGCGATTCTTTTAAAACATCCCAGCCATGGCTGCTTGTGAGATATGATGGCGGGTGGCGCGTGGTCGTTGAGATTATTCTCCTAATATACATCAATACCTTTGCATTACGGCTGTGACCGGACGCACAGCTGTTGCGACATTACTTATGGTGCCTGTAAAAGACACATTTTAAATATTACACATGTTTCCGGAACCATCCTCCCACGCCGGATGTGGTTCTTGAAAGCATTCCAGCATTCATCGCCTCTAGCCATGGCTGCTTGTGAGCTCTGATGGAGGGAGGTGCATGGTCGTTGAGATTCTTCTTCTAAAATACGCAAAATACCTTTGCAATACGGCTGTGATTGGTTGTACAGCTGCTGTGACACTAGTTATGGTGTCTGTAAAAGACGCATTTAAAATATTACACACGCTTCCGGGGTGTGATTTTTTAAAAAAATATCCCAGCGTTTGATCGCGTCTAGCTTTGGCTGTTTATGTGATATGATGGTGGGATGCGCGTGGTCAGTGAGATCCTTTACCGTACGGTAGCGGCCATATTACTCAGCCATTTCGTCATTAGTTACGGTTGTTCGTAAAAGTCAGATTAAAATTATTACCCACGCTACCGAAAAACACCCTCTCACGACGGATGCGGTTTTTTAAAAGTCTATTTCTCGATGTCACTCTGCACCTTGGATATTTATATAAGCGTAAAATTAAACATTCCACCCCATAGTTAGCGGCGTCGCAAGTGGGAGTTCTAAACACTATCCGCCTTTAAATACCCTACTATACGGCCTACGTTTTCATCACGACCGTCATTCTCTCTTGAGCTTGCGAGGAGTTAACATCGTGCTGTACAATGGAGACTTCTGCCGCTTCTTCTTCCCCGGGAAGGTTTTCAAACTTTAACCCGACGAAAACCTTTAAAAGGTGCAAGCACCCAGTGAATCCTCGCGGAAATCTACTTCGAGAATTCGGACGTGGAAACTTCGGGAAGAGAGATTTCTACGCGTTATCCGAGGGCAGCAGCACGCCGAATAACACATCCTACGACAAGATGGACCGCCTCCGCTGCTACGAAAAGCCTTCGCTCGTAATGGCTGTAGAATATGCAATCAACGCATCAGATACAAAGAAAGTGCGAATAGGGCTGAACTTTAAAAGCAATTTCAAACCCGTGGTCTTCCTAGGAAAGAACAACGCAAACGGTGTCTCGCTCTCGCCAATACAGTGGAGGGGCTTGATGGGATATAATGATACGGTTATGTCTTTTATAAAGGGGGGGCTTGGGTGCAGAACGCCGGATATTGTATTTGACGACTTAAAATTAATATTCGCCGAACTATATGGGGAAAAAGTTGTCAAAATTATTAAAGAGGAAAAATATAATGTGTGGTTGGGGAGTGCGTCATGGCTGGGCTTAAAAACGATGCAAAATTGCATCGAGCACGCCTTACATCTGTGTGAGATATGGTATGACAGTGTTGTGCACCAGACTTTTGAAACAATCGTTCGCCAACTCAAAGAAAATGTAGTGGCCAAGTGCGATGGGTGCAGAGATGCGGCTTTAGAACATTCATGCAATGCAGAAGAAACTTATCAGAATGAACTCGAGAGCCTGAGTACGGTGCACGACTATTTTGTGGGGTCCTGTGAAGATGACGGCTTTGATAATAAAAGGTTTCTGTATGAAATTGTTACATTTTGTAAAAGAAAATGCATTGATTGTGCAACAGAGTTGTTATACTAATTTGTGATTAGAAAATGCATAAGTTCTTTTATGTAATTGTATATAAGTGGTAATACAACCGTAATGATAATGTTTAAATTGTATGCAACAATATTAAATAAAAGTGTACAAAATACAAAAGTGTTATGCTTCTCATTTAAATAATACCATCCTATTCGGTATTTATTATAAGAGTTTCAAATAAGCATTCTATTTGCGGCGGGGAAAAACACCCAAATGTTCTTGCCCCCCAACCACCGCACTCGAGTCGGGCATACTCTAACGCCACGAAACATCATCGTCAGTCTTCCGCCGCCCTCCGACGCGTGAACATCTGCTCTTGAGTAGCGGCGGATTCCATGCAAAGGGTCGGGATGGTCGGTGTCCCTCGTATCGCCTAGGCAGGAGCCTACCCCGAATAACTTGTGACGTCTGTGGCGAGAATAGTGGAAAAGGGTGTGGGTGGATGTCTGGCCACGAAGCACCGCTTTCACCCCTCCCCCAAATAACTTGTGACGTCTGTGGAGAGAATCGTGGGAAAGGGACGTGAGGGATATCTGGCGACGAAGCACCGCTTCACCCTAGGGATGGCCTCCATCACGCCCCTTGTCGTCGCACGTGGCCGGAAGGAGAGGGGGCGGGGGTGCCTCTTGAGTAGCGGCGGATTCCATGCAAAGGCTCGGGATGGTTAGGGTCGGTGTCCCACGTATCGCCTAGGCCGGAGCCTACCCCCCGAATAACTTGTGACGTCTGTGGCGAAAATAGTGGGGAAGGGTGCAAGGGGGCCTCTGACCACGAAGCGTCGCTTCAACCTAGGGATAGCCTCCATCACGCCCCTTGTCGTCGCGCGTGGCCGGAAGGAGAGGGGGCGGAGGAGACATCAGCTGCTCACGTATCCTCTCTCTAGACTTGGGTTAGGGTGCCGTAAAGGTCTTTAAATAAACACCTCCTTGTGACCTCAAGGAGTGGGGGTAAAACATCCACCATCGCGACGTCACACCCCGTCAGGAGCAGGTTAATTTCACACTCCTACTCGACACAGGAGTACCGCATAGATTTTTCATATTATCCACCATCATAACGCAGCAATGGTAAGGGATGGAGAGAGAGAGATGCGATGCTCGCCCTTAGCGCCACAGAAATTTCACACCACGTGATATTGTGACGTCACAAGGGTAAAGGTATGATAGGGATCGGGGAGATGCGATGCCGAAAATCCTTAGCGACTCAGAAATTTTAAAACACGTGACATAGTGACGTCAAGGATCAGAGGTGGGGGGATGCAGCATCTAGCTCTTATAGTGCCGCAGAAATTCCAACATGGCGGCACTGGCGCCAAAGCGGCAACATGGCCGTCTGGCTATACAAGCGGTCTGGCTATGCAAGCGGTCTGGCTATACAAGCGGTCTGGCCCAAGTAGCGGGTATACTACTGGCTCGTGCGAACCAAAATTGTGTTATTGCGCATAGACTCTGACGGCGGTTCCTCCTTAAAGTTTCTCCTTCCCATTCCCCTCTCACGCGTCTCCTCCTGCCACCTTAGAGCGCGCGAGCTATGGGTGTCATACTATGCGCACCGGTTAAATGGACGAGTCTGCATAAATTCTATATTGCTGGCAAAAGGATTAGTTTCAAAGCCTAACGAGGTGATCCTATAATACGATCACAAGGTAGCGAAGTAAACTCAACCATAATGACTCACTTTAACTTTACTACCTATCAATTTCACCGAAGTCTCCACCATTATTTATTTATTACAATAACAAGACTTGATACTGAGTTATTAGAATTTAAAAAGATAAAAATTCCAAAGAAAAATATTACATCTAGACCATCTACTCCCGACTGATACTACCGATTTAACTTTAGTTTAATACACCAGTATAAGTTAGACGAGCGACGGCTTGGAATTCAAGTTCGGCGTCTCCCACAAAATATCCAACACGAAATACCTATCTGAGACCTAGGGCCCATTTTGTGTACGTCGTCAGAAATTAGTAGCAGGGACAACAGGAATAAATAATTTTTCTTGGATGTTAGAGTTCCTATAGTTTTCAACGGATAAAACCGCACGATCCTACTTTGGCACGCTAATTTTTACAATCGAATTGAATATTTGATATAATTATAGAAAAATAAAAAATAGCATCTTTCGTCTTTATTATTAACAGAGTTCAGTTTAATACATAAGAGCTCGCAATAATTATTTAGCTATAAAGATCTCTTGGGATCAAGCACTCTATGGGTGCGAGAGGACAAGCTGAGACGTAGATTTAAAAAATTATTCCGTAAGATAAAATAAATTTTTGTGAAGGGAATGGCACATTTTCCAACTAGGACTCAGTTTTTTTCCGTTTGGATGAATAGGTTCATGACTCATTCACGTAGTTCAGAACGTGCCGTGTTTCCTAGAGGTCATTTTCATTTAGTTTGTATTGGAGGCGAAAGAACTTATTAACAAATCTAGGACCGATCTGATCTGGTCTATTTTTATCTCCTAACCATAAATGGGACAACTAGTAACGGGTTTCCTTCGCTCCGTCGAGCTTATTGTGGGCAAAGCTCGTCTTTAGGTTAATCGCCTCCATTGTTAACCGAAATTTCGAAGCTTGGTGGCCGTTCATAAATTATATGGGATGTGTTCCCTCAGTTGTGACAAGGGGAGGGTGACGATATAAAAATTAAGAAATTTGTATTATTTTTAGTTATTTAATAAAACTTTTCACTTTGATAATACTAAAACAAGGTAGTTAAAACGTTCAAAATTCTTTTGTGCCTTTCTGTGTCTAAACGTAAAAAGCTTATTTTTCATGATTTCCTTAATACGCATTTTTACAGAAAAAAGCACGAGAAGCAGGAAAAGAATTACGCTAATTGCACTCGGAGAAAATTTCAAATGACAAATAATCGAATTAATTCTCTTAAGCGGGTGATGGATGTAAATGAATAGTGGTAATTTTTAGAGTATAAAGATACAGGCGAGAGAGAAGGATTTTAAAATAATAAAAAAGTTAGGTAATATCCAAAAACTCATCATAGCAATGTCAAATTGGAGACCCACTAGTCCTCTGGGCTCAGAATGCAGATTTCTCTATAAACAAAATCGATCGAATTTTCAAAATACATAATTTTCCTTAACCCTTGAGAATTCGCGTATGGGTAAAAAATACCCAAAGCACTTTCAAATGTGAATAGTGCTTTACAATGTATGGGTGCTAACCAGTGGCGTCGCGTGCCCATTTAGGTTGGGTGTGCTTTTATCGCAACCCGCTCTACAAAATTCACGTGTTAATTTGAACGTACGATTGCATTTTTATCGACGTGTGAAAGTTTTAAGAGAGCATAGCGCAGCAGCGCTCTTCTTAATTGGTCTAATGCAATTAATCTTAGAATAATTTTGAATACTTTAGTTTACAAACTGATATGACTTTAACTATACAATCCATAATTATGGACAACACAAAGGTTCCCCGTCAAATAGACTTGAGCTATGCACCACGCGCGCCATTTATGTGAGAATGGTTAACGCTTCGTTGTGAGAAGATACTAGAGTGAGGTACGAATTATCTGTATTTTGTTACGATTTTTAAATATGTACAACCATATAATACGCACAGAAATCTGAAAAAGTAAACACTTGGGAAAATATTATTTTCCGGATTGAATCAAAGAAAGGCTTAAAAAACTCATTTTACTTATTTATACACCAGTTCCAATCTCCTGTTTTACCCTAGGAATTTTGTTAGCACATCATCATAAAATGAAGGTCTTTTCTTCAGTTCCACCAGCAATGTCTTTTCAATGGCGAGTGAACTTAGGCCGCATAACCTTTCCTGCGTTTGTGTTCCTCTATAACACGTATGTATTCTCTTCATAGCCGAAAAAGAACGCTCGACTGTAGCAGTAGAACTCGGAATCGTCATGATAAGTTCCGCTAATTTATAAATCTCCTTGAATGCAACCTGAAGCTGATTTTCTTGTATGAATTTTAATAGGTGATGCACTGGTTTCCTCGCAAATTCATCTGAAGAAAAGAGCACTTTTAGTTCATCTTTTAGGCGAACGTAGTCAAAAACTGGTCCGTAGAAATCCTTTAATTTTTCTAGAATACCATCAGGAAAAGTTTTCGCATACTGATCATATCTTTCGCTACAAAGGAGTTGAAAAAACTCAAGTTTCGAAAGTGAAGAGTATCTTTCTTCCATCTCCAGGCACATGCAGTCGACTATCTCTGGTATAATCGAAGGCACGCGCTCTTCTCCTCTTCTATAGATCCTTTTCGTCTTTTAGGCTTCGACGACTCAACCGTATGCTTTTTTTTGCAGAAAACCAAATATCATCAAATCCATGTTCCTTGTCATTCCTAAACTATTTCATAGTATCATGCACTTTTTTACAACAGTACAATATGTCATAGGATGATGTTTGCAATATATTATTCAAAACATCAATATAGCCAAACAGAACAGAAAAAATTTCTAGCAAAAAAATTGTTTGAAAATCTTGCAAGAAATACAGAAAACCACAAGCTTTGATTACAGCATCCACGTCCCAATCCCCAGAATTCTCCACAATGTGTTCAAAAAATGCAATAAGTTGACTTCTGTGGTGTTTTACTGTTTGATAAACGGGAAGTAAAATTCCATCTGGTTGGTGCGACGGAGGGTAATTTTTTAGCAACAAAATCTTGCAAAGCATTTACTCTTTTCGATGATTTAGAAAAATATGCTGCCAATCCACTGATAGTTTGGAAAAACAATCTACATTCCTTGATATTCAAGAGGCTTTGCTTCAGAACTAAGTTCAAAACGTGGCTTTGCTTCAGAACTAAGTTCAAAACGTGAGCGTAGCAATGCATAAATATTGCTCAAGGATAGGCCTCGATAACTTTACTGTGCAACCCATTAATATTCTCCTCTTCATGAAACATTGTATATTGGATTTGATTTTAGGAATCACGCGAAGCCAGAAAACGATTAGGGGTCTTTAACAGGAATAAATGCAAAAATATAATATCTGTGACATTGCGAATCCGTGGGTGTGCACCGCACACCCTGAATATACACCTCTGGTGCTAACTTCATTTGCCTAGTAGCTGAGTTTTGAACCATACTTTGTATGTCCCTCATGCTTAGTCATTCCATGTGGTAGGGCAATATTTGTTTTGACAGATTTGGGTAATTTTTACCACCATCTTTTATAATTCCAGAAAATCGTCCTATCAATTCAACATTATTTGGCTTTCAAAAGAAAATTACTATTTTGTCTTTCATGCCGAAGAAAAATAAATGTCTTGCTACTATCATCATTGCTTCACGATGACAAAATCACTGAAACTGAAAATCAATTACCTGAAGTTATTACATTTTACAACTCTAATAAATGTGGAGTGGATACTACCAATCAGTTATGTGCCTATTTCAGCGTGACTTGGAAATTTAATAAGTGGCCTCATTTTTTATGCATTCATGAGTGTAGATGGCATCAACACCGGAATAATTTTGCTGTCCACGCAGGAGTTACCATTGAAATAAAAAAGTCAAAAATTGTTTCTAAAGGATCTTTCCCCAAGTCTTATTCAACCCCACATCAATCGCCATGCTCAAATTTCAATTCTATCATCTTCGTTGAAAGTTTCATGTACTCAGTTTTCATCTATTCAAGTTGAAGATGATGAAGGTATACCTAAAATATTAAGACTGGATGAACAAGTACGTTGTAAAATTTGCAAATCTGATCGGAAGACTAAGAGCATTTATGTATTGTAGACATTACATTTGTCACGAGCATACAGTGTCGATTTGTAGGAAATGTCCTGAAAGAATTTGATATCAAGAAACTGAAAGTTCACACACTGATATACAATAATCTTCTTTAATCAATAAAAATCTTTAGACCCAGTTAGTATCATTTTATATTGTATTATTTACCTCAAGTATTACTCAATATCAGACCTATTCATGTTGTCCTAGTATATATACCTTTAGTGCTCTATATATGGGCAAAAGTTACGTCGGGTATTTTTTACCCAACGTGAGCGAATACGTTACTAATATAGACACGAGTACTCAAGGGTTGTCATATTTTTTCCTAATCACTGAAGCTGCAATACTACGTTATCTACATTATCGTTTTCAATAGCAAAATAAATGCATGAAGATTGAGAGCTTCTGTGGAACATATTAAAGACCTATAATCCTTATGGGGCTCTGAGACCCCATCAACCTGTTTGCATTATGATTTTTGCATGTAGCCCACTCACATGCGAATAACAGGGTAAATATTTGTGGAATATATATTTTGCCTACATTTTTAGCTTTTTCGCTCAATATCTCGTTGCAGCATTACTTGTACTGTAATATAAATTTTATTCTATATACACGAAATGTATAAAAAAATCAATCTTCACAGCCCTCCTAAAAATCTTTCCCGATGATCCAGGTGGTCAAATATCCCCTTGTTTTAGTATCACCACTTTATTGAATGGCACTCGGTAAAATTTGTAATCAGCAAGATACTTAATTTCACTTAAGTATTAGTCTTCCCCATCTGATTAACCATTTTCAATAATAATACACTAAAATGAAGAGAATAATATATCCACCTACATTTACTCAATAGCTGTGTTATCTTTCTTTACCACATTAGAAAAGCATAAGTACCCATTAATTTTGGAGTGGAACAACCATTCCAGTAGAAGTTGCCTTTAACATCCCTAGTACAGGGAATGATCTGGCATATATTATAGTTAGATTGATGGATGAGTTGATCAATGAACTTCTGAACTCGTTTCCTAGAATTATAAATTTGACACATCACCCCTTTTAAGTTTTATTCTTAATGAATGCTGATACACGGGCACAAAAAATTACCATTAATTAGTCCTTGAGGACAAATTCACTAGAAAAGTCAACAGCCATGAAAGATCTCTCTAGTGGTAATTTGGGTTAGACACACCAAACTGCAAAATACCTAAACACGGTAAATTGTGTTATTGTCACTAAACCGTTGTTTTAGCATGTACTACATTAAAATTTAACTTATTTTTAGTTGAAAGTTATTTTATTGACCCTACACAAGCACAAGTTTTGAAATAATTGTTTTGGATCTAGGAGCCAAGACTGATATGAGAATACAGTTAAATTAAGTTTTCCGAGAGATGCAGCCATTTGACATCTTGCAAATACAGGCAGGTTTGCTGGTGTGGTGTTTATAAATGTATCAATCGTTGTCATTAACACCTGAATTGGGGAAAATTACATTTCTAAAACAAAAGGGCCTAGAATTTATATAATATTGTTAATATAACTCGAGATAAAATAGATGTCCTGACAACCAATTAACATTCCTAGCCCTGCCAACACACAGAGTAATACTTTTACAACCATCAGGTGTTAAGATATTATATAATGTAAAGATGAGTAAATTTACAAAAAGTTAACCATTGAAATTTAAACCAAATCAGCACTGAAGAGACAGCAGCCACAACCACATTCAATATTAAAACTGTATTAGCATGCTTGTTTTTCTCAGGAGATATTATGTATTTGTGAAAGTGGATTGTTTATCATACACAGTTTATGAACTTATCTAAGGATAGGGAGTTCTTAATTCCTGTCTGAACATGATTTTTTCTAAATACTACATTTTCAGTGAAACAAATTAGGAGGCAGCAGACAAAGCAGAACTTCATATTTCATTCAAAATACAAAAAAGCAATACTACCTGATTTATAGTAATATAGATCACTTAATGGACCTTATAACTAGTCATACTAAAAATTTTTGAAAATTTTGTCCGAACCTATTTATTTTAAAAATATGATTGATTTCCCCACATATCATCATCACCAGACTACCAATATTTTTTGGAATGAAGAGGGAATAATAATTATGAAGATGGGGTAACAATAAAATTACAATAAAGTTAAAGGCAAACAATGAAAAAGGGGATGGAAAAGAGGAAGAAAATTGTTAGTGGTAGAAAGGAGTTGACAGGAGAGAGTGGATGGGAAACTAGCAACTTTTAATACTTCATATAATTGGTAAAACCTGAATATATATAATTTGAGCATTGTTTGCTTTGCCTGAAGCTGGGGCATGCCATAGATCTTTCACCTCAAGATAGGGTAAGATAAAATGCAACATTACTTAATTAAATCCATTACTCATAAAATATACTTTGCAATTGAGATTTTTAACAGCTCTAATTCATATAGAAATAACTATACTGTTTACAATCTCTCAGCCAAATTGATATATTCCTATAAAAATGTAATAAAATAGTTCACTTTCTTTGGTTATGTATTTACTCAACTCGCTATTTTAACAAATTTAATTACTAGATCATAATAAAAAAAGGAATAGTGGTGAAATTCAACAATGCAAAACAAATGCTCTGAAAACTTTAATTGCTTCATACAGCAATATAAAATAACAAAACTGCCAATTTTTTTCAGTTTAGCAAAAGTAAACTTCCACGCATTCTATAACTGGAAAAAACAGTTTTTCCATAATAATACACCTCTCAACCCAATTTATCTAACAGACAAAGGAACTTGGCTCTTAGTCTCAGATATCAACTATGCAAATAATTTTTTAATTTCTGAGACAAATGCATCATTTCGCAGTTGTTTGTAGTAGATGAAATTTGCAAGAATTAACCCCTACTAATTGCATTAAGATCAATGATATGCATTAATGAGTATGGTAAATTGTGTTCATGATGCAAAAAATATCACATCTGTAAGACCAAAGACTAATTCTTTCGCAAATATAACAATGTTGTATTACATTTCCACCTAAGTTTCAAATTTAATACACAATCATCAATTGATAGACTTGGTGAATAAAGGAGATTGTGGAATTTTTTAATCAAACATCTGCCTGCACCTAACACTCATTCACATAAGAAATATTGAAATGCAACCAAATTATATGGTGCCTTGTGTGTTCATACCTACACTGCATAAGAAATATTAACAAAACTTCACTATAATTTTTGCCAATATAAATGCAACATAATTGGTAATGTAATGAAACTATTAAAAGTTGTTTGCTGTCAAAATTATATTGAACAATAAATACCCAGATATCTTCCTGTTGTCTCAAAAACCTAATAAAATGCTTGATTACCATTGCCCTGTTCAGTCATTTTCTCATAAAACTTTATACTCAACAAAAGTGTCAAATGAAAATGTTACCACTTTATTTCAAACATGTTTTTATAGCCTAACCATTTGAACTAAATAAAGGCACATATGCATTCCCTGCACATGAAACATGTTTAACTGCTAAAATTTAAACAAACTTAATGAGACCATAATCAAACATCCACTTATATACCTTTAGAAAATAATCATTTCTGGCAACATTACAAAGCCCAAGTAATCGTTACACTCACTGTTCAAGCACAATGTGCTGATTGAATCAGTCAAAAATCACAATACTACTGAAGCCAATAGACTAATGTAGAAACCCAGCACAACAAGTACTGGCAATGCAGTTTTTACATAAAGATGATTCAGGCTTGAAAACATGAAAACTGCAGTCATTTATTGCCTTTGCTGAAATAGTTGAGAGAATGCCAATAACGGGTGCAGGACATTGCTGAATGATACATAAGCCTTTAAAATACAATGGTGGTACAGGATCTCACTATTTTCATAAAGATCAAATCCAATAAATACTGCTGTATTAACAAAATATTAAAGAGTATTTTACAATGCAAAAATCCCACTTTAAGGTGAGGTAAAACTGATTCAACATGAAAGGAATGTTGATTAATTAATAAATGATCCATTATATGCACAAAAGCAAACCTCAACAATGCCCAAAGGTCTCTCTGTTGTCAACCTGCATCCACTTTAAGAGCCACGCACTGAGCCAATAAGGTAACTATTCAAGAGAGACGATTCAGATTGGTACACACATTGCTATACTGACAAGACTATTCTAGGCCAGAGAAGATTTTACCTGGAACACTAAATAATCAATAAAAGAAATAGTATTTTTATCAACATGTGTAGAATGTAATGAACTTATACAAAATATTACATTAAACACAACATATCACTCAAGAAAGTGATGGATCCATACCAAATATTCTTAGTTTCAAGTTTTATGGGAAATACAAATGGCGTGATCTGGCACATAGATGGTGCACTACACCATCAAAGGGAACAAATCAAATAATTTTACACATATATATTTCATAAAAATGCAAATTAACAATTATCATAATCAGCCTTAATAAATGAGTGCAAAAGGCAATTTTACTACCATAATTAATATAACAAAAATACTATAACTTTCACTGAAGAAAACTTTCATCTGGTACAGAAATAAGAGTACCATCTATAAATATTTAGCAATAAATTAAAGAGACCCAAGTAATTTTAAATAGATTTTCTCATTTAAAAGCCCTGTCAGGAATGTGTGCCATTTAATTGCATTGCAGAGTTAAATTAACGCCCACTACTTAATATTAATTTTTAAATCTCAAAAGAAAAGCAGTACGACACATTTTCAGGGAAGAAGTTGCTATTATTTTTATCACCGATGCACTATAGAACATGAAGCTGTTGCTGTTACCATTCATCACACTCTCTCATTTGATCAACCACTGCATCACCATAAAAAAGAAAGGAAAAAACCATGCACTGCACGGCTGCATTTGTTCATTTGTTTGTCGATGAATGCTTTTGGGGTGACAGCAAGTTTTTTAAACTAGTTACATCGGCTGGCTCCACACAATGGCCTTCACATTCATGAATGGCGTGCTTTCTCATGCTGTCGGATATAATTTCCGAGATATAATACAATAACATTCTGCAATGAAGATGTAACATAAAATTAGATAAAAAGTATCAACCTCTTGTAGTTCATTCAATGAAAGTGAAAACCAAACAGGATAAAACCCATTGATTCTATTTTCACACAAAACACCTGAATGCGCAGGTCTGATGTAAGATGATGTACCACCCAAAAGCATCGGAGTCACTGGCAACATTGTTTGCGGACACTATCAGCACTACTCACAGTTGGCTTTACATCAATGGGCTCCACATTTTGTGGTCGGATTGTATCTCCCTCTGGAGGGTCTCGTATTTGCTTCTGAGAAACAATCCGATATATTTCTGGATAAAAATTAAAAGAGGGTGAAAATAATAAATCTTCTGTATGATATATGTAATAATGCTGAAGTTACATAAAAGGATGGGTATTTTTTAAAAATAACTGGCATCAATGTTTGACATTAAAAATAGTAGTTTAACTACATTAAAAACAACTTATATGCCAACCATTGCCATAAGCATTAACATCAAGTAGCTAATGAGCTAATAGCAAATAACACTAAAATTAAAAAATGAATGAACAGAAAATAGTACTTGAACTAAAAGTTAAAATAATTTTGCTCAACTTGGAGTTATTAACTTTATCACATTGGATATACTGAAAGTAGTGAAGTACAGCAATGCACAGATACTTAACCCTAGGAATACCAAGCTATTTTCAATCCCTTGCTCTACCAAGGGCCTCAGAGATCCACTATTTAAGATTTAATAAAAAGTTACAATAATGTTTTTAGGTACTGATGTCTATTTAAAGATATAAAAGGAATATAAATACACAATTTTCATAATTAATCTAACATTAATTTCTCTTAAGATACTATAAGGGCAAAAATATTCTCAAAAGAACCCTTATTTTACATTTATCCTATGTTTGCATGTAACACTAATAAGAAGAAAGCAAGTAGTGAGAAATTAAGAATAGCCACATGGAATGTTAGGACAATGAATTCAGGGGAGAAACTAGAGAACTTAAAAAGGGAAATGAGAAGGAACGGGTATAGTATAGGTATAGGAGGTTTTAGTAAAGTTCGATGGGAAGGAGAAGATGAGATAAATTCAGACGAATTTAAGATTATTTACTCAGGAGGAGAGAAAAAGGAAAGGGGAGTGAGAATTATGATGAGAAGAGAGATAGCAGAAAGAATTAGCAAGGTTGTGACAGTTAATGATAGATTAATAGCAGTAAAACTTCAGATGGAGCAAGTGGAAATGCTTATAATTGAAGTGTATATGCCAACAACTAATGCTGGTGATGACGAAGTAGATGAAATGTATGAACAGATTATGGAGATATTGGAAAAGGGAAAAGGAAGGATCACCACCATAGTAATGGGAGACTGGAACAGTGCAGTTGGAGATGGACAGGAAGATAACATAGTGGGAAAATATGGGCTAGGGAAAAGAAATAAAAGATGAGAGAAACTTGTAAAATTCTGACATAGAAATAGATTGATTGTAACTAATACATGGTTTAAGCATCACCAGCGGAGACTTTACACATGGAGAAGCCCAGGAGACTAGAGACAATGCCAGATAGATTACATACTAGTCAATGAAAGATTTAGAAATAGCATTAAAAATGTGAAAACACTACCAGGGGCAGATATCGATTCCGACCACAACCTTTTAGTGGCAAATACACAATGTAGACTGAAGAGCGTTAAGAGAAACATAAGAGTTAACAAGAAATGGAACTTAGAGGAACTCTTGAAGAACAAGGAGGCTATCATAACTGAGCTGGAGGAAGGGTTGGGGGAGAGAGCTGAAGAAAATATGAAATGTAGATAAGGAGTGAAGATACATCCATAGCAACATTAAAGATGTTATGGAAAAGAAGGTGGAAAAGATAATTGGTGAAAGAAACAAAAAACCCTGGGTCACAACAGTCATGCTGCAAAAAATGGAAGAGGAGAAATTGGAAGAATATAAACAGTGAATAAATGAGAAATGCGAGATTGTCGAGTGTGAAAGAATTTGTAGAACAGACCTCATGTATAGCAAAGCAAGGGAACTATTCAAGAAAAAGGCAAGAAAGATAGGACATAAAGGAATCATGAACAAAAGTGGTAAAATAGTCTCTGAGTCAGACAGTGTAAAGAGTGTCCGGAAAGAATACATTGAGGTGCTGTATGACAAAGAAGGTAAGCCAGAAATATTGAATTAGATAAAAAAGAGGATGTGGAAAAAGACCAGCTAGGACCAAGTATTCTTAAGTCTGAAGTTAAAAGAGCAATTGATGACATGAAAAGAAGGAAAGCTGTTGGGAATGATACTTAAGGTTTTGGGGTTGAAAGCAGTTAAGCAACTCACAAAATTCTTTAACCAAATATATGATACTGGCATATGGCCTGAAGATTTTTTTGATGTTGTTATGGTACCACTGGAGAAAATGAAATATGCAAAAAGTTGTAAGGATTACAAAACTATTAGTTTAATTTCCCATACAGCTCAAGTTTTTACCAGAATAATAACCAAAAGAATTGAAGGTAAAATAGAAAAGGAGCTGCAAGATAATAATTTTGGTTTCAGAAGAGGAAGAGGGACAAGAGATGCTATAGGATGTATGAGGATGATGACAGAAAGAGCGCTAGAAGTCAATAAGGATATGTATTTTTGTTTTGTAGTTTGGGAGAAAGGGTTTGATCAAGTGAAATGGGATAAGATGTTGGGCATTTTAAATAAAATAGGGATACATTAGAAAGATTGCTTAAAAACCTTTACTTATTGTTAGATCAAAAGACCCGAGTCAGGGTTGAAGGAAAAGAAACAAAGTACTTCAATAGGGAGGGGAGCGAGGCAGGGATGTCCTATTTCACCAGTGATATTTAATATTTATGCAGAAACAACAACAGAAGAAGCGTTGATGGAAGAGAAAGAAGTTAAGATAGGAAGAGAAAGAATTTAAGATAGGAGGTGAAAGTATTATCACCAATAAATATGCAGATAATCAGGGATTAATAGCAAAAGACAAGAAAAAACTTCCGAGGATGACAGACAGGCTAGTGGAGGGTGGTCAATGATATGGAATGAAGATCAATGCCGGAAAAACGAGTTATGGTGGTTTCAAAGTAACAAAGAATTAAATGTAATGGTATATGGCAAAAAATTGGAACAAATAAGAAGTTTCAAATATCTTGGCAGGATGGAAGTATTACATAGGACATAAGAAGTAGGATTGCAATGGCAAAAGCAGCATTTAACGAGGAGGAGGAGCTTCTCACAAGCAAGAAATATTTAGAAAGTTTTGAGGTGTGGGTATGGAGGAGGATGATGAAAGTGAAATGGACAGAGAGAAAGAGTAACAAAGAAGTATTAGGACTGGTTGGAGAAGAAACGATGCTAATAAAACAATTACCAAAGAAAAGCAAATTGGATAAGGCACACATTGAGAAGACAGTGTTTACAAAGGATGATCTTAGAAGGAAAAATTAGCGGAAGAAGAGGAAAAGGGAGAAAAAGAATAGGAATATTAGAGTATTTAAAGCAGGAATATAGTACTTATAGAGGTATAAGAGGCTTCTGGGGAGAGAGAGAAATGGAGGAGCGATTCAGCTGAAACCTGTATTCGGACAGCAACATGATGATGATGTTTGCATGCTCAAATTAATATTAAAATAAATGTGCAAGCTACTCACAAATTTATAGAATAACAAATGAACATCAAGAAGATTATACTGTCTCATTTACGCCATCACACATACAATTTCATTTTGGCCACCCATTTGTCAAAGTACATGGTCATTGCCAAAAAATAATTGTACAAACAAGGCAGATATGCAAAATCAATTTACAACTAAGCCTCTTACTTTTAAGAAGGCTATGGACAATGAAATTTGGTACTTTGTGGTTAACTCAGTACCATCTCCGCAGCACCCATCTAGGGGCAAGATATGGAACTACAAGGCACTAAATGTGGCAAGATTTGGAATTACGTGGAGCAGTAATCCATTGGAACTCGGATGGGCCAAGGAAGGGAAATTTGAACATGAAGGAACATTTTACGCATCTCCACCAGGTTGGGTAGGCTGGTGGAAGTGTTTTTCATTCCTCCTCACGTACACTGTGTTTAGAGGCATCTCCATTCAAAGAAAAAGAAGGGATATAATTTGAAAAATTTCATTCTTAACAGTATCCCTTCTTTTTTCTTTGAATGGAGATGCCTCTAAACAGTGAACATGAGGAATGAAAAACACTTCCACCAACCTACCCAACCCAGTGGGGACGCATAAAATGTCCCTTCATGTTCAAATTTCCCTTCCTTGGCCCATCCGATTTCCATTGGAGTACTGCTCCACGTAATTCCAAATATCGCCACATTCAACGCCTTGTAGTTCCATAACTCACCCCTTGGGGCACTACGGAGGTGGTGCTGCATTACCCACAAAGTACCTGAAAATTTTTTCAAAGGTTTTTGCGATTTTATTACAGTGAAAGACAAAAAAAAGTTGCCCTTTGATATTTAAAGGGCTACTTGAATTTAAAGCAATCCACTTCTTTCCAACATCAATGCTTAACTGAATCCTCTGTAGTGCATATTTAAAAAACCAATTCAATAATAAAAGTAAAAGATATATTTCAACTTGAACATGATTAGCAACCTTTACAACACTACCATAACATTCAAATTGAAAATTATTTGATAGCTTGCAGCCCCTCTTAGTAACAGAAGTTCTTATGGCAACAATAAGTCACATCAGCAATGTCATTAGAAAAACACAAGTGACTTGACTTTCTCATTTTCCTGATGAGAATAAGGAACCCCTTTCATATAACAGATAAAGTACACAACAATTTGAACAACTTTTGACATATCATCATGTTGTCATAGTTTTCAATAATCCCCTTAATGAAACAAATTTTGTTGTCAGCAAAACTTTAACTGAAACCATTAACCGATTCCCATAATTAACTCCTTTATAAAACTGCGATTAATCCTTGTTGGGTTACTAAGGACAGTTTATAGGATAAAAAAGGAATGCAACAGTGTACATTACAATTGAGTCAACACTACAAAAAAGGAAACAACCAAAATTTTCGAATCTTACGTCCAAGCATCATTTCTCAGCAACAAGCTTTGTTATTTCTCCTACACATTGACAAAGCTGAAAACCACATTTCTGAGATTTACCGAGCCATCTCTAATATATTAAAACCCGTAGTAATTTTTCACGAGCATTAACAGTACGAAGTAACGGTAATGATACTTTTAAATAAATATGAAGTATAAGTAATAAGTTCTAAAACATTTGTCTCAAATATCCTACCTGTAAGTATATTATGGAAAGCTGCCTCAACGTTCGTTGAGTCCAGGGCCGATGTTTCAATGAAAGACAATCCGTTTCTAATTGCAAATGTTTTAGCTTCATCAGTGGGGACGGCACGCAAGTGTCTCAGGTCAGATTTATTTCCAACGAGCATGATAACAATATTCTGATCGGCATGATCTCTAAGTTCCCTCAGCCATCTTTCAACATTTTCGTAAGTCAAATGTTTTGCAATATCATATACTAACAATGCTCCTACCGCACCACGGTAATATCTGGGTGAAAAAATGGAACGCATAAGAAAACATTAATAAAAATCGAAAAATTTATGTAAAATATAAAATTCCTCTTTAAAACATCACATAAGTTCATATAAAACTATATAACTATATTATTTTCAAACAAGGAAAAATTACTGAACTTACGCTGAAGTTATAGCCCTATATCTTTCCTGCCCAGCAGTGTCCCAAATTTGGGCTTTGATTGTTTTCCCATCCACCTGAAAAACATATAAATGAGCTGAATTCATGATATGCAAACAAATTCTAACAAGTTTTGAAGAACATTATCCTAAATCGTTAGGAATTACTTAATTGTACTAATATTTACCTGTATACTTCTCGTTGCGAATTCAACACCGATTGTTGATTTTGATTCCAAATTAAACTCATTTCTAGTGAACCGCGACAGCAAATTACTTTTTCCAACGCCTGAATCGCCGATTAAAACCACTGTGAAATTTAACAAAACATTATAAAACCACTAATTCTACGATGGATGAACCGTGAAAAGCTAAAGCTAATTTAATTTGAAAGGAAGTAATCTCCGAAACAAACTTACAGCGCCAGAAAAATATTAAATGATAATGAAAATAATTCATTACTGTAGCTGGATTTTAAAATTATGATACCAAGTAAATCTAATCAACTACATTCAGTAAAAATTATTAACGAAATTTCCAGTGATAAATTGTTATTAAATTAATTGATCTAATAAATAAAAATTACATAAAACCTTTAAAGTTCCGTAAATACGCATAATAAACGAACAACATTTCTACAATAAGCCCCACTAACGCAATGACAATGTACGTAAACTTACCTTTAAATAAATAGTCATATTCGTCATCGCGAGTGCCCATTTCCTTTTGTGTACCACGAATTATTCCCTACGTCCGGGGAGGCAAATCAAGAGAAATACGCACTAAACCTGGACAACAAACAAAAAACAGTGATACATAAGCTAAGAAAATATATTAGTTTGATAAATTATCGAAATATACGAAAGTAGGATATCGGATGCATTAGATTACAGTAAATATCGGTAACGTTGCCGTTCCTCTCGGAATTAACCAATATGGCTTCCTCTTATTACGCCCCTCCTTGTGCGCATGATCTGACGTCAGTGTATCGTTGTCAGTTAAGCGTTAAAGTGGTTGACAGTAGTCGATTGTAGTCGATCTCGACCACATTCGATTTTTCAACCGCGGATTTTCTTTCGAGAGTTTAATATCGATTCTCGAGGCAAAACGTTGTAAGGATCGTCTTTTATTCTACATGTCAACACTAAGTAGAACTGCAAATAGTGCTATAAATCTTCAGCAGCCTCTTCATTTTCTGTTGGTATTGGTAGTCTGAGAAATGAATTATATGGGCCCACCTTAAAAATTCGAGTTTATCTTTATTTTTAGCTACCTTTGTAGAAACCACTTCCTTGCAAATGTATGTAGGTAAGAGTGAAAGGAATTTCGATAGCTGTTAATTTTAATATTGTTTCCAAAATTAATTATCAGATATCCCCGTGTACCTCTTTAAAGAGTACCTTCGCGCGATTGGTGAACAAGAAATTATATTTTCAATAAATATAACGTGATAACTAATTCAACGAATTGCTTGTGAGTACATATAGTAACAACGATGTGAAATTTTAGAAGGCCTCATATAATCTAAAGGAGGGGTTTCAAACCTTTACTATGTGGCGAGAACTAAGTTTTATTATGGTATATCAAGTAAGCACCAAGCTATATCCTAGAATATCAAGCGAGCACCACTATTCTATTCGAATAAAATAATGAACATAAATACTAACATCAAACCGTAACTAGGGCAGGGCAACCGCCCCGGGCGCAACTAAGTTAGGAGCGCAAAAAATCCAATTGGTAACTAAATAAACTAGAGACGATAATTTTTTGAAGGAGGGGGTACATATATTTATTAGTTTGCCCCGGGCGCCAACATAGCTAGTTACGGTGCCGTTATAAATAAGTACACTCTAAAAATAAAATAAAATAATCTACTTAATTAAGATGCTTTATATAGTCGAAATGTATAGTAAAATTTGCTGCAGTGAAGCTTTCAGACTCTATAAATCAAATTGCATTAAGTATTAAAATACGCGACACTGTAATACCTAAGCACAATTATGACTTGTTCTATTGAGAGAGTAATTAAAGAAGTTAATTAAGTTATATACTCGGTACCTATTGTATTTTACACGGTTTGTGCCTCGCCAAACCCTTCTTAAGAAGGGTTCGTAATATTATCAGTAGCGGAGGCAGGAGAAAGGCAAGGGAGTGTTGAGGCCAGGAAGGTTGTCAGACAAACTTTCGCCAGAGTGATTTCGGTTCTGTAATCAAGCTGCTGGCTTCTTCACAGGAAAAAAATTAAAAACTGCATACTATAATAGGAAATGTTTTGTGTAATCTGTTAATAAAGAGCTGATAAGAACTGTAATGGTGATAGTAAAAGAGAACAAATGTTTTTAACTCCAGAGCGGTTAAAGATCGGCATGGAGATTGCCGACCGGATCGTAAGGCGAGCACTTGAGGCACAAGCTCGGGGTGCCAAAATCAAAAACGTTAGCTGTGGTTCATTCTTAAAAAATCTAATACGTCAGCTCAAAAGGGCGCAATATATGTAAAAACATCACATCAGTGATGAAATGAGTTGCCGGATTCTATTTTTACCCTTTTCAAGACAAAATTTTCAGCGTGTTTTCGCATTAAAAATTAAAAAATGATCACATTGTCATTTCTAGCTAGAAAAAAAGTAATAAAATTGATAACGAGCAACCTGACGGTACAGATACGATTATACCCGGCAGCGTTCCGTAACGAATATCGATCTTTTTAGTTATCGCTACCTACGTCTGTATAGTTATGAAAGTGATTTGGTGAAGCAATTTCTTCTGAAGTGGCAATACTAATCTGATTATAATAATATCAATATCATAATTTGTAAAAATGTAAATAAAGATCATTAAAAATTCAAATTTTGAGACGATAATTACTCGGACAGTTTACGTGCCCCACGCAATCCCCATTCCTCACCATGTGTGAAATGATTGGGTGGGTAAATGTTGATAAAGGAATTAATATATTGCATGAAACAATGCGCTGGGTAAATCGGCGGATAGCATTGGCGGATAAACAGAAGATCGCAATTTGCTAGCTATGTCCTTAAAACTTTCAGCTCTTGCAACTAATAGTGTTGAGCGGTCACATAATACTGGAAATTGCCAATCTAAAAAGACTTTATGACTATATCATATAGAATTTACATACATATTCATACAATGATTCTACTAGCAATTTTTTCACCAACCTCTCGGAAGTGGCTCATTGTATCATTTTAGTTTTAATCTTTATCGTAATTTACCTCATTGTAGTGAATGGTGAACAGTTTTTAACTAATAATTCAAATTTTATAACAATTATATTAGATGATATAATGAATTTTGTAATAGCAATGAAATATGTTGGTGGAGAGGAGTGCACGAACAAATTTGGTGCTCGGGGCGCCAATACACCTTCACCCGGTCCTGACTGGATGGTAATTATCGATATAGGTTACGAATCCTAGAAATTTTTTTATTATCTATAAGTAAAAAGCTGAGTTGAAGTATGCCTTTAATACTAGTGAAGTCCTAGGGGAGATAGACTACCAACCACCCACTTCCATACGCCTCTGTTGGTTATTATTAATTAATTATTAATCTTATATCATTATAAATATATAGATATATACATACATAGGGTCTATGATATAAAACCTAAGGTACTTCTAGCAGGGCCGTTTTAAGATCTTCGTGGGCCCTAGACACTTGCATTCATAGGCCCCACTCCACATCATATCAAACATATTAAAATGCACCCACATTAAATCTAATATTTTGCTGTTGAAGAAATTCGAAAGCATTTTTGTAATTTCCTTTTGAAATAATTTCAAAAACACTTCAACACTTGTTCAAGCATCAAAAGCAAAATTTTTATGAAATTGCGAACGAAACCACCAGCAGCTGTTCACGAAACAAAGTCACTAATTAAAAAGCTTGATCATTTTGAGACAGCGTTGATAAAGCTCTACAGGAGACAGGGATTGAGTTGTGTACCTTTATGGACTTATATGATAGTCTATTAGCACATTTTCATGATACCCGCAATAAATTATGTGTTTGAGGCCATGGCAAAAAACTTACACCATCCGACTATAAGGAACGTACACAACGCAAACGAATGAGAAGTCGGTTTTTTTATGAAGTTATGGATAATACTGATCCGAGTTTAAGCCTAAGTGCCAGCGACAAATTCCGTACACAGTATTTCTATCCTATAATAGACAAACTTATAATTGAGATGGGTAAACGGCGAGCAGCATACGTAACACTGTATGAAAGGTTTAATTTTCTTATTGGCAGATTTATGTCCAGCCATGAAGTGGTTTCTAAAGCAAGAGCATTAATTGAAATATATCCTTCAGATCTCGAAGATGCATTTATTGATGAGTTTCTATTGTTCTCGAGAATGTATGCAGACAAGAAATCTGTGGCCGAAATGATTAGTGCACAAATAGAGTATAAGCTGGTTACAAGTTTTCCAAATGTAAATACATATTGCTTTTAGAATATATCTTTCCATCTTCGAAACAAGATCGGAAGGAGAGCGTACTTTTTCAAAACTGACTTCGGTCAACCATAGGACAGAAATGATTATCTTCCCTTGCATTACTTAAAATTGAAAGTGATATACGTAATGCGGGAAATGACATTTAAAAACGTTATATGTGATTTTGCTAACAAAAAGAGTCGCAAAGTTAACAATTTGAGTTTTGTTAAGATTTGTTAATTGTGTTTAGTATAAAAACATTTCACTAAAACGTTAGTATTTTTGATTTAGATGTTTATTAAAGATTTATAAAGTTTTGTAAAGACAATTAAAAAGTTATTAATTTTGCTTTTGCCACTTCCTTTTCCTATTTTCGAGTCGGTAAATTTTTTTAGGGTCTCAAATATTTTCGTAGGCTCTTGAAAAGCTCGTAGGCCCTAGTCACAGTGCCTAATCGATAAAACGGCCCTGACTTCTATAAGTGCTACAGGGCTGAAATTTTACATGAAGATAGGTCATTGGATAAACCTTGGGAAAAATCCAAAATTCCAAAAAAGTTATATTTAAGTGATATTTTTGACTCCAATATTCGATTTTTTAATCCCATAAGTAAAATACTGAAAACGGTGCAGGGCTATATAAAATTGCTTTTTAGGCATTCTTTACCAGCGAAGCGGCAGTATAGCGGAACGCACGTCTCGTCCGTCCGTCCATCTGTTGTAACGTTCATCTCCTAAACCGCTGGACGGATTTTAATTAAATTAAATATGAATGATCGTTATTAAAATTTATCTCCCAATTGTGATTTTGAACTGAATCCGTAAATTAGAACTTTCACTTCACATAAATATTTTAATAAACTTATACTCGTATCTCGTTAAATGGCATCCGTCAAACAAAAGAGAAATACGTCACTTTTCTCTCCCTAGCTCTTATATGATAGGTAAGGTATAGATTAAAAAGTTTATTCGGACAGAGAACAACATTTACTACAAGACAGTCCGCAACACCACATAATTATGAGTTATGGTTTCGGAGATAAAAATTCGAGAAAATCCGGAGAAAAACATCGCATATTTTGTTAACATCGAGACAGTTCTTTCGGCAAACAACAATTAAAAATCTATATTTTTCTCTCCCTGCTTTTATATGATCTATGAGGTATAGATTATAAACATTATTCTGATAGAAGACATCATTTGCCACAAAAAAGTCTACGAGACCACAAAATTACGACTTGTCTAATTTCGATTTTAATCATAAAATTATGAAAAGTTTTTTTCGGTTTTCAACAACAAAAAGTATCAACTACCATGGCAACGACTCCAATGCCTTTTAATGGGAATTGTTTTTCCATACTTCATGAGCATTGATTTAATGCTTTTAATAGGAATTAGTGGATTATATCACATAGTATAGTTAATGATTTCCACAAAGAAGAACACCAGATCGACGTACTTTTATTCAAGTTCACCGACATTTACGAGAAAATGGCTCATTTCCGTGTGTCTTTGAGAGCTGAACGTCCAGAACAAGTTAATGTGGATGAGGAGGAAAACATTATTCAAATGATTCAGCGAAATCCACGTCAAAGTACACGAAGAATGTCAGACCGCCTCAACGTTCCGCAAATGAGAGTCTGGCAAACATTACACGATGAGGGACTTAATCCATTCCATATCCAGCAAGTTCAGTATCTTCAACCCGGGGATATGCCTAGGCGGTTGGAATTCTGCCGTTGGTTAAATGCACACTCCCGCCTGAACCGTTACATCTTGTTCACGGACGAGGCACAGTTTATTCGTGATGGAATTAACAACACGAGAAACTACCATTTATGGGCTCGCGAAAATCCTCACGGAACCGTTGAAAGCAACTTCCAACTCCGTTTTTCTGTGAACGTGTGGTGTTATTGGGAACCAGCTGGTTGGACCGTACTTCTTCCCGACACGCCTGACCGGTGCCATTTATGCTGATTTTTACTTTCTCCATCTAAGTAGTATAGGGGAAAGTATTGTATTCGTGAAAAAATCGACTTCGAGATTTCAACGGAAATACACGTTTTGAGGTCCCCTGAACACGTTTTGACCATTTTCTCGATGATGTCTGTGTGTGTGAGCGTATGTGATAGCTTTTTGTGGGTGCTCTAACTCAAAAACTATTATTCACGTCAATGCGAAATTTTATATTTACTGTTTTTATAAAAGTCGCAAGAACTGATTACTTTTTGGTAAAAATCGGTCAATCAGAAGTGGGTCTTGTCAATTATCCGTTATTTTGAAATATTTGCTTTAATATTTGATAAATGCAAAAATATATTGGAATACAAGTTGTAGGAAATGTAATTTTCTACAACCTTTGTTTGAAACAAGTTTCCGTATAATGCATTGTTTAAGAGATGTCTTATATTTTTAGCTGCCACCACCACGCCACCTACCGACGTTATTGTTAGCAACTGACGCGTAGTTACGTCTTAGTAACGCCCCAATTTCTTTTCTTAATTGTTGGAGCTTTGTGGCTATATCCAATATCAGAAGGCTATGGTTTGATTTTATATCTGTTCTTTGTGGTCTAAAATTTTCTCGGTTTCTTAAAATAGTTATTATTATGTAATCTATTTGGAATTTTTAGAAATATTACAGGTATGGAGAAAATCATGTGGGAGCTCCATCAGATTTTTTTAATTAAAAATATTTTGTCTCTGAACCAATTTTCGTTCTTTCCTTATGGAAAAATATTGGGGTACCTATAATTTGCAATTTTAAGAACATTATACTTTTTCCAATGTGGGGTACTAATGCCACACCTTTCTGTCAAATTTTAAAGTCATAGCACATCAAGAAGTAAAATAATATTTATCTAATTGTTTTAAATTTAAATATTTTTAACGGCCTCAATAACAACTTCATGGAGAAATTCAAATATTCATTTGTGCATTTGCACTAAGTTCTAAATAACTTTAAAGTTTCAGCTCCCTAGTTCGTCCCGTAGTATCTAAACATTTATCTATTTGTTTAAATTTTAAGTATTTTTAACAGCCAAATAAATTAAAATATCAAAATTTCTTTACACCATCTTTCATTTTTTTTACAACTTCTATCTTTAAGAAAAATTTCAGTTCTGTAGCACATTCGGAAATAAATAATTCTTGAAAATTTGTTTAAACAATTGCGAATTTTTAGCGGCCGTATAGTTGAAAATTTTTAAGATTTTTGTTTTTTTTTACATATAGAATTTACTAAAACTTTTTCCAAAAGCTCGTAGCTACGATTTTTAGTTTCCGTGATAAAAATTAATAAACTTTAATATAAAAATGTGGTAAAAACAACCCATAAATATTAACAATTATAAATTTTCGATTTTTATAAATGGTCTTATTATCGTGAAAAATTTCAGCTCCGTATTCCTATTAGATTGGTCTACATATTGGAATTGCTTTTCCCCATGTTAACTTATGGCAGATTTTTCTCTAATATTTCCTGTTTTTGGATTTTGACGTCATTATAAGTTTACGCCGTAGTTTTAAATCCATTACATTAGAATACAATCCACTGATTCCCTTTAGAAGCACTAAATTAAAGCTATTATTATATACAGTTCATCAACCCCCATAATTGAAAGGAATGACGTTATTTTATTTAATAACATATATCACATTTTAAATTTATGACATCATCATATGTATACGCCTTAGGTTGAAATCAATGGGAAAATAAGAATTTCCCTATTAAAAAGCATTAAAGAAATGCTATTATAATACGGATTGACAATTCTCATTGAAAAGCATTGTCGTGGCTGCTATGGTAGCTGAAGTTCCTTATTGTTGAGCATCTGCCTTTTCCAATTTTCTTAACAAACCCATTTTATTTTTGAACTTATCCTGAATGAGATTCTTCTTGGTGAGAACTTTTGTTTTATATGCTTCACCTCGAACCTAGCACTTCTTGATTCCTAGGTGGTAGGCCACGCGGCATCCAGGCATGAAGTGGGGTTAGTCCAAAATTAAAGGTTTCAATATCTACTTCCCGTTTAGTGACCTCCTGAATATCGTTCATTTGCTTTGGAAGTGCACCGCATATGTAGCAAATTTGTGAAGATTTTCCTGTAATTGCACGGCAGACTTTTCCATCAACCATAGTAAAAACTAACTTATGGGTAACATGGATGCTTTTTCTAGCACTAGTTTTTGCAGCAGAGGGTACTAAGCATCTGATCTGACAATAGCTGACTCTTTTTTGAGCTGAAGGTGAATGGGACAGCAAAATCTAGCAGAGGAAGGTCTGGCGTTCTTCCAAACTACAATATTATTACCAGAACTTGGGTGCTCAAAGGACTTCTGCAATGGGACAATCGAAGTCACAAATAGATCACTATCACTATAACGGATTCGTACCCGCTGCCTTTTTAAGCAGCAGGCGAGTAGCAGCCAGCGTCCTAACCACTACACCACCTGCACCCCCTTCGAAGAAAATATGTAAACACATGGATGAGGGACATGAAATTACCGCTATACATCATTGTGATAATAAATTTACTTCTTCTCGTCTAGGCATTCGTTTATATTTTGCATTAAAATATCATATTTCCTGTTATTTAAAATTCTTTGTCCTTCTTAGTAGCCAACAGCTTCTTGATAAGAACATTGATAAACATTTTTCATGGCGTTTGATAATATTTGGACAGGGGCATGGAGTTAGTTGTATGTTAGTAGGTTTCAGTTTTGATGATGCATTGCGTTTTAGTGGCAGGTGTTACAACAGTGGCAGAAATAAGAACTTTCACCCTCCCCCAAGAAAATAATTTTTGGGCCCTTCATAATTCGTTGTTTAATATTATATATAGATGAACCTGCAATCTCCCCAAATCTGTCGGCCCCCTGATTGTGAGATCTAGTTCTGCTACTGTGTTACACTCAATACTCGGTGGGTAGAAGCACCATCTTAGTAAGGGAAGAGCAATTGCTCAGGGTGCCATAGCGAAGGGATGACAAGAGGTAAATCACGAACATATATTTTGTTATAAATAGTTAGAAAAATAGTTTTTGGATCGAATGTGAATTTTGGTAATGAATACAATGTAATTACTATTTGGCGCTCAATTTAAATCAGTACAAAATTATGAGAGCTTGGAGGCAGTGCTTTTTCGATCTTGCCCCGAACGGCAAACTTCCCGGCTGCGGCAGTTGAAAAGTTATGCCCTTGGTTATGAAATTGATATGATGAAACAAACGACATCTATGTAAAATGTATTATAAAATATACTATACATACCTTGCTGGTAAAAATAGCTGGGAATACCGTATGTTCAACAAACATGATTGTATTAAAAATTAAATATCGAGTTCAGTGGCTGGGAACAAATGGTTACAGTAACGTCAATAGCTACATAACAGTAAAAACAGCAATGCATTACTGCTGCAAAGAGGTCGTCCTTGCTGGCGATCCGCCGATGGTAGATTCTAAAACCTACTTATGATGGGTGGCTTTTAACTGATTTGCTAATCTGGTTTTCTAGCTCTCAGAATCAACTTCATCATAATTTGAACCATAGTAAGGACCAATCCAAGGGAAGGGTTTGTAACTACTCCCCCAATATTTCAGAACACCGGAAAAATTAAATAAAACAAATAATATATCGAAATATTTTACTTATTTACTGTATTTATTTCGTTGTACAAAATGCTATGTACAGTAAAACCCTGATTTAATGTTCCCGGATTTATTGAAGATTTTTTCAAGTCCCGACAATAGCTCCATATAAACAATGTATTATTTTCCCGCATTTAGTGAAACCCGATTTAGTGAAAAACCCGCATTTAGTGAAAAAATATTATGTACTCGTACTTCAATTTTTATTTGACGCTTCCCGCATTTAGTAAACTTTTTCATGTGCAAAAAGGAATCACAAAAGAAACATATTGTACGTAAAAATTACGATATACGCACAAAACATTGTGAATGGCTCATCATGCGCAAGCGGCTACATTGTCTGCTAAGACGGTAGCAGCCGCAAGGAAACCGTAAATCCTACAATGTAATGAATCCTGCTCGAATGTTCCTCATTTCTGGTATCACGCTCAGTTACCTGTTGTCATAGTGTGCTATATACTCGACGTCGTTTACGAGAAAATGCCCTTTGAAAATCACGATTCACGAGCGGGATTCATAACATTGTAGGATTTACGGTTTCCTTGCGGCCGCTACCATCTTAGCAGACAATGTAGCCGCTTGCGCGTGATGAGCCATTCACAAGGTTTTGAGCGTATATCGTAGTTTTTACGTACAATATGCTTCTTTTCTGATTTCTTTTTGCTCATGAAAAAGTTTTAACGTTCTTATCTCGATGACTCTCGGATCGCGATTTTCAAAGGACATTTTCTCGTAAACGACGTCGAGTTGGCACCTAGGTAGAAATAAGAGTCCGTTATTTTGCATATAATTTCATTCTGCAAAGGCATTGCCATGTAAATATGCCAGTAATAAAAATGCATGGATGACAACGGATATATTTAAAACATTTTTGAAATCATTAGATGCAAAAATGGGTGGTGCAAATAGAAAAATTCTTCTATTTATTGATAAATGTCCGGCCCACCCTCTAGATACTGATTTTCTTCGCAATATTAAAGTGGTGTTTTTTCCAGCTAAATGTACTAGCCATCTGCAGCCACTTGACTTGGGCATTATTCACTCCATGAAAGCAAAGTACAGGAAGGCTTTGGTGCAGAAAGCAGTACCCTACATTGAGATGAATAAACATTTGATACTGAGCGTCCTTCAGGGTTTGCATATGGTAACAGCTGCATGGAATTCAGTTACACCTCAAACAATATCAAACTGTTTTCATAAGGCTGCGTTCAATTGCAAAAATGCTATGGAAATTGATGTGGATATCGATGTGATTGACCACAAAAATTGGTTGAAAATTGCACCTGACATGGACACAAATTTTGAAGAGTTTGTCCACAAGACGTGGAAGAAATCTGTAATACCAAAGAGGCAGTACAAGAAGAAGAATCAGTTCCCACACTTGGTGAAGCGGTTCAGGCACTTGAAGTGGTGCGAAGATATTTAACTTCTTTTGATGTGAACAGCACTACTATATCAAAAGTAAATTCTTTGGAGCGAGAAGTTCTGAATGTTCAGAGCACCTGCCAGAAGAAGCAAACAAGTTTGCTGGAATATTTTAATAAATAATTTTCTTGTAGCTATTTATGCTTGGTTTTTGAATAATTTTGATATTTTTTGTGAAATTCCAAATAAATTTTAATATTTTCTATTTAATGTTGTATGATGAAGCTTTTTAAAGGAGGGATGAAAAATTGTTTCAAGATTTGTCAATTTTGAAAATACTTTTAAAATTTTTTTTTGTAATCATATGAATGATTCATTACAGAAATTTTCATATTCAATAGCAATAAGGCTTGTTTGTCACTGGAATTTGTTTATAAATGTTTCTTTTAAAAGTATTAATATAAGTATTGTGCATACAAAATTGAAAAATGGATTTTTATTATAGAGACCATTTTCAGTGGCCTTATTCTGGTATTATATAATGGAACTAATACACAAGCAAAAAAGATAAATTTAACTCATTTTAATTGAAAACCTCGATTTAGTGAAATATATTCTAATCCCCCAGCGATTCGTTAAATAGGGGTTTTACTGTATCTCTTTTACAAATAAAAATCGTATCATTATGAAGATATTTTCAGTTTATTTTTTTCATTTTTGGTGACCTCCCCCTCCCCCCCATCAAGATGAATCTTGCATGTCCTTGAACCATAGCTGCATTACATTTTGAATAATAATCAAAAGCATAATAATTACAGAAAGAAATAAGATTTGCTGGTCCTTTCATTTTAACACACTTCAGTTATAGACTTATGGAGTGGGATCCTCCATTACCAGTTTTAAAAGTATTTGATGTTAATGTAGTAGGTACATGTTGTCTGTGTGTGTTGGTATTTGCCAACTTTTCTAATTATGATTAGTAGTAAAGAACAACCATTCTTGATATTTCTATGACAATTAAAAGCCTCTTGATTGCTTTGATCTAGAAAATAAATGTAAAATTGTAAGTGAATAAAAGTTAAGCAAATTATCTCAAACATAAGGCATATTGCCTACTGCAACATACCAATAGCTGTATCAGAAAGTAACATGTTAGTTATCACAGTAAAATGTTGGAATATTATTCAGAATTCATCTAGCTGGAGTAATGTTTTTGCAACCGAGTCAAGTCTCCTACCATGAATAAAATGTCTTCATAACTCTCACTGTAAAGATGAGGAAAATGGTATTGCGAACCTGTTTAATGACACACAAATGTAGACATGCTCTATAATCATACAGTCAAGTCACCTAGTTGAAGATGAATGAAATAAAATACATTTTACTTGCATTACAGTTTCATTGCCATGCAGTTGGGAATAAAAAAATTAATTTTCTTCAGGACATACATCTAACTTTTGCCCACTTGTTGTTCATCCTGTGTTATAATTTTGACAATTGCTGATAAGGTTCTACAGGTATACCGAATCTTATTTTGTTTTAAATTGTAAATAAATGTTCCTTGTGATATTTCTTATGTCTGTTACTAAGATGCTTCATAGTTGGAATATCAAATACATCATATTTTTGTGGATATTTTTATAATAGATTTATCAGTTATACTACAACAACCAACCAAGAAGAAGCTTCACAAAAACATTCAGTACGAGAACACTAGATTCCTATGTCCATTATGCTTTTATTTAAATGGCTCCTTCAGCAAGGTTGGTAAAATACTATAGTTATTATTGATATAAATTTACAAAAAATATAAATATATGCAAAATTTATATTCAAATGAATTCACTCATATGATGAATAGAACATATTGTTTGGAGTTTCATGGTAAGATGTTTTGCTAGTAAGACAGTAATGCTATAATAAGCCTGAATAGCTAAACCTGAAGAACGAGACAAAGTTTATCACTTGGAAAAATATATATTGTGCTTATGGAATAACTTTTTTATCAGCTACTGCTTTAGAGTAATGCTTGAAATCTGAACTGTACAAATTTATTCAGTACCACACTTGAGTTTACAATGCTGTATTGATTAACTTACTGTACTGAATAATATTATAATTTCCTAATATGTAATAATGCAATTGCTTATCTCACTTCTGGGATTATGACACTTCAATTTGTCTCCCTTATTTTAGACACTATATTTGCACTTAATGAAGTAGTTTACAATTTTCATCAATGTTTGAACACAGATAAAAAATATTCATAAAAATTAATACAAATATTTGGTAACTTGTGAAGTCGATACTCAAACTTTGAGCCAAAGTATGTACTGATTTTTCTCATTTATCTACACACTACAAAATTTGTAATTCTTGAGCAAAAAATGACTCATTCGGGCTAAAATTACTGGCCACCTCATGAATAATCAAAGTTGAAGAAGATTTGAATTTACAACTTGAAAAATGTGTCAAGCTCATGGAAAACATTTTATTTATGTTGCTTTCAGGTAAGATACTGAGTGGATAGGAGTGTTATGGATTATATACAATGTGTGAGAAATATGGAATCAAAATTGCCCTGTACTCCTATGAAATCTTCAATTTGTAAGTTGAAATTGTGTAATTGAACTAATTTTTGGCACAGTTAGAGAACGAAGTTGAAGGCTATGTATTCAAAACAGCAACACATAGGAAGTAAAAAGAATCAAGGAGAAGATGAGTTCCTAATTGTATTAGCAAGTCAAAAGGTAGATGCCACATTAGCCAGAAAATGTAAAAAGTCCCACAATGATGTTAATGTTTCCACATAGTGAAGAACTTAACAAAGCAAACAAACAATGATTTCTTTCATTATATAGCATGAGATTCTGCAAACACATGACAAGCATTATGACAAGAATATTTTAACACCTTTTTAAAGAAACATTGTTAGGAAAAATCTTTTTATAGCCTTAGCCTATTGAGAAGGAACAAAGCACAGCTCCATAATATGGAAAAGAAGATTCTACACGATGGAAATCTTTTCTACTGCAGTAGATTCAAAAAGGATAATTTTCATGGAGAATAACTGGCAGGGTTTTTCGTAAATTCATCCTACAATATAATTGGGCAACCCAATTTAAATTATTTTACAAGGTAATAATACAAAAAGTTAAAAGAAAAATTCGTAAGACAATCTAATCGCTCAGTTAAAGTTGCTGACATAATACGGTTGTTAATTAATGACAAATTTATTATAAATTCTTACTGATCGATTTTTCAAAAATACAGTACATATAATTTGACAAAAATGAGCACCATAATCATAAAGTAAACTCTATTAGTATTACAAACAGATGGAGTGATTTAACCCACTAAACATTGTGTAAACTCAAACATAGTGGTGTCCCAAATAACAGCAAATAGGAATGGTTGCCACTTTCTTGTTGAATATGGTTCTATGTACACACTTGAAGGTGTAAGCTTAAGCACTTAATGCACAAGAATTCCTTTAAAGGAGTATAAGACAACACAAGGAATAGCTTATTAGCAATGGAAATAGCATCTGTGATCACATGGGTAAAATTATTATTATTAAGTAAATTTCATCAATAATGGATGAAACTGTATTAAGAAACAAGAACTTGGCGATTGATTTGAATTAGATATGTTTATTTCAAATGATAACTTTATCAAAATTGTTATCTATATGTCGGTATATTATTGATGCATAGAATGAACTTTTGAGGTGATAATAACAGAGCTTAATTTCTATGAATACTTAATACTCCAACTCTAAGATTCATTGCATTCTTGAGAGCTGCATTACTTCTATGTATGATAAATACTTAAGCTTCTAGAGGTAAGTTTTATTTAAATAACGTGAATTGGAATAAATTAATGGCCTGTATTTAAGATGGATTTTTGGCTCACATTAACAGTTTTTCTGAAATTACTGAATAATAAATATGATGAGAGGATTTTTTTACATTTAATTGAATAATAAAAAACTGCATGATGATGATGAAAAATTAACTTAATTTCTAGTTTTTAAATAAATAATGCCTGTAACTTACTGTTATCAAATGATAAAGGAACTATTTCTCTTAGACAAATAATTGCTTTTGAGGTAATGCTTAGAACCAACAACAGTAAATATTATATATACAGGTTGAAATATAAAAAAATTATTGTAACAATATTTCCTCATTGCAATATCAAAATAATGTTAAAAAACACAATTTCAGGGTCAGAACAATCATTACATCTTAATCATTAATCCTTTGAGTTAATGTGCAATAGGAAATGAAGATGAATTTTATTAGAAAAATATCCATTTGATCCAAACTGCTTGTACATGGAAGATAAAAAAACACGCATCATTGAAAAATAAACTGATAGCAAAATATGCAGGTACAGCATCATGAGTACAGTTAAAATCCACTTCACTGCATCTTTACAAAAAAAGATAGATTAGAGAGAATTCACACACAAAATGATTGTGGTATAGCCAAATTGTAGAAGTATAAAATCAAGCATAAACATGTTGTTTGCTAATATGTTAAGTTCGTTACAAGGCTATAATTTTTAAGAAAAAAGAATACAGAGAAGGTCACTGCAATGCAAATTTAGTCACCATTAGCACCATCATCTACTGTGGCTCAGTGAAGAACATATTAAAGGAAACAATGTGCAGTATACTGAAATGAGTGAATGGCACACATATCAACAACTGTATGCAACATTACGGCTTCAGTTTAATTAATATGTTTTTATAATGTACATCAGTGATATATGAAACCATTTATTTGCATTACTATATTGTCAATCAACATTGGCAAGCATCACTCTATGTGCTCCACTGGTGCTCAATTTTCACTTTTGATATCCTTTAGTTTGTACATTAGCATTTATTACTTGATTTATAAGGATTCTAAGGGACTAGATGCTGAATGATGTGATTTAATTGTAAGCAGCTTTCAATGAAAAATATCACAAATGGAAAGTGTTATCTTTTCCTCTCTCAAATAATGTAAAACAAATCTTTTCTGATTTAAAAAAGAATGGGTTTGAACATGTGTGATTATTCAAAAGAAAAAGTAGACTCTCTTTCACAAATATAAAAATAAAACAAGTGAGATGGAAAACATAACAATACTCAGTAGCTAATGCATTACAAAATCCACAGTTATAAATTACTAATATAATAATTTGTATATTACAAGAATATCATTTTCAAGAGATATTTCTTCATTCTGCTTCATGCAGAGAGCCACAAGTGACAAAGTACTATCAACATAAAACATTCAAAAACATAAATGCAACTGATAATTATTTATCAAACCTTGTTTGGAGAACCAGTTGATTTCTGCAATATTTGCAACAATTGCTGATTTTGAGAGAAGCAAAGCATCAACAGAAGGGCAGAATTCAGAAAACTTTTAATTTTTCCACAACATAGCTCCAGATTTAAGCTGCTTCACCATTTAAAATATGATTTTAAGTTCCAAAACATACACAAACTAAAACAACTTAATTAGTTTCCCTTGAAACTGAAACTTTCAAAAAATCAGAGGTACTTTTAAGTGCATGTTCACAAATAATTACACTAGCCAAACATGCATGTGTCATTCATACATGGGCATAAACTGAAACAACACTCATTTTGAGCTGCCATTAAGCAATGGATTTTTAAAGAAATCCATTCCTCCCCAAAAGAAGGATAAATGATCTCGCATTTACATCTCTTGCCTCAGTATTTTGAACAAATTCTCTTTTTTAATTGTACACCAATTATAGCTTTGTAGATCCCAGGTGATGAAGATCAGGGAGTGTTAGGAAAAGCAAAATTGGGTTATGAGATAATGTAGAGAATGCAGAAGGTAGTAAACACAGTTTTGCCACCTCTTTTACCACGTTCACACTTTTTCTCTTGATAATTATGAGGAGGAGAAGGGGGAGGGGGAAACTGGCAATGCCACTTTCACAGGAACACATTCTTTCCGGATGAAGATGTTCGAAGGCACAAGTTTCGCACCTGATAAGTTTTTGTTATTTACAAGCGAAAACGTATAAAACAACTTAAACATTCAACTTCATGGTGGAACCTAATTGCTTCAGGAAATGACTCAATTCTTAAAAATGGATAGAAAAAATGTTTGATTAAGATGAGCCTATAATTAATCAATAGGCTTCACCTGAGCCATTACTTTTCCTTCCCACAAAGGCAAAATGTCATTGTCATCCATTATTTCCTCCTGAATCACTTTCATGTCTAGATCCTCACATTCTGTCTTGAAGAAATACCTGAAATTAGAAAATCGGAATTTAAATAAAAACAAATCAATTCTGAAATTTTACTGAATTCATACATCTAACATTTGCAACAATTAATTTCTAGAGCTTGTGTTTACTTTTTATTAGATTAGCTTGCTTTTTTATCTTTTCTTTTCATTTATTACACACACACATACACACACTTTTATTGCTTAAAAAAAGCCTTGATGTTAAGTTTAAGTCATATGCACTGTCATCTTTAAGGTAATGAAAACTCACCGGTAGCTGCCCTTCTTTGGGAGATACTCTTTAAAGTGCCTCAATGTTAACTGCCGACCAGGGATTTTGGTTCGATAAGGAAACTGTTCATCACAAAATGAGAACACTACAGTGGTGAATTCTGGCCCTGCACTGCCTTCACCTGATGGCTGAGGACCACCCCCACCTGACCTTCGAACTTTTCTTAGAGTGGATGGGTTAGAGACAGATGTTGCCACAGTGGCAGAAACACCACTGATTGATTCCATGTGTCCAGATTTTGCAGAAGAGCTGAACCTAAATTTAAAAAATTAAATAATGTTCATACGAGTAATAAAAATCAACACCAAGATACACTTGATAGGAGAAAATTCAATTTTTTTTAACAAGAATAAGAACAATTTTAAGGGAGAGATGGAGAAAAATTCTGAACTTGAGAAGAATTTTTCCAAAAAACTGTCACAGCTTCAAAATTTAAATATGAGTATGGTAAGAGACACAAAAAAGATTGCTGACCTCTGTCTTTGTAAGGGGCCTTGAGGTACAGAGCTACTTCCACCAGCATTACATCTAGTCCTGACGTCATCTTCTAATCGCCTTCTAGCTTCCTCAAGCTGAGTAGGAGTGTGAGGCAGTGGAAGTGGAGGCATGCATGGATCAGCCACAAAAGGCTGTGCAGGACTGTGCCCTCCGCCCCAACCACCAGAGACTCCAGAGGGAAGGGGGCACATTCCCATGTTAGGCCCACTACTAGACCCACCTGGTCTTTCTAATGATCCTGAGCGAGATGATGAATTGTATGGAACTACAGACTTTTTCCCCCTCCTAAATAAAAGAAATTTTCAAACAATCTTGGTGCTTCTATTTTGGTAATTAAGTTTATTTAACATTAATATTGTTATTATCATGTAGTATATGGCATACTAAAACAATATGGAATTTTAGGTGATAACATTCTTTCAAATATTGAAAGATGAAAAGTCAAGAAAAAGATAGATAACACTATTTCTATAAATTACATCACACTAAATTGAGATTAATACATGCATGCCTAATAAAAGTTGTTTATAGTCATTAACCCATTTACACCCAATTTCGTGAAAATGCAACATTATGTTTAGCAATTTTTGTTGTCGTTATTTTTATTTTATTTTTAATTTCTATATGTTACTTGCATTACGTAATTCTTTGTTGCCATTCAGTATTTTTTAAATGACAATCAGATCATATTTTCTAAATTTAATGTTTTTTCAATATATCCTCCTACATAGACATTTTTCTATGCTAATTGCATAAATACATTAAATATGTAAAAACTGTATAATATGTGCAACTCATAACTGTGAATAACGGTATGTATTGTCTTCTTATCAATGCAAAAATTTAGCTCTAAATGAATTTGTCTAAATATTATTTAATGTTTACTGAAATTAATGTTGCATTTTTGCAACATTGGGTGTTCTTATAGTGTTTCTCACCACGATTCTCTTATGGCACTCTTTTACTAATGTATTTTTTATAAAATTATATTTATCGAAAACTTGTTGATCATAGAAACTTTTTTGTCCAAATATCCTTGACAGTTATACCAAAGGCGGCAGATGAAATTATAATTCATGTCCTCAGGGTTCTTCTTGTGCCTTTCATTTATCTTTGTGAAGTGTCTGCACCTGCTGTGAAGACTGATCTTCATTTACTGTTTCCTTAGTTTATACTAAATTTTTTCTTTCATGGTTTCTACATGTATTTCCCTGCGACAAAGTTTCATGCCCAGTAAATGTCATTCCTGTAAAATGTTTATTTGTGGGAAGCCAAATAGATTTGGTTTCAAGCTATGGTGTCTAGCATCTTCCATTGGGTATTTGTTTCAGTTTATCCCTTATGCAGGTGCAACTAAAATATGTGATGGTTTAAAAGTTGGAGAGCGAGTTGTATTGGATCTGCTTAATGTGATAGAGAATAAAAAAATCATAAGGTTTTTTGATAACTTTCTAACCAGTTATTCTCTCCTTTCAATGTTTAGTGATCAGGGTTTTTATGCAACTGGGACTGTTAGAGAGATCAGGATCACTAATTGCCCGCTCCAACCATCAAAAGACATTTCACGCATTGGGAAAAAGGGAATGATGGACTATGCTTTTGACAAAAATAAAAAAAATATTCGTAGTTCATTGGCTTGACAACTCCATGGTCACTGTAGCAACAAACATTGGAACACTGAATCCTCTATCCTCTGCGAAAAGATATGATCGGCTCGCAAAAAAATCGAGCATGTACCACAGCCTAATGTGATCTGCGATTATAATAAAGGAATGGAAGGTGCGGAACTCCACGATAATCCAATTGTCAACTACAGGATAAAAGTGAGACGAAAAATATGGTGATGGCCACTTTTTATCAATGCATTGGACAGCTGCATTGTAGATGCATGGGAAATTTACAGGATCGAAACTGACTGATATTCCTCAAGTGGAATTCCAATCAAATTTGGTAGTCATTACTCAAAGGTGATGAAAGAATGGAAAGAAATGAACTGATGAAGATGCAAATAATGATTCAAAGAAAGATGATAAAAATAGAAACCTCAATTTAGGATGCCCTTCAAAAGGGAGTTTACCCGATGATGTCAGGTGTGATAACTTTGGCCATATTGTTATATCTAGTGATGGCAAAAAAAGGAAGAGGTGTAAGATTATGTGGTTTCCAAACTATTTTTTTATGTAAAAAATTTAAAGTGCCTTTACATATGAATTGTTTAGATGCTTTTCATAATAAATAATGTTTAGACATGGAAAATGTAACGATAGCTAAGAAAAAATTAATCATTAGACTTATGGGATAAATTTCTAAGTTTATGTAAGGAAAAAGTTGTAATTTTATAAAAAATGTTTTCCTTAAGATGTCTAATTGTTAAATAAATGTTATTAAGAAACAAAATGAAATTCATTGTCTATATTTAAAAAATAAATGATATGTAAAGATATAGAGATCGTTTTCATTTTTGCTAGCATTGTGAAAACACAACATTTTTCTATGCAGTAACTAAGTACAAGAATTTTTTTTTCAAAGGTTAAACATCAATATTCAAGCAAAAAATAAGCAAACTGCAAAAAAGTTATCAAAAAATATATTTTTTAATGGCTTGGGCAGAAATGGGTTAAGTAATTTTAATTACCATATCTGCTGGAATATAAGCTGACCCCTCAAAAATTTCCAGCATTTTTTGACAAAAAAGTAAATTTCATAGATTTTATGCTGAATTGTGCCAGGTATGCATGCACATCCTAGAGTACATTATTGGAGATCGAAGAATAGAGTGGGAAATGCTTTAGTTGTTGACATTTGAAATATTACTCCAATTAATAATTTCACGTTGTTGAAAAATGTTCCACATTCAGTTACGATAATTTCATTAATCTTCATTTTCACAAAAGGTCAAATAAAGCAATAACTCGCAAAGATAATTTTTAATCCAAGTCTATTTCCAATATAATTAGCATTTACATTGCCTTAAGAAATTGTATTTTTATAATTATACACGTTCCATGAAAAGTTTTATTGAAATTCAGAAAGTTGAGCATCAAAAGCCGTCATCACAAAGATAATTTTTATTCCAAGTCATTTCCAATTCCATTTACATTGCCTTAAGAAATTGCATTTTTATAATTATACACGTTCCATGAATAGTTTTACCGAAACAGTTGAGCATCAAAAGCCATCATCGCATATTGCGTAATCGTCTGCGCAGTTAATGTATGCACTTTTAATAGATTCCATGAATGAGGTTTTAACATGCAAATAAACATTACAATGGCTATAGGAATAACTACAATAGCCAAGTAAAACTAATAGGAACTTCTTTTAATGGATAATGAAAAATAATACAAATTGCTAACTATTTTTAATGATTTATATGCATAACCCCGAGAAATGAAAGAAATTATCCAATAGCATTTAGAAACGAAAGAACAGGTAAAAACGGTAACAAAACACAGGTACTGCTAAATTCAATATTCTAGCTTTATTATTTATTCATTAATATTCATCGTAGGTCAAATACTTACTTTATGAAAAATATAGTACTATCATTTGAACGCGACGGCAATGAGAGACATGCTGCCATCTATGGGTCACTACGAGACTTAATCCTAACCCCAAATTTTCCCTCGAACTCGCATTTAAGCAGAGAGGTGATTTTTTCATGATCGATTTTGACAAAAAACATTGGCTTATATTCAGGCAGATACGGTAGGTCATGTATTAAAGAATATCGGCTATTTGCCAGTAAACCGTTATCGAGGCTAACCTGGATGATATTGGCGATGTGGCACATGTTGATGAACGAATGCGATGTTTCGAAGAGGAGTCCCTGTCACTGGCATGGGAATGACTACCCCCTCCTCCACCACCTGCACTTCCTCCACAAGTAGATTGCTTCTCACTCTCCAGGAGCCATGATAAAACTCTGTAAAATGAAAAACAAGTACAGTAACTACATAAATTTATCAGATAAGGATGTTGTTAAAATCTGTGGACATATTACATTCATATCCTTTGGCTTAAATATTTTCACTGTAATAACCAAAATTACATGTTATACTCAAATTTACACAACAGCTTAACTTGTGCATAAAGCAACTTTTAGCTTACAGAATAACATTGATTAAATTATTGTCTTTTAGATGTCCAAGATATCCCCAAGATAATTAATACTCCCATAATTTACATTAGAAAGATAAATGCTCAAACAAAAATAAAAGAATAGCAAAATTAGTGCCAAAAAACACAATTCATACCTTTCTTTGCTGTGTGTACTGGTGCTTGGTGCATGTAGTGTTGAAGTAGGAGTGTCAGACACAACACTCACTCCACTGTCTGTGAGTTCAGTCAATGTCTTCTTGCTGCTATTTGATCGGCGCCTATCAACTTCCTTCCCAGGACGCGTGAACCGACCATCATGCATACCTGCATCATAAAAGATGTTTAATGAATGCTAGGTCAGAGCATGAAATGTTTTGTATCAATAATTCCTAGGATCCTAATATATTGCTACTTAGAACATATAGCAGGCTTTTACCATTTAGGGTCAACAAGAGCAAAAATAATTTGATACTCATAAGTTAAAACCAAATTTATATTGATATGAAATGTAAATATGGGATTTTCACAATATACTTACATTAAAAATTTTCTCTTACAAGCCTAGAGAAGACAAGCAGAACTTTCAATCTACATTTATTAGCATAAATGTTTCATAAATTTTGCATTTCAAAACTAATAAAATTTTTAAATTCATAAGTTGAATGTATTCTGAAACAAATTATCACACTTTATGGAGTGCTACCTCTCTCTGCGGATTTCATGTCGTTTTAAAGCTATAAAACATTTTTCACTTTTTCTCAATGCAAAAATAAAAAAATCTGGAAGACCAAGTAGTGCTGAGAATGTGATCAAAACAGGAAAAAAGTACTTATAAAAATAGAATTTTGCTTAAAAGGAAGGTCTTTCACATGTTACATTCCAATTTTGATAAAACTTTGCAAACATAGAAGACAATAACATTAACCATATATTTTTTCTTATTGGCTAATACATGGTTTTAGAAGTGACAACAGCCCTAAATATTACCCCATATTACTTTTGTATAAATAACATCCAAACTATGAGAGATATGAAAAAGAATTCATTGCCAAAGTTTGGTATTAAATGTAGGGGTAGTTGTTATAACTGACTTTATCAAATAATTGTCGCGGGCTCTGGGGCTGAAGTCACCAAGAGGCAAATTCATCGTACAAAGAGCAACACAGGGTTTGGTGCCAAAGGTATTGGGTGGAACACCTAATTATTTTATTTAATCCTCTCACAATTTTGCTGCCCTTGGCTGGAATCTATTGGGTTTACAAAGATGTTATCATTCCAGACCAACTTTATGATCTCTCATTAATATAAGTGAAAATGGCAAGCATTTCCTCTTTTAAAACGGGCGCAAAATTGTTTCAAGAGACTTTCAGATAGGTTAAATGTCATTTTTGTAATGAGCAGAAGAACACAAGTAACTGAGGAATACATATAAATCCATGGACCTCTTCAAACAATTGTACATACCAGGGACAGGTGAATATAGATCTTGTTTCTGGGCATCCCCATAGTCAGGCATTGATTTAGATTTAGGAAGATAATGATGTTGCTGAAGAGAAGATTGCTGCTGCTGGCGTCCCATTCCACTTATTCCTAAAGACAGGTCGCTTGGAGGGCCTATTGCTCCTAAACTACCACCCCCACCTCCAGCATCAGAGGGGAAGTCATGCACATTCCCAGAATCGGAGGAAAACGTTGAAAATACATCCTGAAAGAATTTAAAAATAAATTAACTATCATAATTTAACAACATCAATTAACTAATTAATATGAAAAACAACAATGAACTTTACTGGCAATATACATCAGACATTTTTCAATGTCACTGATCAAATAATAAAACTAACTTGGATTTCTTAGTTAATTTCAAAGATTGGTTTTGGTAAAAAATCAAATAACAGGAAACTGATTTTTTATTATATTATCTTTAATTGAAAATGCAAACCTTTTCCTTTCGGGAATGTCGTGGGCAATAAGATGGCCGAGCTTGATATGGATGAGGTGGTAATAAAGAAACACCAGCTCCACTGCTTCCAGGCACAGTGATCAATCCTGTTACACTAGAATGAGATGAAATACCGGCAGCAGCAGACAAAGATCCAGATGCCGTACTTGCTGCAGCTCTCTTTCTACCACTTCCATCTGGAGATCGAGGTCTTGGAGATGAAAGGGCACCAGGTGATCGCGAAGGTGTGAGATCAGACCACACTCGTGACACATGTTGGTCTAACATAGGATAATATAAGAGAGATTAAAGTAAAACAATAACATTTTAAATTCCATTATTTTAATAAAAAGTGCCTTACATTCCAACAAATTTGAAATTAAATTTTTAAATTCAGATGGTGATCCTTGTTGCTTTACTTTACCAGTATGGTAATAATGTGTATGTTTTCAGAGGAATTTATTTCTAATAGAAAAATATACTTCTTCAAATTGATTATACATTTGTATCATATTGTCATAAATGAATTGTTGCATTATAGTTTTTGGCCCTGTGTTAGTACTGTAAAGATTTGAAAATTTTCAACTTTGAATATATCTGACTTGATTTTTTTCATGTCTACCTTCGCTAGATGAAATACTGTTTTATATAATGACAGTTATTTCTATTAGTATTTTATTCTTTTCTCACAATGTTTCACAGTCTTTTCGATTTTTTTCAATTAACTAGTCATCAATAAAATCACTTCTTTTAACTTAAAGTTTAATTTAAGATTAGTGTAATTTTGACCAAGGAGGAACCTCCTTATAACCGTAAAAATTAAAAAAGAAGTACAAAAATATTAGTTGATGAATTTAAAAACTGACCCCCCTTCCTGAGTGAATCTTGTGTAAAAAAGACTCAAGATTTCATTGCAAAAACAAAAAATTTAACCCTTAATGATCCTCTAGCATTAGTTTCTTTTGGCGTCATTTCTCCCATTCCTAGCATCCCAATAAATACTATGCTTAGTTTTCTCGAAGAGTGGCTGGCTAACATTGGTTTTTCGCCTGAAATTTCCTCTGAATAGATAAAACTTTCTAAAATTTGCATGGAACAAAATGATTTCCTTTTCTATAATAATTTTTACAAACAACATGATGTGACAGCTATGGGGAATGCACTTTCACCTTTTTTGGCCAATTTATTCAGGAATTTCTTTGAACAAAATTGCAAAATTAGTTTCCAATATATCCCTGACACGTGGCTCAGATATGTAGATGATGTTTTCGACATGAATCTTTACAATATAGACTCCTTCCTAAATGATCTGAATTCACAATATGCATCGATTAAATTCACTTTTTAAATAGAAAACAATAGCTCCCTGGATTTTTTTAGACCTTCTCCTTACCAAGAAAAATAACCGTTTAACGTACAATATACTCCGGAAACCCACACACACGAACAGATTCATACTTTTCTAATCAGTTGTAATTAATAAAACAATTGAAAATTATTTAAAACATACCTCACTCAAATATTTGTAATATAACCTTTATGTTTACATTGATTCCTTCATCGTAAATTAACCATTTCTTTTCACTTATAAATGCTGTGTATATGTAAAGAAAATAGACGTATTTAGGCTTATTTCATCGTTGTAAATTTCCCTTCATTTTCCAAATGTTGCATGCATACAAAATAAAATTAAACTAATTAGGTATTTACAGCAGATATTGTTTACTTCAGTTGTCACAAAGATTGTTTTTGTTGACAACGATTAAAAACATGGGAAAATTTTTCTAATTTTAAGTTGAAAGCGAATTAAGACTTTCTCGTTTGATTTTCTTGAAATCAGCTACTTCCTTGATAAAATGTATTGAACAAAACAGATGCTATTTGATTAGTTCTACAATTTTTGGTTGAAGACTTTTTGTTATAAGTGATATTTTACGAGATATAAAGAAAAGTTCATTATTTGTCACTAGTAAAGTGGCACTCCTGATTAGGATACATAAACCATTTATATCATTTTCTTATTTTCTTTGCCTTTATGTCCTAAATACCAATTTTCATGAATATTCGTCCGGTAGTTTCGGAGATGAAACATGCGGACAGACCGATGGACACGACCTGAATATAAAGCATTCTTTCTTTTACTTTTTCTAAAGAACACCTAAAAATCAAAAACACTATTTTAGGTTACACACGAACTCAACACTACCGCACAAAGACAATGTAGAGTAACAATGACAGATGATTTAGATCCAACAGCGCATGCGTGAGTTGGTGGATAAATCAAAGTTTCCCATTCAGTCCAGAAGCTTCAGATTTGTATGACTTGTCTCATACAGTATAGGGCATGAAGAAATCTTAGACTTGTCTTATACAAATCCTATACATTTCTCGATTTCTGTTTATACATGTATAAGATTTGTATATATCATACATGTATATAGTGTGAATGCATCTCAAGACTGAAAACTGCCATAAACAAAAAATCAAATAAAAGCTGATCACTCAAGTCAAATTTATTTGTGAAGCTCTGCAATGAGATGGAATGTCAATATGTTGACCTTATCCTGCATAATCAACAAGATTTCACCAGGTGTTTCTTAATGTCTCACACTAAGGTAGAATACAAACACTAGTTGGAAAATAAGAGGGTCCCTAGTAAAAGGTGCCAAAGAATACAAGATATGGTTTGTAAGGCTTAAACATGATTGAAATTGAAATATTGCAAAAATAATGAGGTAATTAATTTATAAAGTTAATACAAAACATAATTAACATACCCAAAATTGCTTGGTCACTATCATCTGTTGGAAGCTGCAACTTTTCCCTTATTGCATCAGCAAGAGTTCGGGGACTTGCCACTGACATGATGCCACCTCCAAAACCTCCAATGCAAGTTACACCTTCAACACCACCACAAAAATCTTCAGCACCAGATGCACCTTCACCCTGTGAATTCAACCAATTTTTATCAATATAAAAACAGCCTGTCAGAGCAGGCAATTTTGTTCCAAAATATCAGTTGAGGTTATATGTACAAACTTTTTGCAACAAATGTTCAGCACAATTGGCTACATATCCGAAATCCTAATTTAAAAATTAGTATGAAGTAATAGTATAACTTGATCAGTGTGTGCCTTTGTGGATAGAATTTCATAAAATTCCACTTGGCCAGGGTGGCACTTTTACATGCATATGCAACCAATTAACTGTGGTAAAATATAATTTAATTATAAGGAAGTTCTTGCAATCTAGAAAAATTCACTTCTTTTGCTTTGGGTAACAAATCTTATTACTATCAATGCATCTTCAGAAAATAATAATTGATTTCTTGACGAAATTAATAACTTGATTAACATATTTCTGAATATGACAAAACTTTGGAAAAGCAACCGAAGATTAAATAGTTCCATCAAATGTACTGGAAGACTGTATTTAACATGTTTGTGATGATGTGACCCACTGGTGGGTCACAGGTAATTTTATTCGCGAGCGTTTTGATCCACTGGTAAGGCACGATACTACATATAAGTTATATGGTCTTCACTCATGCAGACAGCCCGTAAGAAATATTCTGAAATTTTTTATGGCCACAAGAAGCAATTTTTGCATGTACTAACAGAAAATCTTAGGCACATCAATTTTCGAAGTAGAGACAATAAAAATGAAAAGACTCAAACACCTTTTTAAGCTTTTAAAAACTCTTCTGATGACTCCATGGGTTTAAATAAATCTTTAGAATATGAGGAATTACTTACAATAATGTCGGAATATGAAATCTCCACGACTTCCAATATTGATGACTTCAGGGACTAAAAGTGCACACATCTTCTCGTAATACTTCAAATAATTTGCTATGCAATTCATAGAGAAACCAGATAAGAAATGATGAATTTCAGGACATTTTCTTTGATAACGAAGTGGGTTTGGAAAATTATGGAGAAATTACAAGACTTTATAGACAGAAATGAAAACATTCTGAGAAAAATACCATAATTGACTGCACATTAGTGAAAATGCATGAAGGGAACAATAAACCTCATACAGTGGTTATGCCCTCTGATGGGTCGAATTCTGTGGTGAAAAACCCCAGATGCTGGGACTATCACTGCAGGCTGTGCTATGGAGGAGTAAGAGGCATCTGTGCTTAGAGAAAAACCATTGTTCCAGTTTGACTCGCATTTTATCTTCAATTTCAAAATTGAAGATAACAAACATGTTTTTGTGATTTACCACATACCCTCTTTATATTGATAATGTTATCAGTACTGATTCTAGGCATCATTTCTCACGAAAGTTAGCTTCTTTTCATTCACAAGCTTTAAAACATTCTCCTCTCAGATAAAAATTTTGTTAAAGAAGTTAGACTTATAAAGCAGATTGGCCTTGCCAATGGTTTTCAAGTGGGCTTGGTGGACAAACTGATTAAGAAGAAAGGGAAAAAAGCAGCCAAGTATCTCATCTTTTCTTCTAGCAGGGACAGCCACAGATGGTACAGTTTGAGTTTCCTTGGCAGTCCTAGCTACAGTATTGCCAACGAATTCCCCAAAGACCAGAGAACATTTGAAGGCCTTCCAGAATAACTTAACCTCCAACTCTCACTTTGCCAACCATTTGTTATTTTGTAGACATAGTAGTTGTTTTAACATGAAAATTTGCCACTTTGACAGAAAAGGAGTCAAACTTAACGCTTTAGAGCAATTAGAAATTTTAAAATGCAACAAAGATAACAATGTACCGGTGTTAAATGAGTATTTGTATTTCTTTCTCCTCTCTTATTGGCCATCGTTAATCAGCATGAGACCACATACCCTCTCCTCCCTGCCTCTAGCCAATAGTGTTATCCTCATCCCTTCTTCTCATGACTGCCTTAACCTCCCCCCCTCTAGTGCCTAACCTATATATAGCACGTATTTGATCCCTTTGCCACCTGATGATGATGCTAGGCATCGATACCCAGGTTTTCTAAATACCATATTTACCTGAATCCAAGACGACCCCTTTAAGCAGGCTGTCAAAACAGAAAAAAGACTTTATAACCTAATTTCTCACCGAATGTATTTGGTGTTTATTTCAAACACATGAATTCAGTATAGGTATAGTATATAATTTAATTGAATTCCGGATCATACATTTGCAATGAAAAATTTCAACAGATAATTATTGTATCTTTCCTTTGTTTAAAAAAACATTGATTAAATGCATAATTATATTTCCTACAGTTCTATAACAAATCGTCATGGTCCGTTTGTCATGCGTCGATTTGTTGCATGTCAGTATATCATATGACAAACTAACTGCATCTCGACAAATTCCTCACAAGATAAACTGAAAAGTGAGACACCATGACTGGTGTACCGCAGAGGGAGACACTTTTTCACAACAAAATTTTTCTTTATATTTCAATAATGCCAGAATGAATCACAATTCTCTTTGCAAATTATGCGAGACACATTGGATGGTGTATGGCAGAGGGTGACACACAACCCAACAAGTGTATCCCCCTGCCTTAAACCAGTCATGATGTCTTGCCTTCCAATATGTCTCGCTATGAATATATCTTGTGATGAATTTGTGTAGCAATGAATTCACACGAGATGAGATGGTCGTGCAATGTATTGACATGCGACGAGTTTGTCATGTGACGAATTGATGCTCCATGAATTGCCCGATGAACTGACTGCGATGTTGGTGATTTGGGTAAATACGGTACATTGTGGTGTTGTAATAGTTATATTTATCATGTTTTTTAAGATAGAATACCACCATACAGTCAAGTTTGTATTTAAATAACATTAGGTAGAAAGATCTTTTATATATAATTATTCAGTGTCTGTCCGTCCATCCCCCCTTTTATCTCTTGAACAGTTTCTCATAGAGAAATGCTGTAAACGCCATTTTATTTCTGCCAACTAGGAGACCCAGGGAAAACTATTTTTGTTTACGGACATGTCACGGATTCGACTCCAGGAGGTGATTATATTTTCCCATAAGTTTACACAGGAGTTTCGAGTTTTCAAGGTGCATGATAGTTTTCTTTCATTTATCAAAATACATAAATATAGGCCAATTGTCTCCGTTTTTGCTTTTTTGACAGTTAAAACTATAAACTATCTTATTCTTGTGATGTTTTTACATTACATGGAAGTTAGTTTACATTATTTGTGATTGAGCATCTTCGTGCATCTACTTGTAGGTATTTAATGTCACTTCAGTCTGTCCCTCCTGTTTTTTTATATTATTAGCAGTAATAGTGGTATGCCTTATGGGCATGTCTCATTTGTCTGTTCATGTGTTGTAACTTTCATCTCTGAAATCGCTGAATGGATTTTAATTAAATCAAGTACGAGTGATCATTATTAAAATTTATCTCCCAATTGTGATTTTGAACTGAATCCATCAATTAGAACTTCAAGTTCACATAATTATTTTAAGAAACTTATACTCTCATTAAATGGCATCCATCAAGCAAAGGAGAAATACGTTACTTTTCTCTCCCTAGCTCTTATATGATCTGTAATGTACAGATTAAAAAATTTATTTGGATAGAGAACAACATTTGCTACAAGAAAGTCCACAGCACCATATAATTGTGAGTTATGGTATTGGAGACAAAAATTCAAGAAAATACCGAGCAAAACATTGCATATTTTGTTTACATCGAGACAGTTCTTTTGGCAAACAACAATTAAAAATCTATATTTTTCTCTCCCTGCTCTTATATGATCTGTGAGGTATAGATTAAAAACATTATTCTGATATAGGACATCATTTGCCACAAAAAAGTCTGAGACCACAAAAGTACGACTTATGTCTAGTTTTGGAGATAAAAATTCAAGTATCGACCAATCTTTCGATACAGATTTATATGTATTTCCCCTAAATAATACCTTTGAAATCTCTGTGTATTCCATTTATGGAGTATACTTTTCCATCTTGTTATGATTATTGTCAAGCATTGTGTTCCATAGCTTGGAGATTGCAGATTCCAACCATGAAAATGCTCTGAAATTTATCAGTTGCTTTCTGGTTTCTGTAGGAATAGCATTGCAAAGTATTTGAAATTTATTATTACTCCCTGAACTCATCAACAATGGAGTCATGGAGATTTCAGGTTCTCACATTTTTGTTTGCAATTTCTCAGATTTATACAAACCCACCAATTCATCAGAAAAGTTTTTAAAAGCCTAAAAAGGGGTGTTTGAGTCTTTTAATTTTTATCATCTCCAACAATGAAAATTGGTATCTCTAAGACTTACCATTGGAACACACATAAAATGCTTCCCTGTGGCCATAAAAATTTCAGAATATTTCTTATGGTCCATCTGCCTGAGTGAATGCTACATAACTCAAAGGCATCATGCACCACTCGTGGGTCGCAACATCCACAAGTAAAATTAACTGTGACCCTCTGGTGGGTCATGCTGTCGCAAACATATTGAAAATATACATAGAACTACTGATTTTTAAGGATATTCAAAGTCTCTAACCTTGCAATCTGCATCAGTTATTTGCATAAGAGAAGATTATTTTTCAAATTAGAGAGTTTGAAAAACTTTGGAACTATAATTACACGAATTGAAAAGTAAAAATTTTTAAATATAAAAAAGAATATCTCCAAAATTAAAAGAAATACTGTATATGCCAGTCTACAAGTTGACCTTTTAAAGCTTAAAAAAATCCTGTAAAATCTTGGAGTCGCCTTACACACCAGTTATAGAATGTGAACCATAAACTCCAGCGTATTTTTCAATGTAAATGACCATCATTTTGAATCAGCTGTTCAACTGTTTATCATTTATTTAGCAGTCATAATTTAGAAGATTTGTAAAATGATAATTTAAAACAACAAATAACTAAGTAAGAATTAAAAATTTTTGCTTTAATACATGAAATAATTTTTCAAAAAATAACAATATACAATCTATAGAAAATTACAAAAATGGTCAAAGGAAATTTTAAAAACATTCAAGAATGGTATTTTTCTACATTGCAGTTTAAAAACCATGAAATCCCTCGCCTTCTGCATCCGACTCATATAAATTGTCAAATTCATCCTCTGGAACAGATGTTATGATATCGGGCTCATTGTGATCCGCAATAGATGAAGATCAGATATAGATATGAAACAGATGATTTGACATCTTCAATTATAAAATTAATTGGAAGGTTAACAATTATTATTTTGCCATGGCCACATTACTGATTATAAGATTTATTGTGTGAAAAAGTGACTCGACTTAAATAACAAACATGTAAAAAATGAATTTTTTAGTCAAACAAATCATGGTCTACTTAGACACTGGGTCATCTTACAGATCAGCATATACAGTAATATAATTATATTTTTACTAGCAAAGATAACATGCCTTAAAAATAAGAGGATAAGAAATCAAATTACGTACTTCTTGAAGTTTTCTATCTAACTTTTCTTGAGCTTCCTGTTTTCTTTTAACAGTTTCAAGTTTTTCTATTAAGATTGCTGCAAATTCTTCTGGCTTCATTGGATGGACCTTAAAAAAGAAAAGTTTCATTTTCCATCAGTATTGTTTTCAAACCTAGAAAGGTTAATAATTTATAATCATCTAATATAATAAAATCCTTTCTCTGTATGTCTGCAATGTGTGTCACACTTGGAAGTACTTTCATTGGCTGACAACGAAAAGGATGATTCGCATCGCGTGAAAACAGATGGGTTGCAATGAAGATTACGCGACGTGTGACAGTGCTCTTAAAATGTGTGAGATGAAGACTGTGGACATGGTGTTAGATGAACAGTTGGTACAGTCTGAAGATAAAGAGTAGATGGAAGGTGTGGAAGAGTCTACCCCTATAACATTTCTGGCTGCAATCCGTGGAATAGAAGCAACACGGAAGTATTTGTCAATATTTGATACTACAAATGAGTTTAATGATGATGTGCAATGAAATTGAGAATTATATAAGTTAAAAGGAACAGAGAAAAAGAAACAAACGAGTATGTATGATTTTTTTATGAAACAATAAAAATAAATATTATATTTAGGGATGGAGCGGTTCCACTTTTTCCCGGTTCCGGTTATATTAATCTGATCCCGGTTCTCGGTTTCGGTTAGAAGGGCTTTTTGATACATCACGGGAAATTCTAGCTTTAAATTAGTTACATATAGTGCAGGGCTGCCGTTTTCATCCCTTTAATCCGTTTTCAGGAATTTTTTTAATGAAAAACTGAGACATTTCTGTGATTCATGGATATTTATTTATATAGTAAAACTTGGTTCTTACCTGAGCTGTTTGCATAAAAAGTACATGAACTACTAAGAAATTCTGACATTTAATATTTATATACAAATAATACGAATTGTGTTAATAATATATGGTTTGGTGAAAGTTTCGTGAGTACGTACTAATATAATTTGAAAGTGAACAAACTCGCTACTTATTGTGCGAAACTAAGCTGTAGAACTACACCGACAATCGAAGGAATATTTATATTTTTTCCTTAACTCTCTTTTTAGTATTCATATTAATGCATATATACACTGCACGTACAGCCTGTCACTAGAATCAGCAATAATGATAAATTGATTCAATAGATTTACAATTAGTCACCATAGCCTTTTTCAGGAACTATATAATTAGAACATAAAGTCATCACAAATTCGCTAGATTGCAGCACTGACGAGGGTTCCAGTGTGACCCATGAATCACGTCACGTTGCTTCATGTCGCGCGCCTAGAAATAAGAAAATGTAGTTGATACTAGTCCGTTGTAGTCTGGCATCGTAAAAATTCATATCGTAATTCACTAATATTTCTAAACGAATAGTTTTACTGGGTTATTCTATCTCTCAAATAAATAAAAATATGAAAAAAAATTCTTCGATTGATAGGTCTTTGTATAGACAGAAGTACAAGGTTGAGTGGGAAAATAAAATAAAGTGGTTAATAAAAGGAAAAACTGATTTCTCGGCAACATGCACTGTCTGTCATTCTGATTTCAACATATCAAAAGGAGGGCTAAAAGATCTCAAATACCACGAGACAACAGAATGCCACAAGAGGAACCAGGCATTTGAAAATAGTTCTCTAATTAAGAGTTTTGTGATTAAAGAAAACAGTGATGTTGTTGACGCCGAATTAAGATGGGCGAATTTTGTTTGCAAAAATAACTTGCCAGTGAAAATGAGTGACAATTTCATGAAATTGGTTCCTAAAATGTTTCCTGATAGTGAACTTGCTAAGAATTTTCGGTGCTCTCAAACTAAAACAAGGCAACTGATTGTTCAATCCCTTGGTTCTTCTGTTCAAGAAAAAAATTGTTTCTGCAATGAGAACATCAATTTTCAGTTTAATGATAAATGAATCTACAAACACGCGTGATTAAACAAATGGTTATAATGGCTCATATTTTTCTAGCAAAGAACTTATAACGAAAAAGTCTTTAAAGAACTTCGTAGAAGTAATCAAATAGCATATGTTTTGTTCAGTACATTTTTATTGAAGGAGTAGCTGATTTCAAGAAAATCAAATGAGAAAGTCGTAATTCATTTTGGACTCGTTTTTTATTTGTTGTCAATGAAAACAATATTGGTGACAACTGATGTAAACAATATCTGCTGTAAATAACTAATGAATTTCATTTAATTTTGTGAGCATGCAACATTAGGAAAATGGATAATCTACGACGAAGAAAAGAATGTAAATATGTCTATTTTTTATGTTTAAGTAAGTGAAAAGAAAAGGGTAATTTACGACGAAGGAATGAACATAAAAATTACATTACTACTATTCCAGTGAGGTAAGTTTTAAATAATTGTTTTATTAATTCCAAATGATTAGGAAATTAGTCGGTGAATCAAAAATTCGACGTTTTCTTGGCATCACTACTGGCATTTCAGTTCGTAGACATTATACTAAGCCATTAATATTTATCTTTTGTGACATGATTGTATAAATCATTAAGAAGGCCTCTGCCTCGCGTGTATACATGCATGATGTGTGCATCTTTCTATGCTTTTTATTAAAATAAGGATCGGAACCGAAGAATTGGATTATTAGTCGGTTCCGGTTATTTCAGTTCTTGAGAGAACCGAAGAATCGATTCTCCCATCCCTAATTATTTTTACTTTTAACACTCTTTATTAATATTTGTTATTTAATCTTTTTCTTACGAGGCTTTTCAGTTCTAATGTCTTCTTTCAAATCCAGTAGTTAGCGATGCAAAGAATAACAGTTTAGAATTAAAAAAAAAAAGATTCCATTTACATTATTTTTATTGCTGTTTTCAAACATAATTGCAGTAAAGGATTCTTTCGATTCTTATGACAGACAAGTCATTAATAACTTCATTGACAGTAAAAAATTCTGAATGATATCGTATACTTCTTTCTTTGAGCAATTATCATTAAGTATTTGGATAAATAATCAATATAGTTTATAATTCATTTGCATTCAACAAATTAATTTTTAAAGTGCTAAATTATTACTTTTATTGTAAAATTATCACATTTAAATGATCATGATTTACATTTCGTTACTGAATCGATGAGACCGTCAGTACACAGGTCATTATGGCATAAGATATTAAAAAAGTTCACATATACTAAACAGTGTAACATTTTTCTTCAGAGTAAAGAAATTTAATTTTTAATTTTACGTTTTCCCCGATTTTACGTTTTTTTAAATCGGTCCCTTCAAAAACGTAAAAATCGAAGTTTCACTGTATAGACTAGGGGCCGTTGCAGTGCTTCCTGCAAACATCTAGAGACCTTTGCATGAAGTGACCCAATGCGATAGTTCCTATGACAAAAAATTGTTACAAAGATTGTTATTAGTTGAACCACTTTTATTGCCCCACTTAAAATAATTACCGTATTTATTGTCCTTGATGTGTTTGTGCTTAGTGCAAATGCACTTGAAAGCCCGAGTCTAACAATGCAAAAATCCGAGATCAACAATTGAAATGTTGAAAAATCGGATCTAAACTTAAAATATGAGCAAACACGAATTAAACAACAGAATTGAAAGTAAGAATAAGAATCTTTATTTCTTTCTACGTGAAATGGTATAAATCTTGAGTCAAAGTCTCAATCGTAAGATATTTTAAAATGTTAAAGAATATAGGTTTACACATCGTATTCTAACCGATTACGTGTTAATCAAATGAAAAAATGAAAACTATCCTGGTATCGAACCCATGCCTTTCCGGGGGACGACTACCCACTAACACCTGCAGGAGTTCACGCAGAGTATTCAGGTGAAAGATTTGTCGAAATCGAACTGACCGTTATTGATTTATTTGCGTTCATGCCAGAAGGTGAATCACTTGATGCTTCAGATGCAGGCAGGGATGCATGCAGAGACACAGCGGTTATAATATATTAGATTGTATCGAAGTATTTAGTGCTCGATAAGTATGTTTTTTTAGTCACACTGTTGAGAATGATTTGTTTTATCAAATAAATATGATGATAGTTATTGTATATTGCATTGAAGTTTGTAAAAAGTAATAAATATTACATTTGTTATTTACTGATTTCTTGCTGAAAATTTGATTAATAGAATATGATAGAAGATGATATAATTCAAAGTCATTTGCAGATTTTAAATAGTATATTTTAAAGAAGTAATGTGATATTAGTTCTTTTATAAAACTCATTTAATGATATAGTTAATTGATTAGTGAAATTAAAATTTAAAATCATGATATTTTCTGAAGGAAAATTTTTGCATTGTTTTTATTTAATAGCTTTAAAATGTGAAACTTAGTGAAATTAATTGCTTTGCATTAGTGTCATTTGAAACATAAATATAGGGTAGCTATTTATGATATCAACATTTTGTATGCTTATACCTTTATTACGAAAATCCCATCATACCTTGAAAATTGTTTAGTGCATACAGCTTTTCCTTAGTTTGACAAGTAAAGATCAAAATAGAAAAGTGAAGTGTGATAAAATGTGATACAGTGGTAGAAATAGAACTCAGATATTAGAGTTGATTTTTTAAAAGGCAAATTATTTCTTAACTGGTTTATTTAATACCAACTTCCTCTATTTTTTAAAATTTTGTATATAAAATGGAGAACCAGAGGAAAGTGCTGATGAATGACAAAGACGAATGACGAAAGAAAGAGCTGGACAATATGGTATAAGGAAGGAGAAAGACAGGGAACGAGAGCGAAAATAGGAAAGGAGAGAGAAAGGGAGAAGAGGGCGAGAAATGGAGGAGAATAGGATGGAGGAAGAAGGGAAAGTACCTTAATTTTATTACTTAATCTGCAAATATCTGTCATATTACAATTACACTAGTTTCTGAAATAAATGGTGAGGGAAAATTAAAAAAAATTCTAAATTAAAAACATTAATGAAGTATTTGTTTCAGGTGAAAATTGACCCATAAATACTTCATTTAACTAAAAATAGAGAAACAATACAGATAACAAATTTTTCATTCACAATCATAATTGCACATATGGAATAACACATAAATTTTATCACAAACAATTGCAATAATCATTTTAATGAGTAGAAACATGTAAATGTTAAATTTAATTTAATAAGACTTACAATTGTGCTCCTCCTTTGAAAGTTAAATTGCAAACATCACTAACATTTTATATCATGCACAACATAAATCAAAAAAGTATTATTCATCATAACAAACAGGTTTTGCTGTATTGTGTCTTTCATTTTTTTTATTCTTTTACCCTTTATATTCACTTTTACAGATTTGTTTCAAATAATTTCTCATCAATTTCTCTAATTTCCAGATCTTTACTTCTAATATTCTACTTTATTGTGTTCAACAATAATGAATACATTCCTAGAAATTCGGTACAGCACTGGAGCAGAGAAAATTTTGCTTTTATGTGAAAAATGTGCAAAAATTATTTGGAAGGTGACATTTTAGTTTCAATTAGATGTCTCTTCCCAAATTTATCAGTGGCTTCAAAGACATTTTCTGAAACAAAAAATATGAAACCCAAAAATCTACTTCACTGGTAGTTCCATGTATTATGAATTTTAAAAATAGTAAAGTCTAAAAGTTCTAATAAGACTCAGCAAAAATTCCAGGAATTTATAATTTATAACTTACATCAAGTGTACAGTTATTATGCTCAAGTTGCATAAAATAAATATAAAATAACTTCTATGTACACAATGAATAATATTATTCACTTAATTTACTTGAAATGGGATAGGTTTCCCTAATTAATACCATAAATACCCGCGTATAATGCGCACCCTCGTATAACGCGCAGGAGGATTCTCAGCCTCGTAATCTATGATTTTTCTATATACCCGCGTATAGTGCGCACAGATTTTTTTTAGCGTTACCGTTCCAGAATAAAGTAGATGGTGTAACGTGTTCTAAAGCAATGATCGAATTATTGGTATTATGTATTGGTAACATAATAAAAGTGCGAAATGAAATTTTCGAATAACGTTCCAAAAGAACGTCAGCTAACTCAATCATTACATACTCTATGGTTACTTACAAGGTGATATTAGGCTATACACAATAAATCGAATTATATTAATTTCATGGTATGGCATATGACATTATTTGAGCTAATTAAATGAAGGAATGATGATAATTCTATGTTTTTTACATACGTTTTTGTCACGCCTGAGGTGGATGGGTTCGCCCAACCTTCAGTTTTACCCTTATTAGAACACTCTGGAGCATTCAAAAATGATAGCAAATAACCATAATTAACTACAGACTCTAAGAATCAAGAATAAATCACGTATGAATGCTGAGAGAAAGGTAGGGAACGATAACTTTATTTAGTTCTACAAGAAGCATCAACTCTCAGCGTACTCAAAGGCTGCCATTGTTTCTAATTGTAAGTAGTACCAGTACCTCACCACCATGCCGGACGCCGGTGTAGGGTCACGTCATGCATAAGATGATGATTCCAATAACAACATCGAAGAAAAATGGTCCAGGGATGAAGAATTTCTTGGCTTTTAAAATGAATAAATACTGAATTCATTCTTTTCATATCTAATTAATTTATGTTTATAGAATTAGTTAATAAATTTTTACTATTATCTATCTTACTTTTCATAAAAATCACCATTAAAAATATGAGGATACCCGGGCAGTAATTAATGTGCCGAAATTGTGGAAATATGGGGTCAAATGAAAATAGGAAGATTATGTACCCACGTATAACACACATCCTAATTTTTAACTCAAATATTTCGAGAAAAAAAAAGTGCGCATTATACGCGGGTATTTACGGTATTTACCCAAATCCAAGACAACCCCAAATCTAACAAGGAGAGGACACAGTAGTGGGATCACAGATTTTTATGAAACTTGGTAGATGTATAGCTCTGGATTCCAGAATCACTGCAACCCCCCCTTTTGGGCGTATGTGGCTGATAGTTTTTCCGAAAATTGCATTTAAATACTGCAATTTCACGTCAACTGGTATAAATTTATTAATTCACGCATAATTAATCAAGTAATTGTTGGCGGTGAGCGTATAGTGAGTACATCTGAAATGTGAGTGAGTTCAATTCCCAATTGGGTAGCTTTTGTTCTTTCATTCCTCCTCCTTTTACAAATCCTTTTTCGTATTTTGCATTAAAATTTAACTGGGCAGTCACATTAATATTTTAATTTTTTTTCTATGTTGTTAGGTGGTGATCAGGATTTTTTCTCAAGTCATTCAACGCACGATTTTCTCAACATTGTTTAAATTATTATATTGCATATTCTTCATTGATCTCGGCACACGCTACATCCTATATTGATGCCTATGACATGGAATGGATCCCTGAAATTATTTTTGCGAAGACTTCCCCCGAATACTTAAAATAGACACATTAGGCAGAGGTATATCAGGTAAAGGAATGTTGCAAGTATAAAGGAAAATGAACTGGTGAAAAGTTGTGTGCGATCTGCGGATCATTGTTTGTTTTGTGTGACTTTTACTGAGTTATTTTTCAAACAAACAAGCAAAAGTTGAAGAATATTTTTATTGATTTTTCGAAATATCTTGTACATCGGTCAACCTTTTACAGTTAGTTGAAAAATTAATTTCTGCGTACAATTGCAGATTTTGAACTTTTAGGACTGATTGACCGATTAAAATTTTTCCCGCTTTTTCGGAATTAATGAATTTTTAACCTGTTTTTATGTTTCTGCCGACTGGCATATAATCTTTTGGGCCCTGATTTATTAGCTCTCCTGCAGTTGCTTTATGACATACATTAAATCCTCAATTTGGCTTTCGACCTGTTAAAGCCCGCCTATTCGAACAAACCAAGCTAATTGGTCATTGTCAATATGTAATGTATCTTTTTAAATAATATCACTTATATCGATATTATTACACTTATATGGCTTCAAACATCAAATAAATTGCTTTATTTACCAGACTCTTTCCTTTGGAAAAATTAACACTACACAAAATTACACTTGTGAATAAAATGAAGAACTTATTCATTGCTACATAAAAATGCATATGAGGATAAAGTCAATAAAAGAATTTCACAATTGCATTATCTCTCCCTCTCTTTCAAAGCATACAATTCTTATGAGAATAAAGCCAACAATAGAGTTTAAAAATTACGTTTCCATTGTGCTAAATTGATTAAATGCCTAAAATATGGAAAGAAATCATATGAAAATGTAATTTTTGAATGTTTCCAAATGAAATTTGAATTTTCATGAAAAAAAAATAATATTCATACTTTTACCCATATAAATGTGCAAATTTTGCATCAATATCTCAACTTTAAAATATCTTTAAACGGTAACGAAAAATGACTCGCATGCTCCATTTCAGCCTACTACGCTTCTCTCATATATGCACTGCACCCCGACAGAATTGTTTGTGGAATAACTCTTTTATATATAGGAAGATGATATGAGAGGGGAGTTAATAATTTTTTCCTGAGATACTAGAACACATTCTCCTATGTAACATGTAAGTCTATGGAAAAATGGAGCTCGACATTCGACTGTTCAAGATTCGACCGCGTTTTCAGGAATGCATCCTGGTTGAATCTTGGGTATCACCTGGATACCTATACTTGAAATCTTCCTCCTATTCTACAAAATGTAAAAAATTTTAAGATAAAAAAATAGGGTAAAGTATACATGATGCATAAAGCACTAAAAATATAAAAATTCAATTGTAAACAGATGAATGGAATAATTTCTTGTTTAATAAAAATAATTACCTGCTCCTTTTGGATGCGTTGAGTACGAGGTATAACAGTGTGATGCATGCAGGGGTCACGATTCAGATTTGCACTTTCTTTAATTTGCTTGCAGTGTCGAATGTATTGTTTCTTTGACAAACGATGGTGGCCCCCTCCCATGGACATTCCATCTCTGCGTTCCAACCAATGAAAATAGAAAATAATAAAAATGATCCAAGATTATAAAAGGCATGACTACAGTTAATCTTGATGCATTTAGTGACCAAAAATAACGAATAGTATAATTTTAAATAGCAGGAGAGAACTCTTGAATATCAGGAAATGTATTAAGGATTAATCAATCAAAAGAAACAGCAAGAAGTTAAAATAGATTTAAAATTTTAAATAAGACATAGTTTCTTCGAATTCAATGTTACCAATGACCTGAAAACTGAACTGAACTGAAAAAACACTTCCTGCTTTTGGAACTGTAAAGTGCATTAAAATACAGTAATAAATTACATGATTATATAACTTTCTGCTTCGACAAAATAAAATAAAAACCAAGCTGAATGTCTTAAGATCTTCACAATTATATTTACATAACTGTTAAACATTAATGGAAGCAATTATTAGAGTGATCTAGTATTAAACTTGTTCAATCATATAAAAGTATAGAGAAAATTTTACAGCTTCGACCATTAAAGTTTCCTAAAAATATAGATATTTTAAATGTGTGAATACATCAATTTGTAGTTAATTACTACTTAACAATAAAAAAATCGGAATTAACCATCTTAATTGCAACAGATGACACCTCCATATTAATTCATGATTGAGAAATTATCTCTTATTCGTATAGTATTATAATGAACACATTAAAAAAATAACCAATGAAATGCAGTGCTAAATGCTAAATACCATCGGTCGACCGGAAGTGGGTGTTTACTCTTGTCACTTATCCGTTATTTTGAAATATTTGCTTTAATATTTGATAAATGTAAAAATGTATTGGAATAAACGTTGTAGGAAATATAATTTTCTACAACCTGTTTGATACATTTTTCCATTAATGCATTGTTTAAGACATATCTTATATTTTTAGCTGCCACCACCATGCCATCTACCGAAGACCATTGTTAACAATTGACGCTTAGTTACGTCTTAGTAATGCTCCTTTTTCTTTTCTTAATTGTCAACTGGAAGTAAACAGACAATGATCCCAGAGCTAACAACATGTTGCAACCAAATTGGTCAATTCATTGCCGAGATATATAAAAAAAACCGAAAACCCTGTGGACCGATTTTGTCTATTTTCGACTTGAAAATGTATCTCATTAAAACATTGATATTGGTGAATGATTCGTCAAAATCGGTCATTTGGTTGCTGAGATATCATCAAAAAACCAAAATTTAGACTGACCATTCCATGGGGTCCCCTTGGGCCCTTGTGGGTTGATTTGAATTCTTTTTGGCACTGCATCTCATTATCAACTTAAAGCTGTAAACAAATTTTGAAGCTTCTACATTTATTTTCTGAAGAGTTATGACTGCCACAGACACACACAGATTCTTTTATTATTATAAGATACATAAGGTTTAACATAAATGTCAACTTAGAGAAGGCGAAACCTTCGAACTTGAACGGGAATATACTCGGAGATTTTTATTACATTTTAGTTCAAAATTGCATGAGTCAGATTTTTGAGTGAAACTGACAGAGCAACTAGATTTTCTCCCAGGGAGTGAAAGGGTTAAGTATACAAACCTATACTTTGTTTTACAATTTGGATAGGTTACATAAGATAGAAACAGCATCAAAAGGACATAACTAGACTTCTATAATAATTGAACTTTATCTATAATACAAACATGCATGCAGCACATGTGCAAGTACACATCACAACATAAACTAACAAGATTGGAAAGGTGCACTCCATGTTGGAGTACACAGTTTCCAAACGTGTTCTTTGAGATTTCACATTCTAAATATTTTTTGCTTAGATGAGTATTTAACAAGAAGCTAGCAGGGTACGTTGTAAGATACATGTAGGTCTTTATGTGAAGTAGTCATAATTATTGTCAGATTTTAACCAAAATTGGAATCGGTCGACCAATATTAGCAATAGCGAATTTCATCAAAATACGTCTAGTAGTTCCCGAGTTGAAACAAAGGAACATTGTAAACTACATGTAGGTCTTCATGTAAAATGGTCGTAATTGTCCGATTTTAACCAAAATTGGAATCGGTCGACCAAGTTTAGAAAAATTCCCCAATACCAAGTTTCATCAAAATACGTCTAGCGGATCCCAAGTTGAAACAAAGGAACATTGTCAACTACTTGTAGATCTTCATGTAAAGTAGTCGTAATTGTTGTCCGATTTTAACCAGAATTGGAATCGGTCAAACAATTTTAGTAAAACTTCCCAATAGGAAATTTCATCAAAATACGTCAAGCAGTTTCCAAGTTGAAACAGGAACATTTAAAACCACATGCAGGTCTTCATGGGAAGTGGTCATAATTGTTGTCCGATTTTAACCAAAATTGGAATTGGTCGACCAATTTTAGCAAAACTCCCCAATATTAAATTTAATCAAAATAAGTCAAGTGGTTCCCGAGTCGAAACAAAGGAACATTGTAGGTCTTCACGGAAAGTGGTTGTAATTGTCCAATTTTAACCCAAATTGGAATTGGTCGACCAATCTTAGCAAAACTTCCCAATACCAAATTTCATTAAAATACATTCAGCAGTTCCTGAGTTTTAACATATGGATGGATTGACAGATGGAAACGACCTCACATACATGCGTTCACTTTGTGCAAAGAACAAAAAAATCAAATTACAGGAACCAAAGAAGAGTACTTTAAAGCTCAAACAAAATATTTGCAAAAATGATGAGATAAGCTATTTGATGGAGTGTACCAGAACATAATTTAAGAAATGTTACATAAAAATCCTAACAGTAAAATAAATACAGTGGAACCTTAATCTAACAGATTCGGATGGCAGCACCAGGTCGACTGGGTCCGCTAAATTGTTACTTTTTGAAAATCTTTTGATCCCGTTCCAAGAAGTAACCTATATGTCAATGAATGGACCTCTTAGCTCCCTTCCCCTCAGTATTGCTGTTATTTAGTAACTGAGTATTTATAGTGAGATTTATTTTTGGAAAAGTTACAAAATAAATTTTACGTAATTTCAATCGCATCTCTAGTTAACAGTAGGTAGGTGGCAGCTGAACGATCATGAGCTCCCATGAATTATTACTCAAATATTTAATTTAATGCCCTTACATTTATTTTCACTTATAAAAATGGCCTTTAATACAAGTGCAACGAAAAGGAAATGTAATGTCCTAAGTATTGTGGATAAATTGAAGGTTGTTGAGAAGATGTGTATCAACAGCTAAGATTATGAAAGAGTTCAGCATAGCAAAACAAACAGTGTCTGACATAAAACAAAGTAAAGACAAGATTAAGAAAATTTCCCTGAAGTTTGATGTGAATACCTCTAAAAGTTAAATGTCATCTGGGAAAATTTAAAGCTCCAGTTACAGTCTGCTGCAGAAAGACTAAGCACTTAAATTGGTAAATGGAAAAATCTCCAACGTACTAAATCTTAAGTTAAAAAACTCCCTCAAAGAGGAGGAAAGAGGTGGGAAATTTAAAAAAGAAAAAATATCTCACCCATTCAAACAAATACACAAATCACATACACTAGCAACACCAAATTAAGACACCTCTTAGGAAACACGAAAGACAAATAGTTACATACAGAAAAATCAGGCATATACGAAATTAATTGCACAAATTGTGATTTAGCTTACATAGGTTTAACTAGACGTAGTATTTCCAACAGATTTAAAGAACATTTAAGCCATTACAAATATGGAAGACATGAAAGATCAAGTGTAGCTGAACATATGATTAACACAAACCACAAAATCAGCTTTGAAAATCTAAAGCTTATAAAACACATTCCCAACAACTTGCTTGACCCGTATGAGAGTTTATTGATTGATTGGCTTTGTTGGTTTCACTTCCCTTAATTTGTTTTCTTCGTGCCCTTGCTTAGTTGACGGTTACAACAACCCCTCCCCCTTCACTTTTTCCTTCCTCTTGGTAAAACGTTTTCTTCCGGCCCCTCTCCTTCCCCGACCCCCACCACACACCCACTCCCTCTCCGACACTATATATAAACACTGAGTTTCCCTGCCTGCTCCTTATCTTACCTTCAGGACTATGAAGAGGGCTACTTGGTAGCTGAAATACCCGTATCAGTCCCACTCCCTTTCCTCTTGCCTTCCTTATAATGGCCTCACCGATTTTTTATTTTATCTTCCTTCCTGACTTCTTTTGTTTGTTTTAATTTACGACAAGAGTCACTGCATATTTTGCTTTGCATACCCGATTTGTGTATGTGTGATTGTAGGTCACTGGTGTGGAGAAGCCTCCTGTAAACCTGGGAGTCGATCTGCTGTCCCTGGCGCTGGCCCTAAAAACCCCCTAAACAGCAGGTGAAGTATTTGTTTGAATGGGTGAGGTATTTTTTTCCTTTTTCTTTTTAAAATTTCCCCCCTCTTTCCTTCTCTTTGAGGGAGTTTTTTAACTTAACTTGGAGATTTTTACCTTTTACCATTTTAATTGTGCTGTGAAGCTCATTTCCATATATAATATATATAACATTAGGGACAAGACAATTTGTGGGGAATTATTGAGTGCTGATGTTAAAAGTTTTGAGCCATTCAGACAGAAACTTAATGCTATCATTAGGAAATCAGAACTGTGTGTGGGCCAAGTATATAACGCAGAAGAAACTGGGCTTATTTGGAGGCCTTCACCAAAAAAAAACCCAAGCTATGAGAAGTGTGTCCTCAACACCTGGAAGAAAGATCAGCAAGGAGAGACTTTCTGCACTTCTCTGTGCTAATGTAGATGTCAGCCATCGTTTGAAATCTGTGATTGTGGGAAAATTGAGAAACCCTCGAATTCTTAAGGACTATGGGTAAACTTCCTGTGATCTACTACAACTCTACAAATGTCTGGTTTACTCAAGACATCACCAGAGACTGGTTTTATCAACACTTTGACTCTGAGGTTAGGAAATTTCAAACTGAAGCCTTGAAGATTGTCCCTGAAGATGTGAAGGCTTAAGCTCAAGTATTCTCTCTTGATATTGCATTGCCTTACAAAAGAAAATCCATGGTCATCAATTTTCACAAAGAAAGGTGATTTTTCCCTTGTTTATTATGCACAGACAGTGCACAGACACTGGAATGTCTTTTTTTAACTTTCACAGTTTATTTTTAGGCGTTATTTACAATAAGTAAAAAATGAATGCCTTATGTCCAGGCCATGTCCGTCCGTCCATCCACATGTTTTATCTCAGAAACTACTGGGCGGATGTTGATGAAATTTGGTATTTAGGACATAGTGGCCAAGAAACTAAGAAAATGATACAAATAGTTTATGTAACCTAATCGGAAATGACAAAAAATGAACTTTGCTTTATATCTCATTCAATATCACTTATAACAAAAAAGCCTTCAAACGACTTGGTAGAACTAGTCAAATAACATGTTTTCTTCAGTACATTTTTATTGAAGGAGTAGTCGATTTCAAGAAAATCAAACAAGAAAGTTGTAATTTACTTTAGACTTAGAAAATTTTTCCTGTGTTTTTTAATTGTTTTCAATGAAAACAATCTTCATGACAACTGATGTAAACAATATCTGCTGTAAATACCTAATTAATTTAGTTTTTTTCATGCACATATAACGTTTGGAATGAAGAGAAATGGATTATCTACGATGAAGAAATGAACATAAATGTCTATTTTCTTTATGCATAAACAGTGTTTGTAAGTAAAAAGAAATGGATAATTTACGATGAAGAAATGAACATGAACATAAAGATTATAGTACTATTAGGTTGTCAAGAAATTAATGTAGTTTTTGTGAATAGGTTTAATTAAGCTCTTATTACCTTATAATTTTTTCTAAGAATTTCTCCAACAATTAAGAAAATAAAAAGGAGAATTACTAAGACATAACTAAGCATCAATTGTTAACAATAGTCACCTGTAGGAGGTGGCAGCTAAAAAATTAGTTTTTAAATATCTCTTAAACAATGCATTAACAATGGGAAAATGTTTCCAACAGAGGCAGAAAATTAAATTTCCTACATTTATTCCAATATTTTTTTACATTAATCAAATGTTAAAGCAAATATATAAAAAAATCTGATGTGGCCACCACATGACTTTCTCCATACCTGTAATATTTCTAAAAAATTCCAAATAGGTTAAATGATAATAAATATTTTTAGAAACTGCGAGAACATTTTAGACTTTACAAAGAACAGAAATAAACTCAAACCATAGCCTTCTGATATTGGATATAGTCACAAAGCTCCAACAATTAAGAAAAGAAAAAAGAGCGTACCTAAGACGTAACTAAGCGTCAATTGTTTACAATAATCGTCGGTAGGTGTCATGGTGATGGCAGCTAAAAATATAGGATATCTCTTAAACAATGCATTATATGGGAAAATGTTTTAGACAAAGGTTGTAGAAAATTAAATTTCCTACAACTTTTATTTCAATACATTTTTACAATTATCAAATATTAAAGCAAATATTTCAAAATAACCAATAAGTGAATAGAGTAAACACCCACTTCCGGTTGACCGATTTTTACCAAAAACTAATCAGTTCTTGTGACTTTCATAAAAATGTTAAATATAAAATTTCGCATTGACCTGATTAATAGTTTTCGAGTTAGAGCACCCACAAAAAAGCTGTCACATACACAGACATCACCGAAAAAATGGTCAAAACGTGTTCAGGGGACCTCAAAATGTATTTTTCCACTGAAATCTCGAAGTCGATGTTTTTCATGAAAACAATACTTTCTCCTATACTACATATGGAGAAAGTAAAAACAGATAAATGACAAGAGTAAACACCCACTTCCGATCTTTACCAAAAACTAATCAGTTCTTGTGACTCATAAAAATGTTAAATATAAAATTTTGCATGGAGAAAGTAAAAAGCAACTTTATGGTAAATTTCTATTCTCGTGTTTTTTCAAGTTTGAATACATGTACACAAATAAAAATCAGGATCAGAGCACTGGTAATACAGGCATTGCTCATTATATTGTGCTTCACTTAGTGTGGTTTTGTTATAGTGCTTTCTTCAACTGCTGAATCATTGGCACATTGTTTTGGTTATATATTACAAGCACATAACTCTCTCATAACATTTATTATGCCTACTTAGTATATCAGTCTTCTGTCTGATGTGGTATTAGTTGAGTGATTAGTGTCAGAGGTGTTATTTTCTATTTTTCTGAACCCACATATTATTTGTATTGAATCAAAAGCATGAAAATACATGTGCTAAGGATGTTTCTGAAAATAAACAAAGAAAAACTTTGTCACATTCAATGAAACTTGAAGTAATTCAACAAATTGAAGGTGGAGAATGGAAAGTTGATATTTACAAAGCCTTGAAATTAGCAGGATCAACGACAAGATAAATGATGTATTTTTATGTCTATAAAAAGAAAATCTTTGTTTTAATTGTTTCTGTTTGTTTGTGTCTATTTCTGGCAAATCAACCTCTTGGATTATTATAGCCTTATAGTTATAATAATCCAATCCAATAATCCCTACACACCAGACACACATCACGCAAGCGATTCAAATGCAAGTTTTTCAGGTTTTACATCCCATTTCCACACGGATGTAGATTGAGAAAACAATTGTTATACTATCAATAAAATATAAAAATAACTATTGATGTTGACAAAAATTAATTTAAATATGCAAACAACAAAGCACAGGTGAGCCCTGCTTAACGTGGCCCTGGCCAATGCAGATTTTATTTCAAATTAATTTTTTTAAATATATATAAATACATATCTTATGCACAGTGCAACCACAGGCTAATATCTTACGACTTTTTAAATTCTGCACTAATAAAATTTCATCAAGTATCCTAAATATTGTGATATTTCAGCAGTGTTGCATAATATTGTATCGTCTGGTGGCCAATTTCATTCTTTTCCCTGTAAATTTCATGGGTGTATCACAAAAAGTATCTCCACTACGGCAGAAAACATTTGAAAAATGAAACTAGAAATATGATTCATGTTTCTTTGGCATCACTGGATCGCAGAGAATGTTTTTGATGATTTATATTTTTAAAATCTATAATTTTCAACAATTACTTGATTACAATGTTAATTTACCGTATTAACATATTATTATAAATAATAATAAAACAACTCTACACACCAAAAAATACTTTTTACATAGGTATGAAAAAATGTGGTATGACTTACAGCGACTTTGGTTTTAGCGGTCGAAATGTTCGACTCTCGTCAGTTGTAGTCTTAACGCAAACCTATTTCACTATCTCTGTGTGCTGAATTAATTATAACTGAAATTTATTCATTAACCCTTGGTTAAATTTTATAATGTCGAAGAGGTCAAGTATAAGCGATAATGATGGAAGTAGTGAAAAGAAAACACGCATAGTGAAACAAAATTAAAAATTGTTGAAAAAGTAGAGGCAGGCAGTGGTGTTAACAGCAGTTGGTAGGGATTACGGGTTGGCGGAGTCTACAGTCAGGACAATTATGAATAGCAAAGAGAAATTACATAAGGCTGGCAAGTGATACGCCAGAGGGTCTCAACGTGGTGCCCGCCGAGGTGTTTCTAGGTACCCATCAATGCATTTCCAGGTTCCTGCTGCTCTAATAGCATGGCAATGCCAAAGAGACAATAATGAAATACATTTCAAGGCTCATCATTTATAATTTGATATGCATTTTCCACTGGGTTAAAAGAAAGTTAGTGATTTGAAATCTAAATTATCGGAGCAGTTATCTATATTTACCAAGCCTGTTATAATGTCTAAAAATGTAACATTAGCTTCTTTTAAAATTACTCATTTATTAACACCGAAGAAAAACCGCTTGAAGATGGCCAGCTTATTAAGGAGGCATTAATTGCAAGTGGTGGGTAACTTTTTGTTGAATTTTCAAATAAAGAAGAAAAAATATCTGTACTCAAAATTTTGCAATTGCCAAATGACACGATTACTGGAAGAGTGACTGCCATTTTGCATGATATGAAAGTTAAACAGCAGACTGATCTAAAAAAAATGTGACGTATTCCCCTCAACTTGTTAAAAGCACAGAAAGACTCAATGGAATTCATGTCTGTCACCAGCTGAAACTACCCTGAAAATCTCAGCTTTCCAGCTCTTCTCAGAGTATCAAAATTTTGCATACGGATGGACGGACATTAAAATTACGACATTTTTTAAAAAGCGCTAAAACCGTTGTTAGGTGCTATTAATACCAGTTTGATTTGCTCTTTTCAGAATTAAATTTAAAAATATTCCATTTTCTGTGTTTATATAATTTTGTCCGCCTCCCTCTCCCAGAATGTAGTGAGTGCCCAATGGAGATAAAAGGTTGAGAACCCCTGTGTTACCCCATTAACATCCTCCAAAGTTTCTCGCACTCCAAGTTCGTTAATGATGGAAATGGAAAATTTATTAGGAAAATGGCTAGAAGATTGGGATCAGCGCTCTTTGCCTGTGTCTACCCAAATCATTATTAATAAAGCACTTAGTTTTTGGGATGACTTAAATGACTTCACATGAGTGAGTGCCGTGAAGCGGGGCTGCGATGGACTATTTGAATGCTACCGACAAGTTTTATGTAATAAGAGAAAAAAGCTAAGCAGTCAACCCTGGACTTTTTTAATAAAACTTCGTAGGTGTTCTGAGAAATATTTGGAAATTATGTACGTTTACAGCTAAAAAAGCTTTTTTGTCTCTTTACTAGGTAATTTTATAGTTTGTTTAATAAATTACGTTCTAAAAGTCCGGTAGAAATATGTTTTACATTGAATGTGGGTCCAGAAATACCATCTGGGAAGTTATTTCCCTCTGGGAGCCTAAATGTTATGGTGCCCCGGCGATCACGGAAACCTCAGGAACGCATCCCCCACGTTAAGCGGTGCTCACCTGTATGTTGAATTACTCCAAAACAATTATAAGTAACAATGAAAAAAGAATCCGAGATGCAAAAAGAAAAGCAAGAATGGCTGAACATCACTTTGTAATCTCAAACTTCTATACTTGTTCCAATTCTTGTAAGCCAAGTATTTTAACATTTCAATGATACTAATTATCTTAACAAAAATATTTAGATAGAATTTCAATAAGATTTAGGAGTCCATGTCCATTTATTGAGAAATTTTCTTAACTGTTTAACAGCCAAAATTAAATTGAAAAGTTCTGGACATAAAAAAGGATAAGGAATACAATGTGCATTCTACAAAAATAAAATACTGCACTTGCTCAAGAAATGTCTGAACTAATTAAACTCCCTCAAAATTTAGGGCATGGGCATTACATTGACATAGCCTTTGGTGAATCTTAAAATCAGCATTTACTGCATTATTTGGTCATAAAATGTTCCTTTATATGAACACACATTTGAAACTTTCAGTGTATTAGTTTGGCAAAAAAACATGAAAATGTAACAACTTATCATCAACAAGCCATTGCTCAAGGTTCATAAAATGCTAGGCTATAATCTTTACTATTACCTAAAGCTATAATTTTGAAGAAAGGAAACAGGATAGTAAATTAGCCTTTGTAGCTGATACTAAGCATACATTTCCACATATTCTGCTGTATAATTGTATAATATACCATATTTAGAATGTCATAAAATATGCTACTAGAGCAACTTTTGCTTAAATGATATTATTTTAATTATCTGCCTTAAATAGAATGGTTTAATAATAATTTTCATAATTAATATCCTTCAAGTTTGCAAAAATTAAAATTTCCTATCAGTAGAGAGAATTGAGTTCATTGAAGCAAGAAAACAGTATTCATTATACTTATATATAGTTAATAATTTGATATGAATAAACTCTATAATATAATTATGATAATTTTTTTGCTTGCATGGGCGTAAATATTTGCAAAAGTGTCTACCAGCTCTTGAGTGATGTGGGGGTCTCTCTATTTAAACTTAAATCTTTTTACAGTTGTGAGAATGGTATACAGAAGTAGAGAACTCAGTGACAAATGTAAGAATGTTTGGTATATAAGTAGTAAGAAGTTTGATAGTATCTTTTGTTTCATTAATGAAAATACTGACTTATCCATTTGTATTGCTTAAAATTAACGAAAATATATTGCCAGTTCAGAGTAATTCAGCTTTAGATACTAGTAGGAGTGAAACTTGAATATTTCATATTTTAGTCACCTAACTTAAATGACAAAAATAATAAATTGTTCTTTTCCTAACATCACATCAACCATCCATATAAAACCACTGTATAAGCATAGTTAACTGAAGAATTGCTAAGCTACAACACAACACTTTAGAATGTTTTATTTAAATTTGTTTGAATTAACATACTTTACAACATTATAACCTATGTTAAATACTGAAAAAAAAGAATATGATACTTAAATGTGAGGGCTTTTAGAAAAATGCAAGAACAACTGGTCTTAAAGGCCTATAATTAGAAAAGATTTCATCCAAAGTAAAAAATAAGCCAAGTGAACAGTTCCAAAGAATAAAATTATGTTCATGGCACAAACTACATAAATATAGTCATCTAAAGTAGTGTTCAAATGAATTTTCAAGGTGAACTATTCTGAGAAGATCGCATTAATGATTATTAATAATATTGCAACACGAATGTGATTATAATGTAATAATAAAATGCATGTATAAGGCAATATTATAAGAGGAGCGATAAGAATTGAATAATAATAATAAAATTCATCAAAAGCTTACATGTACCTTGATTTTCCAGACGTATTTCTTAATGAAACTCATAGGGAAAACATTTATTAGAATAATCTTAAATGAATCAAGATAAAAAGTTTTTAAGATAAATAAAAACTTACTATCAATAATAATTACGATAAATAAAAACACAATTATTAGCAGAAATATCCCTTCAAAAAACATAGGAATGCAATACACATCCACATTAAAATAAAGACTTCTATTCAACAATGACAATAGTTTGTTTGATCTCGTTGCTATGTTGGACGCATCTATCTTCCCACGCGAATTCAAATACACATTTATCGCAGCGGCAACCCAAGGATCTGGTGGTTTAGGTGACTAAATCACTCGTCTTATGCGACGTGAGGTGAGGTGGTTCGAACCCCGGAAGCAGTTTGGATGTTTTTCAGATTAGACGGGGTCCAAAACATTATATATATAAAAGCAAAGTTAATAATAAAAGGTGGTAAAAATGGGTTATCGATACTAATACTAACTATCATTCTTTTTAATTGTAAATTATTCCGACATTATTCCCTTGGTTATTGGAAAACTCACATAACCAAGATTCTTTAAGAATATATCTACTTTTCAATGCAAATATGCAAACAACAGTAATGCATAGGTAACATCAACAATCTTCCTAGATATTTTTACCAGCTTGATGCCAAGATGGGGAGGCTGCTTGTTTCATTGATAAATGTCTAGCTCATCCACCAGAAACAGCATTTCTAAGAAGTAAAAACATAATTTTCCTCCCTGCCAACTGCACCAACATGCTACAGTCTCTTGACATCATTATTAGTTCAACTAGCAGATGTACCCAGTTTCACTCGGGATATTAAAGTGGCACAGTATTTATTTTGTTGAAGGTTAAAATAACATAACTGAAAAAGAAGTCGGAGAACGAAATACATATTTTTATATTGTACAACTCACTTATTGCGACAATTTCAATAGGCCACCATAAACTCCACAACAGCTCATGTATATTCCACATATTCATTACGTGTTTTTCCCATCCACATAGCTACCAAACCTGTCCCAGTTATTAGCAACATAGTGCACTGCTTCTTTTCTTATTATTTTATCATCGTGTATATTATTTCTTAGCAAATATGCAAAAGAATTAAACAAACAATTTCAAAACTCTGACATGCGAACTACAGTTTTATCACACATATTTACAAACTTAAAAATATTCTAACCTCTAAGTTTGCTATTAAGTAATGGTACTATTATTTTGGTTTAATAAAAATCTAACCTGGATTTATTCCTCAACTTTGGCACAAATGTAACACTCAAAAAGACTGGTGCACTCTGGGGGTTACCACTTTAAAAAAAAATATCCAAAATTTTCTGCCTGCAATACGCACGGGTGAACCATACAATCAAACTTATCTGCAATTAATTAAGTTGCAATCTATTACGCTTGACGTTGCTACAACAATAATTTCGATGCTTCATAAAAAGCGCGAAGCAAATAACGTAATTCTTTCGTCTATTTGAAGGTTTAATAGATGCTAATTCAATCGGAGACAACATGTGTGGGACGCCTTGGCAACACCCGGAAAGAGTACGAAAAAGCGATAAAATTCCAAAAAAATGAATATTTCTGATAAATTCTTCCATATAACATCTAAACATCACAAGAATAAGATATTTTATATTTTTAACCATCGAATGAAGCAAAAATGGAGAAAATTGGTCGATATTTACATATTTTGATGAATGAAAGAAAAAATTTTGCACCTTGAAAAATTGAAAATCCTGTGTAAACTTATGGGAAAATATAATTGTCTCCCGGAGTCGAATCCAGGACTTTTTCCAGGATGTCTAGGGACCACCTCATGGGGTTTAACGATTGTGAAAATTTCAGCTATTTAGGCTTAGTAAATCCAAAGGTATTAAGCGAGAAATGTTTGAAAGAAATGGCAGACTCCCAGCCAGACAGGTTGAGTTTTATATAGATAGAGATGAAGGCAAATTATCATAAAATATTGGTGTGCAAGGCAATTGCTGCTATAGAGAGAAAGGCATAACTCGGGCAGAATGTTCTACAAGCACTTCATATGATAGTTGCCTTGTGGAATTCAATCAGCTTTGTGACCATTGTTAATTGTTTTCAAAAAGAAACACTCAGCAACACCAGAGCACTTCAGGTCACAGATGAACAAGGTGAAGATTGAATAACAGAAAAAGACTGGAACAATATCACCATGGATCCAGAAATACCATTTGATGCTATTGAAGAAATTTGCAATGCGGCAGAGAGTGAAAATAAAGACAAGGGTACATAGAGCAAGGAAGAAACTAAGGAAGAGCAGACTATTCCTTCATTTGGAGAGGCAGTTGTTGGGTTTGAGACAATGAGAAGATATTTGTGCCCCTTCAACCTCTATGATGCCAGTATACAACAGCTCTCCCAGCTTTAAAGAGAGCTGCTCTTTATTTTTCGGAGGTATCCAACAACGTTAACTTTCCTTATGCATTATTTCAATAAGTATGCCCATTGAAATTCAATGGGAAATTTTTTTTTAATGAAATTTCATGAATAGATGTGACACGAAGCCATTATCCAAGTCAATGGTACCCAATTACATGAAACTGGCAACAATGTGAATCACTAAGAATGCGTCAAATTCTTGTGCTAAAAATTGATGTTGATCGATTCGACGCATATTTAAAAACCAATGGCAGGAAAATAAACTTTCGTTCTTTTAGGTGTTCGTTGTTTCATTGTCTCGAACTCTATGATGATCCTAAGTAATTGCTATGAAAATCATTTCCATCTCCTTCCATCTCTCTCTCTAGAATTAAAAGCATTCATAGCACCCATAAGGATTGAAATAACAATTGGTTTTCGAGGTTTAACAATGTAATTGGTAGGCAAGGCAACATCCTGTTAAAACAGCAAGATTTCTCCAAAATATGTGAATTAAATGTTTAACATGAGGGATTTCTAACTATAGGCGAAAAAAGATGAACCGAATAAGAAACTTTATAATGTTTTCTTTAAATGGTTTAGATCATAGGTTAATTCTTTCTAATTTAGATCTCAAAAAGAATAAAAGCCTGCACATCGAGAAGTCAATGTTTGTGTGTTATTTTATGAAAATGTCTTCCTTGGAGTTGAAACCAGGACTTTTATGAGATTTTTTGTCATCATCTTAAAATATGTGAAACAAGCATTCCTGAAAATGCTTCAAAAATGTCCTTTATCAAGTTATTCACATTTTTATAGCATGGCAGAGGGAGCCACAAAGGGACAGAAGAAAACTTTTATAGATTTTAGATTTTTGTATCATACTGTTCACTTTGCCCTGCTTGTTACAAATTGAGTTCTACCAAAGATATTAAATTTCTTAAATGCTGTTCTTTCTTTACAGATTTGACAATATATTTCATAATCAAATTAGTAATTAGCAGTAAAAGAAATATCTAATTTTCTAATTTAATACAAAAATATTAGTACTCTCATTCTCTGGATAAAAATTTACTAATTTATGTAGTATTTCTGTACGTTGATTTGTTAAACCCTTAAGTGGGGTAAGTGACTACAGATGTGAGCCAAAGCCGCTCACCTGGTGGAGAGCCCGACTATAGTCGCACTTCGAATAAATGCTCATTTTTCAGTGGGGAAAGCAACTAAAGTCGCACATTCTTTTTATAGCTTAGCCTGTATCCTTCTGCCATCTACTGGATTTTTTAAAACTTCATAGTATCTAAAAGAAATCCTGTATAGACACTTTCACTGAGCCAATTCAAAATGTTTTGAATTTGAATAAATTTTCATGATGAATTAGATTTAAATATTTTAATGTTAATATATATATATATATATATATATATATATATATATTGATATTTTAAATATATATATATATATATATATATATATATATATATATATATATATATATATATATATATATATTGATATTTTAAATATATTTATTACAAATTAGAGATACATTTTTGTCAAAAATTACAAAATTTTCAAAATATCCTGTAACAAACTAAAATACTCTCCCACAGCTGTGCTGCACATGGCCACAATGAATCCCTAAATGCTCATAAAAGTGAAAGTTACAATGTTTGTCTCGTAAACATGAATCTCTATGCTGCCCATGTTTTTCATCTTCTGTCAGATCTTTTTTTTACGTGGTTGTGTATGTTGTTGGAATTCATTCGAAGTGGTTACTCCGTTTATTGTAAGTAAACTTTCTGTTATCGTGCAAAATAGCAAAACAAGGTTCAAGTATGCCAGAAAATATTATCACTCAGATGTTGGATCTTAGTGAGGAGAGTTGCTATGGTGAGGGAAGCGGCGAAAGTGAAGATGAAGTAATTATGTCTGCCGAAGGCATAACTTGTCTGAGTGGAGTTGATCCATCAACAAAAAGAGAAGTGGTCGAGCTACATAAAATACCTTCCTTACGAGGCGAGTGATTTTGAGTAAGTTGAGAGCGGTGAACCGAGACAAAGATTTCCTACCAGATGTCACAGGGCCTATGGGTGAACTTTTGAATAAAAAGGATCCATTAGATATATTAGAACATTTTTTTGATGATGGAATTTGCAAGAGTATAGCTTTTCAAACAAATCTTTATGCCCATGGGAAAATAAGAGATTATTATGAAAAAATTGAAAACAAGAAGTCTCAAAAAAGATTGGGTTGAAACTGACAAAGAGGAAGTGAACTTGCTTTTTGGAATCTTTCTATTGGGCATTGTTCAAAAACCAATGATGGGACATTATTTTTCTAGGAATAGATTGTTGGCAACTCCCATTCTTTACGAGATGATGACAGAAAAACGTTTTTTTTTAATTTTTGAAATTCCTTCACTTTGCCGGTAACGAGGCATATAGTAGAGAAGAGGAGGTTTCTGCTAAACTCTATAAGATACAGTCACTGATTGATAGACCACTTGGTGAGAAAGTTTTTGGAAAGTTATATTCCTGAGGATCAAATATCGATAGATGAAAGTATATTGCTTTGGAAGGGCTGTCTTGGGTGGAAGGTGTACATTCCAAAGAAGAGACGTTGATTTGGAATGGAATCATTTAAACTTTGTGAAGCAAAAACTGGGTATGTGTGGAACATGTTTGTATATAGAGGGAAAGACACAGAACTTATAAAAAATGTGGAAGGTGTTGATGTGTCAGATTTTGCAAGACCTTCCAGGATTGTACTCACATTAGCGGAAAAGATCCTCAAGCTAGAGTATTTGATTGGAATGGACAACTATTTTTGCAGACCTGAACTTATTGATTTTTTAAATTACGTATTTATCCAAATGTAAGACAACCACGAATCTAAGACGACCCCGTATATAACAATGGACACTATTTTGGTGTTCAGCACCAAATGAATAACAACTTACTTTTTCTTACTAATTCCTAATGATGAATATGATCGTCGTTCATCTGTAAATTGTGTTGTTTTTGAGATTAACATAGTTGAAGTTGAGAAAATTCACATTTTTACAATATAAATAAGCATATTATTTATTAGGTATTGTAAACCATGAAGCAGTTTAAATAAGTACCGTAAATACCCACGTATAATGCGCACTTTTTTTCGAAATATTTGAGTTAAAAATTAGGATGCGTGTTATACGAGGGTATATAATCTTCCTATTTTCATTTGACCCCATATTTCCACAATTTCGGCACAGTAATTACTGCCCGGGTATCCTCATATTTTTAATGGTGATTTTTATGAAAAGTAAGATAGATAATAGTAAAAATTTATTAACTAATTCTATAAACATAAATTAATTAGATATGAAAAGAATGAATTCAGTATTTATTCATTTTAAAAGCCAAGAAATCCTTCGTCACTGGACCATTCTTCTTCAATGTTGTTATCGGAATCGTCATCTTACGCATGACGTCACCCTACACCGGCGCCCTGCTTGGTGGTGAGGTACTGGTGCTACTTACAATTAGAAACAATGGCAGCTGATGCCTTTGAGTACGCTGGAAGTTGATGCTTCTTGTAGAACTAAATAAAGTTATCATTCCCTACCTTTCTCTCAGCATTCATACGTGATTTATTCTTGATTCTTAGAGTCTGTAGTTAATTATGGTTATTTGCTATCGTGTTTACGTGCTCCAGTGTGTTCTAATAAGGGTAAAACTGAAGGTTGGGCGAACCCATCCACCTCAGACGTGACAAAAACGTATGTAAAAAACATAGAATTATCGTCATTCCTTCATTTTATTAGCTCAAATAATGTCATATGCCCTACCATGAAATTAATATAATTGGATTATTGTGTATAGCCTAATATCACCTTGTAAGTAACCATAGAGTATGTAATGACTGAGTTAGCTGACGTTCTTTTGGAACGTTATTCGAAAATTTCATTTCGCACTTTCATTATGTTACCAATACATAATACCAATAATTCGATCATTGCTTTAGAACACGTTACACCATCTACTTTATTCTGGAACAGTAACGCTAAAAAAAATCTGTGTGCACTATACGCGGGTATATAGAAAAATCATAGATTACGAGGCTGAGAATCCCCCTGCGCGTTATACGAGGGTGCGCATTATACGCAGGTATTTACGGTATGTCTTTCTACTATTTGGTTGTTAAAGCCCTAAAATAAGAATTAACCACAAAAACAGCACTGTATAGATAACATTTTTGGTCTGTATATATGCCTTCAGTCAGACATACGTTAATATGCCATTATTTTATATATTGATAAATACAAAATTATGGAAATTTTAATTTGCTACAACTTTCGTTTGAAAATATTTTTTCTGTATTGCATCATTTAGGAGATATTTATTTAATTCAAAATTTAACAGTGCTCACCTACACCATCTAGTGGAGAACTCTGTACACAATGTATACGTACAATAAATACCGACAACAATAAAGGATATCCGTATCATTATCAGACAAAAAATAATTTTAGCTTAGCCATGTGTAAAACATGCCACTTACATTAGTCGTTTCCGTGAAAATGTGAAAAATGTGGGAACATGACCTGAGAAACAAACGTAAATTGAAGATTTTGTCATCCAGCAGTTTTGTCATGCATGGTTTCGTTGTGTTACTGTTCACGATATTGATTTGAGGTGATGGACAATTCAGAAATCAAAAGAAGTTGCCCTAAAAGGACTTTCTGCAAAGCTTATTGGTTATGGCATTTTAAAAAGAAGCACAGAATTGTGTCTCGCAAGATTACAGAAACAGTTACAGCTTCAGAAATCGAAAGCCAACTAAGCATTATAGAAAAAGCAAATGACTTTGTACGTTCTGCAAAAAAATAATTTGGTGCCTATGAGCCTTCAAATATCTTTAATACTGATCAGTCAGGATTTACTTATGAGTACTACCCTTTATGAAGTCTGTCAAATATAGGAGAGCATAACCCTTTGGGTTGGTTCAAATCACACAATGCAACTACTCACTTATGCATAATTATGCCACTGGTGTCTCTTGAAGGGAAGTTACATGGCAAATTGTTCATTTACCTTAAGGAACCAAAAGGAGTGTTAGGTTCTCTTGTTACTAAAAACATGTTTCTAGCTCCCAATATCATTGTCACTTGTAGCAAGACTGGAAAAATGGACAAAGGGAAAATGACAACCTGGGTGAAAGATTACCTAGAGTCATCATTTCAAGGAAAGTGTCTTTTGCTTCTTGAAGCTTGGAATGGACTGCAGGACGAACAAATACTTAAAGCTGTTTCAACAACTTGCAAGCGTTTGCAGATTCCACCAAACACAACTGCATATGCACAGCCTTTGTACAAGTTTTGTTTCAGGCAGTACAAAATTTTCCCAAAAAGAATCAGCGACATAATACTCTTGGATGATCATCAAATAGATTTGCAGCAGTGAAATAACACAATAAAATTACATTCGCTTATTTATAATCAGTTTCAAGCGAATGCATTCCAGCCAATGATACGTCACGTGTAGTACGCATGTGGATACATGGCATCTGATCCTGAACAATATGATAATGTTGAAAAGCTGTGCTTTGCATTTAATAAGGATGAATGCCATTTTTGTTATTTGACCAGCTTTGTAAAGTGTTGATTACATCTTTGTTTCAATCATTTTTTTGTCTCATTTCATGTGCATTTTGATTAAATAAAAATACTTATTATGTACATATCACATTGAAAACTCTATTTTATTGCTTTATTCCTTTATATATAGGTGTTGCTCTCCCGAACAGCATTCTGTTCTCCAGGTGTTTATAATTCATCAATACTTAGACATTTTTAAAATTCAGTTTCTATCTTGGTCTACTTGCAAGCTTATGCAAATGTGGAATTTAGTTAAATAAATTTCATAACAGCTTTCGCTTTTTCTTGAAATAAACAGTTTTTCATGTTGAAATGACGCTGATTTATATTTTTATACATCAAAGTGCAGATTAAAATATTTGCGACTGACCTATTTAAATTTTTACTCCATGCCTGACTGAAGGTGTGTAGGAAGACCAAAAATGTTATCTATACAGTGCTGTTTTTATAGTTAATTATTTTAGGGATTTAAACAAGCTGTTGATAGTATAATTATACAGAAAACAACTAAATAGTAGAAAGACATACTTATTTAAACTGCTTCATGGTTTACAATACCTAATTTTATAATATGCATATTTATATTGTAAAACTGCAAATTTTCTCAACTTCAACTATGTTAATCTTGAAAACAATACAATTTGAAGATGAACGATGATCATATTCATGATTAGCATGCAGGAATTAGTAAGAAAAAGTAAGTTGTTTTTCATTTGATGCTGAACACCAAAATAGTGTCCATTGTCCCTTTTTGAAGACTGTCAAAACAGAAAAACGATTTTATGGCGTAATTTCTTACCGACTGTATTTGGTGTATATTTCGATTACACAGATTCAGTATAGGTAAACTAGTTCATTCATTAATTTAAATGGTTTGATACAAATTTTTTCTTAAAAAGAGAATTTATAAATGTATTTTTAAAATTAAGAATTTATTAATTGAATTCTGGATCATAAGTTTACAATAAAAATACAATTATTTTATCATATGTTTCATTTGTTTAAAAAAACATCAATTAAACGTGTAATCATACTTCCTACGTTTCTATGAAAACTCGTCGCGGTCATTTTGTCACACATCAATTCATCGTGCATCAATGCATCCTACGGCAAACTCATCACTCATCAATTCATCTCTTGACAAATTCATCATGCCTTCCAATTTGTCTTGCAACGAAATTGTCATGCGACGAATTTGTCTAGCAATGAATTGACACACGATGAGTTTGTCGAGCGATGTATTGATGCATGACTAACTTAAGATGAACCCCGATTTTCCCAAGCTGAAATTTGGAAAAAAACTTGTCTTAAATTCGGACAAATATGGTAAATACGAGACTGATGCAGTTGAGACTGTAAGAAGGAGCAAAGCAAAGGAGAGAGAATGAAGCAGAAACCAAAAGCCATAATCGATTATAATGATGTCATGAAGGGCGTAGATTTATCAAACCAGTATATGGTAACATACAGAACAGTGAGAAAGAGGATGAAAAAGATTTTTTGCTATTTATTAGATTTTGTGACTTTTAACTATTATGAAATAAAGAAAACAAGGAGGTAGTTTTACGCATCTACAGTTTAGGCTAGATCTAATTCAGAAGTTGTTTCATAAATACACAACCTCAACTTCCTACAAGGGATCATTAGAAAGAGACAAGAGATCGAATATACAAACACCAATGAGTGGCAGACATTTTCCTAAAATGAATCCACCTTCAGAAAAAAGAAAACATGCTGTCAAAAGATGTTTTCTGCATGGCCCATAAGCAGAAGAAGGAAACAATATACTTCTGCAAAGAGTGTGATGCTCCTCTTTGTGCAGCACCATGCTTTAAAATTTATCACACTTTGGTAGCTTATTGATAAAAAGGTAATGTGTAAATAGTAAAATTTTTGGCTAAAAGTTAGGTATGGCCAAAAACAAGAGGAGAATTGGAGAAACAAAGGTGGGAAATAAAGGTATTTTTTATTTTTTATAATAAACATAATTTAACAAAACAATAGTTGCACGGATTTTTATACTTGTTTTCAACCTGCATGTTTTTTATAATTAATACTTATCTATGTGCATGTTATATTATTTATTTATAAAAGTTTTAATTTTTTATATTAAGATAACTCATTTCTGGTAAGAAACTCAAAATATATGAAAATATTTTATAATTTTTTCAGACCACCTTTTCCATTGGGCATAAATAAGCATTAGGATTAATAAAATCAACTTTTTAAATTCTGTTAAAGAATGGATTGGCTCCCCACTAAACTAAAAGTCAACGAAAAGTTATCACCGAGTTAAGGGGCTAAATATAAAGTGATACAGTGATTTTGAGTTTCAATTTTACCAATCCTGATTTAACATTTTCCTTGATTTAATATACGAAAAGCTTATCCTACAGACAAGAGCTAAATTGGGATCCCACTGTATTTATAATAGATGGAAAACAATTGGCCATTGGTGGCCCATCAAAGTTAGCAACCATAGGTGTTTGGCTAGTTGGCCCATCCTTACAATCAGCCATTTATCCAGACATGAAACCGACTTTGTGAATTTTGCAACAGGGGAGAGGGAGGTCACCAGATCTTCCCATGCTTCCAATGACTACTCCAATGTTAGTAAGCATAATGGTTGACAAGGGTTGTAGGGCTGACTCTTGATATTGTGCGAGTGATTTGTTACTAAACAATTATCCTACAAAAAAGAAATTCAAGTTGCATGATTTACTTTTATGAAAAACATCTGTTGTCACATTTGCGCAACTTTCCTCCCTCTCATAACAAAGCGTAACAATTTGTCTGACCATCCATTCCCAGCTTTCATTACGTAATTTTTGAATGGCTCCAAGTTTCCCCTGAAATTACCGAGCTTTATTTCGTTCTCTCAATTATTGCAATCATCAAATCTTGCATTAGTTCGATTACAATGACTTATTCAAACCAAAATTTATAGCAGCAAGACTTGTTTTTGTATTTTAGCAATATGTTAGCTATGAATCAAGCTTATTTGATAGTGTTAATTTACTGAGTTAATAACTTTATAGCATAGTTTACAAAAGTGCTAGAAATGTTTTAGCTAAGCTTTGTTGGTGGACTGCTCAACTCTAATTTTTATAATCATTTTAAACTTTATTTTTTTCAAGTTTTCATTTGTGAAGCATTCATTGGTGTTCCAAGAAAAATTATCAGAAACAGAATATTAACAAACATAAGATATACAGGCAGTTCTTGTTTTGTGCAGTTTTGATTAGCACGAATTTGGATTTGCCCAGTTTATTAATTTAGGCATGTTCTCAATTTGCGCAGTCCAAAAATTATCATTTACACGGTTTGAAATGTGTGTTCGTGATGACAACAAGTGAGAAGTCCCTCTACTTTTTTGTTTCGAAGTTCATTTTAAAATTTGGCATCCTAGAGAAGGACATTATATTATATTTACTAGAGTAAATGCCCGTTGAAATTCAACAGGAAAATTGGAACTTAATATATTCAACTATATTGGAAGGAAGTGAGCTAAATCTGACACTTATACAAACATTAGATAAGATAGATGAACAGGTTTTCACTTTAATATATTTTTCGATATTTAATAGTAAGACAATAAGAGTATAAAATTGTTTAACTAAGTTAACAACAAATTGAATGTTTATTCCAAAAAAAATTAGCTATTATGGACTCACCAGATATGTTGATTTTCTGTATGAACAACAATGCTGTTGATCGCCAAGGGAACATTTCAATAAAAATGCAAAATTTTGACAAATTTTCGAATATTTTAACTTAATGTGAGCGAATTCGATTTGAAAACAAAAATCGACGATAAGAACTTTAAAATTAAAAGAAATGTTACCACTTTAATGCTTCATTTTTGTGACTATTTTGAACAATTAAAAGAAATTTTATCACTTTCTTATGCTAGGTTATGATTTTCTTTTGAATGTAATTAATAAAAGAAATGTTACCACTATAAAATGCTAGTGTTTTTTTTGCGGCTTGGAAATGTTTGTTTCAGAACCTAAGAATGCATCCATGTATCAAGTACTCAACATTCCATTTAATCAATCCAGTTAATCTATTTAAATTAAAGCATTTCCTTGGAATGAACAAAGAGAGAAAAAATCACATGCAAAAATGTGCTGTAGGTAAAGTGCACAATTGCCAGAAGAAGTATTATCGCTTTGTAATGCTGGGTTTTCATTTGCTATTACGTGTTTTGAAAGTAATTAAAAGAATTTTTTTTCACTTTATGATGCTAGGCTTTCATTTGCTGTTATATTTTAATTTATTTTTTGTTAAACTGCATTATGATAAAAAGTGAATTTTTTAGGCTGATTCGGACACAAACTTCTATTTTTACCTTGCGTTGTATGGGAAAATGGGACTTGCACTTCATGAATTTCCATTTTGTGTCAGTTTTCTGGAACCAATTATTTGAGAAGTTCAAAAAGATTGTGTATTACAATTAGAAATTTCGGTGATGTTAAGTAAGCTAATACAGGAATGTATTCCCCCTAACCTGGACATTTCAATTATTTTATATGGGAAAATTGTTCTTGTGAATTTACAAAAGTAGAATACTCCTTTAGCCAAAACTAAAGGCTAAAGGAGTATTCTACTTTTGTTAGTTTTGGCCAAAGTTATTGAGCTACTATCAATTATGTGAATTTGATTTACACGGTAGTTTTCAGGAATGCATTAACAGCGTAAATCAAGAATTACCTGTATTGAAAAGTTTACAGAATGCAATTTGTCATGTTCTAGTGAATAAAAAAAATTTCATTTAAATTTTTTAAAATTAATACAGCATTTTAATGTTAAAATATGACATATTTTACTTTTAAAATATCATTAACCTATTTGCTCATGTAATTCATATACTTTTCCCAAATAAATTGGCTAAAAATTTAGGAAACAGACATTAAACAAATTTTGCCATAAGTAATGAAGAAAATCAGCATCTGCTATTTACTTTGTCCAGAAGAAATATTCCAAAGCATGTATACATGTTCACAACTTTCTAAGTACCTCCTTTTAGGAATCAACAAGCCACCTGAATGAATCCATTTGCCTTACATGAACCACATCTCCTATTTAGACAAGTAATAATGAAATTGTTCCACATTATATGACCTTTGCATTCCATAATACACTTTTATTTCCAGTAGTCTAAGTTTAGCTTCAGCATAAAAATTGTCTGGCTGGTGTTTTTTTTAAAGAGCCTAAATGTTTTTTGATGTTATAATCAAATCTTGTCATAAATCATATTCACTGTAATATTCTATCAAACTATGACTCAGGTCATTTACCAACAGAGGTGTTGTCACAATATATATATTTAAAGTCATAGATTGGACATAGCACAATTTTTTTCAGGAATATAACAAAATATTGATTAATTAATTAATATTACATGAGCAAATTCCAGTTAAAATTATTTAATGTTTCTAGTGCAAAGCTTTGATAATACAACTATATCCAATATTCCAGATATCAATGAAATCCAAAATAAAACATTAAAAATTCAAAACATTGATTTAAATTGTCTTTTTAAGGTTGTTACAAGAAAATAATTCTGAAATATATTTCTAATGTGCAATTAAATAAAAAATTTAGGTTCAATTAAAAATAATCCTAAAAATTACAGCTTCAAATTATAGGAACTATTCACAAGTTATATAAAAAAATTATAATCTAGATAAAGCTACAGAGATGCAGGAAAAAACTTTCTGCTTAGCACAATAATTTATCATAGATAAGAATTGTACATAACTGCCTTCTTAAAATATACAATCTTTATTTCCACTTTATCCAAGAGCGAGATAAATTATAACCAAAATGTAAATGAAATATATCTTGATATTTTTCAATTTAGATAAAATATTCGGTATTGTTAAAATATAAAATGAAGAGAATGGCGTAAATATTATCCATTTTATTGTCCAATTTAATAAAATTGAGCTAAAATCTACAAATCAAGATATAAGATTCTAACATTACAGAAGTGCCTAAGTAACAGATTTTTCTAACAATTTGATGGGAAATAAATGTTTACAAAACAATTATACCATACCAGACATTACCATCCCAAGGCTCTGAAAATAAAGATGGCTATTAGATGCAATACTACAGCAAGTTACTGTTGCATCAAAAGGGAAGCAACTTACACAGAGCTGTCAGTAAGAGACATGGTGTCATCAGTATGTGCATCAGATGAGAGGCTCTGCAGCTCGCTGTCCTGCCGTGACACTGGATTGTATGAGGAGTACTGTAGGTGTGGGTGAGGTGCTTGAGGTTGCAATAGATGTGGGGGAATGTGAGTGGCATGTGGGTGTAAGGGTCTGTGATGGCGGGAATGATGAGATGGTGAAGAGGATGGAGAGGTAAGGTGGTGGTGGTAAGGACTGGGCAGCATGCCTTGCTGGCGCAAATACAGCCTAGTTTCCGTGCATCACCAACCAAACAAAAAGAAAAAAAAATGAGGCAAAATAAATAACCAAGTAATACTTGAAAATCAAAGCAAACAGCACAAACTCAACATTACAAAAATAAGAAATGATAAGCTTTTCTATGCACTCACCTTTTGTTGAAAAAAACTGCAGGTTTTGCTCTGTTCACAAGTGTGATATGATATTACTAAACTATGTCTCACATTGATAATCACAACTGAAATGTTAATTTAAATGAGGCAAACAGATAGCTAAATTGATATTTATGAATCAAAAAAGTGGCACTATTGGAATCAAGTATACAAACATTTTGCATTCAACTTCACCAAACAAGATTACTTTCTTCTGTTTGGTATATTCTTCAGATTAATATTACCCTGCTTTAGGATGAAACACAACTCATCAAAAAAGTGATCACTAACTAATAGCCAGTTTAAAAAGACATATTAGCAATTAACAATAGTGTGCATTTCTATGCCCTTCTTCAAATTCAAATCATAACCAATGGAAAGCAAAAAGAAAGAAAATCTCAAATTCTATGTTTGTTCCAAGTACAATCAAAATAATCCTGTTATTAATTCCTACTCATTTTAAAATAACTGTTTTGAATGAATAACATTGATGCATACGAAAGCATCTACATACATAAAAACAAAAACATGGTTATGAACAACGACTTAGGTCCCATCATCCACTCCCTCCTTTTTCAGTTACTAAGTTAACCTTTCCAAATCCTCTCCCTTTTCTTACCCTCTCCCCAATGGTCACTCCTTGTATATATATCCCCTTCTCCCTCCTACACCCCACACTACTAAAGATGACAGCTTAGCTGTTGAAACATCTGTGTCTAGTTTTAATTTTTGGTTCCAGTTTACTGTGTGAGTGGTTTTTGTTTGTTTCTGCATGTACGTGCCTCCTTTTGACTTAGGTCCTACGATGGTGTTTACCAGCAACCTGCAGTGTGAGTGTATTCTCTTCCTTTTTACGGTGAAGGAGTATTGTATTGTTTCACTGTCTCGCAACTCTCCCTTTTCATAAAGAAAGGTTGACAGTTATGATTTGATCGAATGCGTCAGGAACACACTAGCAGAAATTAGCTGTGATTGGAAAAGCAAAAAACCTTGCTCTTTTAAAGAAACTGAAGCTTCAAACCTGCCTGTTCACTATTTTAATCAAAAAGGGGCACGGATGAACATAGATATTTTTAAAGAATGGTTCGATAAAAAATTTGTGCCACAAGTCCATGATTAATTGAAGTCAAAAGGTTTACCAGAGAAAGCAGTGCTGGTGTTAGATAATGCACCCTCACATCCAAATGAAAGTCTTCTAAAGTCAGAGGATGTCACAATTTTTGTAAAATATTTACCAGCAAATGTTACGGCATTGATCCAACCGATAGACCAAGGTGTCATTTCCAGCATGAAATGCAATTACCGTTCAAATTTGTTACAAAAATATATATATTAGTAGAGCTCAGCTAAGGAACAGTCAACATTATTAGACTATTTTAACACAGTGTAACCGTTTGGCCATTTTTCATCAAGCAATTTATGTGATGTTTTGTGCTTCTAAACTATTGTACTTGTATTATTTGTACACTTTTGGATGACGTCTGTAGAATGGTAAATGTGTTCATAAATATTGGATGTAATTTTAACTAAATAAGTTTACATTAAATCCATTTTGTACCATGCTTTGACTAGTTTGTTTTAACCGTGATTTTGGGGGCTTACAGTAAATTCATTGACCACAATTCATTGAAAAAATTAATCGACCACAATTCACCGAATCACAATTCACCAAATCACAATTCATTGGAAAAGCAATTCATCGAAATGTAAACTCACTGAACCACAATTCATTGAAATATTTCCAATTCACCTTGTGGAGATGCAGAAGGGGGAGAGTGGAAGTAATATAAATGGAATATTGGCAACATGGACGTCTTTCGACAAATTTTAACAATTGTATAAATAATAAGTAAGAATAAACCATTACCGTTTAAAGGTAAATAACTCATATATGAATAATAAACAATATATAAAAAATTAAGCTCACAGGGTTGGGGGTAGGTGGAGGAAAGGGGGAAGGCTAAACATTTCAAAACGAAATACTGGCTTCATGGATGTCTTTTGAATGCAAATAACTTGTAGATGAATAATAAACAAAAATAAACAAATTAAACTCACAAGGTGGGGAAGGAAGAGGTAAGAGGCAGGTCCCCCTTCCTCACCCCCTTGAGCTTAATTTGTTTATATATTTTTTATCATTTATGTACGAGTTACTTTCAGTGGAAAGACATCCATGATGCCAGTATTTCATTTTGTTATATTTAATCTTCCTTCTTCCCTCCCCATACCCATGCCTCCTTAAATGGTAATGGTTCATTCTAACTTATTATTTTTCCAACTGTTATAACACTGTTCAACATAGAAATTGTTATGAAAACAAAATTACCTAATCTTAACTAATTTTTGGGCGCTGAACATGAAAATGACATTAAAAAATGTGAATTGGCTCATTTTCAAGTTACAGAAGGGATCCCATATCAGGGAGTTATTCCTGCATAAGTGGCTATGGCTCTCAGAGCTGAGATGTGGCCGCACTGTATTCCAAGGTCATGGCACTTTTAGCACCATGTGATCAGCTACCAGGACAAGAGCTGGGCTCTGCACGTCCTGTTCATCAAAGCTCAACGCGTGGGTAAATCGCAAGGGATGCTCAGTTCCATGCTTTTTGCAGTGCCCATAGTATGGAGGGAGCCAACAGATCACGTCACAGACTGTTACTTCTGTGTGGTGCCTCCTATTCAGAAAGGGATTACCAAGAAGAAAAAGTGGACAGTGGTGTACCCAGTGCCTCATGGTGGAGGACTGCCCATTCCAGAACCCCCTGACAGTTTTTCCATAGACTGTGATGAGGAACAGCATGATATACCCAAAGAAACACTGCAGCCAACTACTTCAAGAGATCCAGAATTTAGTGCGAACATGACCTCTGCTGAACCACATAAGATCATGGAGAACGAACTTTATGATCTCATCAGGGATCTCCAACTGCCAAAGAATAAGGCAGAACTGTTGGCCTCAAGGCTGCAGCAGTGGAATCTTCTTGAGGACACTGTGAAAGTGACCGAATTTCGCTCCCAACAGAAAGATATTGAGCAGTTCTTCAAAACAGAAGGTGAACTCTCTGTTTGTGAGGATGTTGATGGCCTGATGGCAGCAATGAACATCAGGCACAATCTGGAGGAATGGCGACTATTCATAGACTCTTCTAAGGTTAGTCTAAAAGCCATGCTGTTGCACAATGGAAATGTGCTGCCCTCAATCCCTGTTGCCCATGCCGTCCACACAAAGGAAACATATGTAAACATGAAAAACATTCTCAGCTGCATGAACTACAAAATATATGAATGGCTGATTTGCGGTGATTTGAAGGTAATCGCCATTTTGCAGGGACTGCAAAAGGGTTACACAAAGTTCTGTTGCTTTCTATGCGAATGGGATAGTCATGCCAAGGGTATCCACTACAAGAAGAAGAATTGGCCTCACCGTAAATCACTTACACCTGGACCGAAGAACATAGCTTTTGAGCTGCTGGTAGATCCCAGTAATGTTTTGCTTCCATCTCTACATATTAAACTGGGCCTCATGAAAAATTTCGTAAAGGTATTGGACAGGAATGGACTGGCATTTATGTACTTGTGTGAGAAATTCCCAAGGCTTAGTATGGAGAAGATCAAGGCGGGAGTATTCATTGGTCCACAAATACGTCAACTCTTCAAAGACCAGCAGTATGATTTTGACCTCAGTGATGACGAGAAGGCTGCCTGGAATGCCTTCCGACATGTTTCGACTGGTTATCTAGGAAATGTAAAAGCCGACAATTTCAGGGAGCTTGTGGAGGATCTCATGACTTCATACAAGAAACTGGGCTGCAACATGTCACTGAAGATGCATTTCCTCCATTCACACCTGGATTTCTTCCCGGCTAACTGTGGTGCCGTAAGCGATGAACATGGTGAGTGTTTCCATGAGGATATCTCAGCAATGAAGCAGAGATACAAAGGCAATTGGAGTGTTGCCATGTTAGCCGATTATTGCTGGATGGTGAAAAGGGATGCTCCAGAAGTTCAGTATAAGCAACAAGTGAAATGGACCCGTGTTTAACACAGTTATGTTCATAGCTATGTACATCCTGCTCCCATATCACAATATGACAAAACTGTAAATGTAAGGAAGTGACATTTTTTCGAAAACCATAGCCAATCCATCAATTTAATCTCTATTTTCGTGTTCAGCATCCCAAAATGTATAAAGTCAACTTATTTCAGTTGCCATAACAGGATACAAGCCAAAATTTGTTGTTTTGTGTAATCAGTCGAAAGACATCCATATTGCCAACATTCCGTTTATATTACTTCTGCTCTCCCCCTTCCCCATCTCCATAAGATGAATTGGAAATTTTGCTGAATAATACATTCGATGAATTGTGGTTCAGTGAATTTACATTTCGATGGATAGTTGTTTGGTGAATTTACATTTCGATGGATTGTTTTGATGAATTGTTTTGATGAATTGCTTTTTTGATGAATTGTGGTAGGTGAATTTTCCTAGACCCAATTTTGGGTATCCATGACCTCACTCCTTCCCCCCATTACCCCAGTTAATCAAGAGTTGATTGTATGTATTTAAAGTCTATTAAGTTGTAAATAGCACATAGCAATTACAAATGCAGTAATTCACCTATTATTTGACCTCCAACTATATGAATATTCCATTTAAGCAATTTTCACTAGTCCCAAAATCGAAAGGAAAAGAAGCACATGAACAGACAACCAATTGATAAATTGGTCCGATTAGATAGTCTTAGGCCATTTCATCCTTTTTTCTACTCAACATCTTTAACAGCCATTATTGTTTAGAAAGAATGTTACCATGTGACAATTACTTGACATAATCTAGCATACCCTTGTCCCGCAAAGATTATTTAATTTCTGTGTTCTTTCCAAGTCACACGGAGTAGTGTAGAATGTATTCACTTCAAATTTGCATTACTTCTCTGTAAACCCACTTAGACTAATTCATCTTTCATTTTCTTAAAGATTTTGATGCTTCACTTAAAATGGGACAGAATAACAGTAAAACAAAGAATATATGTGGTAAAGGGAGGAATGTCTTTATTTCTGATAAGCAAATAAAACAGATGTAACCATCAGCATAAAGGAGAAAACTATTCTATTTGATCTCTTTGAGTTCAAGTATAACATCTAAGCATCCTTATAGGTCTAAGATGCTGTTGGAAATTGATTTTACTCATTATTATTATAAATTTGCTCATAAACAGCACTTGACAGCCTTTTACAGTGAGCATATCAATGATAACACAGACAAGGGCATGTGCCCACAGCAAATTTAAACCCATGACCCTAATACTGGGAGTCAGAAATGGAAACTACCCCTCTACCATGGCTGCTATAATTACAAAGCACCTGAAAGCACCCATCATAAAATCTGAACTTCCTCTATAAGTTTTTCAAAGGGGCCTGCATGCCTTTTCAATGATTCGCATAATCTCTTATGACTTTGAACTGTTTACTTTATCAAGCCTTCTTATACTGTATGTAAACATTTATTTCAAATCTGGGGATGATGGATATTTTAACTGAGGCAGGAGTTAAAAAAGGAGTTAGAGAAGAAAAATCAATCATATGATCAAGTTCTACAAAGGGAAGACGTTGCGATTGTCCTTTGATTAAAAAAACAGTGAGATGAAAGAGGTTATTTGAAATCTCACACAAAATTATTCCTAAAAGCACCTCTTCTGGAATGATTCTGGTATTCTGCATGTACTGTACATTACATACCCAAAAAAGGCGACCTCAATAATTCTTTCTGGAACAAAAACTGTGTTCATGTAATAATATTATTTTTAAGATCTTTTCTAAAACAGGCTATAAGAATGACACAAACCTTCAGAATAACAAAAATGAAATTAAAATCTAGTCATAAGTCAAGCATTCATTACTTCCAAGAAAAAATGATTTATTCTGACAAACGATGTAGGTATCTTAAAATTGTTAGGTTGTAGCAATGCATAAGACAGATGTACAACAGTAGCAGATGGTTTGTTTTAATGGAATGCCAATTCAGATTTATCTCCCACTTTTTAAAATTGTAATGGTACCAGGACATTAAAAATAATCAATCAGGGTAAATGTTCTTTGACCAGAAATGTTTGTACCAAGAATGTAAATTGAGATGAATAGATCACCATGGCTTTCACAACAAGCAATACACAAGGGTCCATTGTCATATGGGTGTTTTGCCGCAGTGTCTGATCAGCAAGATGACATTTCACCAATATTAGAATCGGCTTCTTCAGATCAGAAGTAGTGTTCGCTCTGGGTATCCTTCATTTATAGTCCTGGTCTTTATCCTTCATGTGCTGTGAATGACGGAAAAGACTATGTTCAGTGATTGGCCTGTCTCTCCTCCAATTGGCCAATCACTTTTGTTGGTGGGTGGAAGATCCTCTTCCAGACGTTGGAGAGTGGGTACCCATCTTTAGTGATGAGCCCTCTGAGTCTGGATTTGCTTTGCCAGTTTGACTGATGTAAGATGATCTCCTGCAACTGCATGACACCTTGTCCAGTCCTTCATAGCGGGATCAGATATTTTGCCTTCAGAAGGAAGTTATGGTTTTCTTAGCACAGTAAAATCTCATTAACACACTGTTTAAAGAAGACTCTGGCTATTCTCTCTGTGGTTCAGGTGAGATATGGTATGGTGATGTATGCAGCAGGGTAAGGTCTCATACTGACTATATCTGAATGCTTTCTTCCTCCATATACACTTATTGTTCGGTGATTGCTTGGGGTGGTGGTGGAGATAGTAAGGTGGTTATGGAAATGTTAACTGTTCAAATCTTCCTTTTTTACAATGCAGTCAATGCAAAAAGGTTTAATTGGCAAAATGAAAAGGAAACTAGACACAAGATTCAAAGAACACAGCACATTTCAAAAAAGGAAGATTTGAAGAGTCCAGCATAGCAAAGGATATTTTATGCACTACACACCCCATAAATACATTGTCTTAAACTTTCAATAATTTCAAAATAACAACAAACTAAAGGCATATAGAATTTCAAAAACAAACCGTTTCTTATGAATAACCACCTTGGTCTGTTAACAAACTTAACCCCTTTCACTTTTCCATAACTCCTTTACTAGCCCCACCACCACCTCCAATCAATCAGTAAACAACAAGCATATACATCATCATCATGCTTCTATCCGAAGACAGGTTTTAACTGAATCGCTGCCTCCATTTCTCTCTCTCCCTAGAAGCCTCTTTTATATCTCTATAGGTATTATATCCCTGCTTTATATTCTCTAATATTCCTATTCTTTTTCTCCCTCTTCCTCTTCTTCCACTAATTTTTCCTTCTAAGATCGTCCTTTGTAAACACTGTCTTCTCAATATGTGCCCTATCCAACTTGCTTTTCTTTTCCTGATTGTTTTTATTAGCATCCTTTCTTCTCCCACCATTTCTAATACTTCTTCATTTCTCTTCCTCTCTGTCCATTTCACTTTCATCATTCTCCTCCATACCCACATCTCAAAACTTTCTAAATATTTTTCCTCCTTTCTCCTTACCGTCCACGTCTCTGCACCATAAAGAGCTATGCTCCATATGTAGCATTTTGCTAATTTCTTCCTTGTTTCTAAATTTATTTTCTTGCTTGTGAGAAGCTCCTTCCTCTCGTTAAATGCTGCTTTTGCCATTGCAATCCTACTTCGGATGTCCTGTGTACTACTTCCATCCTGCGCTAAAATACTGCCAAGATATTTGCAACTACTTACTTGTTCCAATTTTTGGCCATTTACCATTATATTTAATTCTTTATGTTCCTTCGAAACCACCATGACTTTCGTTTTTTCTGCATTGATCTTCATTCCATATTGTTGGCCAACCTCCACTAGTCTGTCTGTCATCCTCTGAAGCTCTTTCTCGCCTTCTGCTATTAAGCCCTGATCATCTGCGTATTTAATGGTGGTAATACTTTCACCTCCTATCTTAAATCCTTTCTCTTTCACCAATGCTTCTTCTGTTATTGTTTCTGCATAAATATTAAATATCGCTGGTGAAATAGGATATCCCTGCCTCACTCCCCTCCCTATTGAAGTACTTTCTGTCTCTTCTCCTTCAACCCTGACTCTAATCTTTTGATCAAAGTAAAGGTTTTTTAGCAGTCTTTCATCTTTCCAATCTATTCCTATTTTGTTTAAAATACCCAGCATTTTATCCCATTTCACTCGGTCAAAAGCTTTCTCCCAATCTACAAAAAGTACATATCTTTATTGACTTCTAGCGGTCTTTCTATCATCATCCCCATATATCCCTCTTCCTCTTCTGAAACCAAACTGATTATCTTGCAACACCATTTCTATTTTAACTTCAATTGTTTTGGTAATTATTCTGTTTAGAACTTTAGCTGTATGAGAACTTAAACCAATAGTTCTGTAATCCTTACAACATTTTGCATTGTTCTTTTTCTCCAGCGGTACCATTACCATATCTAAAAAATCTTAAGGTCATATGCCAGTATCATATACTTGGTTAAAGAATTTTGTGAGTTGCTTAACTGCTTTCGACCCCAAAACCTTAAGAACGTCCACTGGTATATCATCACTCCCAACAGCCTTCCTTCTTTTCATGTCATCAATTGCTCTTTTAACTTCAGACTCAAGAATACTTGGTCCTAGCTGGTCTTTTTCCACATCCTCTTTATCATCTAATTCAATATTTTCTGGCTTGCCTTCGTCATACAGCACCTCAATGTATTCTTTCCGGACACTCTTTAGATCGTCTGGCTCCGAGACTATTTACCACTTTTGTTCATGATTCCTTTGCGTCATATCTTTCTTGCCTTTTTCTTGAATAGTTCTCTTGCTTTGCTATACATGAGGTCTGTTCTACAAATTCTTTCACACTCGGCAATTTCCTCGCATTTCTCATTTATCCACTGTTCTCTGGCTTTATCTGTTTCCCTTCTTAAAGCATTATTTAACTCCTTGTACTTTCTTTGGCCTTCTTCGGTGTTTATGTTCTTCCACTTTCTCCTCTCTTCCATTTTTTGCAGCATGGCTGCTGTGACCCAGGGTTTTTTGTTTCTTTCACCTGTTATCTTTCCTACCTTCATTTCCATTACATCTTTAATGTTGCTATGGATGTATCACCACTCCTCATTTACATTCTTCCTATTTTCTTCAGCTCTCTCCCCCAACCTTTCCTCCAGCTCAGTCGTGATAGCCTCCTTGTTTTTAAGGAGTTTCTCTAAGTTCCATTTCTTGTTAACTCTTATGTTTCTCTTAACGCTCTTCAGTCTACATTGTGTATTTGCCACCAAAAGGCTGTGGTTAGAATCGATATCTGCCCCTGGTAGTGTTTTCACATTTTTAATGCTATTTCTAAATCTTTCATTGACTAGTATGTAATCTATCTGGTATCGTCTCTGGTCTCCTGGGCTTCTCCATGTGTAAAGTCTCCGCTGGTGATGCTTAAACCATGTATTAGTTACAATCAATCTATTTCTATGGCAGAATTTCACAAGTTTCTCCCCTCTTTCATTTCTCTTCCCTAGTCCATATTTTCCCACTATGTTATCTTCCTGTCCCTCTCCGACTACACTGTTCCAATCTCCCATTACTATGGTGGTGATCCTTTCTTTTCCCTCCTCCTCCAATATCTCCATAATCTGTTCATAGATTTCACCTACTTCGTCGTCGCCAGCATTAGTTGTTGGCATATACACTTGAATTATAAGCATTTCCACTGGCTCCATCTGAAGTTTTACGGCTATTAATCTATCATTAACTGTCACTACCTTGCTAATTCCTTCAGCTATCTCTTTTCTCATTATAATCCCCACTCCCCTTTCCTTTTTCTCTCCTCCCGAGTAAATAATTTTAAATTCGTCTGAATTTCTTCTCCTTCCCACCGAACTTCACTAAGACCTACTACACCTACATTATTCCTTCTCATTTCCCTTTTTAAGTTCTCTAGTTTACCCCCTGAATTCATAGTCCTAACATTCCATGTGCCTATTCTTAATTTCTCACTACTTCCTTTCTTATTAATGTTACATTTCCTCTGTGCATCCCCTAGGGTAGTCCCAACCTGGAGATCCGATTGGGGGACTATTTTACCTCCGGAATATTTTACCCCAGAAAGATCCATAGAGGTATTTGCAGCTTTTCAGTCTATCATGGGAAATATAATGAGGTAGTTTCCCCTTGCTTTCCTCATCGCAGTTTCACAGAGTGATTACCCATCTGTAGCTGTTCAGATCCACATGATCACCACCTACAGAGGTACTGTGCAAGCTGCTGCCCTTGCACAGGGGGATTTAAAACCCCCAAGACTGCTTCTTAGTCTGACTCTTCCCCTCAGACCTTTCCGGCTTGGATGGTCCTACCAGGAGAATTATCTCCCGCCGGCATAGTTCTTTGGTTCGTAAGAGTACACAAACCCTCCCACCTCTGTAAGGTTATGCAGTCCTTAGGGAGGGAAGTATATACAAGGGGAATTCAAAATGTAAGGGAAATTTATTTTTTTTACTCTACAAAAGGCTAACAAAAACTAATGTACTTACATTATTCAACATAATCTCCTAGCTTCTACATACAGTTGTTACTTCAGTCCACGAGCTTTCTGAAGCCTTCTGCAAAGAATGTGTTCGGTTGCACTAGAAGCCACATATGCACTGCGTCCTTGACTTTTTCATTGTTTGCAAATCATCATCTACATAACGCATCTTTCAGCAGTCCAAAAATGTGATAATCAGATGGTGCGAGGTCTGGACTGTATGCTGGGTGAGGGGGAAGCTCGAATTTCAGTTTTTGAACCATTTCAATGGTCGCTGCTGCTGTACTGTTTTTTGACATCATTCCTCAGCGTTTACAGCAAATAGCAGGTTTCAACTCCTTTTCAAGCATAGCACAATACTATTCACCATTTGTCCACGATTCTGGTAGTGATAAATAGAAGAGGAGACTATGGCAAGTAAAACTGTGAATTGATGATTAAACTCCGACCGTATACAAAAGGAATTTAGCGTGAAGAACAGAACGCTAAATATGCATTTCGAGAGCCAAGCTCTCATCATCAGTAGCTGATGTCGAGTGAGGTGTGTCGGTTGACGTATGTGAATTAAAACCATTGTCCGTTGGTGAGAAAATGAAAGTAGAAAGGAGAGGAGTGGGAGGGAGAGGAGGGGAAACCGTTAGACTATAGAGGGGGGAGTAAGGTACCGGGCCGTGATCGATATCCATAATGGTTTTTTTGAATTGATTAATGAAAAGGCTGTCATATCTAATTTGTTTTCTTTGCATATTGATTTTAACAGTGTTAAATTCTGGATGGAGATGGGGGTGGTTGTTTATTTGTATATGAGCGGATACGCTCAAATTGTTAATCCTGTTACATCGAAAGTATGCTAAGTGCTCCTTAAAGCATGTTTCTAAGTTATGTTTTGTCTGTCCTATCCTATTGCATGTTCCACAAGAAATCTTGTAAATTCTGGATTTTTGCAAAGGTGCTACTGTGTCTTTTGGGTTGTGAAGAAGGTTGGCAAGTTTATTGGTGTTGACTTGTACAGTTTTAAAATCGTGTTCTGCAAAAATACTACAGAGCTTATTGGTGATGCCGGGAGCAAAAGGTATTTTAATGTATTTTGAATTTTTGGAATTATTATTTGTGAGTGTTGTGTGATTTTTGACATGGAGTTGGCATTTATGTTTTCGTAATATATTTTCCACTATATGACAGTCGTAACCTTGAAGTGTTGCGATGTTTTTTGTGTGTTGAAGTTCTTTACAAAAATCAGTTTTGGAAAGGGGGACATGCAGGAGTCTGTGTATTATGGAGTGAAATGGTGCTAACTTATGTGCAATGTGATGATGAGAAACATGTGGAATGTGTCCGTATTTGTGGGTTTCTGTTAGATATTAAATGTTAGCCGCTTGCCAAGTCTTTTTATGAGTAAATCTAGGGAGGGAAGTGTTTTGTCATGTTCTTTCTCGTATGTAAATTTAATGGAATTGTACTGATCATTAAGTTTTCCTAAGAAGTCTGTGATGTTGCTTTTTGATGTGTCAAAAATTGCAAAGACGTCATCAACGTATCTTAACCATGTTTTGGGGAAATAGGAAAAAGTCTTTGCACTGTTTTTCAAAGTAATTCATGAAGAGGTTTGCTAGGAAGGGAGAGAGGGGGTTTCCCAAGGTCGTGCCTTGGTTTTGTTGGTATATTTTTTTGTTGATTGGGAAGTAATTTTGGTTCATGCAAAGGCGTGTTAGTTGTACGTATTCCTTAACTGTTTCCGTTGTAACCAATTTAAAAAAACCATTATATCGATCGTGGCCTGGTATCTTACTCTGGAAAGTTATTAGTTTGTCCGTGAAGTCGGAAGATAGCCACTGGCCAAGTGAAGTTCTTCATCGCAGGCTAAAACCATTATGTTGCATCATATGCACACACCATCCATTACTAGCCTTAAATTCTTGGTGTGGGATGTTTTGCGATCGTGCTAATTCTTGGGCTTTCAATTTAATGATATCCCGTGTCACTGAATTCTTTGAATATGCACAAAGTTTGCAATTTCCTCTTCTAATGCATGAGATTGGCCTCATTTTGGTCCACTAAATGATCTCCGTGTTGAGTTAGCACCTTCAAGTTTCTCTTTTGCTTGCTTCCACCTTCGCACATTTGCTTCAGTCACATCGTATTTTCTCCCTGCCGCACAATTATTTGTTTCTTCAGCATAGTGCACCACCATTAACTTAAAATTTCTGTCATAACTTCTTCTAATTCCTTTCGATACATTCTCTCTTACCGCAGTTCCTTTTTTCTCTATACGATCTGCCATTTGTTTGGAGTATCTTATTTAAAAGTTATAAATAATAACTTGTCACTATTTCACTTTAAAACTCAGCAAAGGGTGTACTACTCAAGTGCTCTCGTAAATTTTCAACACTCTGAAACTCACGCTCACTTTACGTCTGCCGTTGGCATACCAAATGCAAAGCATCATGTTTAAATTGTAGTAGATACATTAAAATTGTGTGTCTTATTTACATTGTATTACTAGACACCTTAATTGGTGCCTACATGACTTTGTGTTTCATATTACACACGGAACCACCCAGCTGTAGTCATTTTCTTTCAACTTGTCATGCGATTACCTACCCAGCTCTAAACACTTCCCTATTATCGAAGTGGAACCATTGGTCTGTGGGAGCAATTTTAATTGTAGTAATTAATTAAATACGATGTATTACTTTATGCAATAATAAATATTTTAACGGACGTATACTTGACATCTGGGTGTTTAATGTTGCATTTAAAATAGGTGTGTATTCTCACCTTAAATCCTAATACTCCATTCTAAGACGATACCCACTATTTTTAATGGCATTTTTGTGAAAAAACCTCATCTTCCTTTCGGGTAAATACGGTATATAGAATGGGTGATGTCCGCAGAACCCTGTCTGACAAATTACCAAGATTTTACATGCAAATTGCCCTTAATTTTTGAATTCCCCTTGTATATAAGGCATCACACTCACACTTTGAGACTAATCTTACTGACAATGGCATCTTATATGTTGAAAAGTACTTTTAGGTTATGGAACTTTTCCAGTGCAGTGGTGCATATTTCTCTTCTAGTGATTTGTCTTAAATCTAGTGTGTGACTGTAGAGTGGGATAATATCCCTCTAAATCTGTTTGTGTTCTGTGTTTATCTGACAGCTGTCCCTGGTATGGAGTAACATCCCTTAAACCTATGTGTGTAAGTAAAGTATGTTTGTTTAGTTTCTAGCATGGTTTAATCACCGGTTAACCTGCAAGTACATGTTGTTTCATTTTCCTTTAACTTCTTTTCTCTATATCTTCTTTATAAATTTATCAATTGCTTCACACCGGTGTTTTTATGGTGCAAAAACCTTTATTTTGTTAATTCAACAGGGAAGATGGCTTCCCACTCTCCAACATCTGGAAGAGGATCTTCCACCCACCAACAACAGTATCATATGATTGGCCGATTGGAGGAGAGGCAGGCCAATCACTCAATTTAGTTCCTTCTGCCAATCTCAGCACATGAAGGACAATGGTCAAGACTATAAATGAAGGATACCAAAGTGAACACTACTTCTGACTTGGAGAAACTGACTGTAATGCCAGTGAAACATCATCTTACTGATCAGATAACACCAATGAGACAATGCTGTGAAAGCCTTAGCATCTTGTCAATACACAATTACAAACAACATGAAATAAAACCATATCATAAAAGTATAATTATTTAAAAATGCACCTTTACTTTTCTAACTTGTAATATTTCAGGTTTATATCAGTGCTAACTGGACACATCATCAGACTGATAAACCATCATGATTTTTAAATGGCATTTAAAATTTTCCCTGGGCGAAAGGGACCACTCTGAATTGATCGACTGTTATCATTCCTTTGGACACTTGGCCATTAAGTTCATCTACAATTTCTTAAAAGTTAGACCCCTAACTTCATTTAACTTTAAGCCATCTCTGTTGTGGAGATCTTTTGAGCACTTATCAATCTCTATTTTCACCTTAACTGAGGGAGGAGAATAATAAGCAGTATTAGTGAAGATAACAAGTCTAACTTACAGTTATTACTATGTAAATGTGCAAAGATAAAATTACACAAATTTAAAAATGTTTAGTACAACTTGTATAAAATTTCAAAATTTGCTCTAACATTCCAAGGTAAGCAAAATAATAACTGATAATTGCATAAAACAAAGGCTGCTTTAAAACAAAATAATACTTATATACAAAAAATACTATCACCCTACTAGCATCAAAAGATGTTTACTTTTAAATCAAATTAATAATTAATTTGAGTTATGCCAGAATAACTCTTAAGAAAGAAAACTATAACATTCTTTATATACAGGTATACCTTGATTTATGTCACCCCAATTTACATTGATTCGAAGTTACATTGCCGATCAATCATTAGAAGTCTAAGGTTCTTTGATATTTTCGTTGCCACCTTCCTCAAGCTATTATATGATTAAAATACAAAATACAAGTCACATACTGCAATCTAAATATCAACTCTTTGTAATATCTAAATAAACAACAATTTTAAATATACTGTGTCTTTCCAACTCACTCTCTATGCGATTGCTTAATACCTTGAATTTGAAGGGTTTTGTTACAAGGGAACCTAGTGATCAAAAAATGAATTTGGACGCAAAATGTTCAGAACACTCGGGCACAAAAGTGATTCTTCCATGTCTAAGCTGAGCACAGAGTCACACAACGGCGAACTACTAGGTTCCACCTCAAGAATTTGTCATTTAAGTGAAATTATGATGCTCAATTGTGCTAAATTTTACACTAAATCTGCTTATGCATGTTATAATTTTCTAAAAATTTGGGAAAACTATTTTATATTAATGAAACTAAAAATATTGGCATTGGCACGGTAACATTATTAATAATTCTAATTCACTTTATTAATTGTCTCTATATTCTTAAGAAAGATTATCCTAGGCAATTTTTCTATTTTATGATTAATAATCAGAATCGCCTCGAGTGGCCAGGTGATCCGAAATTTGGATTAGAAACATAGTAGTGTTGCGATCCTATTGCGGTTGATTCTGAGAGGCAGCACTTCTGTTTACCAAGACAGAGAATTCTCGTCCATGTACCCACCTAATACTGTTACAATTGGATCCATTTTTTTGCATTTAAACTCGGACTCAGTTTGTTGACTATCTAGTGCCAATGTTGATGGTTTACTGCAATTGGGTACACCAAACTGTCCTAAACTCCTTCATAGATCTCCCCCTCATAGCATTGATTCTTATTGGAAAACTACTTTGATTTATGTCAGTTCAATTTGTCGCACTTTTCAGGAACACATCACCGACGTAAATCACAGTATACCTGTATAAATAAATTGACCTTGTTTCTATTCAACAAATAGTTTGGCCTAACCATTTTCTTGAATAAAAAAATGAATAAAATGTTAACTCAAAAAAATTCAAAACATTTGACTTTTGATTAGCTAATAAAGGTGAAATACTCCTTTAGCCAAACAATTAGAGGGTTACAAAACCCAATGCATTTCGCCCACAAGGTGGGCATCGTTAGGGGTAAAACCTGTTTCAACAGTGACTGGGAGCTAACTAATAAATTTCACTTCCTTGAACTCAGAAAGAGTATAAAATTGTTTGGTGAACTTGAGCATGTAATTTAACAAATTGGAATCCTCACCAAGTATTATTTCTTAGATTTTATATTTATCAGTATGAGGAAAAATAATTCTTTTATCAAAAGAGCATTGCCATCCATTTTTGATTCTGAATAAATGCCTCTTTCATAATAAAAAGATTTTAATATGATATGATAAAAATATACTCTATAATAATAATAATGTAGGAAAGAAATTACTTCAAAAATTCATTTTCTGCCATAAATTTTTAGTCATTAAGATCATCAAATTAATTTTTTTTCAAAGCAAAACTTACCCCAGTTAATAACCATTTAACTCATTTGGCGCAGTAACAACATAGCCATTTTTGATAAAATGATTACTTGCCTGACTATATACAGCAAAATCTCATTACAATGTTTTTACCTCTATTAACTCATATTTACATACATTTTAAAATTTTCCTGTATCATATAGAAAAAATTTTACCTTGGAAATGCTGAAGAGGACCACTTTGTGGTCGAAATACATATCTGTTTGATTGATACTCCATGTGTGACTGTGAGAGTGTTTGCCAATGGGTCCCTGGTAAGATTTAAACATCCCTAAACCTACGTCTGCATGATGAATAAATACCAGGTCCCTGCCATGAAGTAATTTCCTGTAAACCTGTACGTAAATGTGGTGCTTCTGATGAGTATGAGTGAATATTCCCCCTCCCATAATCTTTTTATGACATTAAGGAGTCACTAATTTCAATATAATATGACTGTATATAAACATACACGCCTTAAATGGAATTTTTCATCCCTTTTTCTCTTCGCTCATCATCTCCTAAAGAAAAATCCTTTCACTTAATTCTGATTGGCCAAAAAGTATTCCTTTTGTCACCTAGCCTCTTTAGGGATCTAGGATCATACCTTAGATATGATGGTGTTATGCCATTATCTCTCAAATATACACTAATATTTTGTACATGTGCCACAGTTTCGCTAAACATGTTTTAATTATTACCATAAAACAGGTGATGTTATTGAGAAAAGAGGTTCTTCATATATTTTCTTTAACTTTCTTTTTAGTATTTGTATGAATGCAAATATACGCTGCACTAATAGCCAGTCACTAGAATGAGCAAGATTGCTAAATCGATTTCCTAGATTTGTAAGTAGTTGCCATGGCTTTTTTACATGAGCTAGTTCGAATACAATGTCACTAGATTGGCAACAGTGAAGGGGATTCCCATGTAGCTCATGAACACTCATGAATCACCTGTTACATTGCTTCTTGATGCACGTTTTGAAATACAGAAGCAAGACTATTTGATACCAGTCTGTAGTATTCACTCTGGTGTTGTAAGAATTCATATTGAATCACTTAAATTTCTATTAGAATAGATCTAATATTTTTACTGTGTAATTTTATCTCTCAAATACATAAAAATATGAATAAAAAATACAATTCTTTGATTGATAGGTCTTTGTATAGACAGTGGTACAAGGATGAATGGAAAAAGGGATTAAAGTGGTTAAAGAAAGGAAAAACTGATTTCTCAGCAACATACACAATCTGTAATTCTCATTACAATGTATCAAAAAGAGGCCTAAAAGATCTCAAACATTACAAGACAATGGAATATCACATGAGGAACCAAAAGTCATGTGAAAATAGTTCTCTAATTATGAGTTTTGTGATTAAAGAAAACTATGATGTTGTTGACACCGAACTACAATGGGCAAATTTTGTTTTTAAAATTAACTTGCCAGTGAAACTGTGTAACAACTTCATGAAATTAGTTCCTAAAATGTTTTCTGATAATGAAATTGCTATCATACTAAAGTGAGTCAACTGTGTAATCCCTCGGTTGGTTTGTTCATGAAAACATTGTTTCTGCAATGAGGACATTAACTTTCACCTTAATGACATGAATCCACTGACACTAGTGTGACCAGGTAAATGGTTTTCTAGCAGAGAAAGTCGAAACTCAATTGTATCAAGTGGTTGCATTTAATGGGAAGGCAACTGGAGAAAATCTTTTTAATGTTGTCCATGATCCATTTAAAGTCAGTCAGGAAACAAAAAAATTTGTGGTTCGTTGACTGCACTTGCCATGTAGCTCACCTAGCGGCATCACATGCCAGTTATATGTGACCAGCTTCCTAGGGATGTTTACACATTTTTTAAAACATCAGGAAAACAACAAGATCAATTTAAGGAAGTTCAAGAGTGTCTTGAAGTTGAGTGCCACAAAATTTTAAGGCCTGTTTTAAAAGGTAGCTAGCCATATTGCAGTGTGTTAAATGCTTTCTGGAACAGTGGTGCACTTGGGCAGTATACTTGGATACAAAAAATGATGTAAAAGACAGCAGCTTAGAAGTAGTTCAACACATAAAAAGGATCTTATACTTGAACTCTGCAAAATTATGCTTGTTTTCTTCAAGCTGTTTTGCCTTGTTTTACAAAATTCAATCTAATGTTTCAGCAAGAGAGACCATATATTCATAAACTTCCTTCAGAAACACGCTCTCTGCTTCACCAATTTATTGCAAGTTTTGTAATGTAATGCAAAAAATGTGACAAAATAGCCATTGACTTCAAACGAGAAAACCAAATTCAGGTTTCTGCATTTTTCATAGGTCATAAAACACAGAAACTCTTACAAGAAATCAATATCAGTTTAGTTGTCAAAAAAGCTTTTTTCAACAATGTAAGAGATTTTTATGAGATGATAACAAAAGATCTATACCATTTCTTAATTTTGAATGTAGTTTTGAAGAATATAGATACTTTTGACCCAACCAAAAAACATCAGAATGGGAAGAAGTTGAAAAGTTGACTAAAAGATTTCCAAATACTATCGATGAGGGTGATCTGGTACAAGGTCTCACAATATTAAAAAGATGGAAAACCACAATTTTCATTACTTTGCAAACTTGCAAAGGCAATGCTTACACTTCCTCATAGCAATGCTTTAGTGGAGCGAGTTTTTAGCAACTTGAATCTTATTAAAAGTACACACAGGCTGGCACTCAAACCCCAATGCTGAATGCTCTGATGCAGTGTTCATTTAGAAAACATCTTGTAGATTTTGAGCCGACAGATGACAAGGAAAAAGCAGAGGAAATTAAAGAAGTAGGAATTTGTTCATTTTGTCTAATTTTGTTGACCCATTATATTGCTAACATTAAAATGAACATTGCCATATCTGCCCATATAAAGCCGACTACAGATTTAAGCTGACCCTCCCAAAATTTCCACCACTTTTTGACAAAAAAGTAAATTTCGTAGATTTTACGCTGAAGTGTGCTGGGCAGGCATGCACGGCCTAGAAGACATTTATCGAGATCAAAGAAAAGAGTGGGAAATGGTTAAGTTGTTGATATTTTGAAATATTACTCCAATTAATAATTTCACCTTGTTGAATAATGTCCCACATTCAGTGATGTTAATTTCATTCATCTTCATTTTCACAAAAGGTCAAATAAAGCAATAGCAACCTCGCCAAGATAACTTTTTATCCAAGTCTATTTCCAATAAAATTAGCATTTACATTGCCTTAAGAAATTGCATTTAAAAAATTATACATGTTTCTTGTAAAGTTTTACTGAAATTCAAATAGTTCAGCATCAAAAGCTGTCATCGCATTTTGCGTAATCATCTGCATAGTCAATGTACACAATTTTAATATATTCCATGAATGAGGTTTTATCAAGTAAAACTAATAGGAACTTCTTTTAATGGATAATGAAAAATAATACAAATTGCTAACTATTCTTAATGATACATATGCATAGACCTGAGAAATGAAAGAAAATATCCAATAGCATTTAGAAATGAAAGAACAGGTAACAACGCTAACAAAACACAGGTACTGCTAAATTAAATACTCTAGATTTATTAGTTATTCATTAATATTCATCGTAGGTCAAATATTTACTTTACGAAAAAATATAGTACTATCATTTGAACACAACAGCAATGAGACGTGCTGCCATCGATGAGTAACTACAAGACTTAACCCTAACCCCAAATTTTTTCTTGGACTCGCATTTAAGGCGAGGGATGATTTTTCATGATAGATTTTGACACAAAACATCGGCTTGTATTCAGGCAGATATGGTATTTTATGTAGCCTTTGTTAACAGTTTTCCTAATCTAATGCCTGTCCTGTAAACCAGGCCTTGGCTTACTTGTTATTTCTAATGCATTTTTGCTATTTACTGTACATTTAAAACTTGAATGAATTTTTTAAGACTTTCTATGCCACACAGTTCATTTGTAATGCAGGATAAATTTAAAATTCATCAAAAAATTACAATAAAATATAATTTACACAACTATGCATAAATAGTTGTGAATAACTTTACACAAAATATGCATTACAGACACTGAAAATATTGAAAGTATGAGAAGAAGTTTTCTCGGGCTTCCAGCAGGGTCATGATACTGTCGTATTCCGACGTTTCGATAACAAACTCTGTTATCGAAACATCGGAATACAACAGTATCATGACACGGCTGGAAGCCCGAGAAAACTTCTTCACTTCTATTCGCCGAGAAAGTCTGAGATCTTTCTTGAAAGTATGAATTTGTACAGTTTGAATAAAAATCCAAGATATTACATATTACAGGATTTTACAAGATATTTTGACGGCAGAAAAAAGATTTAGAAAAAAAATTTGTGGCAGCCCCGATCTAGTGGGTCAGAGAAGTGTGGAACTAATTATCATTTGTCCATTTGAAGAAACTAGGAATGCTGGATGGTTTTTTTTTTTTAGCACTTCTCAAAAACAATGTGAAATCTCATGTTTCTATCTTAACACTGATCTTTTGGTCATGCAAGAGAAATGATACATCAAATGCAGGTCCTCTTCAAAGATTTCCTACTTCGCCTTAATGAAAAATGATTGTTCTTAGGAAATTCACCCCTTACTACAGCAGAGAAGATAAAAGAACCTATCTGACGCCTGTGACAGTACCTCCTCAGCATTAGTTGTTTATGGTTTTAAAACTTGATTTTCAAACAGCAGAATTGGATAGGAAGACAACATTCAATGGTTGAAGGGAGATGAATCATCAATGATGAAAGTGAAGAAAATGATGAATAAACATGGACTGAATGAGTAATAATTTGTATGGAAACATTATAATAACTACGCATAATCAAGGAATTTTTTCACTAAACTGGTTTAAATATTTTTCCTTAATAGAGAGTAAAACCAACAGGAGTAGTCTTATATTTAGAGGTCTTACATACTGGGAAATATGGGAGAATGAATAACATTAAAATACACCAGCAACAATTGTGAAGGTCAAGAGAACATTTTTAGATTAATAATGTCTCAATACATGAAATTATAAAAATGTTAATTATACAGTGGATGTGCATCTTAAGAATATCCAAGAGATGGACGTTTAGGGTTTTAATGTAAAACTTCCTCATTTCTAAGATCTTAAAAGCCATTTATGTCAGCTTTTAATGTTCATGACAGGTGAAGTTTCAAACTAGGCAATTTCTAGGAAAATGTATAGTACATGTTGAGTAGTTTCAATGAATTGCAAATATAATTCTCAGGTTTACATTGTAAAGAGATTTTGTAGTATATGTTTCTCTCAGCAATTTAAAAGAGTACTCCTACAAATAAATCCAAATTAAAATACAAGCAAAAACTTGTCTTTCCGCAAGAACTTATTCAATTCTGCAAGTACTTTGTTAATATAAAAATATTTCTCTAAACAGATCCAAACCAATACATAAGACTAAAGATCATGCAAAAAACAAACAACTCCTGATTAATAATATAATAAGTTGAACATACCCAGCATAAGCCTCTGGTTTAGGTCTGAGCTCCAATGCCCGACTGTTTTGAGTGACCAGTAACATGTCCCTAGTCAAAGGCAACAGAGGATCAAGCTGTGATGCTGGAGCTCCACCTGAAGCAGAACACTGCACATTATCAATTCCAGTGACCACCAACTCAGAGTCTTCATGCACTGTTGGAAGAGGTCCTGTGGCAACAGAAGTGGCAAGAGCTACCTCTTCACCACCTCCACAGCTGCTACCACTACTGCTACCACTCCCACCTCCTGGAACTGCAACCACAGGCCCTCCACTCCCAACACCACTTTGCATGCACTGGACGTGATGGAGATAAAGCTCGGAACGAAGGAAGTTTGGGTAAGTTGTCTCATTGATATGACGCTCAACCTCTCTCTGGACGGAGTCAAAGACATGACAGTCTGGCCGATTATTTTGGAGGGTGGCAGGTGAGGAGATGCTTGGGGCATCAGGGGGGGTCAAAGGTGATGTGGCTGAGGTGGCGGGAGTTGTGGACGAGGAGGTAGTGGATTCCCGCACACGCCTTGCCACTTCCCGTCGCATTTCCTCTGGAACAGCCATGACAGCTCGAGGAAAAAATTTTCGGTGGATCACCTATGATGACATGCAATTAATAAATGAATAAGTCAAAAAATATATAATTATAATAGATTAGAAAGGATACCAAACACATCCAGTCCTTACTTTGATTAACTGTGCTATGCGACCAGGATCATCATTAGGCTGCTTCTTGAGTCCCTCGCAGGCAAACCAGAAGCTGAGCGTATCTGCACAACGCTCACCCTCCAGATACCTACGAAACAGTTCAACCCCATCAGGATCCTCCAATAGGGAGCGAAGATTTCGTGCCCATCGCAAATAGGGAGGTGTTCCACTGGAGTCGGGCAAGGAATTGGATGAGGAAGAGGCTGACCTAGGGCCACTATTCTCCGGATCCAAGGCCTGAGATAATGACTCTGTAAAAGAAAGTAATACAAGTATTTCATTCAATTCTCAATTTATAAGGCAACAATTATAAATACTAAATTTTAGTAGGACTATCCTTTTCTATTGTAAGATAGAATTTTATATACCAAATCTCATGTGCATGAATGTTCACCATAGGGGAGTTCTGGTCATGCTAAATGACACCAAATTACAGTTTTTTCTAGATTATATTTAACATTTATAAACAGTATTGGATGATTCACAATATGTCTTCTATGATAGTAACTCAACAATACCAAGGTAACAACGTATGTATGTAGCTGTCTACTAATAGTATCAAATCCAGCACAATCTATTTTCCAAGTTTATATCTTTTGGTTAGCCTTCATGTTTCCCTATACAGTGTGTCCTCGATTAACATTATTAATTCTTTCCAGAAAATCATGACGTAGAGCGAAACAACGTTAAATGAATCGATATTTTCCATAAGAACTCATGTTATCTTATACTATATAGCTGCTTCTTACTTATGATATGTCATTAACATATGTTCAGTGAAACCTCTCTTAGCGGGCACCTCTGTAAAGCAGACACTTACTCTAGGATCCTAGCCAGAAGCAATAGAAATTACATGGTAAGCAACCTCTTCAATAATGACGCGGACCCTTTCAAAGGCATCCCTTTTGTATTTTCAACCTCCCTATAACGGACACTCAGGGCCAGTCCAAGGTGTAGAAAATGTGGGCAAAAGACATGATTCTTGAAACACTGATTGTAAAAGAATGAAGTGTTTGCGAGCTAAACCGGTTTTAAAAGACTGGACAGGCCTGGGATAGAGCAGCCAAGTTGCCCAGTATGACCATGCGCATTTGAAACAATGGAGAGCAACATTGTTGCTGTGACAGAAATTCACCCCAATGACAAAGATGCTGTTGCCCAGTGCAACTGCTTACATAAGAAACAACATACATATTACGAGCCATACAGCGACTTTGACGTAGACAAATAAAGAGTTGGGGGCAGAGGAGAAGGGGTGAAAAGGAAATTACTGGTTGGCGATGGAGTGACGGTGAAAGGTTGGATGGCAGGGGGTGGAGCTGACTAAAGGGCATGCAAAAATGTAGTAGCTTTAAGGTTGGCTAATTAGTGGAGGGAATGTTTGTGTGATGCAGAGTGGAGACCATAGGAAAAGGATCATTAGAAAGATAAGAATTATCCAAGAAGGGAGAGTGGGCAGGAAAAATAAAATGCCGGCAAGGGTGGTTGGGTTATACCACACATTGTAAACTTTTCAACTTACATTTCTCCCAGAACAATTCACAGAGATATCTCACTCGGTCTAGATACATAATCTGAAAGTCTAACATATTCTTGACATTCACAAACAATTACTTTCGCAGAAAAGCAGATACCATGGTATTCCCAGTTTACCTGCCGTGAAAATGACAGAGATATGGAAAGGTTAAGACTCCCAGGAAATCATTTCTTCATAAAAAACATTTTATGCATAAATGATTTCAAAAAGGTTTTGTTGTATTGAATTGTTCTTAACAAGTAATTTAGTTTTAACGAGATTTAAAAAGCACTATTACAAAGGGAAGTTGGCCAGGACATAAAATTTTTCGTTATAGTGAAATTTTTGTTATAATGGTAATCGTTGTAATGAGATTTTACTGTATTCATTTTCATTAATCAAGTTTTTTTGTGTTTAGTATGAATGCAGATGCCAAAATTTTAGCTGATAGGTAGAATTAGCTAGTTAAATCGATTTGCTAGTTTTATAAATGGCCGATATAGTATTATTTTAGGTGCTAAATTGAACCTAAAGTCACTATATATAGCTACGATTTCACTGGATACAAATGGCAATAAAATAGGGAGGAGTAAAACTCAAGTTATCCCAAATGTACAGAATAATTTCAAGTTTATAAATGGGCACTCAGTAGATCTTCCTTTCTGCATAACTCACTAAACTTGAAAGGTTTCTATTAAAGGTAATTAAGAGGATTTTAATGACTGCTGGAGAGATGTCGAGAAGAAGGGAATTACTATCACTTCTATTTGAACTCATTGCTACAAAATGTCACCAAGCAAATAATGCAAATCAAAACACATTTCCCAAACAAATATAACTGGAGAAGCACTCTGCGGAAAAATAAAAAAGAAATATTGGCAGAGTTCCTTCCAAAGAGAGATAGGGAGATTAGGAGTAGCAATTTCGGTTTCACTGAAGACATCACATTAGTATCATATGTTCCTGTTAGAAGTAGGTCAGTGATCCACATTTCGATGATACACCACGATAGTAAAATTGACGACTCCACACAAGATCTCCAAAAACTGGAAAGTGCAACACTGTACAATAAAACGAAAGGAGGCGTTGATACATGCGATCAGCTTTGTGCTTTTTATAATGTTGGTAGAAGAACAAAAAGATGGCCTTTAGCAGTTTTCTTTCATTTTCTGAATGTATCAGCCATCAATGCATTTACCATTGATAAAAAAATGTGACAAGTGAAATGAGACAAAATTTTTTGAAGTTTCTTTCAATGGAATTAGTCGAAGACCAACAAATTTCAAGATCCCAAAGTCAGGTCATTCCAAGAAATCTCAGAAAGCACATTCAGACTCAACATGGACTTGAAGAAGTAGGTCCATATTTATTCACAGAGCCTTCAAGAGGAAGATGTAGATTTTGCCCTAGAAATGAGGACATAAAAGTGCAAAATAAATGTGCAAATTGTGGCGATTTTATATGTAAAAAGCATATGATTTTCAAATGTTGCGAATGTAAGGATAGCAGTGGTAACTAAAAAAGAAAATAAAAATGTTTATTTACAAATTTGTTTTTGTTTTACCATGCCAAAATTTTTCATAAACTACCATATGTTCACGTGTACCATGCGCACTCATGTAAGATGCGCACCCTGTTTTTGAGCATCAAGATATAGGAAAAAAATTAATTTGTGAAAAAATCGGCAAATAATTACATTGGCAAAAATTAAAACATTTTATATTAAAGTAAAAGCATTTATTATTTGAGAATCTTTGGAAAGGAACAACAAATTTTCTGAGAAAATTAAAATATTTACGACTACGTCAATTTTTTGACACCAAAAACTGCCGACGAATAGTGAAATTAGTTGTCACTGTCTGGTCAATTTCGAGATTTCCCCTGTAGTAGTAGAAATTATATGCAATTTAGAAATTAAGCAAATTGATACAAAAGCAGAAGAATATATAAATATATTTAAGAAAGAGCTTTTTATACCGACTTTTAATCTTCGTCACTCATGCTATCACACTCTCTGGTGGAACTCGCACCTTCCTCGTCGCTAGTTTCCCAAACAATGCTGTCTTCGCTACCATCCAATTTAATGGTGATGCAGCATTTCTTAAAGCTTTTAACTATCACATCCTCTTGAATTAGCTTCCATGATGTGATGATCCATTGGCATATCTGCATCAATCCTGTATTCTTTATCCTACCCGTTGGTGTAGTTTCATGAACAGTATCCACCATCCATTCCATGTATTGCCTCTTCACATGATATTTAAAATTGATTGATTGATGCAGACATCCAGTGGCTGAAGCACGGACGTCATTCCAGTCGGAATGATCACCTGGTCAGTTTTTCTGTTTTTAAGGCGTTCCTTCATGTCTTCAGTCAGGTGGCCACGAAAACTGTCCAGCAACAACATATTGGGGAGATTGAGAAGGGCACCTGGACAACATTCCCACACACACTTTATCCAGTCTAAAACTAGATGATTGTTCATTCAACCCTTTTCCTGTGCCCTTACTAAAATTCCTGCTGGGGACTTTTCATTTTTCGGAAGATTTTTCCCTTTGAATATGATATATGGTGGAAGTTTCTTTCCATCCGCCAACAGTGCAAGCATGACAGTGCATCGTTGTTTTTCTCCCCCACCAGTGATCACTTGAACCGTTTTTGTGCCCTTATCATCAACTGTCATATCATATGGCTTTTCGAAATACACAGGTGTTTGATCTGCATTTCCAATTTGTCCTAATAAGTATGAGTACTTTTCTCTCAGGCCTATAACATACCGCTGAAAACTTAACAGTTTCTTCTCATAAGTTTCAGGGAGGTGTTGAGAAATTGTTGTTTTTCTCCTTATCGAAAGGCCATTCCGACAAAAAAACTTATGCACCCATTCCTTGCTAGGTTTGAACTCAGCATGACTAACACCCAACTCTCTGGCTATTTGTAGTGCTTGGTGGATCTGGTGGATTTTCCCCTCAAGTCTCTTCTGTCCTTGTTTGTAGTGAGAAGTTCATCCATTTTCTTCCTCCAATCCCTTCTGCATGATTTTGGCACATCATACTTTGGTCCTGCAGCACGATTTCCTATTTCTTCTGCATCTCTGATCACTTTCAGCTTTTTGCTTGCAGTAAAAGACCGCAACCTTTTATCTTTATTCATTTTAGGGGCTATGTGGCAAGGGGAGATAAATTGAATTCGTGGCCACCAGCAAAAGCAAATACAAGTGACCCCCGCACTAACACAGCATCACCGTGCACAGCCAAAGGTTCACAGTAGCGTGGTACATGACTCAGTAGTGTTATCTTAACATGTTGATGAAATTTTTTCTTCAGAAGAAGTTTACTCAGTCCTTTTAGCAAACTCTCATTTCTCTTCGAGTAGTTTATTTGATTCCCTTTGGTTAGGCCAGTTTAGCTTATTTATGAAAAGAAATCCAGTTTTACGAAAAGAAATACAGACAAGACAGCCTTGAAAATGACTCTGCCCATAGTAAGTTGAAGGGTCCCACCACCTTGTCTTCATAAATGTTTTGGTAAGCTCTTGTCATTTAAAATTCTTGCTTCATTGTTCTGTTTTTCTTAGCATGCAATTTTATTTTAAATTTAGGTAGGAACGCATTTCGATTCCTTAATCGATGTGCATTCCTAAATAAATTTCGATTTTTTCGATAATCGCATTTCGATATTTTAGGTTTTCTATTTTGTTTCTTTACGTCTTAATATAGGGGTGGTCAACCCTTTTACATTTGAGGCATGAACTCGCTGTCATTTCGGTGGATCTTAATGGAACGTGTGAATGCTTCCTAGATGAGAGATTACGCGGGAAGTTAGCTTTGCCATTCATTTTTTAAATTAACCCATTCTAGCAAAAATTATCAGAGAAACAAAAATTACTTTAATTTATTTTATGCAGTTTTTTGGTTTGAATATGTTTAAAAATATGACATGAAATTTTTAATCTTTTTGTAAAAATTAACACTACCAAGAAAAAAAGGGCTGTTTCATGGACCCAGATACTGAATGGTCGACAGCATCCCAAGGAATATTTGTTCTATTTTCAGTAAAGTATTTATAGCAGTAGCTTTTGTTGATTTTCATCATGAAAAAGGGAAAGATATTCTGAGAAGGATATTTGAATAAAAGTAGAAATATAATTGTCTGCTTATCCGTGAAAATCAATAAAAAATGTACTTCCTGCATAAAATGAGAAGGCAATATATTTCCTCATTACTGCAGAAAATTCCCATTTTCCGAAATGTCCCATTTTGATGAGTAGCTCTTTTCTAAATTTCAAGATAAAACGAAAGAAATTGTCCCGTTCTTGATTTTCAGTAGAAAATGAAATAGCAAAAAAATTGTATATAAATTTAATAAAATAAAAATATATAATACTGAACTGAAAACATTAATTCTTAATAATAATACAAACAAATTATCACTCGACTAATAACAGCGAGATGTGGGAATGATGCTTTGAACAAATTTGTTTAATCCTTGGCCTAACTGTTGACAAACAAACTAGTAATTCTTGTTCTACGGATAATAGCCTTTCTCTCTTTTTTGTTTTATTTCAGTGAGGGCTGAAAAGGCCAATTCACACAAATACAAAGTTGAAAATGGAAGAATACCTCAATAACCCTTTGCGAAATGTTAGGATAATCTTTTGCTACACTTATCCAAAATCTTGAAAGGTAATTTTTCCAAAATAAAGGAGAGACTACATAACTTGGGTCGTCAATTTCGACGAAACGTTTTTGGGTGGTAGAATATTTAAAATAAGAAGACCCCTATATCGGTTTTTGATTGAAAGAGCCTTAGTTTCAGAAGAACTGGAAGTTAAATAGAAAGGCTTGGGTGACACAAGAAGTCATCTTGGATTGGTACGTCAACTATTTTTGCCCAACTGTGCTCCGTTTTTGTCATGAGAATGACTTGCCAAACAAAGCCCTTCTTCTCTTGGACAATGTCCCTGGCCATCCGACAAACCTAGCAAAAGTCAGAACAACTCTGGATGTCAAAGTCGTTTTCCTGCCTCCTAACACCTTCAAAGAAATGCTGAGAGTTTTGGAAAGTTCAGACAAAACCGTAAAGGATTATTGGCCCTCATTCGACATTTTTTGGGGCATTAATAACATCAACACAGCCTGGGAGGAAGTATCAGTGAATTGTTTGAATGGAGTGTGGGGCAAACTTCTGCCAAAATTTGTTTCCTTCGCAGGATTCCAACAAGTGGAGAACGTCATAGATGACGTAAGAAGACTAGCACAAGAGGTGGGCTTGGACGAAACGACAGATGAAGATGTAACAGAACTTTTGGAAAGCCATGGGCAGCCTCTTTCCAATGAAGACTTAGAAGAATTGGCTGCACAACTGGGCCAAAAGGAAGAGGAGGAAAGAGAGGAAGAAGAACTTCCTCCATGTGAAATAAAGACAAGCGATCTCCAGCGCATCCTCTCAGACATAGATAAACCCACTAATGAGCTCTGCGAGATTGACCACGACTGGGAGCGGAGTGCTACAGCGAAGAGGAGCGTTATGGCATCCATGAGGCCTTATCATGAAATTTTGATAGAAAGAAAGAAGAAATCACGACAGTCCACGCATGCTTTCTTTAAAAAACGTGACGATCCTCAACCAGGGACTTCGTCAGAGAACTAACGCTGCTTCATTACACCATTGCCAGTTGTAAGTGTACAAAATATATTTTTAAAATTCCCTTTATTATATTTACGTTATTTTAGAACTTTAAATGCAATGCCATTATATTACTCGTCAATGTTTGGGTGCTGGGAACTCATGTCATTGACTTCCCATTGATTTACATTATAAAATCGTTTCAATTTATGCCAATTCCGATTATGCCGGTTCATCCAGGAACGCATCCCCGGCGTAAATCGAGGGCTACCTGTATATTATTTACTATTCATTCCAGAATACATCCTTCTAAAATAAGTTTATATAAAAAACACTCAAATAACAGTTCTGGTGATATATAATATTGGAAAAATTGTCTCATGAGTGAATTGACTTGGGTAATAAACCTATGGGTGAAAGACTTGAGGTGAAATTTCCAGACACCCTTTGACCATAAACTAAACACTAAGAAACATTTAGACTTTCTTGCTTTCTATAAGAGGATGTTTCTTTCTAAAATGTCCTTTTTATCTCAGAAAAATAAATTATCTTATGTAAAAGATTGTACTTCCCATTCAAATACAAATACCTCGACATGAAATTTTTGCATACATATTTAAAGTAAATTATTTTTTGTCATATTAAGTTATTATATCATAATAGAAAATTTAAAAGACACTACACTGAAACACATTGGGAAAAAAATTTTTATCGGCTTTTAAAATAACTGGTTTTTTAAATTACAGTCACCATTTTCTGTTGCATAATTTACAATAGACTTAGCTATCATAAATAAATCTCTAGGAACAATCAATAAAAGACTTTCTGCATGCAGGTGATATGATGCAAATGCTAGACTAATTCAAAAAACTACTTTAAGAAAGTTGGGATGTAAAAAAGAACTTATTGGTAAGATCAAAAATTTGTTAAGAGATGAGTATACCATCAGGATGAGAGGTAGCATCAGTAACAGTAGCCAGGCGGTGGACAGGCAAAAAGGAAGATGCATGGTGGCGTGGTGTGTGGCAAGGTGAACCAATTGCTCCAAGGCTGGACTTGCAATGTTTGGAAGTCCATTCCTTGGATGGAGACTCGTATCCTTCTCCAACATCAATTGACTCCACCCCCAAACACCTTGATTCATTTTCTTCACCTAAAATTAACAATTTAATAACAATTTACAATTACTGTTTTTCTCATAACATGATACTGATACAAATTCTTGATTCAGTTGGGATGCAACGGTATGTCCACTCTTAAGTAAAACATTTTTGCAAAATGGATGAACAGTTATAAGGAAGAGATGGAGTATGATTTCATTATGCTGTCCATAATTAATGATTACTAGTGTAATTGCCGGGGCTTTGCTCTGGGTTTAGAATTTCGAATTTTTCATGCACATATTACTCGATAATATTTTCATCAAAACTCGAGGTACTCTCAAGGTAAGTGACCAATATTACCATATAATTGGTATGAACAAATTAAATATAGACTCAGATTTGATACCTCCCTCCCCCCAAGAAATCAAAGTTCCGACACCGAGGTGAATATATTCAACGTCTCTTTAATATGTATACCAAGTTTTGTCTCTACGTTTCTTGGTTCAACATTGATATTGGTGGAGGATTCAACAAAATCGGTCAATTGGTTGTTGAGATATATTCAAACAGACTGCTTTTTGTCAAATTCGCCATAGTATAATCGAATATTAATGTATTTTCTTTGAAATCAGAAAATTAATTTTCCTTATATTGTGGTAGCTCTGCTTTTTAGATCCATTCTAAACATATTCATTTCGTTTTGCAATTCTATACCCACCTTACAAATGAAATTTCTTATTGAAATCGGTTCAGCCAATACCTTCGAAATTCATAGTTACAGAAAAATTCTAACCTTGATATTGTGGTAGCCCTGTTTAGTCGACCCGGTTGAAATATACAATTTGGGTTATTTATTTATATGAAGACTATATCTACCATAATGAGTTAAAATCCATGCGAACAGCTCTCTAGAAATGTGTAAATGAAATATTATTATACCTTTAATTGTGGTAGCCCTGCTCTTAAGCTCTGCCTTAAAAATCTTGATTTTATTAAGGTATTTGGTAAAAATCATATATATAAAATTTAATTGATATCCATTCAGCCAATTCCTTCCAAATCCATAGTTACTGAAAGTTATTTTGTAATAGTGGCGCCTGTTTAGTTGATTCATTTCAAATATGCTATTATGGTTTTATATATGTGTACATAATAAATATTATAATTTGGTAAAAATTGATGCAGACAGTTCAACACAAACACTTAAAAGAAATTTTTTATTACTTTTATTGTGGCAGCCCTGCTTTCTATATCATCTTAAAAATCTTGATTTTTGTTTTTTTATGTTGCACAACTCCTTCATACAAAATTTCATTGAAATCCGTTTGGCCAATTCCTTCCCAATTCATAATTACCAAAAAGTTTAACTTTGCAATTGTGGCATTCCTACTTAGTTAATCAGGTCGAAATGTTATTTTAGTCATGAATTGATGTGAAAATTCTATGTACAAAATTTTGTTGAATTCAGTTTGGCCAATTCCTTCCAAAAGAATAATTACTGAAAAGATTTATTTTGCAATTGTGGCATTCCTGCTCCGTCGATCCGGTACAAATATGTCATTTGGTCATGAATTTATGTGAAGATTCTATGTATTAAATTTGGTAGAATTTGGTTTGGACATTTCCTTCCAAAAGCATAACTACCGAAAAGTTTATTTTGCAATTGTGGCTGCTCTGCTTGGTCGATCCGGTCCAAATGTCATTTTGGTCATGTACTTATGTGAAGATTATGTACCTACTAAATTTGGTTGAAATTAGTTCAGTCAGTTCTTCCCTGATATATGCGTATGGGCAGATGGATGGATTTTATCCATTTTATGCTGGAAAATGTATCTCATCAAATCATTGATATTGGTGGAGAATTCATCAAAATCGGTCAATTGGTTCCTGAGATATCTTCAAAAAACCGACATTTGGACCAACGATGGGGACCCTTGGGCCAATTTGAATTATTTTTGGCACTGCAACTCTCAGGATCAACCTGAAATTACTGCCAAATTTTGAAGTTCTTACATTTATTTTCTGAAGAGTTATAACAGCCACAGACGCATGCACAGACAGCTTCTTTTATTATTATAGATTTTACTTAATATTAAATCATGCCTATTTTGATAAATAGCATTTATACAAATCAGTTTAAAATATTTAAATTTTGGTTTTCAAGTGGAAAATGATTCATGTCTGTTAATTAAATAAAAACATGTAACTAAGTATATAAAAATACAAAAAGTGATGTTAGCTTTATATCCAGATGCCATTTATGCAATAAAAGAGACATTTAGTAAATTCATTATTCTATCAATTTACAGCATAAAAAAGAAAATGCGTATCACCATTTTCTCAATGATGCCTGTATGTAATAGGAATTTTGTGCAGACTTGACTAAAAAACTACTCATCAAATTGGCACAAACATTTATACAAGCAGCCCTTGCTATAGCGTGCTTCTCTTAGTGAATTTTCATTATAGTGCTCTCTCTAACTGCTGAATCATTGACACATTTTTTTGGTCATATATTACAAGCATATAACTTTCTCATAACATTTATTATGCCTAATTAGTATTTGTAGGTAACTTGATCAAATTAGATATCATAAAACTATCCAGTAACAAAAAATATAATCTCTTCTATAGTTTTGGTGCTAGTTCAATGGCAGCTTATCTACATTAGATTTTGCCAATATCAGGATTAATAGATCTTAATTATCCGATTTCACTGTGACATGTTGCCTTCATTTGTTTTCTTATACATATATTCTACATATAGCACTTTATTAGCTTCTCGTTTAACCTTTATCAGACTAAAGGGTACTTAAGTTCCCATCAAATGTAGGGTCCAAGGGAGTAATGGGAACTTAAGGTGTCAGAAGTTTTGTACTTGCATATTTTAACAAAGTCCACTTGGGAAGGTTCCACTTTGTGGAAAGATTCCATTTAAATGAAAAAGAAACTTGTAAATTTCCACTAACAATTTTAATAACATCAGGTGATGATGCTGTAACAGGTGAAACCGGTTGTATATTGTATATTAAAATTGTTAGTGGAAATTTACAAGTTTCTTTTTCATTAACTTGCGTATTTTATTTCATAGAAGCTGTCCAGTTACTGTTTCAAGTGCATAGCCTGTTCCCAGTTCTCAGAAAAGTCATGATCTTGTTGGTATTGCTCAAATAGTAAACAATATCCAAGTGAGAATACCTTCGCTCTTTTCTTCTTATGAAGGTGGATTTGTTTTCGCTGTAAGCATTCAGTCCTTTCTTAGCTTGTGTAAAAGAATGTCAGTCTCCTACATGGGAAGAATATCTTGATTTAGTGTGTATTTTTTGCGTAATATGAAAGTATTTTTGGTTAAATGTTGTAATTGTAAAAATCTATGATTGTTTATGTTTTCTGCTCTACCAAGTAATGGCCGAAACAGTCAACTGTTTTCCTTTTGCTTTAGCCCTTCATGAGTGAAATTCCTGTAATGGAAAAACTAAGAGTTATGGAAAATGAATTGATAGCAGATGAAAGTTTGCAGAGTTGACTTTAAATCTTCGTAAAAAAAACTGTCTAACAGCATCTACATTTGGATTTAAATGCGGTACGATAAAGGTTAACTTCCACTTGGTAAAGAATTATTTGACAATAATATCCTTGCAAAAAGGGATTTTCGTATAGAGTCATTCACAGGCTAGTTCATGCCTAAAAATATATTACATAGTCGAACGTGTAAACAAGTTGAGATGGCGGCACTGAAGGCAGCTAGTTCAATCAGCAAGTAGGCCACTCTACCTTAATAAGCAAGAAAAAAATACCTGCGTGAAACAAATGTAAACCCCCTTTACCCTTGATCAGTCTTCTGAATGATGCGGTATTAGTTGAATGATTAGTGTGTTGGTGGAGTTATTTTCTATTTTTTTAAACCCAAGTATTATTTTTAATGAATCAAAAGCATGACAATACATGTGCTAAGGATGTTTCTGAAAGAAACAAAGAAAAACTTTCAATGAAACTTGAAGTAATTCGACAAATTGAAGGTGGAGAACGGCAAGTTGATATTTACAAAGCCTTGAAATTAGCAGGATCGATGATAAGATAAAATGCTCTATATTTTTTGTCCATAAAAATCATATCTCTATATATTCTAATTGTTTCTTTGATTTAAGCATGAAAATATACCTTATTTTGGGAATTCATTAGCAATAAGATTAGGTTAGAAGTATGAATTAAATCTATTTACCGTATTTTTCGACATATAAGATGCACTTTTCCAGAAAAATGATCCCAAAAATAAGCCGAAGGTAAGATTATTATTGTTCTAAATACTGACACTAACAAACACACTCATCCCCAAAATGGAATAATTGACAGTCATTTGCCCCAAAAACATTAAAATATACATTATCAATAATTAATAGTGAAAAATTTGTTAATATATACAGTAATACATTATGTAATGTGAATTACGAGGACCCATTTTCATTATTACTTTTAATACAGTGATTACAATTTTGGCATGTTTGCGATGTTTTAGTTCCTAATGAGCCTGTTGAATCGCGATTAATGCTATGGAACAGTAGAATTTGTGTAGATGTCATAAATATTTTATACATATCTAGGATAAATAATGTTACATGTATTGAGATAGCAATAGCTACAAAAGTGAAAAGATATGCCTATGCTATTAGTTATAAGCTTCAGGTGATTCAATATGCAAAAATGCATGGAAATTGAGCAGCAGCATGTCATTTCGGTCTACCTCCCATAAAAAAAATCATCTGTGAATAGAGAAAACGAGGAAAAACTGAAGCTAATGGAATAAGAATCATGTATATATTGTAAGGTTGGCGTTAAATGGCCATAACTAGAGGAGGAAGTGATGGAAAGTAGAACAGAGGAAGTTTGGTATTGGTGTATCGATCAAAATCGTTATGTATGAGGTAAAAAGAGTTGCAGAAGAAAAAGGACTAGTTGTGTATACGTATCAATATTACATATACATTTCATTTATTATGTATCTTATTATATTAAAATATCATCTTGAACTTAAGTTTAAGTAAGTACTATCGGTAAAGGGCATATATACGTGCAATGCGTTCGGTGCACTCGACGGCTTTAATTAATATGACTGCCGAGTTCATGCAGGGCACATTTAGCAATTATTTATGCTTTAGATCATCATATCATATCATGCTGGAATATTTTCTGTAAATGTTTCCAAGTACGAACTTAATCACGGCTGGAAATGATATACGACGTGGCCCTTCCTAAATGCCTTGGAGAACCAAAATACTTTTTTCCTAAACTTTCTTGTAAATATTTATAGATTCCAGTGTTGCCGACAGTAATTTTAATCACAAATATTTTAAACAATAATTTGACAGTAATATGATGTGCATCAATATTTTGTTATCCATAGCAACAAATGACAATTTTGTTCAATTATTGTTTTTTTAATTGCAAAAAGTGACACCAAGTATTTTTTATTGAGAAAATTATTCCAAGTGTTTAAAAATTATTCACGGGTGTAATTGTCGATATTTATTCTTGAGGACGCTGTTGTCGAGAGCAACTTGTAAGCCCTATTGGAATCATATTCATTACTCTACATGGAGAAAGTCATGTGCTGGACTAGATTTTTTTGTTGTTTTACTGCTTTCATTGAAAATATAATGGTTCATCAGAGATACCATATTGAGAGCTAAGTTCAGAAGACTTTGCTGCTCTTGCTGTGGCTATTCTTTTAAATTTTAATGTTAGGATCTGAGAATGATCTCCGTGATCATTTCGGCATTATGCTTGTTTTAAAAACCTTGTTTAATTTCTTCGAAATTTTTTCTTATAATAAATCGATAAAAGTAACATTGAGTATTAAAAGTGGAAATTTATAGCAATATTATGAATTTTTATCTAGATATAGAATTTCGTAAACAAAAGAAGTCTACCTGAAATCAAAATTTAAAATCTTGAAAGCTTAGGTAGGCAATTGGTAATTAGGACTTTTTTCTGCATAAAAAAAACAAATTAAAGAAATATTTATGAAGAGAAGAAGCAGAGAAGATTATTGTTTCGTTATTACTGTATACCTTTTTAGATCCTGGAACGGTAAATAATACATTGCTATTTGTGGCTATTGTTGTTCAACATTTGTTAAGTAATCATTAAATTCTGAGCCTCTGTCGCTGTTAAATTATTTTACCGAAGTAAGGATCGAGTTATAGCATAGTTATAAAAATACATTTAAGAGGCTAAGGTTGCTTTCTGTAAAAAGCAGACTGAAACATTAATTTTTATTGCATCTACATGTGAAATGTTTTTCAAACAAAAATTCACGAATATAAACATTCCTGTTATTATATATCACAGGGCATGCTAATCGCCAATGTCATGAAAATCTGTTTGATATAAGTCGATATGGAATTTAGGTGATAACATTTAAATGACCTATATTGGTAACACTGACCTACACAATTTTCACATATCTATATGTCTACCAAACTTAATGAAAATCTGTTGGAAACAATCCGAGATCTTTAGGTATTTCTTCTCGTAAATAATGCAATGAACTATAAAAATCATTTTCCTCTCCTTCCTGTATTGAAAGCCTTCAAAGTATGTTTAAACCCATAAGGATTGGAATAATAATATGATTTCGAGGTTTAACAATGTAATTGGTAGGCAAGGCAACATCCCCCAAGATTTCCCAAAATATGTGAATTAAACGTTTAACATGAAGGATTTCAAACTGTAGGAAAAAAACGAACAGAATAAGAAACCTTATAATTTTTCCTTTAAAATAGTTTAGATCTAAAGGTTGTGAGTCCATTCTTTCTAATTTTAATCTCAAAAAGAACAAAAGCCTGCATGTCAAAAAGTCGACTTTTACGTGTTATCTAATGGGGAATGCAAATCATCCCCTGGAGTCGACCCCTGGATGTTTTTCGTAAATTTTCCTTTGCCATAGCATTTTTATATTGGAGTAGATTATCTATGCCAAATTTCAAGTTTATATCTGCATATTTGATCAAGTTATTCACGTTTTAATTATACTCCAGGAATCAGGAACCCAGGAATCGGACGTTTATATTTATATAGATTAAGATACAAAGTCGGGACATGCACCGTACTGTGGATAAAAAATGGAGTTTATTTTCCTTTGCCAAAGCATTTTTATATTGGAGTAGATGGAGTTTATTTTTCTTGAAGACAAAATTAAAAAGCCATCTGAATTTGCATAACAATTGAATTTTAATCATAAAATTATGAAAAGTTTTTCGGTTTTCAACAATGAAAAATATTAACTACCACAGAAACGACTCCGATGTCTTTTAATGGGAATTAATTTTCCATACTTCAAGAGCATTGATTTAATGCATTTGATTTCAACCAACAACATATACATATGATGAAGTGATAATTATAAATTAATTTTTTATCCAGATACATACTAAAAGGCACGGATGATGACACTATAATTCTAACACAAATATCCTAATTTTTACGTAAATTTTATTGTAACATATAGGCTATTGTCTTAATGGTGATTATAGTTATTGCTGATCTGATCCATGAAACCTGAAATTTGAAAACTTGGATGTGAGCTGATCGCCAGAGAATTTTGAAATTCCAGATAGATGCCTTAATTTCATGGAAAATGAAAATTGTCTTATTTATATATTATTATGACATGGATTTTAAATTATGACATAAACTTATGATGACATCATTATACTAACACATGAAATTTAGAAAAAGGTGAAAACTATTTTAATGTTGTGTTTCGTAGTTTTTCAAGAAATAAGCCTTTTCAATTAACAAGATGGAAAGTTGAGTAGATGACTTCTTATGCATATTCGCATAAAGCTTCAACTGAAATTTGACATTTGAGAAGGAAAAAAAATCCTGTATTTGATCGGGAATCGAACCCGGGTCCTCCACTTGAATTTAATCATAAAATTATGAACAGTTTTTCGGCTTTCAACAATAAAAAATATTAACTACCTTAGCAATGACTCCAATGCCTTTCAATGATAATTGACTTTCCATACTTCAAGAGCATTTATTTAATGGGTATCAATGAACTATATTACATAAAATCATTAATGTCAACCAACTAAGTGACGTCTTAATCCTAACACAGAAAATATAATTTATATATTATTATTATTTTTAGTGTGATACATATTCATTAGAAATAGCTTGCTCTGGAGATCACGTTGGTTTATTTATGAGTTTAGATCATGTTGTATGGTGATTTTTATAGTGCTTGCAGTATGCAAGCACCAACAACTCATATCTTAAATAAATCAATAATAACCATTAAATAACAAAAAAACCAATACGGTGCATAAAAATCACACCAAATAAAAATAAAAAGTTATTTAATTTACTAGCTGACACCTCATCAGCACTGATGGCTCCACCTGTCACTTTAATATTGTGTAAAATCGTCCTCTCTTTGAAGCTCATAAACCAACCCTTGCTCACAGTAAACATTTCATCCTATGTTGTTTTTTAAGGTCCTCAAAAAGATTTAATGTTTTGGTCTGAAATATTGATAGACATAGGCAAAAGTCGCTGAGTTTGATCCTTTATCCAAATTATGAGGAGTTTTTCCAACTCCGTGATTCCAGATCAGGTTCTAATAATCTTAGATTGCATAAGAGCTGAACAGTTAGCCTCATTTAAAACGCGATCTTTGAGAACTGAAATTACAGTCATACGGGGCACATCCAATGCTCGATCAATTTCGGTATTCGACTGGCCACCATCAGAACACTTGGTTATATTTAACTTTATTTCTATAGTAAGAGGCTTTCTGCTAAGTTTCTTACAAGAAGAAATATCACTTTCTTTTATCAGACATGGTTAAGTGCTAACACAACTTAAAAACCACAATAATCCCAAAACTAGGGTCAAAACAACTATTGTACTAGTAATGGGTCACTCACAAAAGACCTAGTTTTAAGAGCTCTTTAAGTTTAACTTTAAATCTAGTTTAACCTGGCAGTACTCACACTGGGTGCTGTGGAACCCAAGGCTACAGTTTATGGCAGGGTTCCTTCCGCCTTATCTTTTATGATCCCTTCTTTTCAGTAGCTGGAATGGCACATGTTTGGAATCTATTCTGCTAAAAATTTTCAGTTTACTGTGGTAATCCTTTGAGTTTGGACATTTTCTCTAAGAGAGTGCTGTGCTGTACGTTATAGAAATTGGTACTTTTTTCTTTGTGCAGGCATCGTTCATATTTTGTTCTGAAATTATTGTTACTATCTATAGAACTTTTGTTATTTCACATAATTTGAGAATGTCTCTCAAAAGTTTCTTCACTGATCGTCATCATATAATGTGTTATTTCCCATAATTGGAGATTGCATCTCAACAGTTTCTTCACTGACTCTGATCCTACAAGGTTTGTAGATTTTTATTATTTGAATGTTCGGTTTTTGTTTTGAAGCTCCCAGTAGACTGTTTCAGACTGATATTTGACAAAACTATTATAAATATTATAGTGAATTGCACAAATATTCAAATTGAAAAAGTAAAGCAAATACAGTTTTTAAGGTCATGATGCGAAAAACATGGTTTCCTCTCGTGTACAATTATTACTTGTGTTCTATTGCAGAATTTCCAATTTTATTAATTGAACTGACTATGTAATAAGTATATTCCTAAAAACTGTCAACTGACTCATAGATTGACATCCGAAAATATTCATGAAAATGTACCTTATGACTTTTTCTTTTTGGAATAGATTAATAATAATATTATTATTAATAATAAATGAAAACATCATTTGAAACTTCTAAAAATTGACTTATAAATGATTATAAATAGAACTAAATAAAGAACTAATTGAATAATAGTGATATTCTTTTTATAACAAAAACAATCTGTGGTGTCAGGAAAACCCTGAGTGAGTACTGACGTTACAAAAATTCGCACAAGTACCACTGGGTTAAAGAACCAGGTTTTTAAAAGAACTGGTTCGTTACATCACTATATTGCACTAATTAAAATGGTGTCAGAAAAGGAAATGACTGGCAAGATGCACAATATAAAAATCACCGGATAACCGGGCTTTGGCACCTTATAAGTGAATCAATGGTATTAATCACGAAATTTTATATTTTCGAGTTCGGCATAAATATCTACAGGAATTCCGATTTTGGTTGAATTTGGACAATAATTATGACCACTTTACATTAAGACCTACATAGATTTTACAACACTTCGCAAGTAAAATTCAAGAACCAATTGAGATATTATCATCATATTTGATATTTGGCAGTTTACCTATATCCTGCGCTTCATTTTTTATTTTAATTGCGATCGGTTAATATTTACGACCATACATGTAGATATGAGTGCGTAGCACAATATCTCGGTGAGGGCAAATGTGAACGTGTAAGGAAAGGATGCGAAAGGTAAACAAAGCGACGCTGGTGCCACCAATGTTACAATAAAGAATATAACATATCCCCCCTTATATTACAAACCTCGAAATCTTATATTTATGTTTGTATTCGGTTTTTCTGCTTTTTCCGCATCACCTTGTTTGCCTTCACCCCGGAGTTACCATATTGCGCATCTGTCTTGCTGCCAGTTTTGTCTTGCCGCCGCCATGTTACCGAAAATTATATTTACCAAAATTGCTTAATTATTTGAAAAGCATCAGGGATCAACTTAGGATCACAAAATTATATAGTAATTTATTCTTTCTGTGCATTGGTATTTAAATATTCAATAGTTATTATTTACACCATTGTCTGATATTGTTTTCATTATTTTCTGTTATTGTTGCTATTGTGTTAAGTTTTTTTACTAAGTGTTACTTCACTCTTCCTATTATGGAACATGACAACAATTACGACAGTTCCGATTTTGATATGAAAGAAGTGGATATTGAAGATTCTGGTTCGGAATCAAGTTTTTTGGAAGAGACAAGCTCCGACTCCAGAGATGCAGCTGAACCAGTGCAAGAAGGAGAATGGTGTGAAGTGCCCTCATCAGACCCTCCTCCTGCATCACCTAGGTTTTATTTTGAAGGTGAATCTATAAATTTTGAAGTCGACCCAGATGGTGGTGCATTGAAATATTTGAACTTTTTTTTATGACGATCTCATTGGTTATATAACCGATGAAACTAATCACTACACAAGATGAAAAAGCTTTGGGATCGAGCCGTGATAAAGAAAGAGAATGGTGTGCCATCACTGGCCCAAAATTCGTGTGTTTTTGGCACTTGTTATGCTACAGTATTGTGCGAAAGCCAGATACTGAGTTTGCCACCCCCTTTTTTGGATAGACAATGTTTTACCGAGATTTGTGAGAATTAGGCAGTATTTGCATTTTAGTAATAATGCTGAGTACAATCCAGAAACACATCCCAACCCTAAATTGAATAAGATATGGCCGATTCATTAAAAGTTGGAAGAAAAATTCAAAACACTGTACATACCAAAGAGGGATATAACAATCGACGAAAGTCTTTTGTTGTATAAGGGAAGGTTAGGATGGCGTCAATTCATGCCTCTAAAAAGGGCAAGATTTGGCATAAAAACTTTTATTTTGTGTGAATCTAGAAGTGGATGTGTGGTCTTCTATAATTTATACCGGAAAAGGAATCCTTATTGATAAAGACTTCGAGGATATGCCGATGTCCTCCCAGGTGGTCATGGCATTGATGAAACCTTTGCTCGATAAAGGGTATTGCTTGACAACAGACAATTTTTATATGTCCTCCGAATTAGCTGATTTCCCAGTCAGTTGATACATATGGTACTGTGAGGAAAACATGAAGGGGAATACCAACGACGCTGAAAAATAAAAAATTGAGGAAATGTGAAAAGGTAAAATTATGGTGCTTCGATGGAAAGACCAGAAAGAGGTGACGCTGCTATCTTCCATCGACAACAGTGAAATAAACAGTGGAGAAAAGAGGAAAAACAAAAATAAAGCCGATGGTGGTTGTGGATTACAACACAATGGGAGGGGTGGACCATGTTGATCAGCATTTGGCCATTCTGAGAAAATGGGATAAAAAATACTACAATTTTTTTTTCCATTTGGTAGAACTGTCCCTGTGAAAGTCATTCATTCTCTACCGAAAGACTGGCGGCACACAAGTGCATTTAGACTAAAGACTTAATTTGATTGAGCAAATAATCAAGGCCTACCACCCTAATGTAGTTTCCCTGAGAGTTGGTAGGCCACCCGAAACGCCACACCCTCGCTGCCTCACTGAGAGGCACTTCCCCGAGACAATCCCTCCTAGGGAAAAGAAGACGAACCCCATGAAGCAGTGCTATTTGTGTCGCCACAAACAAGATGCAAGAGGGAAAAAAATAAGAAAGGAAAGCAGGTATTATTGCCGCCAGTGTGAAGTGTTACTTCTTGCTTCAGAATTTACCATATGGCAACAAATATTTGAGAAAATGTTGTGGAGTGTAATAAATGTAACATGAGTTTTTTAAATATAATTTCTTCAAAAATTAGTTTTTTATTTCAATAATTAAATGAAAAGGTGCTTACTATAGAAAAATTACCTGAAAATAATTCAAAATAATTAGTCAATTAATATGTTAAATATAACTTTAAAGCAGAAATGATTATGTTTCTTAATTTGACTACTTGAAAGTATTAAAAAGTAAAATTAAATTTTTTTGTTTTTTAGACCTACTACTGAAAAAAAAACTTGTAAGGGAAGTGGTTAAAAAAAAGAAACATGATATGGATGGTCTTGATAGTATGTCTTCTATTCCTTTAAGGATATTAAAAACCCATGACTGCAACACTTCAAATAGTACCTATTAAGCAAAATTCCATATAAATCAAAATGCATTAACAAATACAGTAAGGGACCCTATGTCCGGCAAGCTTGGGATGTACGGATTGCCGGTTTTTGGAATTTGGGATAAACCAGCTGGCATAGTTTATAGCAATTATTGGTCCTGAGAGTGTATAATTAATATCTTAAGTAACATAAGAACATTAGCAGATGTTTAACGACATCATCAAGGATGCATTTATTATTGTGCTAATTCATTTGCCAGTAAAAAATGACAAGTCACCTCACCCATTAACTAAATTTCTAGATCATAAGATTTTGCAAGTATCTGTATTTAGCACTCATAGGAAAACATTCTTTGAATAACTCACTTTTTTAATCACAACTGACCCCCACGCATGCTATTTACAGTAAATAATCAACATGCCATGGTAATGTGCAGTACAAACAAAAGACAAAGAATGCCTGCCTGCCACTAGCACCATCTTTTGGTAGTGGAAGAAAACTTCCACTTTCACGATCACGGCAACCTACTGGTTTATGGGCCCTTCCGGATTCCAGGATTCTGGATAAGAGGTCACACACTGTATATTATTCATTAAAAATGAAAGTGACACACCTAATAGTATGCAAATTGGGTGTAGTATACAAAACATATCTTATTCATTATCATCAGACTATCTGAGATAAAAGAAGGCTGCAGAAGGCAGAGATCGAAAATACTACAAATCTAAACTTCAACACTCATTGCCTTCCAAATATTGTTAATATTTACCCAGAAGCCAAATTTTTATTTTAGTTTTCTTATTTGAAATTACCTTAAAATAATGAAATATAAGAGTTTTAGTCGATATGAATTTACTATAAAAATAACACACCATACAAAATAACCTATAAACAACTTCCTAACTAATCCAACTCCATGGATTTTTTTTTCAAAACTACTCGAAAAATTCTAAAAAGTGAGAAAAAAGAATGGAAACTTATTAACTAGAGTCAATTTAAGAAAGTAAGATGCAAAATTTTCCAAAAAATAACAAATATTGTAAAAAATATATAACATTAAAAATCTTGCTTTGAAGACTACTCACAAAACCGGAATAAAAAACACAATAAAAAGAAAACCAAGGCTGCTCACTTGAGGTCTAAACCATCAATGAGTGCCTTTCTTAGGGACATATCCTGCTTGGAGCCGTCTGTGTAGATAGCAGTGAACGACTGAAACCGTGCAAAGACTCTTTTGAATTCATGTCGGTATTTGGTAGGTAGAGTGCAAAGTCTATTTAATTTGGCAAAAGAGTATTGGATGTTGGGGGGAGGCAACATCCATGGCAGAAATACGCTGTATTCCATTCTCCATGTCTGAGGCATGTTGAAAGACATCTCCTCAAAAATATAACGCATTCCCATAGCCAGAGGTTTAACAGAGAGAATACGGGCATCATACAACTGTACATATTGATGGTAAAAAACTGATTTGTAAGCTGGATGATCTGGTTTAGCACTTAAAGCTGCTCCATAATGGGTAGTTAACAGTTTCTGGTGCATATACAGTGAAGGTTCACCAGATTCGCAGAGAACACTTGGTATTGGGTTAGTTTGAAATGCATGGATGGCCAGACGAATCCCTACATGGCAAATCACATCAATCATTTTGACTACTGATGGTCTAGCCAATCCATATACCTTGAGTGGACAAGTGATCTTTACGCCAAGTAAATTTTCTGCCAAACAGCATACCCAAAAAGGTTGGTTTAGACAAATGGCACTTCGGTTCCTGCTAGTCACATCGTTTGGTGCAGGTCGAGGCTGTGAACATGACAGAAATGGATGCATACTGTCTTGTTTGCTGAGAATGTAAACCCATTGCTCATGGCGTATTCATGAAGTCAGTTAATCATCAGCTGAAGCTGGCATTCAACTGCCATATTTTGCAAAATACAATACATAGCCAGGCCGTCGACGTAGAGGCTTCACTCTATTGGAGACCGAATATAATGGGCCATTCCATTTATGACAATGGCAAACAAGGTTACACTCAAAATAGACCACTGTGGAACACCATTCTCCTGAAGGAACATTCAAGAGGTTTCACTCCCGATACGCACTATGAAGTAACATTCCCGTAAAAAGCTTTTGATAAATATAAGTTGGTTACCCTGTACTCCCCAAGAATGCAATGTATGAAGTATTCCAAATCTCCATATGCTGTCATAAGCCCAAGCAATGTCAAAGAAAACTGCGATGAGGTGATGCTTCCTGATAAAGGCATCCCAGATAGCTCTCTCCAATCTCACCAGATGATCGGTGGTAGAACGGTGGAGACAAAAACCACACTGAATGTTGGTAAATAGGTTATTTGATTCCAAGAACCAAACCAGCTGCCTATTGACCATTCGTTCCATGAGTTTTGAGAAGAAACTAGCAAGGCATACCGGTCGGTAGCTCTTAGGCAGTTTCTTATCTTTCCCTGACTTAAGTAATGGCACTACAATGGCCTCTCCCCATTGCATGGGTTAGTTTCGCGATCTGTCCTCTATAAGATTGTCACAGTTCACCTTCAATATGGAAAGATTTGTTCCAGGTGGGTTCCAAGAATGCTCACAGACGCACACATGCAGAAATGCATGGCTGCTGCTCTGTCATTTTAGGAACGCTACCACAGAGATGGTGATGAATTCTTGGAACATATCATGACGGGAGATGAGACTTGGGTCTCACACTACAAGCCAGAGAGTAAGCAGCAGTCTTTTGAATGGCATCACCTCCACACTCAGACAAAACAACGAAAATTCAAGCAGATACCTTCAACTCTGAAAATCATGGCCACTGTTTTTTGGGACAGGAAAGGCATTCTTTTGGTTGACTTCTTGCCTCGCCGAGAAACCATCAATGCAAATGCGTATTGTGAAACATTGACAAGGCTACGGCGCGCTATCCAAAACCGCCAGCGCGGCCTACTCACTAGGGGAGTGTCTGCTTCATGACAACGCGCGGCCACATGTAGGAGAAATTTGATTGGGAAATCCTCGACCATTCTCCCTACAGTCCTGACCTGGCACCTTCGGACTTCCATCTTTTCACAAAACTGAAGGAGTTTTTGGGCGGCAAACAGATGGAAACTGATGAAGAAGTGAAAGAAACAGTTGAGGGTTGGTTGGATGGACTGGTGGCCGACTTCTATGATGAGGGGATCGTCAAGCTCGTGCCACGTCTGAACAAATGTCTGGATCTTTATGTGGACTATGTAAAAAAATAAAGAAATGTTGTACATAGTAGTAGCAATAACATTATTTGGATATATAAAGTTTTTATTTTTTATGACAAAATGGTTCTTACTTTAAAAATGACCCTAGTATAAGAGGCTGTTTGGCTGGAAATCTTCCTCACCTTTTCCCATACTTCAGAGACTGGAGTAGAACTTATAATGATCGATACATATTTCCTCCAGGATTCCTTTTTACATTTTCTGATTATCCTGCATGCCAATGCCTTCAATCTCAGGTACCACAAAATATTCCCCTCGGGGGCGAGTATGAAAAACCCGAAATTCCTGTTGCTTGCCATGGATTGCCTCACAACATTCCTCGTTCAAACAGGGAACTGGGACTCACAGGAGTCAGGAGCAGGACGTTGGAATGCTTGTCTGCTGCCTTTATTAAGGCTTCTATGAAATGCCAGACATGTTCATTTCCCAAGGGGAACTGCTTTTCTGTAATTTGAATGGCATCTGAAGATTTGCACCTCTCTACTTTTTTTATAGCCTACTTAACAACGTAACATAACTTTAGCAATGTAACTCTGAAACGTTGGCAGATAAGCATTTCAGAATAATTGCGAAATGATCACTGCCATATAGATCTTGGTACACCTCCCACTCAAACAATGGAGCGACAGTGCCAGAGGAGAGGGTTAGGCTGATTGAAGAAAAGGAGCTACTGCTAGCACTAAGGAGTGTGTCACTATCATCGTTGAGTATCACCAGATCCATGTTTGAGAATATCTCAGACAGGTGACGTCCCCTACTATCAGTCCTCTCCGACACTCACTCAGAGTTATGGGCATTAAAATTGCCCAAAAGAATGAATGGGAGTGGCAGGTGATCTATGAAGTCTAGAATTGACCTTGTAACATTTTCATTAGGGGGCAGATAGACTGAGCAGACGGTCGTCAGCTGAGGGAGGGCAACTCTAACTGCGATAGCTTGCAGCTGTGTTTAAGAGTTATCTCCTACGAGTATCTCGAGTAATGAACCAACACAGCCACTCCTCCGTGAATATGCTGGACACTCACGAGATCCTTTCTATACAAGGAGTACCCTCTGAGTGTGACTATGTCTGTTTCCCATAATTGTTTCCTGGAAAGAAATACTTGCTGGCGATAACTCCGATAAAAAGATATTAAGTTCAGGCATGTGACATCGAAAGCCATTACAGTTCCACTGTATTATTTTATCCAATCTCTGTTTAAGAGATTAGTGGACTATCTCTTAATTGTTACCTTTTTCTGGCCTTTCCCTCTTCCCTTTATCTTGAATAGGTTGATGCCGCTATCCGATAAGTAATCCAAATCCATATCTTCATGTTCAGATATGGATGACCTTATCGACTTAGCTTTTTGTTTGGTTGGGGATTTTCCTTTTTTCCTTTTCTTTTTTTAGCATTACCTTTAGCATTTTCTTTTGCCTTATTTTCTTTGGTTTTGTTTTATTTTTTTGATTTATTTGGCTTGATCTGTGTTATCTAGTCTGTCTGAGTAGCGATGGTACTGTTCTGAATGGGAATGGCTGTCAAGGATGCAAAGGACCTCGAGAAGACTGGAGCGACAAGCTTTGTACTTTTTCCTAGCCTCGAAATAGGGCAGCTTGTCTATGGTCTTTATCTCCATTCTTCTCTTCCTGGAGTTTTGGACAGTCACGGGAGAATGCTGGGTGTGGGCTTTAACAGTTTGCACAAGATACAGCCTCAGTGCATTCCACTTCATTGTGTTTTTTCCGATTGCATCGGAGGCAAATTGCTTTGCCCTTGCAATGCGGAGCAGTGTGCCTGCACTTGTGGCACTGGAAGCAACACATACGGTTGGGTATGTAAGGCTGAACTGGACAGGCTTCATAACCAACCTTGACCTTCTCTGGCAGCTTATCAAAGGAGAATGTGAGGACCATTGAGGTGGTATTAATGACCTCGCCATTTCTCTTTGTTGTAAGCCTTCTGCAGTCAATGACCCCTTGTGAGGCCATTTCCTGCTTATATTCCTCGACATCCATATACAGTAGGTCATAGTTAGTTATGACTCTCTGGCACATGTTGAGAGTTTTGTCTCTCTCCACTTTCACTGGCATATCCTTTAGCATTGAGATGTTCAAATCTTAATGCTATGTGCATCACTATTTGTCTGAATAAGAAGAATACCATCTCTTAACTTCCTTACTGATTGCAACGGTCCTGGTACTTGTGCAGATAATGCATTGTAAATGATGAAGGGAGACACTTAGGTAAATGTCTCACCTGTAAAACGTGACGCAATCAAATATTTTTTACAATGACGTACACATTCTCCCCCGTCCATGTCTGGACGGGATCTTTCAAGGGGAGGAGGAAGGTTCTCAGCCATTAAAAAAAAATTAATTTTCATCCGCTGGTCTCCACACCTACCATGGAGTCACAAATGGAACACCTCACCACAAACTGATGAGGTCGCCAGGGCTAACCAGGAGGATATAGCACCTCTGACCTGGTTGCCTGCTTCAGGTAAGATCTCTGGTGCATGGGGCCTCCAAAAACCAATGCATCTTCGACCTCCCTCCACAGACCCCCATAGCCTCAGTACTCACCAACTGGAATGTTGAGACATGACAGCAAGCTGATTAGTCGGGTGTGGCTAGCACCCAACTCCCGTTTACAGTGATGAGACCAAAGTAATGTGTTGCTTCAGTGAACTCATCTCGAGCATCCGAAACCCAGATGAGTTCCACAAAGCTCAACCACAGCAAACAATCGGGTGGATCACTAGCTAGATGTCATGGCTTGACTCAGACAGCAGACCCACATACTGTACAGAAGCTACCCATAAGTAATAGTGGGTTTTTAACAAGGTTGTCTCTTCACCCATTGGTTGCTTCTTATGACCAGCAAAGATGCTGTGGGAGTATTCTAATCCTCTATCCACAGGAGGATCAAAGCTAGTGAATATGTTAAAATAAAAGAATAAACCAAGCCATGCAATAGAACCTTGTAAGTGGAACTCAAAGAAAAACTAACCTGGTACTGGGGGTCGAGGCGAGTTTCGGTGAAAGGTTTCATCATCTGCATGAGCCACCATCCTTGACCCAAATCCATCCCTATATTCACTACTGCCGCCACCTGTGCATGATTCCCTTGGGGATTGGATGCCGCTCATCCTGTTACTTGCTCCGCTGCCTTGCTCTTACGCGCAAGACCACCACCTGCTCGAGACTGATACCAACCCCACTGTTGCTGCCTGTGCCAAGCTCCACAGCCAAAACAAAGCTCCCGGAAGGGCTGCGACCCAGGAGGGAAGCTCATGGTGTGGGAAGTTTAAAACCTGAAAATTCAAAATTATTCAAAACTGTTATGTGAGAAATAAATCTGAAACTGTTAACATTAAAACATAAAATTGTATTAACAAGTAAAATTCAAACTTTTAGTTAGTGAAACTAGTTGTATTTTATTTTGAATATGAATTAAGTAGGCAAAATAATTACCATATAGTATTTATTTCATGCTTTATGCCCTATAAAATTTAAATGTTTGAGTCTGATAGCATGCCTGATGTAACCTTCTTTTTAATCTATTTTCACCTTGCAAAACATTTTTAGTCTACTTTCCAATGGAAATAGGCTAATAGTTTTTAATTGTGTCTGTCTGCCCCTCCTATTAACTTTTGAACCAACTGACCAATTTTCATGACACTTGGTGGAAATCTTTTGCATCTGGGGCCGAGCTCCCGAGGATAGTTTTTGTTGCAAAGATTGAAAGTCCCAGGTTCGATTCCAGAAACTATCTGTCCCATTTGATTTACATTAGAAATCCGAAATCTATCGTGCAGGGTGATTTTCTCTTGCACATTAAAATATCTTAGAATTGTAATAATGGAGCCAGATTTGTACTATTCTCCGAGGAAAGAAATGGAAATTCTAATTTTTATTGTAGAATTTCGCTCATCGATCATATTTCTTTGAATTGAGTGTTGACATTGCAATGACTATTGTTGCATTCGGTTTCAGTATAGTCTAGTACATACAGGCATTATTTTTGTCACACAAATATGCGTGATCAATTTAGTTTTCCATTCAAATGTATTTCTAATATTTTATAATGCTAAATAATGAAATTTGTGAAAGTAGGCAACATAAGTTCCATTTGGATCATCTTGTTTTTATTTATAAATGCTCAGGATTTCCTGTATACCTCTTTTCTTCATGGAGATTACACTGAATCAATCTCAATTTTCATCTTGTGCTTCTCAAAACAATTTCATATGCTTAAATTATTTTAAGGACTAGCAGCGCCTGCAGTTCTATTGTGGTAAATTTTTGAGAAACATTAAAATTTTTTGTTGATATTTGTGTTATGAACAATTACATTGAACTCATAGATGAATTTACTGAGAGAAAATTCAGGCAAATTTAACTGTTTTAAAAAAATGCAGCAACTAAATAAATTTTCCTCTGCATCCACCTCTATCATTATTCTCCTGCTCTTTTCCTGTATTGTTAGATTATCCTCTTGACCTGACTATTCTTCCGCTCTTATGGCAATGTGCCATATTCACGTGCAGCTAACAATAATCTGCCACCCATCCTGGGGAGAATGTAATCTGTAACAATTGGGTTGCTAAATTTGACAGTATGAAAATAAAACTTTATTTTCTCCAAACTTGGGTTCAAATACCAAATTCATGCCATATTAAAGTAATTTTAAAGTGGAAATAAAAACATATACCCCACTTCTTTGTCTTTTAGGCGAGTTTTGTATTCTATATTTCATCAGTTGGTCAGCTTTTCCTTCCCATTCACCATCACCCAAATATCTCTACCAAACTAATACAACTTGTTTAATCTACAAGCTAAAATCACATAACAGCAGATAAACCCAGTAAATTCCTTCTTTCAAAGGTCATATCCAGCTTCTGTGCCATATAAGGAGACACACTACTTTCTCAAACAAATATTCTGCCATATGTGAAGAGCAGTGTTGCCACTTCTTTTTAGCATTTGGGAGCTAGATTTCATCTTCTTCGTAGCTAGAATATATAATTACCAATGACTTTCATGGCTGCATAAGGAAACTAAGCAAAAGGTGTCTCCATATAATGAGAGTATTGTTTTTGTATGCACAGTATAACTACACTGTTTTTTAAGCTATTCAAGTCTTTTATACACTAACAAGAAGATGGAACCTTTGTCTGAACCAATTTCAACAGGTAATTAAAAAGACTATATTTAAAGTCTTTTTCCCAACACTATTCCAGTTATCCCCCATAAGAAATGTACAGGAGGTATCTAGCAGGGCATACTCCAATTTTTAACTCATAAAACAATGTCGTAATTATCAGATTTCGCCGACTTTTTTGGTGATCACCTCTGTCCAAATAAATTTTTTAATCTATACATTACAATGCATACAATGGGTAAGAGCAAAATGTAGATTTCCAATTGTTGTTTCCAAATCATTATATGATACAAATACGTAAAACAGATGTTATTATTCATGTACCCATCTTCCAAGTCACTAGAAATAGCTAAACTTTTTTATTGATTTGCTAGATTTGTAAGAAGTCGCTAGGGCCTTTTTTTAGGAGCTACTGTGAATGTAAAGTAGCTAGATCTAGTTACAAATTTGCTAGATTGGCAAGACTGATGAAGAGTAACAGTCTTCTTAGATCCTTAGAAAATGAAATACAAAAGAATATTTGCCGGTCTTGGTAAAGGGATGGTAGCGTGTCTAACTCCTAATGCTAGGATTGCAAGCTTGAATCCTGTGAAAGGCATAGTATGTAACTGCCTTTGTTATTGTTATTATACTTATTGTAAAATGCATTGATGGATGTTTATGGGTGTATGTTTATAGGTAAAATAAATTAATATTGTTTGATTTTCAAGATATGGTAAAAAATATTGGCAACAAATTTATTGCGCTACTGTTCTGTCAGAGAAAAATCGACAAAACTTTAAACCAACCATGGACAGCAATTACAACAAAAATAATGTTGCCAAATCACTAAATTATAATCACAAATAGCTTTGAATAAAAATCAATAATGGATAACCTGAAGAAATAGGAAGTGAGAAACAAGATGCTCAAAACAAAAAAATCTCCATTATCAGTCAGCACCATTCAGCCTGCAAAACACAGACATCTCTGAGATTGATTGACAGCTTGTTAAAAGATATGCATGGGGTATCAACTTGCATGAGGGAAACAAAGGCACTACGAAAAAATAATTTGCACCTCAAAAAGTGGACATGGAAATAAAATGGAAAGTAAAAAAATGAGGAATTATTAGGAAGAATACGAAAGAAAATAATGTTAATACAGATAATGAGAAAGAAGGCTAAATGCATCAGACACTTCATGAGGACAAACTAATGGTTAAAGAGGCAACTGAAGGAAAATTCGGCATCAGAATAAGATGATGTTTTCAACTGATACATATATAGGACAGAATAATCTAGAAGGAAAATATTAGTTGAAGACAAGTGACTGTGGATAAACCAGTTTCATCCATCATTGACCTGTCAGCAGACATCATGGATGATTGTTATGATGGTAATGTAATGGGAAATGCGGTAGCAGCAAACATCTTCTCAAGTTGGAAGGGGGATCTAAAGTCTCTAAACTTGAGAAGCGAAATAATATATGCAAAGAACAATGTATAACTTGATTCGATACTAAAATCATTCAAGTAATGAAACAAACAAGTGGATTAATAATACAATTATTTTTAAATAAGTAGTGTTATTAATGAACATGGATAAAATTAGCATATTTTTTCTTCAATAATTAAATTTGGTAATATTTTGTGTTTTATTTCGCTGTGAAGATTTTTCCTATTAACCTAATTGATAATCTGAGGAGAATTTGGAATTCGATCACCTGTTATATACGTAAATTTACCTTATCTTGATTTATTTTTCATGTAGTTATACCACCACATATTATGTCACTGAAGTCTTGTTTGTAAGCGGCATCAATGTGTTAATGCATGCTCAAAATTTCAGATGTCCATCTTTTATACCTTTGGAAATATTAAAAAATTTAATGACTCCCTATCTGACCCTCTATATTTTTCAAAACTCAAATCTAAAGAAAACAAATGGCAGAAGTTCAGAAATCTACACTCAAGTTTCAGCTCTCTATTGTTTATGGTATCTCACAATTTCAATTTAAGCAAATGCACAAGCGGACAGAGAGATGCCAAAATGAAAGTATAAGCATAATTTTTTAAAACACACTAAAAACCTACTCTTATGTCCCTTGAATTCAAGGTTTGCATTCCCTCATGCGTGCACCTCTGGACGGTTGTTGTGCCACATTTCAAACAATTATTAACTTCAATACAAAATTTTACTAAGATGAATTAATAAGTCTTTGTTAAATGTATCAAATGAATAGTAGAGATAATTCTCATATATATAACAAGATTATGTAGAACACGGGTAAAGTTTAACTAATAAATAATTATCATCAATAATAATGTTTCTTCAGACAAAGATGATAGGGAGTGTATTCTCAGCGACCGGACGGCAGTCGGCCGTGAGTCCATTAAAACCGAAGTTCGTTAAATTGAGGGTTTACTGTGTGTGTATGTATGTATGTATGTGTATATGTATATATATGTATATATATATATATATATATATATATATATATATATATGTATTATATATGTTTTTTCGAAAGAGCTATGGAGCTGAAATTTTTTTTATAGGTAGGATTTGCAAAAAAACGAAATAGGGATTATACAAATTTTGATATTTTAATTTGTTTGGCAGTTAAAAATTCTTAAAGTTTAAACAAATAGATAACTGTTTAGACATTACGGGATGAGCTAGGAAGCTGAAATTTTCAAGTTATGTACAGAGTAGTGCATCTGCACAAATAAACATTTGAATCTCTCCATAAACACATTGCGGCGGCCGTTAAAAATGTTTAAAATTTAAACAAATGGAAAAATATTATTATAATTCTAGAAGTATATATAGACGTTCCTTACAGAGGAGGAGGAGGATATAGGAGGATACTAATGTTTAGGCACTTCCAGTTCAGCTAGAGAGTTGCAGAAAGTGGCTTCTGAAAGATTATATAGTCGTGATGGTGGGAAAAATATAGCGATTCTTCAAAGTTCAACAAAAATGCCCTAAATCTCTCAAAAGTTCAGAATTTTTAGAAATTTCATAAAAAAAGGATCCTCCATTGCTTCAAAATTTCGGAAGCTGTGGTTCAGCTTGACAGTTGGGAAAAGTGTCATCTGAAAGCTTATACAGTCGTTACGGTGGGAAAAATAAAGCAATTCTTCAAAGTTCAACGAAAAAAAGCCCAATAGATCTCGAAAGTGTAGAATTTTCGAATTTGGAAGAAAATAGCACCCTCCATTGGTTCAAAATTCCGGGAGCTGTGGTACAGCTAGAGAGCTAAGAAAAGTGTCTTCTGAAAGCTTTTATAGCTATAACGGTGGAAAACATAAATCAATTCTTCCAAGTTCAACTTCATAAGCTCTATAACTCTCTATAGTTTAGAATTTTCAACTTAGGTAAGAAGAAAATAGCAACATCCATTGCTTCCAAATTCCGGGAGTTGTGCTTGAGCTAGAGAACTAGAAAAAGTGACTTCTGAAAGCTTATATAGTCCTAATGGTGGAAACTAAAGTGATTCTTCAAAGTTCAATGGAAAAATCCCCAAAACTCTCTAAAGTTTAGAATTTTTGAACCCTCAACTTCAAGCTAGAAAGTCGAGCAATGTGTCATTAAAAAATATTTTTATGCTAAATCCGGCCAATGGGTGGAAAGGCGATTATCACTGGTGACTTCAGACAGGTTTTGGTGGTAGTACCTCATGCTGGAAGAGTTCAAATCATTGAGTCTTCAATAGAAAGGAGTCGACTGTGGAGCACCATATGAATTTTACACTTGACAAAAAATATGCATGCCAGGGAAACGGAGCAGTCATTTTCGGAATGGCTGTTACGTTTGGGTAACAGTGAACTCCGAAGTGAAATCGGCGAGGACATTAACAAAATTCCTAACGAGTATATTTCTACCAGTTCTGTTGCTTACCATGTATTCGGTGATTTCATCAAAATAGGTAATCGAACTGGCGAATACTCAACTCGCATGATTGTCTGTCACCTCAACGAAGACTGCAACAGATTGAATGCAGGAGTTCTGGATTTGCTCTCAGAAGAGCATCGGAAATATTGCACCATGGATCTCATACAAACAGACAACGACCAGGATAAATACATTCAACCTTTTCTCGCATAGTTTAAATACCATTCACTAACTCCAAGTCGTAGTTTGAATCTGGCCTTCTAAAATACAATTTATAAGTTATGTGTTGTTCTCTTCATTTTTCAGACTGAAGATTCCATTGGAATATTTGAACTTCATCACGTCATCTGGATTGCCCCCTCATAAACTGAAACTTTAGTTAGGTTCGGTTGTTATGCTTATCCGCAATATGAACTTAGGTTCAGGGCTGGTGAATGGTGTCCAAATGATTGTGCGGGGAATTATGGAACGAGCGCTTATGTTGGAACTAATGACCGGTCCGGGTAAAGGTTAGACAATATTCCTGCCCAGAATCAAATTGATTTCAACGGATGCCATTATGCCCTTCTGCCTGATTCGGACTCAATTTCCTATCAGGTTGTCCTTAGCGATGACAATTAACAAGGCACAATGGCAAACATTTGAAAAGATTGGGATTTTCCTTTCGAAATGCATATTTAGCCACAGGCAGCCGTATGTGACATTCAGCAGGGCAAAGGCAGCCACCGATGTAAAATTGCAAATCCTCGAAACAAGCCACCAAGGTAAAATACGAAATGACGACTCTGTCTACACTAAGAACATTGTGTACAAAGAGGTTTTATGTTGATTGCCATTTCTTCCCACTTTCACATTCCTGTTACCTTTTCAATTCCTCATTTTGTAGTTTCCTACAAATCGTATATGTTGTAAAGCCTATGCTTACCTAATTAGCAACTTTCTGTAAAAACATTTAATAAACTAGAAACTTTCTTCAATAAAACATACAATAAACCAGGGGTCCCCAAACTATGGCCCACGGGCCGAATCCGGCCTGCGAAAGGTTTTTATCAGGCCCACGGACGCTTTGATGAAAAAATAATATTTTTCTTCATTCCTATAATGAATACCGAAATTATGATGCTTCTGCATGCGGCAAACAAATATATACATACTTACATACCATCTTACATGGGCGGCAGAAGTATTGGGAGCGTGTTTAATCATAACAGCAGTACTTTGGTGGGTTGGTTACAGGCTTTATGATCATTGTCTTTCAAGTTTACTTTCTTGAATCCTATTGACTGCTCGAGTCGCTGTGGGTACTATCTTCAGAGACATTTACACATATTTTAGAAAAACCGAAGCTTCGTTTCCTATTCTCCTTCCATGACGAATATCTAAACGCGACTATTGTATCGCGCATGTGCAGCGTACAGCGCAATCAGCAATTTATCAATTTTTGACGCAGTGACATTTTGCTGTAGTTTATGTTAATGTATTATTCATCTCGAATGTAACAAGCTTTAATAATATTGCAAGTTTATTTACGTTAGTACATTAGTATATTTACATTAATCAGTGGAGATGAACTTCTTGACTGTCATAATTTCTGACTTGGTATCATTTCTGCAGTAGCGGATATTGGATATACTGTGCTGTGCTGCATCCACGGAGAAAAGACAAGTGTTTGTGTCTTATTTGTAAAGAATCTGTAGCAGTGTTCAAAGAGTACAACTTCAAAAGACATTATATTACCAAACATAGTGAGTAGTACAACAGATTTAAAGGAGAATTACGTGAGAAATCGCTTCAAGAACTCAAAGAGAGCTTGGCAAATCAAAGCATGTTTAAAAAGTTTACGAATGAAAATATTGCCTCAGTCAAAGCCAGTTACCGTATTGCTAAAATCATCACCGAAGAAGGTAGACCGCTTACTGATGGCGAATTTATTAAAAATTGTGTTCTAGAAATGGCTGAAGAGGTATGTCATGATACACTAAGAAAATTTGCTGGTATAAGCTTATCTTCAAGTACAGTTACTAGGCAAGTCGAGGATTTAGGATTAGATGTATGTTTTCAGCTTAAAGAAAAGACAAGTAATTTTACTAATTTTTCGCTGACAATTGATGAAAGCGAAGATGTGAGCCATACTGCTCAGTTACTTATTTTCATTTGTGGAATTAATCAGAATTTGAGGTAACCAAAGAACTAGCAGCATTGAAGAGTTTGAAGGACACCACCACCAGTGAAAATATATTTTTGAGTGTATCAGAAACAATTGATGAACTAGAATTGAATTGGGAAATGCTTACTTGTGTGACTACAGATGGCGCAAAAAACATGGTCGGTTCTAATGTTGGATTAATTGGACGCATTAACTAATTATTTGAAAGTAAAAGTATCCAGAAACCAATGCAGTTACATTGCATCATTCATCAACAGTCATAATGTGAAAAAGTTCTTGATTTAAAGTCTTTAATGTCTACTGTTGTTTCTACAGTAAATTATATAAGAAAAGCTTGATCGAATCATCGTCAGTTTAAAAGTTTTCTAGAAGATATTGAATCTGAATACAGTGATTTGCTGTACCACAGTTAAGTACGGTGGTTAAGTCGCGGCAAAGTGTTGAAACGTTTTTTTGAGCTTCGAAATGAAATTGACATATTTATGAGGGAAAAATTGAAACCCATACCAGAAGTTTCTCAACCTGCTTGGTTGTAGAATCTTGCATTTTTTAACCGATATAACTGAACATCTCAATTGTCTCAATGTAAAACTACAAGGAAATGGATAACTTGTGCATGAACTCTTTTGCCATTCCCAATGAAACAAACTTTTCAAGAAACAGATACAACAAAATATTTTCTCACATTTTAGTGCTGTGATTATTTGTGGAAAAATATATGTATATATGTTGCCTACTCTCCCAGCAATAACCGTACCAGTAGTGTGACACTTTCTTTTGTACAGTTCCTTTGCCAAATCAACCCCTGTATAATACCTGTCTGTGTATAAATGAAACCATTCAATACCACCAACCCTCTCTGCTAAGCGCTCCATCAAGCTCAGAACAATCCTTGCAGGGAAACTCTTTTCACTATATGGCAAATTGCCAGTTGCCTTGCCAAAATATGGTATTACACTATGCACAAAACCTGTGGCACTGTCTGCTAGAACAAACAAACAAAGTCCCCACTTATTTGGTTTCTTTGGATTGTATCTTTTGAACAATATATGCCCCTTGAACCCAACTGTAGATTCATCAATACATACACACTTGCAAGGGATAAAATATTTTTAGAAATTAAATTCTACATGTTGGATAACTCCATGTATTTTTTGGTATCTTGCTCTTCCTTGAAATCCTTTCATGGTGTCACTTTCCACGTGACGAATCCAGAAAATTTACAAAAAGTGATCCCTGGCCATCACATCTTGGAAAAACTTTATTTCCGAAATCCAATCAGAGGACCAATAATCTTTTATATCTGGAAGATTGATGATCCCCATGTTAATCACAACACCGAGAAAAACTTTCATTTCAACTAAATTAACCTCTTTCCATGTTTTCCATAGTGATTTGGGACAGCTCGTCTTCGGATATTTTCTTAGCAGTATACCTGTTGGTTTCGAGAATTATATTGCCAAAAAAAACATCATATTCAAATAGCCTAGCATCGACTGACAAGTCAATCTTTGGCTCTTCATTTTTAGTGAACTGAAAAAGATTTGGTGGTTGATCGACAGAGTCCAAATTTATCCAACCACCATTCATTCTGAACGCTTGTGGCCATTGTTCCAGTAGTGTCATCAGCCGATTCCTGACATTCACTTAGACTCTCACCTGACCATTCTGAGTTACGTCAATATCACTTTCGCTTGAACTTAAAATATCATGCTATGTACTTTCTTCCATATTACTCACAGCCATCTTTGATGTCAATTGAGTTGCACAGGGAGTAATCTCCAAAATTTAATTTAAAAGTTATTAAAATTTGCACCATGGCAGATCATGATTGGTAAGGGTTGCCATCTGATGACATTAATGAAATACATCACTCCCTATGATCTATGGTCAACATCCGACCACAGAAACATAAAACAAAACCATGTCGATTATATATTGACATCCGACTGTGGAAGCAAATGCACAATGTCGATCATATATCGACATCCGTCCATTAAGGGTTAATCAATCATTCCATGGCTATAGAAGTCCCCTTGTATAGCTTTATAAACTTAATTTGAAATAGTTTCGTATTAACTATAAGTGTGAATATGTTTAACCTCAGTACATACTTATAGATCTCCACCAATTCAGCAGCGAAAGTTCATGTATGCATTCACCAAGAGTAAGAATTGACAGAAATAAATTAAGCGTAAATGCATGCATTGAAATATATTTTCCAAATACTTGGGTTGCGTTCCAGGAAAAAGACGCATAAAGCAAATTCGCCTAAGCAGAACCCATATTTGTATGTAAAAGATAGGGATATGTTCCACAAGCAATCCTAACTCCCCTTCAAGACACTCTTCTTTCGCTCTATAATGACTTCTCATGTGCTAAATACAAACTTAAAACAATTAACACTGTAAATCATACTAGCCAATAAAAGGAAGCAGACGAGCACAAGTGATGGCTGTTGTGAGTGACATAATAGTGGAGGTTTAAAGTGCTGGAGGGTTGTCTTGGCTCAACGTAAGTTCTGCGGGCAAGGAGACAAAACTTCTCAAGTGTGCTGTAACAATATCACACAAAATCTCCGTCTCATCTCCACTCTTCAATATCCTGTCCACTCTCATCTCTTTTACTGTAGTACTAATACGCATAGCATAAGAGACAATGAGAGATTGAATGGTCGCCTTGTGGTGTAGTGGAGAACTTTCTTTCATTTGTATTGCACTGGCCACATAACCACATAAGAGCAAATCAAAGATGCATAAAAAGAAATTCCAGTAGCAACAAGTTTGTCACATAACAGCGAATTCACGCAAAGTGAACCCGCATAAAGAGAGGGAAACCTGTATATCATCATCACCATCATCATTAGTAACCTATTCCCAAACTAGTCCATGATTATACGTTAAGCCACGTTATCCACATTTTCGTATTCTCTTCAGTTTTCTTCAATTCTTGGTAACTCATTCCCATTCAAGTTATCTATCAGCTGGAAAACTTCCCTTCCTCTTTTGCCTTCAATTACACCTTTATCATGGAGTCACTCTTCAGAAAATGCTTTCCCTCCTCTTTCTAATCATTTGTTTTATTCTCTTCACTCCTATTCTTAGAGATGGTAAGAGCATTATTTCTTCTAAAGACTGCTACTTTTTTACTCTATTCGTCCACTCTACTTTCAACATTCTTCTCCATGCCCACATTTCAAAGCTCCCCAGATATTTATTCATCATTTTTCCTATGGATTCATTTGTCTGCACTACACAATGTGATATTTTGCACATTGTACTACTTCTTCCTCAGCTCTTTCACTAGCAAGAAGTTCTTTTTTAGAAGGCAGCATTCACTTTCATAATTTTAGTCCTTACTTAATTTGCAGGTTGCATCTCACTACAATGCTCCCAAAGAATTGTACTGTTCAACCTGTTGTAACATCAACACTTATATTCAAGTCCTATTCTTCTCTAAAAATTCTCATAAATTTAGTTTGAGGTAAAAATCTTTATTTTCATCCCAAACTTGCTCCATCTTATCCCAAATCTATTAATAATTTTCTGGAGTTTCTTTTCCTTTCCTGCTAGGCTTGATTAGTAATCTGCTTATTTTACTAACCAGATAACCCAATACTATAATTTAACCTCATTCATCAATATAAAAAACTTTTTCAAAGAAAAATTCCTTAGCCACATAAAAATTCAATCAACCAATTTTTTGAAAGGGTATAGAAAAATCAAAATTTTATTTTACTGTTTGCCATTCATGCCTTAAATTCAAATTTTTGCCTACTGTAAACATCAAGCATAAACATTTATTTAATTTTTGTGGCTTATGACTATGCCTGACACACCCCTTCATATGTAAATTATAATGCTATCTTTTCCAACTTGTTTAAAATTTGAACAATCACTCAAATTAGTATAAAAACATACCTCTACTTTTTTCAGGGCTTTTATGAAGGCATATTTGCAATAAATGCCAATGTTACAAAAATTATTTCATATTTGCAATAATTTGTGTATTTTTTGGTAAATTTAAGTACCAAGCAAAATCTCTTCATATGACCCATGGTGACACATACATAGCATTCCCTAACTCTACTCTTTCAATTGTATCATTTTTCTTTCATTTTTACAATGGTGTCACTAAAAAAAGCCAATGGGTAGATAGACAAAAAACTACAGTTATAAATAATAACTTTAATCTTTTGATAAAAGGGAAATTCAAACTTCATAGCCAAATATTTATAATTCATTCAATGCTAAAGAAAAATACTTTTGGCTAATATGAGTTCAATGATATAACTCTATGGGGTTAAATCAGTTAAATTAGTGTGAACCAAAACATGCTTAATTTCCTAACAAAAAGGCAGTTACTGCTGAAAGGTTCTTTATAAATGCTGTACATCTGCCAAACAAGATTTATGGAGGATAAACAAATGGTAGTAATAAACGGCAGCCCTCGTTATCTGACAGTTCGCTTTCTGACGTTTCGCATATCTGATGCTTCATTATTAATACCATTGACTCACTTATAAGATGCCAAACCCAGTTATCCGACAATTTTTATACTTTTTTATTAACTTCACCTCAGATATATTCATGTATTCAAATCCGAAATATAAATGTATATTAATAAATTTGAATACAAAATTTTACATGATAAAAAATATTAGGACATCACACTATAAAAAATATTTCAAGTTTTCACATTTTCAGTATTTTCATTTAATTTCAAAGATTAAGAACTAATCGACTGCTGTACTTTCTGTGCACCTAGTGACATCAAGCAGCAGGAAAATGCAATACTTGTGAAAACAAACAACACATTATTGTTGCTGATGTTGACTTCATAGAAACCCCGATCATGAAAAGAAAATCTATCCCTGATATGGAAGAAGAAAGGCTATTGAGAATTTATTTAATTTTAATTTGCACATGACGTAACGCCAAGGATTTAGTTTGTATAGTGCATCTCGCCAGTCATTTTTTTTTCTAATGCCATTTTAATTAGTGTGATATAGAGATTGGATGAACTAATTCTGTTTCTATGTTTCAAGTTAAACTAAAAGAGCTCTTTAAACTAGGTCTTTCGTGAGCGACACATTGCTAGTGCAGTAGTTGTCGTGACCCTAGTTTTGAGATTATTGTGGTTTTTAAAGTTGTATTAGCCCTTAACCCTGTTTGATAAAAGAAAGTGCAGTGATAGCGATGTTTCTTCTGGTAAGAAATGTAGTAGAAAGCCTCTTACTATAGAAATATAATTAGATATAATCAAGCGTTATGATGGTGGCCAGTCAAACACCGATATTATGTGATTTGGATTGCTATTTTGTTATGTTCGTGAAAATGGGATATTTGGTCCTGGTTGTGAACCTAACCTCCATTATCAAATTTAACTGTATGGGATAAAGAGTTTCGTTATTCGATGATTCATTATCCGCCTAGTTGAGGAACACACAGTGCTGGAAAACTGAGGACTGCCTGTAGTGCTAAAAATTATATATATATGAAAAGTTGTAAGAAAAGCCATACCTTAATAACATTACTACAATATACAGTTATTAGCTTCAAATCTCACTGACTATCCCACATGACATATTTACTTAAAATTCTTATAGTTAATTCATTCAGTATTGTAGCAATGGAGGGGTGATCAAAACTGCCCTTTGCTCTGAAGTGAAGGGGCGCCGACAAGCAAATTATTAGTTGATGTTTCATTATAAATATTTGGAAAATACCATTATTGAATTTTAATTTTTGTACATATTATAATAAATTTAAATTTTCTCTTATATAATTAAATAATTTTTTTTGTATTTGTTCAAGTTTAGGGTTGTGCATTAAGGTCTTGCCCCAAATGCTACACTCCTTGCTACAATGCTGAATTCATGCAACTCCTATATCCACGTAAGGATTCAGTAAAACACACATGCATTGCAATCTGCTCTCCTTGGTTAAATTATCAATGAATTTAATCATTTTTAAGCATCAATGAGTGGAGTTATCCATACTGAGATGCTAGCTACAACTAAGTTTGGGTCTCTATAATAGCTTTACAATTAAAATAACCAATTATGTAAATCATAAAGATGCAAAATATAAATCGGTAATATCCTACATTCGTAAATAATGGTTATTTTTGAAGAATGAAATTTTTTAAATAATGTCGTTTATCAATGTAAAGGGTTAAGTTACATAAACAGGAATTTCGTTTAGACATATTTTGCATTGAAGGTATGTGCACATTGATGAGAGCAACAATTAAAAACTAAACAATAATAAAAATTTTCATATTATGTAAAACACTCATTTTCTGTAAAACAATTTGTGAACCTTTTACAGTTATTTGCATGTGATAAACATTACTGGTTTAGTTTGGAGGCTTCCTCAATCGGGCACCTTTGGCACATGCCTTTTGCAACTAGTAATAAATCTGCCACTGTCAACGATGTGTGTATTATAATCAAGGATATTTACTTAGCACCTGAAATGCATACATGTTTACATCAACAACAATTATTTGAACCAAGCCACCATCCCACTTTAGGACTTACATTCTGTAAAGCCCAAATCTCTTATCTTCAGCATAATATCGTATTTCACTTTCAAGATATGATTGAAACTTGCATTGGCTAATTATTTCACAAATAGTAGTGCTCATTGAACCTTTTCAATGCATTAATATAAATCATTGTTACTACGAGTGAATGCCAAAAATATCTATATCATTGCACTATAAAAACAAGGAGCCTCTAATATCTTAATTTAAAAATATTTACCAAATAATACATGCTTTCATATAAAAAACCACTTAAAAGTTCTTACAATGTTATTATGACCATCATAAAAATGAGAAATCTGTAACCATAATAATATATGAGTCACTCTAAATATATATAAGAATTGCATATAGTGGAGACGCATTATGTAAGACTATTGGTTTTCTCTAAATTAAAAGGAGCCTGATTCCTAAATTATATGTTCTCATGAGCTACCACAGCGTCATCTTCTAAACCCCAACCCTACTCCCGAACAAACCGATCGATATTGGGCTTGGCTTGGACAAAACACTGCGGTCTGATTCAAATGGTTTAGGATGACTATTTTGACATCTTTCATTTTTTAAAATATCACGTGCTCACCACCAACGTTGTCAGAAAATATTTCCCTTGATATGGCAGGTAATCAGTGTTCAGACTGGATGTATTTCAACACTTCATTCATAAGCAGCACAGCAAGACAATAGTAGTCCCAGCAGCACACATTTCATGCAACCAGTGTTTTCCCCCACACAACATATCCGTCACCTATAAAGGTGATGTCAGAGGGACTGTCTTCACATATCAATTCACTCCAATATGATGAGGGATCAAAAGAAACCATATTTTATGGAAATTGGCAAATAATATATCGAAAAACGCCATTGTTTATTTTGTCATGAGAAGACCACAAAGAATAGCTGTCCTGACAGCATCACAAAAGAGATGCATACATACCGAGCCTGCTCATTGTGGTTCGTTGAAGGAAGGATGATCCCTCACCTGGGAGGAGGGAGGAGGAAGGGCAGGTGAAAGACAGCTGACTAAGAGGTGGATAGGTTTCACTCGAGCTCACGGAGGTTATGGTTTGATAGTGTTCAAATGAAAGAAAGGCTTCTTATTCCCAACCCAAAGCGTCACATCGAACTATTGACCAAGCCAAGGGGCAGCCTACAGCCGTGCGCAAAGAACATCAAAGACGACTGCGCAGTTGAGTTGCATTTGTGTCCGCTGGTACTGCCCATGGCGTTGCTGCTCTTTCACTAATCGATCCTGTTCCAATCGCCATAATCACCCGATGAATCACTCGTATCCTTCCCTCACATTGAAAGCAAGTCAACCATACCACACTATTGATTCTATGAATGCGTACCCCAGAAATACTATCCTCTTATTTCTCCTGAACAGAAAACACGAACAATGCCTGTATTATAGACCCTTTTCCAAAATTCTATTCTATAGAAATATGGGTATGGCCAGATTTCCACCAGCAGAGGGTTTCTACCTACTCTCAGTTATGATTGACAGCTGAAAACTTAATAAAAGACTCAAACAGGTATAAGGACTTTAATATTATTTCTCCATCAATTTCCTTCCTATTATAAGAACCTTTCAAACAAATAATTATTTGAAATTCACCAGAACTTACAAGAAGAAAACTATATTTGTTATAAAAAATATTGAACAATTTATACATTTTGAAGAAACATTATAATTTCACTATGGCAAATGAAAAAATTTAATGGTAAAAAACATAATGGCCAGATTCAATCAAATAGATAAATGTGAGAAATAATATAACATAATTTAAACATTTTTTGATAAAAAATAACTCTCTGAACATATTATGTAACTGTCCACTTAATAGCTAAAAAATTGAAATCGCTTAAAAGAAACAATTAATATAAATATGAAGTTTAAATCTCCACACAACAAAGAAATATTTATTGAAGAATTAGAACTTCAAACAGCACAACTGTTGGGGCATGAAAGAAATGTTAATAGCCAAACTCCAAATAAAATCAGTTCATAATGCGTTTTTAGAGAGCATGCACATATTCAAGAATAATAGAAAAAAGAAGTGGATAGATGGTTGGCTGAACTTGAAGTAAAGAGAGGGACGAGTGGGGGCAAGGAAAGGGAAAGCGAGGATTGAGATTACTAGGCTGATGAAGGAGCGACCCTCTTCCCTACTGGCCTCGGTTGCTGCCTGGGTCGGGCGGTTATAAATTTCTCTCACTTCCCCTCCAACAGGCATTTCCCCACCCTCCCACTAGCCTTACATGACCGGCGACGGTGCGTAATTACTGGTTTTGGTCGCCGGCAGAGGATGGCAAGGAAGGAAAGCCGAAACGGATGAAGAAAGGAAGGTAAGCTTAAGAAGACAGGATGAGGTCCAGGTAGGTTTGCAAGGTTATGGGGAAAGCAATGGGATAATACACGGACGAAAATGATTTCTGACAGTTATAGACGGAATAGGAAGTGAAAATGTTAAATTATCAAGAAACCAATACAATGATTAAAATAAAAATAATATAAAAGCGACGCTTGAAGCCATTGAACGTAGCGATTTCTTAATTAAGCATTTCAACTTTAATACCGAAACAACTCGAAAAAACAACGATCTACTTAAGTTATTATCAACACTAACGCTTATTACTCCATCAAATAAATAACAAAGAATACGGAATACGAGTACGAATGCTGCTACAAATTAAACCGAAATACACGTCATTTCATTGTCACGCGTCTAGTAATACATAAGTACATTTCTTTCGAACTACTCTACCCAAGTTGAACCTATTTCAACGTTACTTAAGCTTTTACCGAGTAATTATATGAAACTCCACGTGATGTAAATTTTACGAATTCGATGTACAACATCGCACGCAGAAAAAGAAATATCGAGTCTTTTTGAAGAAGCAATTATGGTCATTTCACCTTAAGCCATCTAATTGACTTTAATTGCAACGAACTGATAATATAGTCTCATCCGGCCGAATTTCCTTTTTATGCTGAGAGTAGTACTAGACTATTTTTTGTCATATCGTAATAAATGTTTCATCCCAATCGCATGCTGCAATTATCAATCCACGATAATATGCCTCATCAAAGGGTTACTTTTAGTTTCTTTACAAGGAGCATTTCCAAAAATTTAATGTAACTGAATTGATTTATTATCCACGCGTGTTTTTTTTTTATATTAACCCTAAAAGCAAAATGAGTTTTAGTTATTTTAACTGTGATTTAGCAGTATAATATAACTTCTTCCTAACCGGGATTGAAATGTTATTATGGTTATTTGAAAGAATAGTTAAGCACATGCTGCGGCCTGAAAGTAATACGCCTACCCGTCCAGTCACGGTGTTGTTTTTAAAAGATTAACCATGAAAAATCTACCGCTCTAGTTCGCGAAGAATATGAGATGTTACTGGAGGCCTTACAAGATATAATCACACTAACGAAAACGTTTTCGATTAATATCCGACAGGTAGACAAAAATATCTTTAAAATCAGAAAATTTTTATATTTCCGCTTTAAATTTTTTTTTGTTTGGAGTATGGTTTCAACGTGCTAAATCGTCACATGAAGATTTAATAATATGGAATGATTTCACAAATTAACGCCTGCAACTGTAGACTATGTTGAAAATATCTCTTGAAAAATGTCTTCGTATTTCTCTTCCCAATCAATCTCCGAAAAAACACTTAATGCACATGCAATGTTATGGACTGCTTTCGTAAGGCTGGTCAAATAAATTATAAATAATTGTTCCTAATAAATTTCAAAATATAATACTGAATTTGAGGAGAAATGAAGACTACCACTACCGACTGCAACCTTAGCATTTTAACGCGACACTGACTTACATGAATAATAGTATTGTAACATGACCATTCAAAGTCGACTCAACTTTTAAAATTATGTGAAACAATATTTGACATGGTGTAGTAAAATACGTTAAAGCGCACACGAAAAAGTACGAGACTCCGGCTTTATCTGCAATTTGTTATTAAGAACCGGTTATAGATATTTGTAATTAAAAAATTTCCATATTTTATTATTTACAAAAAATGAAATAATTCACTAGTGGCTTATATTATGTATCCTGGGTAGCTTAACATTTAGCTCCGGAAGAACAAAAATGTCAATACATGTTCATATCCGATCACTGACATTCGATAGAAGAATAATTTCAAAATATAAATGACAAATTATTTTTTTGCATTCTAATCAACCTACTCCGCTTAGATCTTTCTTGGGCTTAGAAATAACAAAGAATATAATTAAGGTAAATGCAAATGAAAGATACATTCGCCTATGATGTTCCATTTTATAACAAAAAACTGGAAGGGCCAATAATTACGATAGAGAAACACTACGCAAGGCACCTGGTGCCAAAAGGCATCATCAACTTCAAAGACGGCGAAATAATGAATGAATACATATTCCCCTGAGTAATGTGCTGGAGAAGAGAAATGCCCGGCATAATTTTAATACAGAAATTTAGTTAAAAATAATAGCATAAAATGCAGATGAAACCATGACAAAAGAACTTGTTAAAGACAGCATGGTACTAGGCATGTTCAAAAGAACGATCGAAAGAAAACTTTCTTGAGAGAGCCAATCGACAAGTATGGAAATATTTTATCTCAAAAAAAGCTGTAAAATTCACGCAATTCGCGGAACAAAAACCAATCACGAAATATCGAATTACCAATTAAATGATAACTCCAGAACTTAGTCCTACCTTACGAATACCTGTGATGTTGATTCCTGAGGTGTTAAAAAACAAATCCCGGTAACAACAAATCCAACAGTGGCACATTATTACAAAACTAATCCATCACGTTCAGTACTTTAACGACGTAATATAGGCAAAATTCATGTTCATTTCTAACAAAATAGTACTGTCAACACTAACAAAAAGAAACTACTTGACGTACTTTTAGGGATGGACATTTTACGAGTCCCTCTAGCGGTTATAATTAGTAACTAATTTGAAATACTCTTTGTAAAAGATTCATGTAATTGTTGAAATATCTATTGTTTGTTAATGAAATATAACGTAATTAAACCCATTAATGTTTCATAACTTAATGCAGCAAAAAACTCACTACCAAAGTTTACTTCCACTAAAAATATAACATTGTTTATTTTGATTTGACAGAAGCGAAACGCAAAATATGGACTTAGATTCGTGTGGCGCGTGAATTAATTGAATTATTTCTTCTTCTCTATTTTTACGATATTCGGCATTAACTTTATGATTCACTATGTGAACTTACCGAGGCTTACTTATTACTCTAGATAATTGACGGTAATTAAATGTCAATCAGGAATAGCAAATAATGACGTCATGACAAAATTAGGTGGACGTACACGTGAGTTAGGTATATTGAACTCTATAGCTGTGTCGGATCAATAAATTATTAACGCTACTTGTCTTTCATCATCTATATAGTTCTGCCACTTTAGATTTTCGAGAATAATCTGAAACAACGTTGATACATATCGTTCTGTATTAATTTCCAGAATGCGGGAGGAAAATCAAAATAAACCAACTGTAACACTACTTTGGTTCCGTCATGGCCTTCGTCTACATGATAATCCTGCTCTCTTAGAAGCATTAAAGTGTTGTAGTGAGTTTTATGCTGTATTCATATTTGATGGAGAAAGCGCAGGTATGATTTGGTATTGTGAGTTAACATTAACATATATAATGCTCGAGTTTATTGATTATAAATATGATGCACTGTCTGGTATTTAATTTTTTTAATCAGTGGTTTTGTGAAAATTTATTTGTCTACTAAGACTTTTACACTGGAAATTCCATTCAATATATGTATTTTTTTATTCAATGTATTTCGATAATATTGACAATATTTCTTAAGCTGAACTTGGAATTGCATTGTAGGTACAAAATTGGTGGGGTATAATCGCATGAAGTATTTGTTGGAGTCCCTTCAAGATCTAAATAATAAACTGGAAGCTCTTGGCGGTAAACTTTACATTTTAAATGAAAAACCATCTATAATTTAAAAAAAACTCCATGAAGATATGCTTTGAACAGGTTGGATATAAAATATTGGTTATATATGTTATACCAATGATAAATTTCTCAATTGATATTCCTCGTTATTCTTCAGGATTGCGAACCCATATGGAGGGATCGTGATGATTTAGTCAAAACTCTTTGCAGATAAATTTGAATAGAATGTGTTGAGAAAGTATCTCAAACTTTATGGGACCCTAGAGATGTAATTGACACTAATGGAGGTATACCACCTCTGACTTATCAAATGTTCTTGGTAAGATCACCTAATGAGCAAATCGTTTTTGTCAAAATAGTTAAACAATTGTCAGTGTGTCAATATCATATAACTATAAGAATTAAAGAAATTATGGTTGAAAGTTGGTGTCTTATTTTGACAAAATTGAACAATTTTTCACATTATTTTAAAATATTCACAAAACTATTTAAATCAAGTATGTATATATATATATATATATATATATATATATATATATATATATATATATATATATATATATATATATATATATATATATATATATAATTTAGAATGTTAACACCTTGGAGGACAAGACAACTATATATTTTAATAATAAATATTTGCTTATAATATACTTAACTTTGATGTTCACAGAAACATTTAGATATCCTTGTGAGTTTCTTGAGTAATTCAGTAGTACTCCATTGGGAATGTAACCCCAATTTATAATGTTGGGCCCGTGGAAAAATGTATTTCGAGTTAAGATGCTTTTGTAGAAATGCAAACCTGCTATAAATAAATAATTACCAGTACTATTAAATTGTCATGGGAAAGTTTTAAGATTTTAATTTGCAGAAATGCATTTAATGAAAGCTAAATGTAGTTGGAATATTATTTCTATTGAGATATCAATATTTCCTATTATTTACAGCTTACTGTAACTGATATTGGTCCTCCTTTAAGGCCAGCACATAATGCTGATTGGAATGATGTAAAGTTTGAAAAGTTACCTCAAAATTTGCTTGATGAATTCAAGGTAATGTATTGTTTAATTTTATATTTTTTAAACAGAATTTTGCTTCCCTTTATAAATTTCTCCCTGTTGATGTAAATGATAAGTATAATCTATCAGTAAAGCATCCCTAAATTTCTCTTATCTGGTCCTGATATTATTGATGACAATCAACCCTATATAAGTGTAATGCTCGAATATGGTGCCACTCTTAAAAAGCCTAAGTGTATGACTGTAATGCTATTTATAACAAATTTTCCAAGTAGGTAGAAGACTGAAAATTTGTAGGAATGTCTGATTGAAAAAATAATCCCCAAAAATGACCTGGGTTCTACTCCAGAAAATAATTGCCAATTCCCATAAGATAACATTTAAAAATCAATTTAGCGACATGCAAGCTTTCATTCATTTGCTCATAAAAATTAGAAGCATTTACTCTTGATCTTCAAACTTTTCTTGTTCTACTTTTAATACAGACCTATCGGACCACTTAGGCTTAGATGTTTCTATAAAATTTAATAAATTACCAAGTAAGTCTAATCCCATTTTTACTACCAAAAGGATTTTTTCTCAGCAATCAATTAACAACAACTTCGCCTTTCATTTGTCTCAAGAACCATGGGATGATGTTCTTACTGCACAGGAAGTCGACTCCAAATTTAATTCCTCATTAATATTTTCTATGCATACTTTGAGGCTGCTTTTCCCACAAAGAAGGTTAAGCAGAAGTTACTGGGTGGTAAACATAAAATTTACTCCCACCAGCTCAGTGCTATGTCTCAATATGTGCGAGAGCTTCATTCTTTCAGTAGATTTGTCGATCCCAGCCTACATACCTTATACGTATCTACAAGTTTTTAAGGAATTTAAATCTTGCTTGTTAAATACTAGGAAAATTGCCATTGAAAATCACCTTAAAAATTCTAGAAACATTGCAAAATCTACCTGGAATGTTATTAAGCACCACACAAAAGCTTCAAGTTACTGTCCTAGACCCACCTATATCAAGTTTAATGGGAATGAACTTTCTGACCCAGACGAAATTGCTGAGAGTTTCAACCTTCACTTCTGTAAAAATTCTCCTAATATTTCAGCGACTGTTCCTCTATCTAATACTAACAACTGCCATCCACACTCAATTTTTTTATTGCCTACATGTTCTGGTGAGATTATAAGCATTATCAATTCTTTTGAAAACAACTTTTTCTCTGGTTTGGATGGCATTCCCATGCCTGTTGTTAAAGCTGCTTGTTATTCTGTCACTCTACCTCTTTCTAATATAATTAATTTGTCTTTCTCCTCTGGCCAGTTTCCTTCTGCTCTTAAATATGCACGTACATCACCTGTCCCCAAAAAAGGCTCCCTTTCTGACTCTAACAATTATTGACCAATATCGGTTTTATCAGTGTTTTCAAAAATAATTGAAAAAGTATTTCATAATCGCTTAAGTGACTATCTTACTTCCTTTGAGTTACTATCTGATAACCAACATGGTTTTAGATGTGGTAAATCTACAAACACTGCTACTTTTGACCTTCTTAACAACATTCATAAATCCATAAATGATAAGCTATATACACTAGGTATTTTTTTTGACCTAAGTAAAGCTTTTGACTGTCTTGATCACAATATTTTGAAGCATAAACTAAATAATCTGGGAATTTCAGGGATAGCCCAAAATTGGATCTTGTCCTACCTACCAAATAGTTAATTATTCTCACCAAATCCCTAATTGCAGATTAACTTCTAAATCCAGCCCATTGAAAATAGAACTTGGTATTCTATAGGGTTCAATTCTCGGGCCTCTACTTTTCATCCTATTCATAAATGACCTTCCTAATCACCTTTCCAGAAGTAAAACTTATTTATATGCTGATGACACTTCTAGTCTAATAACTGCAGAAAATTTACTGGACCTACTGGAATATGCTAACCTCACAATATATGACCTAGCTGTAAACAGTAAAAAAACGATGTGCCTTAAATTTCATGCTAATAAGTCTTCTATTTGTAATGCTTCTCTTCATTTGAATGACACCAGTATAAATCACTCGTCTTCCATTAAGTTTCTTAAATTTTGTAAAAAATATTAATAAGTTATTATTGTCTTGATCTTATATTTTCTATAGTCCAAATTAAAATTAAGCTTAATTTAGAGTTTGAAACTTCTGTCTCTAACTCAAATATTTCATGCTCTTGTACATCTTCATCCTCTCTATTTTTTTCTTTCTTCTACCCCCTTCTCTACTTGGGAGATGGACCAATTATCAAGGGCTATTCTCTTCATGAGTTTTAGATTTTGTGATACATATGTCAGTTTGCCGGCTCGTTCCACAGTCTGGCTGCTACTTGCCTGCTGCTTGAAAGGGCAGCAGGCACGAATCCTGTGAAAATAGTATTTTTCCAAGGTTGCCCAGCCCCCTGTTTGTGTGGTTTGAGGAGACTGCGCAAAGTCAGCGTTCCATCCTTCAGAAGGGATGTTAAGCTGTTGACCCCCTTGGTGCTCTTTGTTAAGAGTAGGCTAATGCTAGCACTGGGTTTCTTTCCTCCCTTGTGAGTGTGTTCAGTATGGAAGAAGCTATGGCTATAATAATCCAAGAGATTGGTTAGCAAAAAATACACACACAAACAATATTTTTCTCTCCCTTGTTCTTATATGATCTGTAAGGTATTGATTAAAAAGATATTCCGATAGAGGACAACATTGACCACAAAGAAGCCTGCAGGACCACATAATTTTAGAACTTATAGTTTCGGATATAAAAATTAGAAAAAATTCACAGTTAACTCGTTTCTTTTTGTCATATGAATTATAATATAAGTACTAAAACTTCTCTTCATTGCTATTGTAGTTGGTGGCATATTTAATATGTTCAGTGCTACTTGACTCAATTTGGAGCCAAAACAAGTATGTACTTTTCCACCATACTACATACCATACTACTCAGAGCCAATTTTATTGTGTAAGGTTTTCCAAAAAATTCTTCTTTAGCTCTGTACTCAGCCAGTTCTGCAATGACTTCTGCAGAGAAATCATCTCCTACATCATTGTCGCTAAATTGTCAATTAGTTCAGTTCCAAGTACTTGTTCATCTCTAGTAAGACATTCACCATTTTATTTCTATTGTATGTTTCTATTTTGTATTTTTCTGGTTCCAATATATTTGTAAGCATTTTGCCTGTCACGTTACCATTGTGTTATATTCGATTGTCCTGGGTCGCACCAGTTATTTAAAAGGGTCGTATCGTTTATTATATCTTAAATTTCTTGTGAATTATAAGAGAGTAATGTGAATGAGACAGTTCGTCTCAACCTGCAGGAACCATACGTACCATATTTACCTGAATCCAAGTTGAGATTTTTTTTCCAAATTTCAGCTTGAAAAATTGGGGGTCATCTTAAATTCGAGTACGACGTCATATACTATAAATACAACACGGTCAATTGATCGCGCATCAATTCACCGTGCTTCAATTCATGATGCATCAATTCGTCACACGACAAACTCATCGCGCATCAATTCATTGATAGGCAAATTTGTCGCGTTACAATTTTGTTGTGAGACAAATTTGTCGTGAGACAAATTGGAAGGCAAGACACCATGATGAATTTGTCAAGAGATGAATTGACACATGATGAGTTTGTCGTGTGATGTATTGACGTGCGGCGAACTAACCACAACGAATTGATGCACAATGAAATGACCGTGATGAGTTGTCATACAACAGTATGTCAACAAACTACCCAGTAAGTTGAGTTTTACTTGCTTCCTTACAAGGTGTATTGGATTCACAGTCTCCCATATTGTTTACAGTATTCTTTTCTGGGGTTCTTCCCCACTTGCCAGTAATATTTTTAAAATTCAAAATAAAGCGATCCATCTTATTGCTAATGAACCATATAATGCCTCCTGTCGCCCCATCTTTAGAAAATTGAATATACTGCCACTGCCATGTGTATATATACTCACTACCATATTTTACGCGAGAAGGAACTTACATGACTTTGAAAAAAACTCCAACATACACAGCTATTGCACACATTTTCTAAATTATCTCCACGTTCCCTATATTCATACAAAAACAGCCTTGCTTGGCCCAAGAACAATGGGACTTCGTTTATATAACAAACTTCCACAGGAGCTGAAAATGTCCATGAGCTTGCCAAATTTCAAAACAAACAACCCTCGTACTACAGAAATAAAAAAAAATATCATAGACTGCAGAAATGGGTCAAAATTGACCCAACATTTAAATGACTATTATTAGTTTTAAACAATTTTACTGTCAATAAATGCATTGAATCAGGTTTCTGGACTTTAAATTGGTTTAAATAATGTAAATTACTTACTGCTGATAAAAGTGAAATTTTAATTAAAAAACGTTTTAATCGGCAATTAAAAAATTTTTCATAAAACAATAGAGCTCTGACTAGTACTCAGAAAATTACAAAATATTTCAGTCCTTTTTGGAACATCAATTACAAATAGGAAAACATTTTAAAAATAATTTTCATATAAGAAATAGAGCTCTAGCTGGCACTTACAAAATATTTCAGTCCATCTTTGAAATCCGATTACACATAAAAGAACACATTTTGAAAATTTGCATAAAAGAAATATAGCCCTTACTGCTACTCAAAAGATTACAAAATTATTCAGTCCTTCGTGAAACATCAATTACAAATAAGAAAAAATATTTTTTAAATCATTTTCATAAAAGAAATAGAGCCCTGTTGGCTACTCATATAATTACAAATTATTCAGTCCTTCTGCGAACAATAATTACACATTGCAATGGTTTCCTTGCAAAAATGCCCTTTGAATACAAATCTGTTACAAGTACCACACTTTGTTGAATGCTTATTGTCTTTTCCGATGCATAAGAAACATCGACCTATTTTTGTTTGTCTGCTTGGGTTTTCAACTATTTCACATTTCTGTACTTTCTGGCCTGTTGCTTCAATTTCACAAACTATAAATGTTTTTTACCCTCGGCCTCCAGATTCAATATTTAAAGCTCTTCTCTCGATATTTGGTTGTATCAACTGCATTCCTAACTCTTCCAAAAATATTTTTCGCTTTGCCCGGACGTTTGCTTCCTTTTTCCAATTGTTACATTTTGTGCACCACACCACAAATGCATTATATGCAGCAATATCTATAAAATTCATGAACAACACTGTAGCTCAACGTCTAATCGCTCTCCTACACATATATTTTAGTTTTGTTGTAATACATTATTATCTCTGGTTTATAGTCATTTTCATTCCCAGAAATACTATGCTCTCTATGCATACTGGAGAGTAGGACTACACTTTTCTTTGGCTTTGGCACATACGAGACTAGCGTCATTTTTTCTGTAAAAAGAAATTGTGAAGAAAAAACACTTATCTTTGAAACTCCAAGAAGCGACTTTGGCAAATCTTTCCTGTTTTTTCTCATTGTACCAACTAATGTCAGGTTTTTCTTCAATAAGTCCTCTGCAAGAGATATGTCGGTAAAAAAATTATCTGTGGTGATATTTCTGCTTGAATTTTTCCAAAAATCACACAATTGCTTCACTACCTGTGGATCTTGGTTCTTTTCAGGCATATTACCAGTTTGGTCTAAGTAGATATCGAAGTTACTAAAATAATATGTTTGAGCATCATACAGAGCCCATATTTTTATCCCATGCTTTCCTAGCTTTCTTGGAATGTACACTTTTAAACTGCAGCGTCCCTGAAAAGTCACAACCTGCTCATCAACAGTACCTTCCTCTGATGCTTCAAAAGAATTTCTACAATTTTCGGCAAATTTATTTGAAATCTCTTGCAGAGGGGCAAGTTTATCTTTCTCTTTTCTTTCTGATCTAGATGTCAGTTCATCAAGTCACAGAAACTACAAACTATCACAAAATCTGTCTCGACTCATTGCTGCAGCATAAACAGGTCTCAAGAAAGCATTGTTTCTGTGCCATAAGTTGTCCATGTCTTCCCTTGATTCTCTAAACCTCCCAATCAAAAGTAATATACCAATAAATGCCCTGATTTTGTCTGAATTCACTTCTATCCACTGAATTCTACTTTCTCAATCTTGGTCATTTACTGTATTACAAATTGAATTGGCTTTCTGATTTGTGTACAACACAACTAAATTTATAATTTCATCACAAATAAAAAGGGAAAAACATTCTGATTTATCTTTCACATTCTTACTTCTGTCGGTTAGGCCTCTTTGTTTTTGTAAAAGGTTTTGCCGAACAATTTTACCACTTGGAAGACTCTCATATTTCCACATGCGATTAGAAACAATGGTTCCGGGAATCTGAAGATTCTTCATCTTCGACTTCCTCCTATTCATTTCGTTCAGCAGACCCTGCTTCAAATTCCTGGTCACTACAAGAACTGTCACTGTCATAACTCAGTGCATCCACCTCCTCTTCTTTCAGCTTGATTAACTGTTGGAATATTTCATTGGGAGTCCACAAAACATCTTTCGAACTCATTGCGAAAAACTTTATCAACAGACGCAATGAATTGTTCACTATGACATGAGATACTGAACTGAGGCTATGCCTCCAAGAGTAGAACACGTTACAATATAGTGTGTGCTGAGAAAAGGAGTAATGTCAGCAACAAATTAGATAACTTGTTTTTGGATCTGATTACATATATGGTACTGCCACCAAGAGTAGAACACGTGACAATATGGAGAGTACTGAGAAAAGGAGTAATGTCAGAAACAATGTAGATGACTTGTTTTTGGATATGATTACATGGCGCTGCTACCAAGAGTAGAACACATGACAATATAGAGAATGCTAAGAAAAGGAATAATGTCAGTAATGAAGTAGATAACTTGTTTTTGGATCTGATTACATGGAGCTGCGAACAATACTTAGGAACTGAGGAGCTGCGTGAAAATCACAGCAACTGCGGAAACCGGGTCAAAAATGACCCGAAATGGTTAAACTAATTTATTTGGAGTGAAAACAAATATAATCATTCTAAAAGAGTAATACACCTTAAAATAAGGTAAGAAAGGAATACAAAGATCATATCCATGCATCTTGTTAGTATTTTTCATTTTATGCACAAAATCAGGTCATTTTTGACCCAGTTTCCGTGGTGCGAGGGTCAAAGCCTTTCTGCTCAGTAAACATTACTATAGTATTAATGATTTTCTTAGTGATACTTGATATTCATCTGTATCTCACTTTCAATTTTATTATTTTATATGTACTTATAACTTTATCTTGCTATTTTATTTGTATTTGTATGTATAATTTGTACCAATTTCTCTTGTGTGCCTTTTACTGACTTGTCCTATATCATGTTCTGATCTCTGGACCAATAAACTATTATTATTATTATGATTATGCATTTAATCGATGTTTTTTAAACAAATGAAACAAGATAGAATAATTGTATTTTTCATTGCAAACTTATGATCCAGAATTCAATTAATAAAGTCTTAATTTTAAAAATACATTTTTAAAATTATTTTTTATTTCAGAAAAAATTTGTAACAAACCATTTCAATTAATGAATGAACTAGTATACCTATACTAAATACATATATTCGAAATATGAGTTGTTGGTGCTTGCATACTGCAAGCGCTAAAAGAATCACAATACCCCAAGATCTAAACTCGTAGATAAACCAATGCGATCTCCAGGGCAATAGCACTTCAGCCACGTGGTGCCTATATGTATTAGATAATAAATTCCATAGTTCTAGCAGAATATTTATAATTTTCTGTGAAATTAAGGCAACTATCCATAATTTCCTAATTCTTTCTCAATCAGTGGGTGTCCAAATTTTCGTATTTAAAGTTTTGTGACTCAGATTGCTCTGCATGAGCAATAAGAATAATCATCATTAACACAATATCCTATACTCTAAACCTATGGAAAAATTAGGATATTTTGTGTTAAGATTATGGCATCATCATCCGTGCCTTTAGCACATATTTGGATAAAATAAATCGTGAAATAGATATGATGCCATTATATTTAACAATTGAATAGAGTTAAAAATTTTCGAATAGCTATGAAACACAAAATTAAAATACTTTTAACGTTGTACCAAATTTTGTGTTAGTATAACGACATCATCATAAGTTTACATCGTATTTTAAAATCAATGGCATAATTATATATAAATAAGACAATTTTCATTTTCTGTGACATTGAGGCATCTATCCAGAATTTCTAAATCCAAGTTTTCGAATTTCAGATTTCATGGCTCAGATCGCACTGTTTCAGCAATAACTATATTCATCATTAAGACAATAGCCTATATGTTACACTAAAATTTATATAAAAATTAGGATATTTTGTGTGTTAGGATTATGGTGACATCGTCCATACCTTTTAGTAGGTACCGATCTGGATAAAAAAATTAATTTAAAATTATCATGTCATTGGCTGAAATCAAATAGATTTTAATGCATTCTAAGCATTAAATCAATGCTTTTGATGCATGGGAAATCTATTCCCATTGAAAGGTATTGGTGTCGTTGCTATAGTAGTTAATATTTTTCCTTGTTGAAAACCATAAAACTTTTCATAATTTTATGATTTAAATCAAATTTCTGCAAAAATTAAGCATGGATTTGATTTTTTCCTTCTAGAAAAATAAATTTCATTTTTTCATCTACAATACGGTGTGTGTCCCGACTTTGTATCTTAACTGTAAATAATTTAAAACAGCAATTTATATAGCTCTGCACCGTTTTCAATTCTTTTCTTATGGATATTTAAAATTGAACATTGGGGTCAAAAACACCCATTAAATATAACTTTTTCTGAAATTTCGGATTTTTTTCAGAGGTTGTACCCAATGACCTATCTTCCATATTTCAGCTCTGTAGCTTTTCTAGAAGTGCCTTAGGTTTTATATTATATATTCTATATATGTAAGAAGCAGCTATTTATAATGGTACACCAAATACATTCAGTGAGAAATTAGGTCAAAATCATTTTTCTGTTTTGACAGTCTGCTAAAAGGGAGGATCTTAGATTTGGGGTTGTCTTGGATTCGGGTAAATATGGTATTTTAGGCTGGTCAGATTCTATAATTGTATTCCATTTAATGATTGCATTAATTAGGTCATGTAATTTTAGAATTCCTACCCAAAAATACACCTTCATCGAGGATTGATGTTCTGGTACGTTTGCTCAAAGTATTTTCTAATTCTTCTTGCACAGCAAGCAGTCTTAAGACATGTTTAGATTTCCACAAGCTCTTCAAACAAAAGAGAGTTGAACTCCACCTGGCTTTAACAGGCAATTTCAGTGAGCAAGCTTGGTTTTTCTTTTTGAAGTGCATTGAAATGAGCTTGCAAGACTTGAGAATTATTAATTTCTTTTACAATAGATTTAGCGGTAGCTTCAATTTCTTCTATTGACTTTAAATGAATGGCATCACCAATCAATTAGTTCAGTGTATGTGGAGGATAAGTAGACAGCAATATGGTTATATTTTTTGTGAAGTATTGTTGTTGGTTTCACCATTCCTGCAGTGTTATCAATCACAATGGCACCAAATTTGTTGACACCTATTTCAGTCATGACTTCATCTATCTTATTGGCAACATACTCATGTCAGCAGTGTGTCATTCAGCTTTGGTTGCCAGAGTCTTGTAAAACACTGACTGGGATGTTGCTATTATGAAATTTATAACTGATTCATTTCTTTGATTGCTTCACACATCACATTGCTGTTCGAGAGAGGGAGCTTCAGCAATTTTTGTTTTGACAAAAACTTCACATGCTGGAATTCAGCTTCCATAAGTTTGTTGTAAAGTGTCTGGATGGAAACTTAAAGGAGGGTCTTAATTTTTGCAAAAAATAATTCATTCATCACTTTCAACCATTGAGAGAAATGATCCTGATGAAAAGATAGCTCTTGATAGGAGTTTATCCAAATTGTCGCTTTCAGCTTCATTCATGGAATCAAAATAACGACTGATGGGGCTCGTGATCCTCATATCTGAGCCAGATGTAGAAGGAGATACCAATGCCTTATGCATTGGTGGCCTAACAGCTTCTGCTGCTTTAGTGGTTGGAATTTCTAGTGCTATATCATCAGTTGAACTGCTACTTAATTCAGGAATCAATACCATCTTCTTAACATAAGCAGGACATTTCAAACAGTTCTTGATGCGTTTCATTACTCTAGTGGCATTTTTGGTATACATATTCTGTCTCTCAATACTTACACTCATATATTATTTTCTCTTTAATCCTTTTCACATTAAAATAGTTCCATACATCACTCTTGGGCAGGTACTGGAAGATGTGTGGCCCTCCCCCCCCCCCACCAAAACAAAATTGAAGACCCAAAAAGAAATTTAAGGGCCTCACAAAAACAATATGGGCTTGCTGCCATGCGGGGGTTGTGGGGGTGTCCACTATGCCACTGCTCTTAGGCTTACAAGGAGAGGACATGGTAGTAGGATCACTGATTTTTTATGAAACTTTGTAGGTGTATAGCTCTTGATTCCGGGATCACTGCAAACCCCCCTTTAGGGCATATACAGCCGATAGTTTTTCCAAAAATCGTGATTAAATATTGCAATTTCTCGTCAAATGGTATAAATATCTTGTATGCCTAATTGATTAAGTAATTGTTGGCAGTGAGCGTATAGTGGGTGCATCAGAAACGTGAGGGTGCGGGTTCGATTCCCTCTTGGGTAGCTTCTTTTTTTTCGTTCATTCCTCCTCTAACAAATCCTTTTCCGTATTTCACATTCAAATTTAACTGGGCAGCCACGTTCATATTTTTATTTTTTTATGTTGTTGTTGTTGTTTTATGTGGTCTGGATATTTTTCTCAAGTCATTCAATGCACAATTTTCTCAACAATGTTTAAATTATTAAATCGCATATTCTTCATTGATCTCGGAAAACACTGCATCTTATATTGATGCTTATGACATGGAAAGGATCCCTTAAGTTATTTTTGCGAAGACTTCCTCTGAATACTTAAAAATAAACTAATTTCAGGTTACACATTCACAGCACAAAACATGAACTACAACTAGCAAGCCAGTTTGTGCATGCTGATTTACATACAATAAGTTGATGGTCTGGGACATTCCAGAAAGTTCTATAATGTTCTGAAACTTTCTAAAAGATTCTTCAGGAATCTATAACATACTGGAACATTCCAGAAAGTTCTATAATGTTCTGGAACTTTCTAAAAGATTCTTAATGAATCTATAACGTTCTGGAACATTCCTAAATGGCTACAATTAAAAATATTTAGAACCTCTCAAATGTTAAATGCAATGTTAATTGAATATGTTTGAGAATATTCACATCTCAAATCTCTACTCAGCATTAAACTCTTCCTCGTGAGTTCCATTTTTAGGCATGCAATTGAATGAGGTAACTTCAAATTAACCAAAAATCTAAATATAATAAAACAGAAACTATAATGAAGCACTAATTCAGTTGTAGTTGTGTTCGGCCAAGAGCTCGACTAATAACTACTGCAAAAACCTTTATGACCCCTGATGGGGAAATGGTTCTGCGGCAGCTGGAGCTGAAAGGGTTTCATGACCTTTGCTCAAGTACAGTTACAGAGGCTCCTCCCATGGTGCCTTGAAAATATTCCAGGAACTGGTATATAAATGTCTGATGGGATCTGAGTATAATTATAATTGACCTGGTTGAGAATGGATGTACAAGAAAAAAATTGAGCGATGACAGCAAGTTGTAAAGAGTAATGTTGTCCTTTCTCAGTGAAATGACAGAATGGATGCATTACACTTGGTTTGCGAGCTTCCTGCTAAGAGGAACCAAAGTTGTGTCTGTCACCGATTTCTAGCTTCTGAACCTTAACCAATTTGAGAAAACTCGGCTGTATTGCATACGAAAGCATAAAAGGAGTCTACTCCAAGTATATTCGAGGTAGTCAGGATTTTCCACACTTATGCAACCGAATTAAATCAGGGTAATCAAGGAGCGGTTAACTGGCATTTTACTCAACTGACATGCCACAGATCTCCATGAGTGGTGATAAGCCATAAATTGTGTCAATCAAATATTGTTAATAACGCTAATAATTCTGTCTTGAGATAATTTATTAAGCATGTTAGACCTTTAAAAAAATGCTGAAAATGCATGCCTAAAGAGTCTGGCACCTACTTGCTCTGTCATTTTGCATCCTTGAATAGTGCAGTGTACTTTGGGTTGGGTGATCAATAGGTTAAGTCAAAGTCTCTGTAATGTCTGCGCTCAAATTATTGAGGGAATTCCTTAAAAAAGTATGGATCCTATACGTATGAGTAAATTCAGTGTATGCCTTTGTTGTGAAAATGGTGATTAGAATTTTATATTTCTTTTGCAGAAGATATATTCCTGAATTAGCAAGCCTTCCAACAGAATTCTTGCATGAACCTTGGAAAGCACCTCTGGAAGTACAGCAATCTTGTAATTGCATTATTGGACATGATTATCCAGAACAAATTGTGGATCATGATGTAGTTTCTGAAAGAAACCAGAAGGTAATGTTAAATTAAGTTAACATTTAAACATTTAGCATTTATCTTAAAATTTCCTATACGCAATAAAATAAAAATTTAATAATGTCTCTTTGGCATAATAACATTTTAATACCTTGGAGTGCTTTTTCTAGTCTGTGACTATTTTTTTATTAATTATGGCAGTTAAACTAAGTTACAAATATCTTTTATATCTAGGATTACAGCACTTATAGTGACTGCATAATTATTTTTTTCCCCTTTTCATGATAGTACATGGAAGAAATTCGTAACAGCTTAATGGGTCCCCCACCACAACATTGCTGTCCATATAATGAAGAGGAGACTCGGCAGTTTCTCATGATAACACAACAAGACCTAGATCATATCCACTAACTATAATCAGTATAAGATCACAAACTCGATTTTCTAATAATATTCTGTATTCTGCTACTTATGTTTTTGTTACTGATATTATTGAATTAAAACAAGTGCCAATGAAGGGCTATGGCGTGGAAGTCTACAGCACAAGACAAAAAGACATAATACCATCCCAAATCATGACACATAAATACTGATTGGCGGTGACAGTGCTATACTGCTGCCCTTGAAAAACTGACACCTGAGGCTGGCAAAGATTGGAAATTTTACTCTTGCTAATGTTACTGGTGAGATGGCTAGGGATAGATTCGCATTGGGTTGGTTTTTGCTTTGAGGGGGGTTAGCTTAGGTTTATGACTGAATTTTAACCTTCTTCATCAATATTCATATGTTATTTTCCTGTTGGTACCTATGTTTAATTTATGTAATAATAGACCTGTTCTGTTTTTGTTATCGCTTTAAAAAAATGGTAATGTTTTCCACTCTGTCCGTCCATGGGAAAATTTTGAAGTAACAGGAAAAGCTGGGAAACTAAAATTTTCAGGATAGTTTTAGATAGTGACAGAAATGAGCCCTATTGATTTTGGAGTGCGTTTGTCCGTCCGTTTGCCATTTTGCAGGATTTCAAGAAAATCCTTTGAATTATCTATATGGAGGCATACTATGGTAAAGTTTCATTTTCTTTACATTGCTACAACAATAAAAGTGAAGCACAAATACATTGTTTACTTTAGAAAATGGATAAAGATCATATTAAAACTGCTTAACTTTTAATTGATTTTGGATTTTATGTTTTGTTATAAATGCTTAGCTCTAATGAAAATACAACAGTACATTATAATTACACAGTTTTATAGTTAAATCTGGAGTATATTGAAAAATGCATAAACTAGTGGTGGAGAACTATCGATAGTTTTGACTATCGAAAACAATCGTTAGTTTTTTTGAAACTATCGATGGTTTACGATAGTTTAATTTTTCAGGAGAAAAAATAATATTGGAAAATTAAGACTTTATATACCTAAGATTTAGCATAATATAATATTTTGTTTTAGTAATAAAGGTTCATTATATTGCTAGATCACAAACTTCCAATTTCAATCATTAAATTGGTGGCTGTTACTGATGCTGATAGCTTAATTTCTATTCATTAGCATTCATTAGGTTGGTGACATTGACGCTACCCATGAATCCCTTGCGTCAGTTTGAATTCAACCTCGTGCTCTTGATTTTAACCTTAAAACGTGTCAACCAAACCTTGCTCTAACTTAATCGAACATAGTCGCATTATAAGTGTTGTCTACTTGTGTAGTATCTTGTTTTGTGCTTTGATTTGAGTTAGAAATGCCTAAAAGGAAAATTTCAAATGTTTGGGGATTTTTCACAAGAGACCAAAATAAGAAATTGGCGAAGTGCGACAAATGTGGCAAAGAATACAAGACTAGTGGAAATACTAGTAATCTACTAGATCATCTGAAGAGGTTTAATCCGGAATTTGAAACTTCTGGAACCGGCGGCCAACATTCAGGTGGACATTCTGGTGATGAGAGCTCCTCTGTTGCAAGCTCTAGTAGTAAGAGGTCAATAAGCCCCTATTTTAAGCGGCAGATTAGCTATGAACGTGACAGCCAAAGGAAAAAGGAGATTGATAAAGCCCTAATGGTAATGGTGGCAACAGATTTTCAACCGTTTAACATAGTAGAAGATCAAGGATTCAGAGCATTCGTCAAAACATTGGATCCAAGGTATGAACTCCCTAGTAAAACTACCCTGAGGGATAAGCACCTTAAAGATTACTACCAGGAAGGGACATTGAAATTGTTAGGAATTTTAGAGGGAGTTGATTTTGTAAGTCTAACATGCGATTTGTGGTCATCTCGAGCAAATGATAGCTTTATCACTGTCACTTGTCATTTTATTGATAGTGCTTTTGCAATTCGTTGTGCAGTTCTATCTACTGATCAGATGTTGGGGAGTCACACGGCACAAAATATTGCATATACCATTATCAAAATTATGCAAAAATGGAATCTGGAGAATAAAATTGTGTGCATTGTTACCGACAATGCTCCATCAATGATTAAAGCATGCCAGATATTGAAAATTCGTCATCATCCATACTTTGCTCATACTTTAAATTTAGTTGTGCAAGATGCATTGAAAGAAGAAATCCTTCAGCATGTGCTCTCAAAATGTAAGGAGTTGGTAAGGTTTTTTAAGTGTAGTAATGTTGCTACAGAGCAATTGAGAAATGAACAAAAGCAGCAGAACAAACCAGAACTTAAGCTGATTCAGGAAGTTCCCACAAGGTGGAATAGTGCCTTAAGCATGGTGAAGAGGTTTTTAGAAGTGAATGATGCTCTAACAGTCACTCTATCAAGGATCCCGAAAGCTCCACGGGCTCTTTCGTTAGAAGACACTGTGGTTTTAAGTGATTTAATAAAATTGCTAAGTACTTTTGATGAAGCTACTAACAAAATTTCAGGAGATATTGTAACAAATTCTCTTATAATACCAATTACATTTGGGATTTATAACCATCTGGTTGAAGTAGGAAGGGATGTGAAAACATCAGAGGGAAAAAGATTATTACAATGCCTTACTGATGGTGTTGTTACCAGATTATTCCCTTACGAAGAATGCTCTATTCCTAGAATAGCAACACTTCTTGACCCGAGACTGAAAAAGGAAGCCTTCCGATCTGCTGACAATGCCAAAGCTGCTGTATCTCTACTGCAAACTGAAATGACACTCCATGTACGAAGGCCTCCAGAAGAAGCAAGTGAATTACAACCTGCAACCTCTGGAGGTCAACAACAAGAAGAGAAATCTTCACCTCTGTTTAATTTCATGGTGCAGCGAATAGCTGATAAAAGTCGATCAGGGACTGTGGATGCCATCATTGTCATACGGCAATACCTGGAAAGGGCAAATACGAGTGCTGATTCAGACCCCTTGCTATTTTGGAAGGTATGTGTTTCATATGTTTTCTTTTAGTAGGTGTAATCATTACTGCAGACAATTTGATATAATTAATGGCCTCTTTCTTTCAGGTGAATGGACTAGAAGTCAACCCACTTCAACATTGTGCCAAAACGTTTTTGGGCATTCCAGCAACTTTGGTGCCTTCCGAAAGAGTATTCAGCAAAACTGGACAAATTATATCCGACAGACGCTCAAGGATTAAACCAAAAAATGTTGATATGTTAATTTTTTTAAACCAAAATAAATGGCTGATTGATTATTAATATAATTGTGTATTTTGTGCATTTTTTTAATAGCATACATGAAATTTTTAGAACTTGGGCTGCCCAACTGTAAATATTAATTGTTAGGAAATTAGGCTTTTGAAAATATTCTCAACAAAGTGCTAATTTGTTAAGAGTGAAATCATTTAATGTAAAGTCCAAAAATCTGTGGCTTATGCATAGAAACATCCAAGACATTAAGTTCAAAATAGGAAAATGTAGACCTTTTAATTAAAGAATTAAGTAATTGTAATATTGGAATTATTCGCATAAACATGCATTGGCTATATTTTACTTAAATAGGTACAATTTTTAAAGAAGTAGTAGTAGAGTTGATTTTATAAGGTGTGTTGACAGCAAGGTCATTTCACACCATACTCAAGCTAGTAATACTATAAAAGTTATTATATATATTTCCTTACTAATAGAGATAAAAACTGAATAAAATATGTATATTACATTGCTGAAATTGTACACAGGTAATGTGTATAGAAAAATGTAATATTAAAAATTAGTTAAATGTATGGAAGCAATTTAGCTTCCCTGAGGGACTTGAATACCACGTCTATCTTAACTGGGTCATCGCCCAGAACATCGTTAAGCTGGCCTTGCATCGAAAGACTGTTTCGCATACCCTGGTAGTGGGTACATTCGGTCAGGATATGTCTTATAGTGAGACGGGAGTCACAATGGTCACAGTGTGGTACTTCCTTCTCCTGTGTGAACAGATAACAGTGAGTAAGGGCACAGTGCCCTATCCTCAAACGGGTCAGTACTACTTCCTCCCGCCTACTATTTCTGACTGAGGAGGACCAAGAAGTTGTAACAGCTTTTATGTCCCGCAATTTGTTGTTTTGTAAACCCATTGAATTATTGAAAATTACTTTTTATGTTTTTAAATTTAAATATCAATATTACATTAAACACAATTTCATACTTTTTGTATTTTTAAATACTAATGTACGTTTATATATGTAATGAAATTATTTTTTTTATACTGTTTATGTATTGGTATAATATTTTAGAATTGTATTGCTATTTTTATGGAAATATTTATTGACGAGTCACCAGTCTACTCAATTTTTGCACTGAAATATGTAGATGTATGTGTAGTTTATTCTAACACCTGCAATTTTAATAAAATTAACATGTTTACGTGCCTTCAGTGCCACTCACGTGTTATATCACAAAGACATCTTGAAAAATAACTATAAAGAAAAATATATCATTTTGTATAAATAGTTTGATGTACTGTAATCATTTAATATTGCTAAATGTTGATTTTTTATTAAAAACTCGGCATATCCCCAATTTTCCCATTTCCAAAACTTCAATGTTAAATGGTAAAAACTATTGATAGTTGGTCCTCCAACTATCGATAGTCAAGACTATCGATAGTTCTCCACCTCTACAACAGACATTAGCCCGGAAGAGGACACTAGTAGATCGAGGGTAGAACCAATTAGCGTTCGCGAGTGCAGCGCAATCTACCGGCACTTCACTGCGAACTGAATTAGTTCCGAGCCGACAACGTCGCCACGAGCAGAGGCAGCCGGTGCGGCCATATTGTCCATATCGGTTTATAAGGGCTGGGTGGCCTGACTCGGGGTCAGTCGGTCTGGATCTAGACTTGGGAGGTGACGTAGTCTGCGACGGCCAAATGCCGCCTTCGCCTAAAAAGACCCATTCAAAGGAACCGGGATCTTATTCCTCTTCCGCGTCACACGCTTCCACCTCACAAGAACCAGGTCCATCAGGATCAATGGATTTACAGCAGATCATTACCCAGACCACCGCGGCAGTGCTGCAAGCGTTGCAGGCCCACCAAATATCACCAGGAGAAAATGTGTCATCCACCCCTGGCCGCCGCGTTCTTTTTGCCCCGGAACCACCGGATTGGGACGCCATACAACCCCCCGCTACACCAGCCGCCATGGCGACGCCATCAGAGGATAAGGTCTACGCAATTGCAAAGGAACTCTCAACCGCAGTAACTTCCAACAAGCTTTTGGGACAGATTTGCATGACGCCACTACTATACTGCATTTGCTGAGCATATGGGAACATTGCCCCGAGGAGACCAGGAACTACCATATCCTGCTCAGGGCTTCTGTGAAATGGTTTTAAAGATTAAGGTCTGCAAATAATTGTTCTTTAAGCTGTAACTTTTGCTGTGACATTTAGCTCCAGCAGTGCTGACTTTGGGTTCTGAGTTTTATTTGTTCATTGAATACATACAATTTGGAGGACTGTAATCAATAGGTTGTAATCAATGGAAAATCCATGTTGAAACTAAAAAAGTGAGTATGTCTTGTGGCACTGGTGCATATGGAAGTATCTTTTGGGATGGAACTATTATCTTCACCTCACAGTGAATTGCAACATGTATAGAAAAAGGTATATATATTTGTAGAACATCACAGACTGTTTGCAGTTGAAAACTGTAGTTTCTTTCGGAAAAAGCTCAGTTTTCAGAAGAAGACAATTTTAATTTCTGTATAGTTTTGCCATGTTTGTAAAACTTTTTCCCAATTTGTTAAGCTTGCATTAAGTAATGAGGGTTACAACTCGGGTAACAGATTCTTAGGCCAAAAGTTATGGATTCATTCAATTATAGACTTGCTATAAAAATATTTTCTTTAGTGATTATTACATAACATTATCTTCTGTTTATCCATTTTATATTCCTTTTATAATGGTTATGTGGATTACTTGTCTACTTACTGGCTTGCAAAATTCTAATGCATTTGAAATATAATGAATATCTTCATAAAGATCATAGCAATTTTTGTATATACCAAGATTTGACAATAACGTTTCCTCAGTTCATACTTTGCCAATATTGAGTGAAAAATGGCCGAATCTCAAATTCTACAATTTATGTGGAAATATTTCCAAGTGAAATATTGATACTGTCATAAATTTAAATTTAAAATGGAAGTTTTTTTATATACCTCTTGCTCTTGCAAAAATGAAAGTTCTCCACAATTTGAATGATACACAAAAATTATCTCTAAAACTTTGAACCATATGTTCTCCATTGCAGAAGATGAATATCTGGGATACATTCCTCAAGCTGGAGTACAAACTTAATTGAATGGCATTTTTATTGCATAAAAAAATTTTTTTGCTATACACCTGTAGTTATCATCCCTTATGAATGTAATGAAAATTTGTTTTTGTCTGAAATGAAAAAACCTTGGCTGTATGTTTTAAGGATGTGGGTGTGAATTTTATGTGATTGTTATTTAGTTTTGGGCTGTACATAAATCTGTGCTGCTAGTTAACCTCTAAAAGTTGAAACCCTTGAAGTACAAGTTATTATTATTATTTTGTATTAGTTGACTGTGTGAATTTATCAATGTTCTGATGCAAAAATAGATAATCATGATGTTCCCATCAATTGAATTAATAAATAATTTGAAATTGAATATACCTGCTGCTAAGGTCTGATGGTAATGAAGAAAAACATCAGTATTTGTTAGTTCAAAACTTTAGTGTAAACAAATTAATAGCCAGACATCTGAGACATTTTTACAGTTTAAATACACTCTGCATACTCGGCTATTAATTTTATTTAATACTTGTGGAAACTGTGATATCAAAATATTACAGATTTACCAATTTCAATTTCATAATAAGATAATTTTTGAGAAAGTGGTTCTATAGAAATTTTGCATATTGTTGAAAATAAATATTTGATTAATTACAATCAGATAATGAATGAAGGGCAGCATGTCATTCTTTGATAAAAATATGATATTGTAGAATACTTATAGAAATACTTCTTTGGTGATATGATGAAGCTGCATGTATAAAATATAAGAGACGAGAGGCTTGTTGGACGAATAAGCATGATATAATGATTTTATATCTTTTTAGAAAGGATTGTAGCTATGCTAGGCAACCTAAACAAATACCTAGGGTGCTGAATGGGGTGGAGCACCAAAATTAGGGTCATAATTGATGAGCCATTGTAACTAGTAGTGATGAGCTGTCTGATGTGCACTTATTATCACTTCAAATGTTGCTGAATCAAATCATATTTTTTCAAAAGCATTAATTTTCTTAGTTTTAATACTGTGTAAATGACTGCACATCTGTCTGTACATGAATTAAATTCAGAGTCATTCATAATTTGTTCAAAGAAATGAATTCATTTGTCTTTAGCATTGTGTAAATGGCCATACACTTGTCTGTGCATGAATGAAATATGGAATTGTTTGTAATTTGTTTGAAAGAAATAATTAATATCTCTTGAACATTGCATAATTGGCAATGCATCAGTTCAGTGTAAAGAATCGTTCTTTTGAAAATATCATTTATAAACTGCCAAACACTAGTAGATACCTCTATAGGTTTTGAGTCAGTATTGTGTGCAGTGCCAAAACTAGGCAGGTGCAACTGGTGCTCAGGCACAGGGTGCAACATGATGAGGGGTGCAGTATTAAAAAAATATGCACAAATATTTTATTTTTTATAACAAAAGTACTGTGCCTGTGCTGCCCTCTATGATGCATTACAGTGGAGCACACAGACTTTTTTATAGTGGGGAGTCCGATCTATTTGGCAGGCATAAAAAAAGTTTAAGGTTACCCTTTATTATTTATTTTATTTACACAACTTGCATTTAAAAATTAATTCCCTTTCTAAATAGTACATTATTACTGTAAAACACACAATTAGAATAAATATATTACAGTGTAATATCTCAAATTTTCTGAGTATATTATAACAGTGAAATATAGACTAAAGGTCCAGGGTTATCAGCAGAAGTAGACATATTTCAACGCCATATTTTAACTTCGAAAATATAAGCATAAATAACAAACCAAATATACAGTTTGATTTTATTTCAAAGTCCTATTTTGTTTCCCAAACAGCGAAATCCAATAGTCTAGGTCATGCGCTTAATTTTTTTTAAATACCAGTATTTTCAGAGGAATACACAAAATATGATTCTTAGGAGCAGTTTACATCGTTTTTCCCTTGTCGTTTAAATTTACTGAAAATCGGGAACATGAGAAGAAAATATATTCAAAACATTCGATTTCTAATAATGTAATTTTTAATTGTTTTATATTAAATCTACATTACCCTTTAAAATGAAAAATACTCTCGCAATTATTAACTGGGTTCACTGAGTTTGATAATATTCAAAATTACAAATGAAAGAAAACAGAAAAGTCATTTAATGGGACACAGTGGTCAGGTTAACTACTAGAATCTGCTGGTCTGGGAAGACAGTGATCAGATTAGAGGGGACAGGTCAGAGTAGTCATCTCAGAGAAAATAATTGCACTCTTGAAAATGTTCCACTAAATAGGAGTCACTTTGAGAGGTGGTTCGCCTTTGGAGGCCTTACTGCACTTGATTAAAAATAACATTTCTTACCTCAAATGGTAAAATCCAATCGTCTCGGTTTCTTGCTTAATTCATCCAAAACATCTTCTGGAGACACCTGTAAACTGTTGGTATTTAATAATGCAAGACCATTAAGTCTATCACTTTTCATGGTGTTTCTTAGATAAGTTTTTAGCCTCCTCAAAGTAGAGAATGTTCTTTCGCTGGTACAGTATGATGGTGTTTTGAAATGGCACCAGATACTTCATATGGTATTTCTCTGAACTCCTGTTACCTCAGCCTTGAAGATGATTCTATGGTTTACTGACGGATGTATCCCTCACTTTCTAATTTCCCATAATATTTCCAAAAATCTGTTACAGTTCATTTCGCTAGCCATATCCATTCCTTTATCAATTTTATTAATGTTTCTGCACTTCTTTAATACACTGAACCTAGGAATACTTTTCTGCTTTCTCTCTCCAGATCTCTAAATTCCCATTGTATCTTTACATAGTGTCCTCTATTGAATTTGCATTTGGAAAACTTGCTTTTTTCTCAATCGTCCTCTTTGGACTGCCAATGTTTTTGCATTGGATTGATATGAAATTCACTAATACTTCTTTCACATACCGATTCCAATCTGCCTATGTTTACTTACAAAATCCAAAGTCGTTCATTATTTTCATAGTGGGGTGGTGTTAGCAGAGTGGTTAGAGCATTGGCCTTACATGCAGCAGTCCCAGGTTCAAATCTGGTGTAGGTTGGATTTTTCAATCTAGGATCGTCCCGCCCCCTACTTGTATGCTTTGCAGAGACCACACAAGTCAGCACTCCATCTTCAGAAGGGACATTAAGCAGTTGGCTCCCTTGGTGCTCTTTGTTAAGAGTAGGCTATGGTCAGCAAGGGGTTTCCCTCCTCCCTTGTGTGTGTATGTTTGGAGTGGAAGGAGCAATGCCTATAATATTCCAAGAGGTTGATTAGCCAGAAATTCCATACAAACAAACAATTATTTTCGTAGCAGATTTGTCGTGTAGCAGATCATAAGTCAATATCATTATTAGTTAAGTAAAAGAGAGCGAGCTACACTGGCAAATATATAAAATGTAAGCGAAGGAAATTCTCCAAAGCCAGTCAAACTGATAAAACCCGGTTAAAAGGCCGGATAAAAACAGATGAACCCGGATAAAAACCCAAGAATATAGCCCGTCTGTAGTACTCCTCAGGGGATATAGCTGGAATATTGTTGCGGTACACTGATAGCTTCGTGGGACATCTTGGAATTTTAATTTCTTCCTCACCTCTTACAAATTTCAGAAGCTTTATGGCCATTTCAAAAATCTCTTTGAAAACTGATTCAGAATTAATGTTTAAACTTTAAAGTCCTTCAATGACCGAGTCAGCATAACTGATTGCCTTCTTCAAATCAATATTAACTGTTTGTAAATATTCACTCAACCTTTTAGTAAGAGCAAATACCTTATTTATAGTCAGCAAAGAAATGATGAAATCAGCTTTAGTAATCGATACATTTAAAAGAGAAGCTTGAACGGAAACATCGTTATCATTCCACTCTGTCATTTCATTCAGTGATGCTTGTATAGCATTAAATAATTCAACCATAACTAGTATCGAATCATGTCTTTCAATCCATCTCGTGCCACACATTTGAACTAATATTCGTTTTCTAGAATGAGGACAGTGTTTTTCAATATTTCTTATTAAAACATTTTGCCTCAATGGAGTGTGAAAAAAATTATAGATTTTACCCACTATTCCTGCACAGTTTCTGATATTGGGTAAATTAGAAGAATCTGAAATCGCTAGGTTTAAACTGTGTGAGCTACAATGTACATATAATGCAGAGGGGGAGTGTTTTTTAATATGAGCTTGAACTCCTTGGAACTGTCCACTCATTGCACTAGCCCCATCATATCCTTGGCCTCTGAGAAATTTTAAATTAATTTTGAAATATTGCAAAGAATCTATCAAATGTGGCAAGACTTTGTCCTGTTCTACTGACAACCGGTATAAATTGTATAAACTGTTCTTGGACAGTATCATTTTCAATGAATCGAGCAGCAAGAGCAAACTGTTCTATCCCAGCAACATCAGTAGTTTCATCTGCTATTATACTGAAACACTCTTATTGATGCGATTTGCAATATCCCTTAAAATTGTATCATTTATGGAAGAAATGATTTCATTTTGTGTTCTCCAGCTAACGTAGGAATTTCTTCCACAACTTTTAAAATGATTCCTTAAAATTTCATCTCCTGCTTCCACACGCATTCTAAGTAATGCTCTAAAATTTCCCTCATTTTTTTCAGGGGTTTCTTCAACATTTAAGGGGCCATAATCTAAATATCCTCGTAAGGGGATCCCCTGCTTCCCGCAAAATAGGACAGTTTTTATTATTGAGCCAAGTATTTCCCTGTTTGTTGCTACTTCCGCTGCTTTGTTTTTATCTAAAATCAAATCAATCGGGAGCACTTTTTTCTCATCAATTTTCTTTAAATTGTAAAATATTTCCAAGCTTCGTGCATGATATGACAATTCGCCATGCTTCTCAAAATATTCTAAGGCATGGTTCCATTTGTTGAAAGCTTCTGAAACATTTACCCGGATTTTGCTCCCTATGCACTCCTACTCTAAATGGAGAAAATAGCACACAATATTTGCAGAAGAGACCATCCATTAATTCCGAATAACATACCCAATGCCATTTTTCAAGCCAATGTGCTTGGCACCTTAAATTTTTGCCTTTAATATTCTTGACAGGAAATTTATATTTAGCATCTGGTGACCATAAACTATTAAAAACTTCCAGGAGTTTCCTACCAGAACAATATTCTTTCGATTTCAAAAAGTTTGCTATATCATTAGGGTTACCTTTATTGTCTGCATCTGTCTCCGTAGTACATCCAGTAACCAGTGCGAACGACGAACACGGCTCTTTTTCTTGCAATGATGCACTATCGATGAGGTCACTATGTTCGCTGAAATTAATTTTCTCACCATCTTTTTGTTCACTATGCACATTTCCATGCGACTTCTTCACAAATGATAATATTGATATTTGTTTTCTTTTACTACTCATATTTATCTATATAAGGGGTAAACCAAAGAGTTTTAAAAGGACAGTTTCTCACTTTTTCATTTGCACTAGAATGCGAGTAGCCTATCTTACGTCTATAAGCAGTGCTTTACTTGGATAAAAATAAGTGCCGGTACTCTCCGTAACAGCAGCAAACTATCTGATTAGAAATGAAATAATGTAGTATAACATATTTAAAGGCCACTACTATACGGCTATTTACTACATATCACTAATGTAATTTCATGGACAACACTTATCAAAGCAGCCTACTTTGTTTTATATATTCGAATTTCACCGACCACGAGGCCAACGAGATGAAATAAATGCTCGTGTGATTTGAGGAAAACAGCTTATCTGCATGGAATCACTCACAATTTCTCCATTAAATACTTATCCAATTTCAATGGTGAGTTTAGACTTCCCAGTGGAAACTCCACAGAGTTGCCGAAATTCAGGATGTGCAAAAAATGTGAAAAAAGGCCGCGGAGAGCTTTCTGGAAAAGTACCCGATTTTTTGATGTTCGAGATCTGTAACCTCAATATTGCTCGGATGCTTCCATTCTTCCAAAAAATGCACTTTTCCACAGTAAGAGATACACTCATCACTACACTTCCTCACTCATCGAGACTTCTTTTCCAACTAACCAACTTCTCCAAATTGGAGACTCCAATTGTATTCTTTTGAGAGTCTCAGCTGCAGTTTTTTGTCCCCCTTTTAGTGGAAATAGGATATTTTACACAAACGGCCATTCTCCTGGTCGCCTGAACCTCCTCCCCCACAGCAGGGATCCAGGAAGTCTCCAAAAGACAAAAACGGAGAACATAAGACTCAGAAAGGGATGAACGTTTCTCAACTGAAACCCCTTCTCATGGAAATAGGATATTTTCAGCAAAAAGATTTTGTCTTGACCAACGGTCACTTTAAACACCGATATTTTCTTGGTAAAGGAACTTTCCCTTCTCCCTTCCTTCCCTCTTTCCGTCTTCCCCATATTCGCGTACTCATTCCTGGAGCAAAAGCATTCCTGAGAACACTTTAAACGTCTTGCCTTCACCCTCATCTCAGGATAAAATATGCCCCTATGGGGGGGGGGGGTCAAGACCCGGTGGACCCCCCCTATGTGTGCGCCCCTGATGCATTATCTGTTGGTGGCACCTGCCACAACTTAAAACAGTTGAACATCAACAAAGGGTAGCCACTAATTCTTTTGTTATATTTTTATGCTTTTACTTAGTGAAGATTGAGTCACTCTTATTGTGCAATGTGGCATTGATTGAAGAATTATTAAGAAGCGCAACCATATGTGTAAAAGGCTACCCCAAGAAATTCTGAGATATAAATGTCACCACTAACAAATTGTGCTGAGAAAGTAGTTGTCTTAGATATTCTTGTTTTGAACCACCTACTATTCCTCAGAGTCATTAACCTAATTTAAATGCCGTATGTACTGATATGGCAAATTGACTGTCTTCAGCCCTTGTGACATTTCTTTCCACCAATAAAACAGAATTATTTGAAATCAGATTTTACTCTTCTGTCACTTGGGTGTCGGCTAGTATTCTTCAATCAACAGTTGTGATTACAGTGAATTATTAGTAAATGTTTAAATTATAATAAAAATTGTAAATGTATAGATAAGTTTTACAGCTTAATTCTGATTAGAGGTTAAGACTAGACTGCTGACATCAGAATTAATCCTATACTTGATTCAAATTCTATAGCAAATATTTACTTCAAATTTTCATTTTTTATATAAAAATGTATACCTCTTAAATTAGCAAATAACACAAGGGGCTAAAGGGCACATACTATTTATATTTAAAATTGTTATTAACAATTAATAATAAGCTTCCTGGCTTCCCCTTGTTTCAGTGCAAAAATGTCTAAATGACCACCAGGAGAAGAAAAAAATGAGAAAAGAAGAAGAGTACAAATCAATGTTGCAACAATTTTGCAAATAGCTACAGAAAGAAATGTCGAAAGATCAGGAGCCATTGCAACTTGAGCAAGGAAACAATTTATATAATGAATCTTCAATTTTACAAAATGAAAAGGGAAATAATACCAAATCTGGATACGACACAATCAGACTAAAACAATTTATATATTGAATCTTCAATTTTATGAGATGAAAATGGAAATAGTAAGAGAAGTGTGCCTAATATCGCACCCATTTAGGAAATTTCAATTTATGAAGCCATTTATTTATCAAAATCGGAAGTAATCATGGTTTTTCATTCTGTGGTAAAAGTTTTCAAAGGAAGCTAGGCTATTACTACCTTTTTAATACTCTTTGACCTTTTTTTGAAAAAAGTTTTAAAAAATGGAGTGTATGATATAAGTAATACTAGTATTCCAAATATTGCACACCTCTTTTTTCATTTCAAATGCAGGATAAAAGTGGAAAAACTAGTGGGAAAGCTTAACGAATGAAGAAAAAAGAACAATTTGCTTAACAAGTTTTAATTGACAAAATTAAGAATACAAAATATGAATGAATAGGTTCAGTGTTTTCTTTTTCTGAGATTTTTTCCAATGCTGAGATGCTATCCTAAGCATATTGAATGTTTTATAGTCAACTGTCCCAGAGCATGCTTCGTGGCACCAAATCCGACACTTTGTGCAGACAATCCATTGTTCTCCCCTTGTATCATGTAAAAACAGCTTGTTACAGTAGGGACATTACATTGCAGCTTATGCCATTCTGCATAGTTTCCTATTATTCCATCAATTTCTGGCTTTGGCAATCTCACCATTTGAGAGGGAGGGGTTTTCTTTGTGTTCTCTTGGAGGACGTCCATTGGGGCTGGTTGATACTAGCTTGGCTAGCCCGGACCCAACTAAGAAAAACACCTCGTTCAGAAACAGGAAAAGATTATCTGCTAAGGTAGTTCAGTGGTAGAATATCTGCCCGGCAAGTGGAAGACCTGGGTTCAATTCCTGGTCATAGCAGAATTTTTTCTGTTTCAAAGTTATTCCCTTTAATCCTTTAGTTATGCATACCCGTCATTTTGACAGGCAGTTCCACTATATAGTAATTATATAATCAGCTAAAGTTGGATAAATATATTAATAACTGAGGATATAAGTGTAATAATTAATTTTTGCAACTGAGGTAGTCAATAGCCATGGAGACCACGAAAAATATTTTCCATGCAAATAGGTTTGGAGTATAAAATCGATGGAGTGAATAATCAAGCAGGTGAGTATGTTAAATATTTAGGCGTAACCATTTGCGATGATCTTTTGTGGGTCATGCATGTATGTCGGGTTATAGGCGTAGCTAACATGAAATTGGCTTTCATAGGCGGAATAGTACTCGTGGAATACACCTCAACTATATGGGATCCGTACGAGAAGGGCCATATAATTCAATTACAAAGAGTATAACGCAGAGCAGCCAGATCTGTAAAACAAATGCATGAACATACTCGAAGTGGCACATCATTATTGAGAGATTTGAACTAGGTGTCATTGGAGGACCGCAGATTGAACGCTAGGCTCTTGGAGAAATATACTAGGTCGGAAGGTCTAGCAGAGAAGGATTAATTGAGGAACCAACATTGGTAGATACGATCGTGACAATAAAATATGTGAGATCGATTGGAGGACAAGCATCGTCGAGGCTCGTTTTCCTCTGCGGAAAATACGAGATTATTACAGACAAATCAAACCTGAGAAAGGTTACTATTAGGTAGGCTTTGGTGCTGTGCACTCCCTGCCATATGATGGATTGCCAATTTATTTTTAGTAGTGGGCCGCATTACTAGATGCGATTACTATGACGGATCGAAATAGCAATCTAAATCGGGAGTTACTTAAGATATTTTGTGGTTTTGTCAATGGGTAAATCAATTTGAAATTATTTTTAGCATTAAAACTTCTCAAAGCGAAGATTTTTTAGGATAGTTGTAATTAAATATTGCGAAATCTTACTAGTTAAATTTCAACTTTTGCATCATAAATTCGTGGGGCGTTTAAGAAACTACCGGACTGGCCTAGATTTTTACTCGATTCGCTCGACGTTTCCTCGATTGGCTACCTAGCGAGATTATTTAACTTCAAAACGTGGCAAATCTTTTATGGCGTATCTATTTCACCCAAAGGACGGCGATCTGAAATATAAGGTTCTGTTCACTGGATTAGATTTCAAATCGAAATCGCAATACGTTTCAATTAAAACCAAAGTTGCGAGAAGATAGAGGCAGGGGATTTCTTTTTAATGCATGCCTGAATATTTGGGCGTAGTTGTAAGTATATCTGCATTCAATTTTGACCAGTTTTATTACTCTGCCCAGTAATAAGGATTTAGGGAACCACATTCCTTTCAGTTTCAACCAAAATTATCCCGATTAGCAGGTGTTTTAGCAGCGTGAGATTTTTTTCCACGAGCGACAGATTGGATAAACAAGAATGTCGTAAGGGTCAAAAGAAGGCATTTTGGAAGAAAAAGATAATGGCTGCAAGATAAGAGGCTTTCGGCCTTGGTGAAGGGAAGGTTACACGTGCCGCTGCGTCGGGCGTCATGCGAAGGTCCTTCTGGTCGAATTGGAATATGAGAAAATCGATATCGGCGTTGATTCCGAGTCGCGTTGTTCGATGGATATCTGACACATGCGAGAGAAGTTAGGAGCGGTAAGACCCATCGGACAAAGCGATAAGTGTCTTTGACGTTTTCATGTATTCAACTCGTGCCACAACTCGGAGAGATTCAGATATTCCCAGATTTTAAAAGCTATAACTTAAACCTGTTTAATTGTTAATCGCCATTTGTCGCGAATTCCGTGGGATATGCATATACGTTATGCGTTCGATGGAGTCGTCAAGAATTAGATTTTATCGGAAGTGGTGCTAAACAGTACCGAAAAGTAGTGAGAAACGTTTTACACATCTTGGATTTTCCCGTTCGAAATCCCTTCGCGTGTATGAGATCAGCAAGAGGGTAAGCCAAAGATTTGAGTTAAAAGCAGATGATCGCAGGGAATCGAGAAAAATATTTTATAAGCAAATCGTCACTTCCTTATTGAAGAATTTGGAGGGTCTAGAACAGGGGTGCGATGACTGCAGCCTTTGGTGAGAATCCCGCCTAGAATGACGGCAAGATTATGCATTGATTTTCTTCGCGAGCAGGAAATCGTCCCCGAAGGCGAGGAAGTCGTATTTGCTTAGGACAATAGCCCGATACATACGGCACTCATTACAAGGGATTTTTTAAATAATCGTCCCGAAATACGAGTTCTTCCCTGGCCTGCGCGTTCTCCAGATTTTAACCCGATTGAAAATCATTGGGGTATCGTTGTTTAGGAGTGGTCCGGAGAATACGAGCGCACTCCTGAATCTCTGGAAGAACATATCAGGGAGATATGGACCTCTCTTGGGCGGCGTCCGGAAATATTCCGAAATCTAGTGGGGTCCATGGGACGGCGACTACGTAGCGCAATGGAAGTTCATGGAGACATCACAGAATATTAAACTTATTAACATTACTGTGTATTTTATTATCTAAATACCCGCTAAAAATGACATTTTCCTTATGCATAGGGGAGACCGGGGCTAGTTGTTACACTTTTCACTAATTATTTTTTTATGCGCTATTTGCGTAGTTCCTGATTCCAAATTCAAAAATCCGAGCGACAAATTAAAAAAAAACAATATCTTCATGAACCCTCGAGGGAGCGGATTTTTGGTATTAGTGAAAGCGTGGTAGCAAATTTGTTACAATGCCGAATTCTTCATATTCTTTCGAAATTTAGTTATTACTGATAAAAAACGCAATGGAAATGCATTTTGCTTATAAAACAATTGAATTCTATTTAATGTATTTGTCGAAAAGAAGAATTTCTCAAAGTTCGCTGGTAATGGTAAAAAATTTGATTAAGTGAAACATATTTTTAATAATGCAACAAAACATACTACAATTTTCGTCTATTATGCATTTCTAGTGCCAAAGTCGATTTAATGTTTGCTTCCAGTAAACTGGAATACTTATGGCAAGCCATATCCTTTGGTGAACCATTTCAGACGTGGAATATCCTCGAGGATTTGGGCTGAGTCGTAATCAGATGTGGCATGCGCATTGAAAACACTTTTCCGTCTTTGGGTCTCAATTTCGAGACCTTTCCTCAGGGGCGACGCGCGGTCTCAATTCAACCCCGGTAGCCTGCAATTCTACGGCCATTTCTTGATTCCCCTCGAACTTCCTAAACATATACCCCACACCAGCAGCCAATGGAAGCCAATAATGGAACAGCCAATCACAACACACCTTACCCGACCGACGTGGGTATAAATAACGGCCGTATTTCTGCGAACGATCAGTTGAAAAACCGCGGCAGAGCCTGACGACGTCGGAGCAACTATAGCGGCACCCTCCCAGCCCACTAGGCTAGCCCAGACCCTTGACATTGCGATATGCCGAGGCATCCGCACTTCCATCAACGTATATACGGCCGCCGCACTATCAAGCGACCATAACCCCGTATTAATATACCTGGGAATTAAACCCACCCTGCTGCCACCAAGGCTGAGAGCTAGGTTAGATTTGACTAACTGGAACAGGTATCGACTGCAGCTGACAAATGCACTACCAGTACTCAGGCAACCGGAAACCCCAGCCGAGCTAGATAACCTCGCTGCCATACTGAGCCGTGAAATGGAAGCGGCAACAAGGAACGCCACTCCATATAGAATCTCCCGTCAACCGGACCACCTCAACCTCCCGGAGGGAATCCTAAACTTTATAGCCCGCAGAAATAAGCTACGGCGCAAACACCAGAGGACAGGGGATCCACGGATATGGGACGAGGTTCGTTGGATGCAGAGGCAAATAGCCGCCGACATCAAGGACCATCGGACAAAGGCATGGCAAGATTTCGCGGCCACGCTCACCCAGGGAGACGGATCCGTATGGAGAGTGACTAAACATCTCCGTCGCCCCCAAACGAGAGATGTCCCGCTACGCACACCATCAGGGGACGCGATTACCCCGCAAGAGAAAGCGGAGGCTCTGGCAACTCATCTACAAACGGTATTCACTCCAAACCCGCCAACAGCGAATGACCCAGAAGTTGCCATCACCATGGAGGACGACGGCCACAACCCGCCCGAATGCTCGGAGGCAGACCTACTCAGGGCACTAAAACAAATAAAGAAGAAAAAAGCCCCTGGCGCCGACGACATCCCGAACGAAGCAATCATTGCGATGCCGCGCTACGCCGGACAAGCATTCACCTACATAGCTAACGCAGCTATGAAGCTCGGCCACTTCCCGGACGCCTGGAAGAAAGCCAAAGTCATCTGCATACTGAAACAGGGTAAACCGCCCACCAGCCCGGGGAGCTATAGGCCCATCTCCCTACTGTCGGGATTGGGCAAGCTACTTGAAAGGGTCATCCTCCCCCACTTGAAGCAGCATGCCTATGGCAACCACATCATACCCCCGGAACAATTTGGATTCCGCGAGGAGCACGCTACGACCCACCAACTGGTCCGCGTAACTGATTTTATCACTGAAGGCTTTAATCGACATGCACACACCGCCGCTGCTTTTCTAGACTTAGAAAAGGCTTTTGACAAAGTGTGGCATGCAGGCTTACACAGGAAGCTACAAGATCAAGCCTTTCCTACCTGGCTTCGGAAACTAATTCACTCCTACCTGACGGGGCGGACTTTTCACGTTAACTGGAGCAACGCACGGTCTCAGATAAAAGACATAAAAGCAGGGGTCCCCCAAGGCTCAGTCCTTGGCCCCCTACTCTTTAACCTATATACAGCAGATCGGCCCACGGGCACAACACGATACTGGGGATTTATGCGGACGACGTCGCGGTAATCTCACGTTCTACAAAAACCGTGAAAGCACAAGAGTATACCCAGAGAGCCCTCGACCAACTGACCTCCTGGTACGGGAAATGGCGGATGGGAGTTAACGCTGCCAAGTCTGAAGCCATAATTTTTACCAGAAAAATAAAACCACCAGCCGTCCCAAGACTCTCAGTGAATGGAAAATTAGTCGATTGGAAAAAGGAAGTCACCTACCTCGGGGTTACCCTTGACGGCAAACTGGACTTCCAGAAGCACGTCCTCAAACTAGCAAAGAAAGCCATTGCGGCAAAGGTCGCCCTCGCCCCCGTTTTGAAAACAGGCTCAATCCAACCAAGAGTCAAGGCCCAGTTATTTCAGGCGTGTATAAGACCTATACTCACGTACGCATCCCCGGCCTGGTCGGGAAGAGCCACATCAACAGATCGACTGGAAGTGGTCCAGAATGGATGCCTCCGATGGGCCATGCGACCACCGCTCGGGACAACAAACGCCTACATCAGGGATGCCCTGGGGTTCACAACACTTAAAACCTGGATGGAAGAATCCAGCAAGACTTTTTATGACAGGTTGCCACACGCCTGCAACTCCATAAAGGACATCTCAGTCTCTGTAAAGCCATGGGATGTGCACAAACGCCCGAGGGCTGGGACCGGGCGTGAGGAGGACCTCCCCTATCCCAAGAGGAGGAGGACCTAAAAACGGACGCAGACACCGTCCACCAGTCCGCAAATTCGGAACTTCGTACTAAACAAACTTAGTCCAAGCACTGAAAGCCGATAGGCAACGCTGTGCAAAGTCCTCCCCGAGGCAAAACTCATACAGCTGTCTCTGGCGGGTTTACAGAGTACATCGGGAACGATCAGCCCTGAAGATGCCACCTGGAATGGAGGCGAAACAGTCGTCACTAGAAGAAACAACACGCGGTAGAATCCCGAAAGTCTTGGAAGGTATTCCTTATACTCTTTGTGGGCTTTTTTATTTTGTTTTAAAATATCATATAGTTGTAAATGCATTCCTTTTTCATTCTAATCTATAAATAATTTGTCGATTATGTCTAATTCCGTTACTTCGGAGAGTTTGAATGGTCATTAAAATAGAAGCGTCTCTGAAGACGAATAATTTGAGAACAGGAACTGGATTTAGAAGATTTCTTCGCAATATACGGTGATCGGTACCGTAACTAGAGAGCAACTAAGTAAGGGACGCATAAAATCCAAATAATAACTAAATAAACTAGAGACGATCATTTTTTGAAGGAGGGAGGGGGCGGGGGAGGTCACATATTTAGTAGTTTGCCCCGGGCGCTAAAATAGCTAGTTACGGCGCTAACTGTGATCTACCTCTGGTATCTTCTAAATATGCCACCTTCTATCATAAGATCATGGGCCCCATTCCAGAGCGACTCATATCATGAAGAATTGGCAGAAAATTATCTCTAGACAAAATTGTTGAAATGATTGTCCGGTTTGTATCGTTCAACATCTTTGGGCAATGCACTTTATCAAAGAATATATATTTTTCATTTAAATCTATTTAAATTCTTTCAACGAGGGCTCTCCAAACTATGACCCGCGGTCCACTTGTGACCCGCGACCCCATTTAATGTGGCCCTCGAGCCTGCAATGCGTCTTTGCCATTTTTACTAGATATAACAATCAAGCAGTGCTGGAAAACGTCATGCGTAACGTAACGAAAAAACAAAATAATTTTTTAATAACGTAACGAAAAACGTTAAAGAAATTTGCAAAATAACTAACAAAAATCGTAACAAAAGCGAAAAATAATCGTTATTTCTACTGTGTGACATTTTGTCCCTTGTTTCCCATCTCGTTTCTTTTCTCTCTCTTCCTCAGCGGTCTTATTAGCACCCACGTGCAGTCATACCGTCAAAAAATGCACCGAGGATGGGATGATTGGGGGTCTTTCTAGTCCCAAAGCGTTGCAGAGATACATCGCAGTTGTGCTCCATTTATTTTTTATTTCGATTCATATTCGGCGAAGAAAAAAAAAGATTGGGCATATTGAAAATTTTCCCGGAAAGATCGCAATTTACCTAATTCACAAAACCATCTTTTAATACAAAAAATAGCCTACATTTATATATTGTGCGGCAATATTTTCAAAATGTTTTTCATGTTGATTCTTTGGCCCGCGAGCATAAAATTTATTAACCAAATGGTCCACTTGTAAAAATATTTGGAGACTCCTGCTTTACAGGCTGACTCCACACCACATATTATGCATCATAGCTCTGACTCATTTTATAATATTGCTCCTGTGACTTCAGTACCTTCAAATGAAGTGATGAATAATGCACCCCCCAAATCTTATCAGTGTACCGCGAGCTGTTGGTGAAATAGCTGATAGTAATTTTTGCGTGGAGCCAGGCTGACTCCACGTTAGTAATTGTGCTTATATAATGCACACAGTCGTACAAAAAGTCGTCGTAAAAGTCGTACAAATTTTCTAAAAAATTGGCTAGGGACTTAGTTATTCCCCACTTGCATAGAAGAGCAACAAATTATCGGATTTCTAGTGACGTAAGGAGGAGATTATGTGCTATTTTTAGACATTCCTTTCGAGGAAGGCATGGGCGAGAAGGAGCTTCTTGAAAAGAGGGTTTGATGCTACATCTGCGATCCAAAACTGAAGAAGACTTTGCGCTAAATGTTAAACGGCCAATTTATCTCACATGTGCCAAAAAATATGTTCCGATTGTGTTCAGGAGATTTTCAGCTACAAGGGTTTTAACATTGTTCATTAAAAAAAATAAAACTAGATTTACAATTATTTATGCTTTTTTATTTTAATACCTTATTCCTTAGAGCCCAATGGTTAACTCCACCTAGCGAAAATGTTTAAATAAAAAAAATTGCGATCGTTATAGGAAACAAATGTAAAGGCCGTCAATCTGATTGAGCTTGTATAATATTGAAGGAAATTTTCTTTTGCCATCGTGAAGTAGCCCCAGTGTACTCGGAGATAAACTTCGTATTTATGTGAAGGTTGGTCACCTAGATAGTTTCGTATTTTTTTAAGTAGGGGAATCTTAATTCAACAGGTTTAGAAGCTACTTCCACATTCTTCAGTTTTATGTGCATTCAATTCGGTCCTGGAAGCCTTCGTAAAATTTTCGACGTTATGAAAGCGTGCTCTTGAGTTTCGAGTAAAACTTTCGAATAACTATCTGTCACAGGCACAGTTAATGCCTTAGTACATAATTTAATTGGAAAATCTACCAGTAGTGTTTTTTTTACATTTTGAGGATCTTGGCTCATTTCATCCAAGATACTACGTTGCAAAGGAAATAATTGCTTTGTTTTCGCCAAAAACTACAGCGGTGCTCCAAAAATATGCACGGGCTAATGAAGTTCACATTATGACAGGCTTATCTATGTGAAGTTTATAAATTCCATCTTTTAAAAATGTTCATAAACGTTGGGGAACCCAATAATGCGTGGGTACCGGAGCGCTCACCGATAAATCCACCCGATCTTCATTATGAGTTAGACATATTTTTCAGAGTTTAGCGTGACTTTATTTAAACTTCCACTATTCAGTACGAGTACAGTATGTCCTCGTTGTACGTGAACTCGATTTACGTGGATTCGTTTGTATTCGATCGATAAAATAGGGAACGTAAATCGATTTACACGAGTGGGATTCGCTTCAACATGAGTTTGTACAAGAAATTTTGTATGGGAAAATAAGATTCGATATGCGCGATTTAGATATAAACGATGGTATTTGGGAACGCATCTATCACATAAATCGAGGTCTGCCTCTAAGTCCATCTCGATGAAAACTCCTCTAATCTCTTATTTTCTTGAAAACCGTTTAAATTGCAACTGTGCCCTTATGCTGCAGACATATGCGTGTCTTCTACATTTGAAAGGGAATGAGATAATGTTACGAATGCTTTCGTAATATCTCTCTTAGTTCATAGTTAACACTTTTTCCATATTTTACTGCACATCTGAGTCTTTACTTTTTAGTTAGAAACTTGATACTTTTTCTCTTAGGATTTTGAAGAGAATATTTTTTGAAGTTATTCCGCAGTCATTTTCCCTAGTCTCTTTTAACAACGACGAATATTTAAGTTTACATTTAAGAACTTTCTTTATCACAATAAAAATCGTACTAAGAGAAGAATTGAATTGACATTGAAAAATGTCATAGTTCTGCAAAATTCTGAAATTTCTTCACCCGGCTAATTATGTGTATCCGTAAATTTCAGGTGATGTGAATGTTACCTGCTGCTGAAGATGAAGGCTTCTAACGATGGGCGGCTGATGTGGATTGGATGAGGAAGCAACTGCGGATAACTGTATTAGTTAATTATTACCACTATATAGTTTAAAATTTTCTGCCTAATATTTTTACCAATTTCAGGTTTCAATTCAAATTCTTCATATGCAAGCGGAGGCAGCAATTGGAAGGTTTGATAAGTATTCCTTAACGGGCTTCAACATAATACCACCATTACTTTGGTGACTTATACCTATGCTTAATGAAAAACCTCTTTTCACAGGTGTTATATTCTGGCATTGTGGCTATTTCACCTACAGACCCCATATAAGCTCTTCCGCAAAGTGATATTTCTTCGCCACTGCATTCAATTTGATGGGACATTTTTACATCACTTTGCAATTACTAAACAGTTTCATGTATGTGACAAATAAAGCGATCGCTTTATTTCTCCTTTGTCGATATATTTTACCGCATTTTCTAACTTATGGTTCCTTTAATTTAGATTCTAAGGAAAAAAGGTGCACCTTTTCGATGTGAATCCCTCTTACACAACATGCCAAGGCCTTGGCTTACCCTGCGTTAACAAACGAATAAGCGAGCTCGCTGACACTGTTGCCTAAAAAAAAGGCAATAACCACGATACATCTTTTGACGCTTACTTGCTTGTCTTTTGTGTACTTTGGTATTTCTATGTGCCTCTGACATGTTTTTCATAGATTTTAAAACTATGTTTAACCTGTCTGTGAAATCAATTTGAGAATCGATGGTTTTCTTCAACATTATGGGTCACATAATCATAGATTTAAATTATGCGCTGCTTTTTTTATGTATAACAACAGAAAATTTTTTCCTAGTGCATCATTGAAGGATGAAGACACCGAAAAGAGCTACTATTTGTAAGTACTTATCAAAATCTGCACAATATTTCATATTGGGAAAGTTTCTCTTTACTTAAACCCATATGTTATTTTCAGAATGCCAATCATCGAGAGAATATACAAGGCAGCGCATTACGGATTCGCTGAGAAGCCCATGATCTCTTCTCTTTTACAGGCAAGTGAAATTCGAAATTTGCTATCTAATTATTCATCAAATTTCTGAAAGTGTGATATTGATGTTCAGATTGAGCACAAAGGTGTCAATTTCCCTCACATTTTGTTAAAATGGTTTTGGTATAAATTAAATGAAGTAGCAACATGAAATACAAAAGTAAATCTCAAGCAAAGATAGTTTGCTTAGTACTAGAATACTAACTATGTATAATGAACTTTACAAACAGAATTGCCCATCCATAATTATATTCAATTGGTAAACACCTATTTTCATATCATTTTGTCTCGGGCTGTGGAGATAAACATCAAAGTATTTAATGGACTTTTTGGACCCAATGTCTTTATTGTGTTTTTGAGTTTTAAAATGTAGCTAATTAGATGATAAATCTTTAACATTAGATAAGCATCATCATCAGCAATATCTACCAAGCTACTCTGATGAGGGGCCCCCAAAGCAGTGTCTGGATCATCAAGTAGTAAGTTTACTTTTTTTAATTTCTCTACATCTAATATTCTACGACTCATTTCAGCAAGCTGGAGTTAATCATTCCAAGCAAAAATTCTATAGTTTTGTGATCAATTGTTTTCGTATTTAAAGGCTAATTCTGTTATAAGGTTGCTATTGAAAATTCTGGTTTGCACATTCAAAATGCTGCACAGGACCAAATTTAATTCTTTTAAATTGGGTGGGCAACCTACGGCTCCCAAGAGCATTTTATGGGGCCTGAGGCTATGATGAAAAGCAATTGATAAAATTTAACACCCAAATTCATTTTACTTGGGCCAAATTATGATAATAAAACATTTAATTTTGAAATTTAAAACTAAAATACCTATTTAGAAATCTTTTTCATTTCAACCACTGATGCAGCCTGCCATGTAGAAATAGTTGCTCAACTGTTTTAAAAGATAACAAGTCTGAAATGTTTATATTGGAAAGTGAAAACTCGATAATAGGGTATCATTCAACTCTAAGAATCTAGCATAACTGAAAGTGAGCTTATCACAGTTCTTTCCATTTTTAGCAGTTAAAGAAGTTCAACTGACATTTGTGCAAGATTTCAGAAAATTGCAAAACTAACATCAATTTTATGAGAAAAGTGGTCATTTTTGTCATCACTTGTTGCCATTAAATCAGACTCTATATTTGTTGCAGTTCAACATGAGAGAATTTTTCCTTCACTTTTGCAATTCACATTCTATGCAGCCATATTCTATTAATTTTGTAAATACACAAATTGAAATGCAGTTTGAATAGCTCTTGGAATAATTGTCGCTTTTGCTCTGATTCAGTGTGCCAAAATACTATATATGCTTATGCAATTTAAATGTAAATGTATACCATCTAAGACAGAGATGCTCAAGCTTGAGATCTACTCCATTAAAAATTCTTCTGATGGGGAGGTTGAAATAAATTGATTAGAGAAAGCTTAGAGCTGGAGGATTAAGATTTTAAATTTTAAAGATCTAACTCAAATGAGTTTGTTCTCGACATCTTGAGCAACCCTGATCTAGGAGCATTTTGTAGGACTTTTGCTCAATTACTAACAATAACTTTCAGATATTATTTAACATCTTCACTATAAATAAAAGTTTTCAAAATTTTTATTCCATTTGATGATTTTTGTAAAATTAACTGATTGTTTAAAGGTAAAATTTACGGATTCTGAATTTTAGACTCTCGTTAAAGGCTCAAGCTGCTTATGCACATGTGACTTCTTTTCACTTGACTGTCGAGACAAAGTATTATTCCGTTTGTTATGATTCAGGAAATATATCAAGAATTTGAGTAAATATCTAAGAGAAACTACAATTCAATAGACATAGTTTGGTACTGTCCATTACATGGAACAGTAACCCATGTATCAAAAAATACCTAGATCATGTTCTTACCATAAGCATGTCTTTCTAATTGAACTAATGTCTTAATGCTTATTTACTTCAATTTTGTTTTACAGAATATATAGCATTGATAGATGAATCTATAATATTTTTTATTGATATGCCCATTTTCACTTTTCAAAATCTATCACATCCTAAAGGTTTTATTGCCAAATATCTATATATAATTTTTAATGATGACAATTTTATGCAAATTTTTAATGATATTGCTAGGTTTGGTAAAAAGACTCGTGCAGCATGAAAATAAAAATTTTCCAGCATCTCCTGACTACTGTGCAAGAGGATTGCCACACATGAAGCTTCTTGAAGAGTCGATGTGGTATCCAAAGAAGACATCGTTGTGAAAGTGTTTTTCAGTGACATTTAATAGAAAAAACTTTTGTAGATTAAGTGCACTTATTTTTCTTTTTTATATTTTGATTGTATTTGATTTGATTCATTGTACTGTAATATGCCTGTGTATAGAGTATTAGTAATATGTAGTGCATGATGATGGCTGATCTGGGTTATATTTAGATTGCACACTAGAATGGGTTATGGTAAAACATGCATGTGAATGTGGTGTGTGGAATGAGTGATATTTGCTAAGTAATTGTTTTCTCTCCTTAGGTATATTAGCGGAGATGAGTTGGTCGACATTTTTGAGGATTTTGTCTAAGTCGGATTCAGATAGGGCTGTTCTGCGTTGTTTGGTATAGTTAGTTCAGGGGTTTGTTGAGAGATATGCTCCGGAGCTTGTAGCCCTAGGTCAGGTCTCAGTACCCATGGATTAGGGCTGGAGTATTCTGGCGATGTCATCCATGTAAAATAAGTGACAACGATGGCAAGAGCATTACCTCCGCTGGTGCCAATGGAAATATGCTCAAATTTCATAAAATATTAATGAACAATGTTTCTTGTGTACCAATTTATCCCTATAATGTGTTTGGTGTTGTAGAAAAAAGTTTTTCTTGCTAGACTCTGTTTTGATATGTAATCTATCATATGCAGAATCGATTATTATTTTAAAATGATATTGCAAACTAGACAGTTTGTGTTGATCTTTACTATTCAATTTCTATACTGGTAGAAGTTTGAGATGAAATGAAGAATGTACACATGCATGCAAAGGTTTGAATGGAGTGTGCATTTGTGTAGCTGGTGTTTGTGTACAGTGCAAATGCTCAGGATTGAATGCAAAAATAGTATGGTTGTGAGTATTACTATAGGGATGAATGAGAGAGGAGGAATGAATGGCAGAATGTCTGATTTTTATGTTATATGACTGATATTTAGTATAAATACATTTGTGTGTGGATGAAACCTATGTTTCTGCATGCATCTCTTGAAATTCTGAAGATGATTGCTTTGTGAATGAGTATATGAGCAAGTTGATGACTTACTATATTTGTTTTGTGAGTTTATTGCTAGTTGTTGATATGGAAATATAATCTAACGTGCCTAAAATCTGTTCTATGGCATTACTAAATTTACAGCTATAATGCAAAACTGACTCATTGTTAATTCTAAAGTTTTCATATTCCTCTTAATGGAATATTTTATTAAGTTGAGAGAAATAGCTATTCATAACATTAAAAACTGTTTAACTCTAAAATATAATAGCTCAAATTTTCTGAATACATTTTGCCATCTGTATGCATATTTGTATTTTTATTTCATTGAGAAATGTTAACTTTGTTTTGTTTGGATATATATGGAACTTATAAAAATTTACCTTGCACTAAATCCATTTTTCATGTTATTTTTAAAACTGTAACTATAAATATATTTTCTATAATTTACCAAAAAACACAATTTGGAAATTAGGTTTTCTGCTGAAATCATTTCAATGAGAAAATTTTCATTTTCTGAGAAACAGAAGAAACCCTATATTAAAAATTTGATTCTGAAAATGTTGATATTAAACACAAATGAGTTATCATGAGTTGAACTTTGATAACTTGGTAGGTAAAAAGTCTTTAAAAAATAAATGGAAATTATACCATGGTCTATTTAAGGGTTCTGGAATACAGCTGCAAATGCTGATGATTAATAAACTTTTTTGCTATGCACCCTACATAGCTCTGGCCACAAGCAAGGTAAGAAGGAGAAAGACACCAATTCAGAATTTCTTCAGGCCAAAACTATAATACTTGACAGTTTTAAACAATTTGAATGAGCATATTGTTGGATTAACAATCACAACCGTTATAAACAATACCTAATATTAAATAAAATACTTTTTCAGGACAATAACCTTTAGCAAATGAGTTAAAATATAATTTTATATTTTTTCAACCTATTAAGAGGTATGTTATGATGAAATGGGTACCTTTATTGATGATGTCCAATTGGCACAAGTTGCATATTAAATGTTTTTGGGAATCTATACTGACGAGAAACTTAATTGGGAGGAGCATATTGATTATATGTGTAAAAAAATCTGATGTTGCCACCACATGACTCCATACCTGTAATATTTCTAAAAATTCCAAATAGGTTAAACGATAATAAATATTTGAAGGAACTGTGAGAATAATTTAAAGAACAGAAATAAACTCAAACTGTAGATTTCTGATACTGAATATAGCCATGAAGATTAGACAATTAAGAAAATAAAAAGGAGAGTGAAGTAAAATATCTCTTTAACAATGCATTAAATGGGAAAATGTTTTGACCAAACATTATAGAAAATTAAATTTAAGCAAAGAAACTTTGTGTACAAAGATTATAAGATAGCAGGGCTGTCACATGAGGTGAGTTTGAGAGGTGATTGCCTCAGTTGGTATTTTTCTAGGGGTTGTATCATATTAGTGTCACAGCCGATTTGCACCTATGCATAATGCATTATGAGGATATTTTGTCTTTTTGTCTCAGGCGGAAGATTACCGTGCCACGGCCCTGTAAGATAAGGTAACCATTAATGGTACAGATGGTGGTTTTGTTTGCTTGGTAGGGATGAAATTTTAGAAAAGTTGTTTTATATAGGTTGAGTAATAATTTGTTAGTTTCAGACCACATTTGAATTTTGTTTGTTGTAATACTAAAAACAGAGGTTACTTGCTCCAGTGTTGAAACTGTTACAAATTGAGAAATGTCATCGGCAAAGAGAATTTCAGTGGAGTTTGCTAGATTTGTTTCAGGCTTGCTTAGATCGTTCACATACAAAAAGAAAAGTAATGTCCCAAGGACAGATCCTTGTGGAATACCACAATTAGATAGACAACGCGTGGGAGATCGTTTTTTAAAAGTTTGCTTTTGTCTACTACTTTGCTGAAACGAAGTAATAATTTCCCAACGTTTGATGCTATTTTCGAAAAAAGCGTAAAGCTTTTCAATGATAGTGTAAAATTTTTTGGTTTCCGGAACACCCTTAACTGCATCTCTAATCAAGGTTCAAGTTACGAGCTGCACAGTGAATGTAACAAGCAGTTGGCTGTTTTTCTCTAATTCGTTGCTGAACACCATTATAAATTCCACTTATATTTCGGGCACCATCATATCCTTGGCCTCGACATTTAGTCAGACTAAGACCTCTTTGTTCAATCGTATATACCAGAGGTGGCCAAACCGCGGCTCTTTAAACTTAACGTGCGGCTCTTATTCATTTACAGTAAAGGGCGTATCAAGGCTTATCACGCCAGGATGAGATAACGCTGTGCGAGTAAGACCTTTTGGGGATGCTTAATGGGCATGCAGTCTCTCTGTATTGCATCAAATACAAGTTATGCTTACTGTTCTTACACATCTGTGCGCAGAATACATGTCTTGCGGCTCTCAAACTTAGGGAGATTATCATATGCGACTCTGAGGGTAAGCTGGCTTGGCCACCGCTGGTATATACAATACTTCCCCATCTAGATGCAGTCTGATCTTTTACTTCATGAAAACCTAAAAATGATTCCCAAACTTTTACTTCTTTGGCTCTGCTGTTTTCATCAACTACAAGAGTTACATGTCTGAATATTTTACTTATCTGATCGGGTTTAGAGATATCTTGAGTCGTATCCATTATCACTGAATAAAAAGGAGCCGATTTAATTTCATTCAGTATTTCGTTGTGTACCTCCGGTGAGAGTATTTCAATAATTTCATTTTGAATAGAAGGGCTAAGGTATGACATGCAACAGTCATCTTTTTGCAAGAGTTGTTGTAATAAGGGATCATATTTTGATAAAAGCTGAATGATAGACAAAAAGTTTCCGCTTCCTACTTGACCTATTTTTTCCGTTTCCCTCTAAAAGCACTACCGCACATTTCAAGGGTCAATGTTACATCAACTACATGACGAAGGACTTTCTTCCAAATGCTGATTCTTTTTTTAAGTTCAATATCTAATCTGGAAATAACACATTTCCCTTGTCGCCAAATTTCGTAGGTAACACAAGTATGTAAATGTACTGCTGCAATTTTATGCTCTTTAATTTTTTAAAAGTCTTTTCCAGTCCCTTATGCCTTTATACCATGCTGAATTAAAGCCCTTTGTATTTATATTAGCTAAAAACCAACACGGTTCACAATATGCACAGTCCAATTTTGGAGAATAACAACCAAACTCGGTATTTTTTGCCCTGTATGTGTCGTTTCATAATAATAATCTACACTGATCTAATATAATCGTTTCTGTTTCTCGTCTTTCGGAAATCAAAATCATTTTTTTAATTTTTGAAGAATCAATAATTTCAGAAAAATTTCCTCGATCCGAAGGATACTGGCAAATCGATTTATCTAAAGAACATTCTTCACTTTCTACCAGTAAATCTTTTTCACGGGTAATAATACTAGATAAAGCTTAAAAATTAATCTTCTGTCCCTCCAATAAATACCTATTTTTTTCATAGTCTTAAACAACAGTTCCCAATTAACTGTATCAAAGGCCTTCTCCAAATCAATAAACGTTAAATATAATGTCCTGTTCATTTCTAAACATCTTTCCATTATCACCCTGAGGGCTAATATAGTTTCTCTTGTTCCTCTCCCACTTCTAAATCCAAATTGATCTTCACTAATATAATGTTCTATTTTCCCTTTTAATCTGTTTTTCACGATATAAATTAAAACTTTTGAGGCGTGCGAAAGTAGTGAAATTGTTCTGTAGTTACTACACTCCACTGCATTCCCCTTCTTTGGTAAACTTATAGTTTTACTTTTTATAAAGTCATCAGGTAATTTTCCTTTTTCGTAACAATCTTTTATAATTTTAAAGAAATGTTCTTTTGCTTCCTCCCCTAAGTTCTTCAAAAGTTCTGCAGGTATATCATCGACACCTGTTGCCTTGCCTGAATTAAAATTATTAATTGCTTTATAAAACTCTTCTTTGGTTATTGTTGGGCCTAGCTCATCATCTCTTATTTCCTCTTCATTTTCAATAAATCTACATCCATCTCCAACATCTCTTCCACTATATAATTCTTCTATGTATTCTTTCCACCGAGCACATACTTTTTCATTTTCCCATAACATATTTCCTTCCTTATCCTTAACTATTGCCGATTTAGTTCTTGGTTTGTACTGGAGAGTTTTAATTTTGAAGTATGCTTTGTCTTGCCTTCCTCCCTTTGTATCTTCCTCAATTTCCTTCACTATCTCTTTGGTCCATCTCTCTTTTTCTTCTCTGCATTTGTTAATGATCTCATTCTTAACTTTTTTATAAGTTTCATCATTTCCATTCTTCCTCAACTTGTTCCTTTCTTCAATTAAAATCAGTATCTCCTCAGTCATCCAAGGTTTTCTAGGCTCCAACTTTCTCTTTCCAATAACTTCCTCTGTAGCTTTAATAACCCCTTTTTTAAATTCCTCCCAACTAAGTTGTCCTTCATAATTTCTCATCAAATCATTTGTCTTTTCTTGGTAATTCTTAGCCGTTGGTAGCTCTTTCAGTCCCTGTAGATGCCAGTTCTTTTTAACTGTTCTCTTTATTTTCTTAAACCATATATTGCATTTTGCCATGACTAGCTTGTGGTCACTGTCTACATCTGGACCTGGGTAACTATAACATGATTTTACCTGGTTCTTATATCTTCTTTTTACTAAAATATAATCTATTTGAAACCTTCTTCTGTCTGGTGCCTCCCATGTGTATCTTCTTCTTTTGGGAACTTCAAAGAAAGTGTTTGATACCATCATCTCATTCTGTTCACAAAACTCAATTAATCTTTCTCCCCTTTCATTTGTTTCACCTAAACCAAATTTTCCTACCATTCTACTATTTCGACTAGATCCAATCACAGCATTAAAGTCTCCCATTATTATTACATTATCTTTATCTTTTGTCATCTTTATAAGTTCTTCTATTTCTTCATACACCTTTTCTACTTCTCCTTCTTCTGCACTACTTGTTGGAAAATATGCTTGTATTATCACTGTATCCGTTGGCACGGTGCTCATTCTTACCATCAGCAACCTATCATTTATGTGATATGTATTGCAAACACTGTTTGCCCATTTCTTACTAATAATGACTGCTATTCCATTCCTTCCTCTCTTTTCACCTCCACCATGAATTATTCTAAATTTATCACTGTAAAAATCTCCTTTCTCTTGCCACCTTGTTTCACATAAATCTAAGATATCAATCTCATTTTTCTCCATTTCTTTCTTTATTTCTTCTAATTTACCTATTTTTAGTAATGTCCTGATGTTCCAAGTACCTATTTTGACGTTTTGACAGGGATTTTGTTGGATGACGACCTGGGAAGCCCTGCTACATCCCCTGCCGGATCTTGGGTTCCGAATACCATGATCAGTAACAACTTCCTTTCTAAAACCTTCCATGGTTGCTACCCTCGGGATATCCAATAGGATCTTTAATGGAGTGGTTTCCTGTTGCCTTCTTCATCCTATGCCGTTGACTATCGAAATAGTTCCTCCGCCTTTAGGGGCAGATTCCCACCCCAAGGGCAAGAGGGTGCCCTACCCCTCCATCTTCTCATCCGCCCCTAAATAGGACGTTGGCATTTGGTAGAGGGGGGACTCCTTATCCCAGGAGTCACTCGGACACCAGAGCCTCGTCTGTGAAGCAGGGTGCACCACGTGCAGGTGAGGTTGACATTTGAGTGGGAGAGGCTATATAATCGCATTCCACCCCAAAAGTAAGGAAATCCTTTGCAAAAGCTTTTGTTTGGAGTACCTTACTTTATGGCAGTGAAAGTTGGACGTTAGGAAAGAGGGAGAGGTCCCGTCTGGAAGCGACAGAAATGTGGATATGGAGAAGATTGATAAAGACAAGTTGGACAGAGAGAAAGACAAACCTTGAAGTTTTGGAAGAAGTAAAAGAAGAAAGGAAACTGATCAAAGGAATGGAAGAAAGAAAGGCAAATTTTTTAGGCCATGTGATTAGACATAATGAATTAATTGTGAACATCTTGGAGGGGAAACTGTTAGGGAAGAAAGGAAGAGGCAGACCAAGAAAGAAATACCTAGATGACGGGAAGTCAGTGATGGGAGTTGAGAAATACGAGATGTTGAAGAGAATGGCAGAGGACAGGAGTTCATGGTTGCAGCGACAAGGCTTAGCCTTTAGATGAAGAAGAAGAAGAATAATACTAGAACCACCTATCATTAAACTAAGTGCATAACCACACTGTACATTACCCACATCCTTGCATATCTCTTCAGTATCAGTTAAATGTTTTTCTCCTGAAGACAAGCTGGAACTCTTCCCTGGCGAGCTGGGTATTGCTTGAAAAAAAACTTGTCAATAATTTTCGCACTCTTTTGAAGGCAACGCTCACCTTCTCATTTTAATTTTCATTTTTGTGCACCACTTAGCTGAGTTGGCTTTGATATCTTAGAATGTGGGGGTCACAAAATTTTATATTTCAATATTAACTACCTATGGGAAAATTTCACTGAAATACACTTAAATTCACAGCACAATCTTCCACTGATTGACTATTTAGGAGTAAGAATTAGAAAATCTCCAATCAAAGCAGACCCTGACTTAATCTTAAGAAGGTAACTTCCTGTTGTCCTGGATAAGACTATTCTCCCAGGCTAGAATATACCTGCATGAGTTACCTTCCTGAGATTAAGCTCAGCTCAAATAAAACCTTCTAATTAGGAAGTTTATTTCCTAGAAGCTAAAAGAAAACTGGACATACTTTTATGAAGTAAATAGGTAGTTTGAAAACAAACATTATAGATAACCATTCATTTATTGTTCTTAACAGTAAATAGCAGTAGCATTTATTACATTATCATTTCTTATGCATAATAAAGTATCATTCTTAATGTATATAAGCAGCTATTTCATTATATTTTATTACTGTAAGATACATCTTAATTAAAAGGAAATTATTTTTCTTCATTACACAACAACTTCCTAACACAGTTAAGTCCCTGAAACAGTGAAACAATGTCCAATTTTAATGTTCATTGTATAAGGGATAGCTGAATATTCTCTGCACAGATGGTAGAGGAAAGTTCTTTATGTAGATTATGGTTAAACTTTTTGTGATTGTACACTTTTATGACCAAGTTCTTAGCTTCTCACTTTCAGCATAATTATGCTCGAAACTCAATTGGCATAGAGATTTGACATTTTTTCCCAAATCTGTCCATATCAAAGGAAGATTTCCAATGATAATATTATTCTGAAAATTAACTCCTTAGAATACTGCCATTAAACTACATAAAGGTCACCTCCATACTAGGAGCTTTTAAGTCACCATTATAATCATTTAAAAACCACTCTGGAAGAGAAAGATGAATTATTAACTCTCTATAAATTAAATGAAGACAACTTTTTCACAACTTAATAAGCATCTCAGGAATCTACTTGTCTGCGTCTATGAAGTAGCAAGGTGATCGATGAGACTAATGCAACTCAGTTTATGACGATGCGAGTAAAGCAATGAAATTATCAGTGTACAAGTATCAAAATAAACTATAATAATAAAAGGTGGTGTGTGTGTGTGTGTGTACAGCATTTCTTGAAAACCAAGAAACTTAGAGACTTAAAACTTGATACACTTACTAATGAGACCTTGAGGATGTGTACCTTGGGGCCAGAATTTTTATTTTTGGGGTAGAGAGGGTAGTGAAGGGGATGTCATATAAATCATACCCTACAGCATTTCTCAAAAACCAAGACACACAGAGATTTAAAACTTGAAACACATACTAAAGAGACCTTGAGGATGTACCTATACCTTGGTGCCAGAATTTTGATTTTTTATGGTGGTGGGAGAAGTGAAGTGGGACAGCATACAAAACATATCCTACAGCATTTCTTGAAAACCAAAAAACTTGGAGACTTTTGAACCCTTTTACTGCCATGCCATATCTAGCAGGTAGAACCAGAATTGCCAGTCATTTTTGCAATACCTTGGTAAAATTGTTATACACATAATTTATTAATATTTTATCCTGATTTTTTCATATCTTGCAGCAATAATTGCATTTTCATATTTAATGCAAAGTTTTTCAGAATATTACATATCTTTTGAATTAAAAATTAGTGATTATTAGTTTACATTAAAATATTTAAAAATAATTTTTAACATTAAGATAAATAGATATAATCCTTGCTCTAATAGTTAATACAAAACAAAGAAAATTTAATTATGAATGGACTTTAAAAAATCACAAAAATATTAAAAACAATTATTTGGAATTTTTAAAATATAATAGTGCAGTTTTCTTTTACTTCTTCCAAAACTTCAAGGTATAAAAGAAGAAAGGAAACTGATCAGAGGAATGGAAGAAAGGAAGGCAAAATTTTTAGGCCATGTGATTAGACATAATGGATTAATTGTGAACATCTTGGAGGGGAAACTTTTAGGGAAGAAAGGAAGAGGCAGACCAAGAAAGAAATACCTAGATGACGTGGAGTCAGTGATGGGAGTTGAGAAATACGAGATGTTGAAGAGAATGGCAGAGGACAGGAGTTCATGGTTGCAGCGACAAGGCTTAGCCTTTAGATGAAGAAGAAGAAGAAGTGCAGTTTTAAAATTCCCAGAATGGCAATGAAACATGGACAACCGATCTGCATCTTTAACAACTTTCACTATTTATGCTAGCACTGATTTTACGATAAACAAACAGTTTCATAAATACTATGATTTTTTTGAATAGCACATTTATTTTTCAATTAAAATTATTGCTTTTCATTTTGCACTTGAAAAAATTTTTTAAAAATCATGTTTAGCGTTATTATAAAGCCATTACCATCATCTGTAAGCAAATCACTTTCATTGTCACTAAGTAATTCACTTTCAGTATTATCACTATTTTCATCAAGGAATTCAACAGCCTATGCAGCATGTATACTTTTCACAAAGTTTGCCATATTAATTTTCAGGCAATTAGCATAAAAAATGACTAGACAATTATTTCCGTAAAAAAAAGAAAACGTAATTAGTAGTGAAATCTATGTAAGAAAGGAGGAAGAAAGCATTAGGAATCATTCAGAATGAATGATGGCATCTGTCATCAAAATAAGAACTTACATTTAAACAAAAAAGAGCCTACATCGAATTGCTATATCAGCTCATGGCAGTCTTGGCATGACATGTGGCATCAGCTTACTAGCAGTAAGAGGGTTAAACTTGGTAAACTTACTAAAGAGACCTAGAGGATGTACACCTCAGTGCCAGAATTTGGATTTTTGGTGAGAGGAGAGAAGGGAAGGGGTGTGCCATAAAAAACCATACCTATGGCATAATACTTAGAGACTTAAAACTTGGTACACATACTATAAAGACCTTGAGGATGTATACCTCCATGACAGAATTTTGTGGTGGTGGGGGAAGGGGAGGGGGGTGCCTTACAAAACATATTCTACAGCATTTCTCAAAAACCAAGAAGCTTAGAGACTTAAAACATATACACATAATAAAAAGACCTTGAGGATGAGCACCTTGGGTCAGAATTTTGATTTTTTTCGGGAGGGGGCTGCCATACAAATCATACCCCATGTAGATTTTTTGTAGAACTACACAACTTATTTTGAATATTCTTAACAAAATATAAAATTTGAATCTACATTTAATTTGTTCATGCCAATTAAGGAGAAATGTTACTCATCTATCTTAAGAGTACCTTGAGTTTGAATTAAAATATTAGCGAGTGAAATGAGCATGAAAAATTCGAAACTGAAAATCCAGGGCAAAGCCCAGGTAATTAGCTAGTATCTAATACAACAAATGGCATATTAAACAGAATTATTACACTTAAGCAACTTTTTTGGTTCTATGAAAAGAGCTACCCTTCACTGAAGATGCTCTCCCTCTACTAAAAAAACAACTGCATAATGTACTATAGTACTGGGCCACAAAATAAAGTTTGAATCGCTGAACAACTTGTAGAGAAACTAAAATATTTCTCTTGACAAATTAACCAAGCATCTGATATAAAACAAGATGGAAGTATATAAGTGGAATACACAAATTTCAAAGGCATTCTTTATGTGAAATAAACAGTATCGAAAGATTGGGCAGTTCTTGAATGTTTATCTCCAAAACCATAAGTCATAATGGGGGACTGTCAAAATATTTAATTGTTTTTTTTTTAAATTCTTTGTAATTGACTTAATTACTCCGTGAATTTTTTTATTAAATCGTCTTCGTTATGCAAAAAAATATTTAAAATAACTCTTTTGAATACAGGTAGTCCTCGATTTATGCCAGGGATGCGTTCCTGGACGAACCGGCATAATCGGAATCGGCGTAAATTCAAACGATTTTATAATGTAAATCAATGGGAAGTAAATGACATGCACCCAAACATTGACGAGCAATATAATGGCATTGCATTTAAAGTTCTGAAATAACGTAAATATAATAAAGGGAATTTAAAAGATATATTTTGTACACTTACAACCGGCAATGGCGTAATGAAGCAGCGTGTGCGTGATCGATGTGTACAGTCATCTCTGCTATTATGCGATAGTTGCATTCATGTAAGATGCCGACCAAAAGAAAATCCCGTAATAAAAATAACCTCGTGACCTCCGCAGAGATTAAATTTGTCCTTTGATAGGTTAAAGCGCCGGGAATGAAATCGCATAAGAGAAAACTTGCATATGAAAAAGTTTACATTTTACAAGCAGCTTTTACCGATTAATCGATCTAATTAGAGCAAATTCGCAGAGATGACTGTATTTATAATTTTTATTCAAAATCAGCGATGTAAGAATTACGATTTCGTATAAAAAGCAGTACAAGAAAATTGTAAAACGTTTTAAATAATAGTAAATGTATTTTTTCAATTTTTGATCTCCTGGTTTCAAAATCGACGTTATTCTGAATCGGCGCAAATTGGACCGGCGCAAATCGAGGGCTACCTGTTTCCTGCGAAAACGGCATCCTGGTTGGAGAAAATACGTAGTAAGGGGTATGTGCCACTCATTTAAAGTACTACAACCTTACTGAAAGCACGTGGTTTTGATACTTCATCCTGTTGCTTTTCCTGATATGGTAGCTAAAATGGAGAATATGGAACTTAAGAAGGGTTATAAGTATTGTCTGGTACCTCAGTGCTTAAATACAATGATTAAAACCCTGAGAAAATTGTTCTTCACGCTACCTTCACCTTCACGCCTCCTTGGGAAGAAATAAGAATCGGAGAATATTGTGGTTGAAAGTCATGAGGAGATATGCATCTGATATATTGGAAGGTACAACTGCATTTGTCTGCTAAGATCATCTTAATCTAAGTACTAGTTATATGTATGTACATAATGTTATTGCTTCGTATTTTAGTTTATGACTTATGTTGGCATTACATTGACATGATGCATATATTTCTGGAGATTGTTGAAAGAGTAAATTATATTTTTGTTTCAAAGATTAGCATATATATCTTAACAAAACCTCCATAATGTAATATACCTATTCTAAATATGTAAGATCAAACTTATGGAAATCGTTGAGCTATGGGTTTATTAAGCAAATAATTACTGTTGCAGTGCATATATTTAAGTACCAAGTTTTTAAGCAAATACTTTTACAAATGTTACATATTAAGTTAATTCTGTAATTTAAATATTTTAATAAATTTGTTCCCATAATATCCATGACAGCATGGCATTTTGAAGGATCATGTTTTGCTAAATAAAGGCAGTCATGACACTCCACAGACGTGACTAAATCATCTTCATCTACAACTACACTCACTTCATAACCTCTTTATCTTATTGTGTTCAGGGTAAATCTTGCCTTTAACAATACAAATTTTTCCTTCTTGCTTCAGTTTAACATATCTAACAGCATTACTAGCATGGTCTTTCCTCATTTACCTAAAAGGGAGAAAAAAGCCATAAAAGCAACAATGAAATTCGAGACGTATACAAAAGAGACATGCAGTTATGACAAACACTTCTACAGTTTTTCTTTTCACAAGTATAGGTAATAACTAAGGCAGATAGACACTTAAAACAACAAACTTCATCACATTTCGTATAGATAAGACACACAGAAACTAAGTTTATTCAAATTAATTTTGTATAATATTTGTCAATAGTTGACCTGATGATTCTGTAAAGGCAGATGATGGTGATTATTCACCGAAACCGGTCATATTTTACTTCATATATTTTGTGGGAATTAACAAAAGTTTAATATAAATAAAAAATACTATCTAGCATTGTTCATGTTATTTTATTGTGGAATTCCACGAAGTCTCAGCCTCGTCCATTACCTTTTGTATACTTATCTAACTAGATTTTACTTACTAGATACTAGGACAGCATTGGAAACAATACAAATAAATATTCTATAATATTAGTTAAAACTAGAGTTGTTTTATTCATTTAATATGGGAAAGCTTTGATACGTCAATCTATCTTTTACATATCTTCTGCGTTTAAGTCGAAATAATAGTACTATTACAATAACTGAAAATAAAAGCGCTGCATCGAACTTGTTTTATCAATGAAATGTAATACAAACCTATCTACCTTCACTCCACGCATTTCAACATCTGAATATTACTCCCTACAACTTCCAATATACCGCAAAAACATGTACGAATCAATGTTGGGCAAATTATCAGATCTGGCTACACAAAACCCTTCAGATACCATTTTGCAAAACACAAAGTGAAATAAATGCAGGAAGGTGCAGTACTTCTACCAATATTTCTTCTAAGACGGCATATAAAGAAAACAACAGAATTAAGTCTTTCAAGTTTCTACTTCTATATAGGCACAGTGGCTTCTAGCATGGCTAGGATTGGCTAACATGCTTGTGGCATGCACTGACGTCACTAAATACTCAGCAAACTTCGGCTACCAATCGGATGTGATCGAGTTTGGCATTAACTAATCTATTTTAAATTGCTTTTTTATAAATATCTGTTAAAAATTTAACGAAAAAACTTTCTATTTTCCTATAATAATGGCCATACAACACAACTTCATAAAATTTTCGGTAATTCCCCATATTTGACAGTCCCCCATTATGTGGTCTTGCTGGCATTTTGTGTCAAATGTCCTCTATTCAAATATTTATTAACCTATATCTCACAGATCATATAAGAGTTTGGGAGAGAAATATATGGATATTTAATTGCTGTTTGCCAACAGAACCATCTTAGAGATCGATGTAAACAAAATGTGATGTTATGCAGGGAATTTTCTTGAATTTTTATTTGGTTTTACCAAAAATCTAATCTGCTCTTCACATTTTAATATAAATTTTGTGCTGATCTGATGTTCTTTTTGAGTTAGAGCACCCATAAAATTCTCATCACACACAGATATCACTGAGAAAATAGTGAAAATGCATTCGAGGAACCTTAAAATTTATGTTTCTGTTAAAATATAGAATTCAATTTTTTCACAAAAACATTTTTTATATACTGCTAACAAAGAAAGTTATAATAAGGTATCACTTATATTTTTATACAAATTAGAAAAGTGAATACTACAGATATACAGAGAAAACCTAGAGAAATTTTTAAAAATATTGAAATATCCTTGAGAGAAGAGATCCAGGAAGATGATAAATGAGTCTCATAATACTGTGAAGTCTGAAGACTCTAATTAAAATTTACTATTTGTGGCAAAATACTAGAAATAAACGATCTCCTTTGGTGTAGGTATATATACACCCATTCCCCAACTAACATGATTGATGGATTCTTAAAAAAGGTCGTGTAAGGTGAAATCGTGTTAGTCGGACACAAATTTCTCATGAGAAATAATGTAAATAGGGGGAGTTGCATTCCAGCATCTGAACCTGATTGACATTTTAAATTTTATTCCTTTATTATGACTATACTTTTGGTTGATGCTTAGTTTTTTATTTGTTTATGTGTATTTCATACATGTAACTCGATTTTACAGAAAAGAAATGATGATAACGCATATGTTTCATAGTGTTGCTTCGTAAAGACCTGTATGTGTTCATTCATTGTTCTCATAATGCTTAAGTAAATCTAGTTTTTGCTCTAGCAATATAACTTTCCTCAGTTTCTTACTCCCACCACCAATAATATGTGAACCATACACTAGATGACTGCCATTTTGAATCAGCTGTTCAACTGTTCACCATTTATTTAACAGACGTTATTTAGAAGACTTGTAAAATGATCATTTTAAACAACAAATAGCTTAAACATTTTTGTTTTAATAGATGAAGCAATTTTTCAAAAGATAACAAAAACGATCTATAGAAAATTACAAATACGGTCAAAGGAAATTTTAAAAACATTCTAGAATGGTATTGTTCTACATTGCCATTTAAAAAAGTGAAATCCCTTGCTTTCTGCGTCCGACTCATATAAATTGTCAAATTCATCATCTGGATCAGATGTTGCAATAACGGGCTCATTGTCATCTGCAATCAATGAAGAGTAGGGCTAAAGTTTGTTTCCATTGCTAGACCTTTTTCATGATCGTAGAGAAGTCATGGAGAAATTGTGTTAAAATGACCCATCATTCGTGTTAGTTGAAAGCAAGCCCTACTTTTAAAATCGCGTTAAACCGAAATCATTTTGGTAGAATTCGTGTTAGTTTGGGATTGGGTGTATACAGAATTCATTTGCAAGAAAGCTATCAAACTTTCTGGGAGTTATGCAACTATATACCATCACAGTCAACTTCTTTATGACAAGCCAGTTAAAGTATTTATATTTAGATTTAAAAAATTGCCCCTTTTATAAAGTTCCTCTCTTTTGGTGATGTATACACATGTATGACTTGCATTTGTGTTAGCAACATAACATAACATAACAAGGAAACATAACATAGGTAACACCAACAGCAAAATAAAATTGGAATAACAAATGAATACTGATTAAGAAAGTTAAAATTCAGTCGGAGTCAACCCAGTGATAATTACATTTTTCAGCTATTTTTATAATATGGGCAAAAGTAAGCTTCAAGAAAATGGAACCAATGAGAATGATAATACCTAAGATAATAGATGGGAAATGTATAGGGAAAGATGAATGACCAATAAGAACCTTTTTAGCTTATTTAGCTAGTAAGGAAGTTTTAGTTAAAGTGGTGCTTTAGTGTGTTGACTGCCATGGACATTTTGCACTGTCATCAACTGGACACAAACACAGAAGGGAGGGAAATCTGATGCCGGCATTAGCCTACTCTTTATAAAAAGCACCAAGGGGTCCAACTCTTGAACATCCTTTCCGAAGGATGGAGCGCTGACCTTGGAGGATCTCCTCAAACCACAAAAGTCAGGCAACCTCAGAAAAAATCCTACATTCGCAGGATTCATGCCCACTGCCCCTTCGAGCAGCAGGCAAGTAGCAGCCAGTGTCATAATCACTACACCACTAGCACTGCCCTAGTAAGGAAGACTTTTTGCACAACTTTTTCATTGACAGTGGGTTAATTAGTAATTTGTGAGAAATATTGAAGTGTAATGCATGTGGATGCAGAAAAGGTTTAAAGGATGGACTAATATGGATAAGCAGGAATAGCGTGAATAGAAGTAAATGCAGTAATGTGAAAAGCATCGACTATGCATTGTGATTTAGTGGAAGCAAGTAATCAATAATGATATTGTAAGCGAAGGAAATTCTCCAAAGCCAGTCAAACTGATAAAACCCGGTTAAAAGGCCGGATAAAAACAGATGAACCCGGATAAAAACCCAATACGTATTTCGGCTACAAAGTAACCATCATCAGGGGTTAAAAAACGGGGGGAAGGGGGACTTGAGAGAGGGCGACCGAAACCAAGACAGGGCTGTGTCTGTGTATTTATACCTGGTTGGTGGGCAGGGGGGGGAGAAGAAAAAGGGGGGGGACCTAGGTGATGGGAGAAAAAGGGAGGGAGGTCAGTTTAAAAAGAACGCTGTTTATTACCCCTAACTCGTTATTCATCAGGGTGTGTCTGTATTTATGAATGTGTAAGCTTTCTGTTGCGTCGAGTTTGGTATTTGGGACTTGTTTAAGCAGTTTGAGGTTATTTGTGTCTAATGGGTGGTTATATTCCAAAATGTGTTTCGCGACGGCCGATTTTTCAAAGCGTCCATGTCTGTAGTGCGCTAAATGTTCTTTGAATCTGATGGAAGTATTTCTTTTCGTTTGGCCAATGTAAGACATGTCGCATGTGGGGCACAACACTTGATATATGCCGGATTTTTCTAATGTGGGTATTTTGTCTTTAGGGTTCCCTAATAAATTTTTAATGTTATTTGTGTTGTGAAACGTTAGTGTATAATTTGCGTTATGAAAAATTTTTGTTAGCCCTTTGTTTAGGGTTGGATGGAAGGGGAGTGAAATAAATTTTTTCTTCCTATCGTCACTTAGAGCAAGCGTAGTACTTGTCTTCTTGTCTAATGTTTTGGATTGCTTGTTAATAATGTTGTCTATCAATTCGTGTGTGTACCCGTTTTCTAGGGCCGCGTTTTTAATATATTTTACTTCTTTGTCGAAACGTTTTTTATTTAGCGGTGTCGTCAATAGTCTGTGTACCATATGGTTGAAAGCCGCGATCTTTTGTTTGTAAGGGTGATTGGAGTCTTTCTTAATATAATTGTTGGTATGGGTCGGTTTCCTGTACACGTCAAATTCTAATCGTCCATTATTATTAATGATGAAAATGTCAAGAAAAGGTAAAGACTTATTTGCTTCGATTTCAAAGGTGAAGTTTATAGAGTTGTGAAATGAGTTGAGTTCTTGGACGAAGGTGTTAATGTTATAGAGTTTTGTGTCAAAAATGGCAAAAATGTCATCAACGTACCTGCACCATGTGTTGGGGAAATAGTTTAGCGTATTCTTACAGCGTTGCTCAAAAGAATAAAGAAAAATATTTGCTATAAGTGGTGAGAGAGGATTGCCCATTGATGTTCCAATAATTTGTTTATAGAACTTATTGTTAAAAACAAGTAATTTTGTTCCATGCATAAGTTTGTCAATTGTTCATTGATAAAACAAGTTCGATGCAGCGCTTTTATTTTCAGTTATTGTAATAGTACTATTATTTCGACTTAAACGCAGAAGATATGTAAAAGATAGATTGACGTATCAAAGCTTTCCCATATTAAATGAATAAAACAACTCTAGTTTTAACTAATATTATAGAATATTTATTTGTATTGTTTCCAATGCTGTCCTAGTATCTAGTAAGTAAAATCTAGTTAGATAAGTATACAAAAGGTAATGGACGAGGCTGAGACTTCGTGGAATTCCACAATAAAATAACATGAACAATGCTAGATAGTATTTTTTATTTATATTAAACTTTTGTTAATTCCCACAAAATATATGAAGTAAAATATGACCGGTTTCGGTGAATAATCACCATCATCTGCCTTTACAGAATCATCAGGTCAACTATTGACAAATATTATACAAAATTAATTTGAATAAACTTAGTTTCTGTGTGTCTTATCTATACGAAATGTGATGAAGTTTGTTGTTTTAAGTGTCTATCTGCCTTAGTTATTACCTATACTTGTGAAAAGAAAAACTGTAGAAGTGTTTGTCATAACTGCATGTCTCTTTTGTATACGTCTCGAATTTCATTGTTGCTTTTATGGCTTTTTTCTCCCTTTTAGGTAAATGAGGAAAGACCATGCTAGTAATGCTGTTAGATATGTTAAACTGAAGCAAGAAGGAAAAATTTGTATTGTTAAAGGCAAGATTTACCCTGAACACAATAAGATAAAGAGGTTATGAAGTGAGTGTAGTTGTAGATGAAGATGATTTAGTCACGTCTGTGGAGTGTCATGACTGCCTTTATTTAGCAAAACATGATCCTTCAAAATGCCATGCTGTCATGGATATTATGGGAACAAATTTATTAAAATATTTAAATTACAGAATTAACTTAATATGTAACATTTGTAAAAGTATTTGCTTAAAAACTTGGTACTTAAATATATGCACTGCAACAGTAATTATTTGCTTAATAAACCCATAGCTCAACGATTTCCATAAGTTTGATCTTACATATTTAGAATAGGTATATTACATTATGGAGGTTTTGTTAAGATATATATGCTAATCTTTGAAACAAAAATATAATTTACTCTTTCAACAATCTCCAGAAATATATGCATCATGTCAATGTAATGCCAACATAAGTCATAAACTAAAATACGAAGCAATAACATTATGTACATACATATAACTAGTACTTAGATTAAGATGATCTTAGCAGACAAATGCAGTTGTACCTTCCAATATATCAGATGCATATCTCCTCATGACTTTCAACCACAATATTCTCCGATTCTTATTTCTTCCCAAGGAGGCGTGAAGGTGAAGGTAGCGTGAAGAACAATTTTCTCAGGGTTTTAATCATTGTATTTAAGCACTGAGGTACCAGACAATACTTATAACCCTTCTTAAGTTCCATATTCTCCATTTTAGCTACCATATCAGGAAAAGCAACAGGATGAAGTATCAAAACCACGTGCTTTCAGTAAGGTTGTAGTACTTTAAATGAGTGGCACATACCCCTTACTACGTATTTTCTCCAACCAGGATGCCGTTTTCGCAGGAAACAGGTAGCCCTCGATTTGCGCCGGTCCAATTTGCGCCGATTCAGAATAACGTCGATTTTGAAACCAGGAGATCAAAAATTGAAAAAATACATTTACTATTATTTAAAACGTTTTACAATTTTCTTGTACTGCTTTTTATACGAAATCGTAATTCTTACATCGCTGATTTTGAATAAAAATTATAAATACAGTCATCTCTGCGAATTTGCTCTAATTAGATCGATTAATCGGTAAAAGCTGCTTGTAAAATGTAAACTTTTTCATATGCAAGTTTTCTCTTATGCGATTTCATTCCCGGCGCTTTAACCTATCAAAGGACAAATTTAATCTCTGCGGAGGTCACGAGGTTATTTTTATTACGGGATTTTCTTTTGGTCGGCATCTTACATGAATGCAACTATCGCATAATAGCAGAGATGACTGTACACATCGATCACGCACACGCTGCTTCATTACGCCATTGCCGGTTGTAAGTGTACAAAATATATCTTTTAAATTCCCTTTATTATATTTACGTTATTTCAGAACTTTAAATGCAATGCCATTATATTGCTCGTCAATGTTTGGGTGCATGTCATTTACTTCCCATTGATTTACATTATAAAATCGTTTGAATTTACGCCGATTCCGATTATGCCGGTTCGTCCAGGAACGCATCCCTGGCATAAATCGAGGACTACCTGTATTCAAAAGAGTTATTTTAAATATTTTTTTGCATAACGAAGACGATTTAATAAAAAAATTCACGGAGTAATTAAGTCAATTACAAAGAATTTAAAAAAAAAAACAATTAAATATTTTGACAGTCCCCCATTATGACTTATGGTTTTGGAGATAAACATTCAAGAACTGCCCAATCTTTCGATACTGTTTATTTCACATAAAGAATGCCTTTGAAATTTGTGTATTCCACTTATATACTTCCATCTTGTTTTATATCAGATGCTTGGTTAATTTGTCAAGAGAAATATTTTAGTTTCTCTACAAGTTGTTCAGCGATTCAAACTTTATTTTGTGGCCCAGTACTATAGTACATTATGCAGTTGTTTTTTTAGTAGAGGGAGAGCATCTTCAGTGAAGGGTAGCTCTTTTCATAGAACCAAAAAAGTTGCTTAAGTGTAATAATTCTGTTTAATATGCCATTTGTTGTATTAGATACTAGCTAATTACCTGGGCTTTGCCCTGGATTTTCAGTTTCGAATTTTTCATGCTCATTTCACTCGCTAATATTTTAATTCAAACTCAAGGTACTCTTAAGATAGATGAGTAACATTTCTCCTTAATTGGCATGAACAAATTAAATGTAGATTCAAATTTTATATTTTGTTAAGAATATTCAAAATAAGTTGTGTAGTTCTACAAAAAATCTACATGGGGTATGATTTGTATGGCAGCCCCCTCCCGAAAAAAATCAAAATTCTGACCCAAGGTGCTCATCCTCAAGGTCTTTTTATTATGTGTATATGTTTTAAGTCTCTAAGCTTCTTGGTTTTTGAGAAATGCTGTAGAATATGTTTTGTAAGGCACCCCCCTCCCCTTCCCCCACCACCACAAAATTCTGTCATGGAGGTATACATCCTCAAGGTCTTTATAGTATGTGTACCAAGTTTTAAGTCTCTAAGTATTATGCCATAGGTATGGTTTTTTATGGCACACCCCTTCCCTTCTCTCCTCTCACCAAAAATCCAAATTCTGGCACTGAGGTGTACATCCTCTAGGTCTCTTTAGTAAGTTTACCAAGTTTAACCCTCTTACTGCTAGTAAGCTGATGCCACATGTCATGCCAAGACTGCCATGAGCTGATATAGCAATTCGATGTAGGCTCTTTTTTGTTTAAATGTAAGTTCTTATTTTGATGACAGATGCCATCATTCATTCTGAATGATTCCTAATGCTTTCTTCCTCCTTTCTTACATAGATTTCACTACTAATTACGTTTTCTTTTTTTTACGGAAATAATTGTCTAGTCATTTTTTATGCTAATTGCCTGAAAATTAATATGGCAAACTTTGTGAAAAGTATACATGCTGCATAGGCTGTTGAATTCCTTGATGAAAATAGTGATAATACTGAAAGTGAATTACTTAGTGACAATGAAAGTGATTTGCTTACAGATGATGGTAATGGCTTTATAATAACGCTAAACATGATTTTTAAAAAATTTTTTCAAGTGCAAAATGAAAAGCAATAATTTTAATTGAAAAATAAATGTGCTATTCAAAAAAATCATAGTATTTATGAAACTGTTTGTTTATCGTAAAATCAGTGCTAGCATAAATAGTGAAAGTTGTTAAAGATGCAGATCGGTTGTCCATGTTTCATTGCCATTCTGGGAATTTTAAAACTGCACTTCTTCTTCTTCTTCATCTAAAGGCTAAGCCTTGTCGCTGCAACCATGAACTCCTGTCCTCTGCCATTCTCTTCAACATCTCGTATTTCTCAACTCCCATCACTGACTCCACGTCATCTAGGTATTTCTTTCTTGGTCTGCCTCTTCCTTTCTTCCCTAAAAGTTTCCCCTCCAAGATGTTCACAATTAATCCATTATGTCTAATCACATGGCCTAAAAATTTTGCCTTCCTTTCTTCCATTCCTCTGATCAGTTTCCTTTCTTCTTTTATACCTTGAAGTTTTGGAAGAAGTAAAAGAAAACTGCACTATTATATTTTAAAAATTCCAAATAATTGTTTTTAATATTTTTGTGATTTTTTAAAGTCCATTCATAATTAAATTTTCTTTGTTTTGTATTAACTATTAGAGCAAGGATTATATCTATTTATCTTAATGTTAAAAATTATTTTTAAATATTTTAATGTAAACTAATAATCACTAATTTTTAATTCAAAAGATATGTAATATTCTGAAAAACTTTGCATTAAATATGAAAATGCAATTATTGCTGCAAGATATGAAAAAATCAGGATAAAATATTAATAAATTATGTGTATAACAATTTTACCAAGGTATTGCAAAAATGACTGGCAATTCTGGTTCTACCTGCTAGATATGGCATGGCAGTAAAAGGGTTCAAAAGTCTCCAAGTTTTTTGGTTTTCAAGAAATGCTGTAGGATATGTTTTGTATGCTGCCCCACTTCACTTCTCCCACCACCATAAAAAATCAAAATTCTGGCACCAAGGTATAGGTACATCCTCAAGGTCTCTTTAGTATGTGTTTCAAGTTTTAAATCTCTGTGTGTCTTGGTTTTTGAGAAATGCTGTAGGGTATGATTTATATGACATCCCCTTCACTACCCTCTCTACCCCAAAAATAAAAATTCTGGCCCCAAGGTACACATCCTCAAGGTCTCATTAGTAAGTGTATCAAGTTTTAAGTCTCTAAGTTTCTTGGTTTTCAAGAAATGCTGTACACACACACACACACACCACCTTTTATTATTATAGTTTATTTTGATACTTGTACACTGATAATTTCATTGCTTTACTCGCATCGTCATAAACTGAGTTGCATTAGTCTCATCGATCACCTTGCTACTTCATAGACGCAGACAAGTAGATTCCTGAGATGCTTATTAAGTTGTGAAAAAGTTGTCTTCATTTAATTTATAGAGAGTTAATAATTCATCTTTCTCTTCCAGAGTGGTTTTTAAATGATTATAATGGTGACTTAAAAGCTCCTAGTATGGAGGTGACCTTTATGTAGTTTAATGGCAGTATTCTAAGGAGTTAATTTTCAGAATAATATTATCATTGGAAATCTTCCTTTGATATGGACAGATTTGGGAAAAAATGTCAAATCTCTATGCCAATTGAGTTTCGAGCATAATTATGCTGAAAGTGAGAAGCTAAGAACTTGGTCATAAAAGTGTACAATCACAAAAAGTTTAACCATAATCTACATAAAGAACTTTCCTCTACCATCTGTGCAGAGAATATTCAGCTATCCCTTATACAATGAACATTAAAATTGGACATTGTTTCACTGTTTCAGGGACTTAACTGTGTTAGGAAGTTGTTGTGTAATGAAGAAAAATAATTTCCTTTTAATTAAGATGTATCTTACAGTAATAAAATATAATGAAATAGCTGCTTATATACATTAAGAATGATACTTTATTATGCATAAGAAATGATAATGTAATAAATGCTACTGCTATTTACTGTTAAGAACAATAAATGAATGGTTATCTATAATGTTTGTTTTCAAACTACCTATTTACTTCATAAAAGTATGTCCAGTTTTCTTTTAGCTTCTAGGAAATAAACTTCCTAATTAGAAGGTTTTATTTGAGCTGAGCTTAATCTCAGGAAGGTAACTCATGCAGGTATATTCTAGCCTGGGAGAATAGTCTTATCCAGGACAACAGGAAGTTACCTTCTTAAGATTAAGTCAGGGTCTGCTTTGATTGGAGATTTTCTAATTCTTACTCCTAAATAGTCAATCAGTGGAAGATTGTGCTGTGAATTTAAGTGTATTTCAGTGAAATTTTCCCATAGGTAGTTAATATTGAAATATAAAATTTTGTGACCCCCACATTCTAAGATATCAAAGCCAACTCAGCTAAGTGGTGCACAAAAATGAAAATTAAAATGAGAAGGTGAGCGTTGCCTTCAAAAGAGTGCGAAAATTATTGACAAGTTTTTTTTCAAGCAATACCCAGCTCGCCAGGGAAGAGTTCCAGCTTGTCTTCAGGAGAAAAACATTTAACTGATACTGAAGAGATATGCAAGGATGTGGGTAATGTACAGTGTGGTTATGCACTTAGTTTAATGATAGGTGGTTCTAGTATTATTCTTCTTCTTCTTCATCTAAAGGCTAAGCCTTGTCGCTGCAACCATGAACTCCTGTCCTCTGCCATTCTCTTCAACATCTCGTATTTCTCAACTCCCATCACTGACTTCCCGTCATCTAGGTATTTCTTTCTTGGTCTGCCTCTTCCTTTCTTCCCTAACAGTTTCCCCTCCAAGATGTTCACAATTAATTCATTATGTCTAATCACATGGCCTAAAAAATTTGCCTTTCTTTCTTCCATTCCTTTGATCAGTTTCCTTTCTTCTTTTACTTCTTCCAAAACTTCAAGGTTTGTCTTTCTCTCTGTCCAACTTGTCTTTATCAATCTTCTCCATATCCACATTTCTGTCGCTTCCAGACGGGACCTCTCCCTCTTTCCTAACGTCCAACTTTCACTGCCATAAAGTAAGGTACTCCAAACAAAAGCTTTTGCAAAGGATTTCCTTACTTTTGGGGTGGAATGCGATTATATAGCCTCTCCCACTCAAATGTCAACCTCACCTGCACGTGGTGCACCCTGCTTCACAGACGAGGCTCTGGTGTCCGAGTGACTCCTGGGATAAGGAGTCCCCCCTCTACCAAATGCCAACGTCCTATTTAGGGGCGGATGAGAAGATGGAGGGGTAGGGCACCCTCTTGCCCTTGGGGTGGGAATCTGCCCCTAAAGGCGGAGGAACTATTTCGATAGTCAACGGCATAGGATGAAGAAGGCAACAGGAAACCACTCCATTAAAGATCCTATTGGATATCCCGAGGGTAGCAACCATGGAAGGTTTTAGAAAGGAAGTTGTTACTGATCATGGTATTCGGAACCCAAGATCCGGCAGGGGATGTAGCAGGGCTTCCCAGGTCGTCATCCAACAAAATCCCTGTCAAAACGTCAAAATAGGTACTTGGAACATCAGGACATTACTAAAAATAGGTAAATTAGAAGAAATAAAGAAAGAAATGGAGAAAAATGAGATTGATATCTTAGATTTATGTGAAACAAGGTGGCAAGAGAAAGGAGATTTTTACAGTGATAAATTTAGAATAATTCATGGTGGAGGTGAAAAGAGAGGAAGGAATGGAATAGCAGTCATTATTAGTAAGAAATGGGCAAACAGTGTTTGCAATACATATCACATAAATGATAGGTTGCTGATGGTAAGAATGAGCACCGTGCCAACGGATACAGTGATAATACAAGCATATTTTCCAACAAGTAGTGCAGAAGAAGGAGAAGTAGAAAAGGTGTATGAAGAAATAGAAGAACTTATAAAGATGACAAAAGATAAAGATAATGTAATAATAATGGGAGACTTTAATGCTGTGATTGGATCTAGTCGAAATAGTAGAATGGTAGGAAAATTTGGTTTAGGTGAAACAAATGAAAGGGGAGAAAGATTAATTGAGTTTTGTGAACAGAATGAGATGATGGTATCAAACACTTTCTTTGAAGTTCCCAAAAGAAGAAGATACACATGGGAGGCACCAGACAGAAGAAGGTTTCAAATAGATTATATTTTAGTAAAAAGAAGATATAAGAACCAGGTAAAATCATGTTATAGTTACCCAGGTCCAGATGTAGACAGTGACCACAAGCTAGTCATGGCAAAATGCAATATATGGTTTAAGAAAATAAAGAGAACAGTTAAAAAGAACTGGCATCTACAGGGACTGAAAGAGCTACCAACGGCTAAGAATTACCAAGAAAAGACAAATGATTTGATGAGAAATTATGAAGGACAACTTAGTTGGGAGGAATTTAAAAAAGGGGTTATTAAAGCTACAGAGGAAGTTATTGGAAAGAGAAAGTTGGAGCCTAGAAAACCTTGGATGACTGAGGAGATACTGATTTTAATTGAAGAAAGGAACAAGTTGAGGAAGAATGGAAATGATGAAACTTATAAAAAAGTTAAGAATGAGATCATTAACAAATGCAGAGAAGAAAAAGAGAGATGGACCAAAGAGATAGTGAAGGAAATTGAGGAAGATACAAAGGGAGGAAGGCAAGACAAAGCATACTTCAAAATTAAAACTCTCCAGTACAAACCAAGAACTAAATCGGCAATAGTTAAGGATAAGGAAGGAAATATGTTATGGGAAAATGAAAAAGTATGTGCTCGGTGGAAAGAATACATAGAAGAATTATATAGTGGAAGAGATGTTGGAGATGGATGTAGATTTATTGAAAATGAAGAGGAAATAAGAGATGATGAGCTAGGCCCAACAATAACCAAAGAAGAGTTTTATAAAGCAATTAATAATTTTAATTCAGGCAAGGCAACAGGTGTCGATGATATACCTGCAGAACTTTTGAAGAACTTAGGGGAGGAAGCAAAAGAACATTTCTTTAAAATTATAAAAGATTGTTACGAAAAAGGAAAATTACCTGATGACTTTATAAAAAGTAAAACTATAAGTTTACCAAAGAAGGGGAATGCAGTGGAGTGTAGTAACTACAGAACAATTTCACTACTTTCGCACGCCTCAAAAGTTTTAATTTATATCGTGAAAAACAGATTAAAAGGGAAAATAGAACATTATATTAGTGAAGATCAATTTGGATTTAGAAGTGGGAGAGGAACAAGAGAAACTATATTAGCCCTCAGGGTGATAATGGAAAGATGTTTAGAAATGAACAGGACATTATATTTAACGTTTATTGATTTGGAGAAGGCCTTTGATACAGTTAATTGGGAACTGTTGTTTAAGACTATGAAAAAAATAGGTATTTATTGGAGGGACAGAAGATTAATTTTTAAGCTTTATCTAGTATTATTACCCGTGAAAAAGATTTACTGGTAGAAAGTGAAGAATGTTCTTTAGATAAATCGATTTGCCAGTATCCTTCGGATCGAGGAAATTTTTCTGAAATTATTGATTCTTCAAAAATTAAAAAAATGATTTTGATTTCCGAAAGACGAGAAACAGAAACGATTATATTAGATCAGTGTAGATTATTATTATGAAACGACACATACAGGGCAAAAAATACCGAGTTTGGTTGTTATTCTCCAAAATTGGACTGTGCATATTGTGAACCGTGTTGGTTTTTAGCTAATATAAATACAAAGGGCTTTAATTCAGCATGGTATAAAGGCATAAGGGACTGGAAAAGACTTTTAAAAAATTAAAGAGCATAAAATTGCAGCAGTACATTTACATACTTGTGTTACCTACGAAATTTGGCGACAAGGGAAATGTGTTATTTCCAGATTAGATATTGAACTTAAAAAAAGAATCAGCATTTGGAAGAAAGTCCTTCGTCATGTAGTTGATGTAACATTGACCCTTGAAATGTGCGGTAGTGCTTTTAGAGGGAAACGGAAAAAATAGGTCAAGTAGGAAGCGGAAACTTTTTGTCTATCATTCAGCTTTTATCAAAATATGATCCCTTATTACAACAACTCTTGCAAAAAGATGACTGTTGCATGTCATACCTTAGCCCTTCTATTCAAAATGAAATTATTGAAATACTCTCACCGGAGGTACACAACGAAATACTGAATGAAATTAAATCGGCTCCTTTTTATTCAGTGATAATGGATACGACTCAAGATATCTCTAAACCCGATCAGATAAGTAAAATATTCAGACATGTAACTCTTGTAGTTGATGAAAACAGCAGAGCCAAAGAAGTAAAAGTTTGGGAATCATTTTTAGGTTTTCATGAAGTAAAAGATCAGACTGCATCTAGATGGGGAAGTATTGTATATACCAGCGGTGGCCAAGCCAGCTTACCCTCAGAGTCGCATATGATAATCTCCCTAAGTTTGAGAGCCGCAAGACATGTATTCTGCGCACAGATGTGTAAGAACAGTAAGCATAACTTGTATTTGATGCAATACAGAGAGACTGCATGCCCATTAAGCATCCCCAAAAGGTCTTACTCGCACAGCGTTATCTCATCCTGGCGTGATAAGCCTTGATACGCCCTTTACTGTAAATGAATAAGAGCCGCACGTTAAGTTTAAAGAGCCGCGGTTTGGCCACCTCTGGTATATACGATTGAACAAAGAGGTCTTAGTCTGACTAAATGTCGAGGCCAAGGATATGATGGTGCCCGAAATATAAGTGGAATTTATAATGGTGTTCAGCAACGAATTAGAGAAAAACAGCCAACTGCTTGTTACATTCACTGTGCAGCTCGTAACTTGAACCTTGATTAGAGATGCAGTTAAGGGTGTTCCGGAAACCAAAAAATTTTACACTATCATTGAAAAGCTTTACGCTTTTTTCGAAAATAGCATCAAACGTTGGGAAATTATTACTTCGTTTCAGCAAAGTAGTAGACAAAAGCAAACTTTTAAAAAACGATCTCCCACGCGTTGTCTATCTAATTGTGGTATTCCACAAGGATCTGTCCTTGGGACATTACTTTTCTTTTTGTATGTGAACGATCTAAGCAAGCCTGAAACAAATCTAGCAAACTCCACTGAAATTCTCTTTGCCGATGACATTTCTCAATTTGTAACAGTTTCAACACTGGAGCAAGTAACCTCTGTTTTTAGTATTACAACAAACAAAATTCAAATGTGGTCTGAAACTAACAAATTATTACTCAACCTATATAAAACAACTTTTCTAAAATTTCATCCCTACCAAGCAAACAAAACCACCATCTGTACCATTAATGGTTACCTTATCTTACAGGGCCGTGGCACGGTAATCTTCCGCCTGAGACAAAAAGACAAAATATCCTCATAATGCATTATGCATAGGTGCAAATCGGCTGTGACACTAATATGATACAACCCCTAGAAAAATACCAACTGAGGCAATCACCTCTCAAACTCACCTCATGTGACAGCCCTGCTATCTTATAATCTTTGTACACAAAGTTTCTTTGCTTAAATTTAATTTTCTATAATGTTTGGTCAAAACATTTTCCCATTTAATGCATTGTTAAAGAGATATTTTACTTCACTCTCCTTTTTATTTTCTTAATTGTCTAATCTTCATGGCTATATTCAGTATCAGAAATCTACAGTTTGAGTTTATTTCTGTTCTTTAAATTATTCTCACAGTTCCTTCAAATATTTATTATCGTTTAACCTATTTGGAATTTTTAGAAATATTACAGGTATGGAGTCATGTGGTGGCAACATCAGATTTTTTTACACATATAATCAATATGCTCCTCCCAATTAAGTTTCTCGTCAGTATAGATTCCCAAAAACATTTAATATGCAACTTGTGCCAATTGGACATCATCAATAAAGGTACCCATTTCATCATAACATACCTCTTAATAGGTTGAAAAAATATAAAATTATATTTTAACTCATTTGCTAAAGGTTATTGTCCTGAAAAAGTATTTTATTTAATATTAGGTATTGTTTATAACGGTTGTGATTGTTAATCCAACAATATGCTCATTCAAATTGTTTAAAACTGTCAAGTATTATAGTTTTGGCCTGAAGAAATTCTGAATTGGTGTCTTTCTCCTTCTTACCTTGCTTGTGGCCAGAGCTATGTAGGGTGCATAGCAAAAAAGTTTATTAATCATCAGCATTTGCAGCTGTATTCCAGAACCCTTAAATAGACCATGGTATAATTTCCATTTATTTTTTAAAGACTTTTTACCTACCAAGTTATCAAAGTTCAACTCATGATAACTCATTTGTGTTTAATATCAACATTTTCAGAATCAAATTTTTAATATAGGGTTTCTTCTGTTTCTCAGAAAATGAAAATTTTCTCATTGAAATGATTTCAGCAGAAAACCTAATTTCCAAATTGTGTTTTTTGGTAAATTATAGAAAATATATTTATAGTTACAGTTTTAAAAATAACATGAAAAATGGATTTAGTGCAAGGTAAATTTTTATAAGTTCCATATATATCCAAACAAAACAAAGTTAACATTTCTCAATGAAATAAAAATACAAATATGCATACAGATGGCAAAATGTATTCAGAAAATTTGAGCTATTATATTTTAGAGTTAAACAGTTTTTAATGTTATGAATAGCTATTTCTCTCAACTTAATAAAATATTCCATTAAGAGGAATATGAAAACTTTAGAATTAACAATGAGTCAGTTTTGCATTATAGCTGTAAATTTAGTAATGCCATAGAACAGATTTTAGGCACGTTAGATTATATTTCCATATCAACAACTAGCAATAAACTCACAAAACAAATATAGTAAGTCATCAACTTGCTCATATACTCATTCACAAAGCAATCATCTTCAGAATTTCAAGAGATGCATGCAGAAACATAGGTTTCATCCACACACAAATGTATTTATACTAAATATCAGTCATATAACATAAAAATCAGACATTCTGCCATTCATTCCTCCTCTCTCATTCATCCCTATAGTAATACTCACAACCATACTATTTTTGCATTCAATCCTGAGCATTTGCACTGTACACAAACACCAGCTACACAAATGCACACTCCATTCAAACCTTTGCATGCATGTGTACATTCTTCATTTCATCTCAAACTTCTACCAGTATAGAAATTGAATAGTAAAGATCAACACAAACTGTCTAGTTTGCAATATCATTTTAAAATAATAATCGATTCTGCATATGATAGATTACATATCAAAACAGAGTCTAGCAAGAAAAACTTTTTTCTACAACACCAAACACATTATAGGGATAAATTGGTACACAAGAAACATTGTTCATTAATATTTTATGAAATTTGAGCATATTTCCATTGGCACCAGCGGAGGTAATGCTCTTGCCATCGTTGTCACTTATTTTACATGGATGACATCGCCAGAATACTCCAGCCCTAATCCATGGGTACTGAGACCTGACCTAGGGCTACAAGCTCCGGAGCATATCTCTCAACAAACCCCTGAACTAACTATACCAAACAACGCAGAACAGCCCTATCTGAATCCGACTTAGACAAAATCCTCAAAAATGTCGACCAACTCATCTCCGCTAATATACCTAAGGAGAGAAAACAATTACTTAGCAAATATCACTCATTCCACACACCACATTCACATGCATGTTTTACCATAACCCATTCTAGTGTGCAATCTAAATATAACCCAGATCAGCCATCATCATGCACTACATATTACTAATACTCTATACACAGGCATATTACAGTACAATGAATCAAATCAAATACAATCAAAATATAAAAAAGAAAAATAAGTGCACTTAATCTACAAAAGTTTTTTCTATTAAATGTCACTGAAAAACACTTTCACAACGATGTCTTCTTTGGATACCACATCGACTCTTCAAGAAGCTTCATGTGTGGCAATCCTCTTGCACAGTAGTCAGGAGATGCTGGAAAATTTTTATTTTCATGCTGCACGAGTCTTTTTACCAAACCTAGCAATATCATTAAAAATTTGCATAAAATTGTCATCATTAAAAATTATATATAGATATTTGGCAATAAAACCTTTAGGATGTGATAGATTTTGAAAAGTGAAAATGGGCATATCAATAAAAAATATTATAGATTCATCTATCAATGCTATATATTCTGTAAAACAAAATTGAAGTAAATAAGCATTAAGACATTAGTTCAATTAGAAAGACATGCTTATGGTAAGAACATGATCTAGGTATTTTTTGATACATGGGTTACTGTTCCATGTAATGGACAGTACCAAACTATGTCTATTGAATTGTAGTTTCTCTTAGATATTTACTCAAATTCTTGATATATTTCCTGAATCATAACAAACGGAATAATACTTTGTCTCGACAGTCAAGTGAAAAGAAGTCACATGTGCATAAGCAGCTTGAGCCTTTAACGAGAGTCTAAAATTCAGAATCCGTAAATTTTACCTTTAAACAATCAGTTAATTTTACAAAAATCATCAAATGGAATAAAAATTTTGAAAACTTTTATTTATAGTGAAGATGTTAAATAATATCTGAAAGTTATTGTTAGTAATTGAGCAAAAGTCCTACAAAATGCTCCTAGATCAGGGTTGCTCAAGATGTCGAGAACAAACTCATTTGAGTTAGATCTTTAAAATTTAAAATCTTAATCCTCCAGCTCTAAGCTTTCTCTAATCAATTTATTTCAACCTCCCCATCAGAAGAATTTTTAATGGAGTAGATCTCAAGCTTGAGCATCTCTGTCTTAGATGGTATACATTTACATTTAAATTGCATAAGCATATATAGTATTTTGGCACACTGAATCAGAGCAAAAGCGACAATTATTCCAAGAGCTATTCAAACTGCATTTCAATTTGTGTATTTACAAAATTAATAGAATATGGCTGCATAGAATGTGAATTGCAAAAGTGAAGGAAAAATTCTCTCATGTTGAACTGCAACAAATATAGAGTCTGATTTAATGGCAACAAGTGATGACAAAAATGACCACTTTTCTCATAAAATTGATGTTAGTTTTGCAATTTTCTGAAATCTTGCACAAATGTCAGTTGAACTTCTTTAACTGCTAAAAATGGAAAGAACTGTGATAAGCTCACTTTCAGTTATGCTAGATTCTTAGAGTTGAATGATACCCTATTATCGAGTTTTCACTTTCCAATATAAACATTTCAGACTTGTTATCTTTTAAAACAGTTGAGCAACTATTTCTACATGGCAGGCTGCATCAGTGGTTGAAATGAAAAAGATTTCTAAATAGGTATTTTAGTTTTAAATTTCAAAATTAAATGTTTTATTATCATAATTTGGCCCAAGTAAAATGAATTTGGGTGTTAAATTTTATCAATTGCTTTTCATCATAGCCTCAGGCCCCATAAAATGCTCTTGGGAGCCGTAGGTTGCCCACCCAATTTAAAAGAATTAAATTTGGTCCTGTGCAGCATTTTGAATGTGCAAACCAGAATTTTCAATAGCAACCTTATAACAGAATTAGCCTTTAAATACGAAAACAATTGATCACAAAACTATAGAATTTTTGCTTGGAATGATTAACTCCAGCTTGCTGAAATGAGTCGTAGAATATTAGATGTAGAGAAATTAAAAAAAGTAAACTTACTACTTGATGATCCAGACACTGCTTTGGGGGCCCCTCATCAGAGTAGCTTGGTAGATATTGCTGATGATGATGCTTATCTAATGTTAAAGATTTATCATCTAATTAGCTACATTTTAAAACTCAAAAACACAATAAAGACATTGGGTCCAAAAAGTCCATTAAATACTTTGATGTTTATCTCCACAGCCCGAGACAAAATGATATGAAAATAGGTGTTTACCAATTGAATATAATTATGGATGGGCAATTCTGTTTGTAAAGTTCATTATACATAGTTAGTATTCTAGTACTAAGCAAACTATCTTTGCTTGAGATTTACTTTTGTATTTCATGTTGCTACTTCATTTAATTTATACCAAAACCATTTTAACAAAATGTGAGGGAAATTGACACCTTTGTGCTCAATCTGAACATCAATATCACACTTTCAGAAATTTGATGAATAATTAGATAGCAAATTTCGAATTTCACTTGCCTGTAAAAGAGAAGAGATCATGGGCTTCTCAGCGAATCCGTAATGCGCTGCCTTGTATATTCTCTCGATGATTGGCATTCTGAAAATAACATATGGGTTTAAGTAAAGAGAAACTTTCCCAATATGAAATATTGTGCAGATTTTGATAAGTACTTACAAATAGTAGCTCTTTTCGGTGTCTTCATCCTTCAATGATGCACTAGGAAAAAATTTTCTGTTGTTATACATAAAAAAAGCAGCGCATAATTTAAATCTATGATTATGTGACCCATAATGTTGAAGAAAACCATCGATTCTCAAATTGATTTCACAGACAGGTTAAACATAGTTTTAAAATCTATGAAAAACATGTCAGAGGCACATAGAAATACCAAAGTACACAAAAGACAAGCAAGTAAGCGTCAAAAGATGTATCGTGGTTATTGCCTTTTTTTTAGGCAACAGTGTCAGCGAGCTCGCTTATTCGTTTGTTAACGCAGGGTAAGCCAAGGCCTTGGCATGTTGTGTAAGAGGGATTCACATCGAAAAGGTGCACCTTTTTTCCTTAGAATCTAAATTAAAGGAACCATAAGTTAGAAAATGCGGTAAAATATATCGACAAAGTAGAAATAAAGCGATCGCTTTATTTGTCACATACATGAAACCGTTTAGTAATTGCAAAGTGATGTAAAAATGTCCCATCAAATTGAATGCAGTGGCGAAGAAATATCACTTTGCGGAAGAGCTTATATGGGGTCTGTAGGTGAAATAGCCACAATGCCAGAATATAACACCTGTGAAAAGAGGTTTTTCATTAAGCATAGGTATAAGTCACCAAAGTAATGGTGGTATTATGTTGAAGCCCGTTAAGGAATACTTATCAAACCTTCCAATTGCTGCCTCCGCTTGCATATGAAGAATTTGAATTGAAACCTGAAATTGGTAAAAATATTAGGCAGAAAATTTTAAACTATATAGTGGTAATAATTAACTAATACAGTTATCCGCAGTTGCTTCCTCATCCAATCCACATCAGCCGCCCATCGTTAGAAGCCTTCATCTTCAGCAGCAGGTAACATTCACATCACCTGAAATTTACGGATACACATAATTAGCCGGGTGAAGAAATTTCAGCATTTTGCAGAACTATGACATTTTTCAATGTCAATTCAATTCTTCTCTTAGTACGATTTTTATTGTGATAAAGAAAGTTCTTAAATGTAAACTTAAATATTCGTCGTTGTTAAAAGAGACTAGGGAAAATGACTGCGGAATAACTTCAAAAAATATTCTCTTCAAAATCCTAAGAGAAAAAGTATCAAGTTTCTAACTAAAAAGTAAAGACTCAGATGTGCAGTAAAATATGGAAAAAGTGTTAACTATGAACTAAGAGAGATATTACGAAAGCATTCGTAACATTATCTCATTCCCTTTCAAATGTAGAAGACACGCATATGTCTGCAGCATAAGGGCACAGTTGCAATTTAAACGGTTTTCAAGAAAATAAGAGATTAGAGGAGTTTTCATCGAGATGGACTTAGAGGCAGACCTCGATTTATGTGATAGATGCGTTCCCAAATACCATCGTTTATATCTAAATCGCGCATATCGAATCTTATTTTCCCATACAAAATTTCTTGTACAAACTCATGTTGAAGCGAATCCCACTCGTGTAAATCGATTTACGTTCCCTATTTTATCGATCGAATACAAACGAATCCACGTAAATCGAGTTCACGTACAACGAGGACATACTGTACTCGTACTGAATAGTGGAAGTTTAAATAAAGTCACGCTAAACTCTGAAAAATATGTCTAACTCATAATGAAGATCGGGTGGATTTATCGGTGAGCGCTCCGGTACCCACGCATTATTGGGTTCCCCAACGTTTATGAACATTTTTAAAAGATGGAATTTATAAACTTCACATAGATAAGCCTGTCATAATGTGAACTTCATTAGCCCGTGCATATTTTTGGAGCACCGCTGTAGTTTTTGGCGAAAACAAAGCAATTATTTCCTTTGCAACGTAGTATCTTGGATGAAATGAGCCAAGATCCTCAAAATGTAAAAAAAACACTACTGGTAGATTTTCCAATTAAATTATGTACTAAGGCATTAACTGTGCCTGTGACAGATAGTTATTCGAAAGTTTTACTCGAAACTCAAGAGCACGCTTTCATAACGTCGAAAATTTTACGAAGGCTTCCAGGACCGAATTGAATGCACATAAAACTGAAGAATGTGGAAGTAGCTTCTAAACCTGTTGAATTAAGATTCCCCTACTTAAAAAAATACGAAACTATCTAGGTGACCAACCTTCACATAAATACGAAGTTTATCTCCGAGTACACTGGGGCTACTTCACGATGGCAAAAGAAAATTTCCTTCAATATTATACAAGCTCAATCAGATTGACGGCCTTTACATTTGTTTCCTATAACGATCGCAATTTTTTTTATTTAAACATTTTCGCTAGGTGGAGTTAACCATTGGGCTCTAAGGAATAAGGTATTAAAATAAAAAAGCATAAATAATTGTAAATCTAGTTTTATTTTTTTTAATGAACAATGTTAAAACCCTTGTAGCTGAAAATCTCCTGAACACAATCGGAACATATTTTTTGGCACATGTGAGATAAATTGGCCGTTTAACATTTAGCGCAAAGTCTTCTTCAGTTTTGGATCGCAGATGTAGCATCAAACCCTCTTTTCAAGAAGCTCCTTCTCGCCCATGCCTTCCTCGAAAGGAATGTCTAAAAATAGCACATAATCTCCTCCTTACGTCACTAGAAATCCGATAATTTGTTGCTCTTCTATGCAAGTGGGGAATAACTAAGTCCCTAGCCAATTTTTTAGAAAATTTGTACGACTTTTACGACGACTTTTTGTACGACTGTGTGCATTATATAAGCACAATTACTAACGTGGAGTCAGCCTGGCTCCACGCAAAAATTACTATCAGCTATTTCACCAACAGCTCGCGGTACACTGATAAGATTTGGGGGGTGCATTATTCATCACTTCATTTGAAGGTACTGAAGTCACAGGAGCAATATTATAAAATGAGTCAGAGCTATGATGCATAATATGTGGTGTGGAGTCAGCCTGTAAAGCAGGAGTCTCCAAATATTTTTACAAGTGGACCATTTGGTTAATAAATTTTATGCTCGCGGGCCAAAGAATCAACATGAAAAACATTTTGAAAATATTGCCGCACAATATATAAATGTAGGCTATTTTTTGTATTAAAAGATGGTTTTGTGAATTAGGTAAATTGCGATCTTTCCGGGAAAATTTTCAATATGCCCAATCTTTTTTTTTCTTCGCCGAATATGAATCGAAATAAAAAATAAATGGAGCACAACTGCGATGTATCTCTGCAACGCTTTGGGACTAGAAAGACCCCCAATCATCCCATCCTCGGTGCATTTTTTGACGGTATGACTGCACGTGGGTGCTAATAAGACCGCTGAGGAAGAGAGAGAAAAGAAACGAGATGGGAAACAAGGGACAAAATGTCACACAGTAGAAATAACGATTATTTTTCGCTTTTGTTACGATTTTTGTTAGTTATTTTGCAAATTTCTTTAACGTTTTTCGTTACGTTATTAAAAAATTATTTTGTTTTTTCGTTACGTTACGCATGACGTTTTCCAGCACTGCTTGATTGTTATATCTAGTAAAAATGGCAAAGACGCATTGCAGGCTCGAGGGCCACATTAAATGGGGTCGCGGGTCACAAGTGGACCGCGGGTCATAGTTTGGAGAGCCCTCGTTGAAAGAATTTAAATAGATTTAAATGAAAAATATATATTCTTTGATAAAGTGCATTGCCCAAAGATGTTGAACGATACAAACCGGACAATCATTTCAACAATTTTGTCTAGAGATAATTTTCTGCCAATTCTTCATGATATGAGTCGCTCTGGAATGGGGCCCATGATCTTATGATAGAAGGTGGCATATTTAGAAGATACCAGAGGTAGATCACAGTTAGCGCCGTAACTAGCTATTTTAGCGCCCGGGGCAAACTACTAAATATGTGACCTCCCCCGCCCCCTCCCTCCTTCAAAAAATGATCGTCTCTAGTTTATTTAGTTATTATTTGGATTTTATGCGTCCCTTACTTAGTTGCTCTCTAGTTACGGTACCGATCACCGTATATTGCGAAGAAATCTTCTAAATCCAGTTCCTGTTCTCAAATTATTCGTCTTCAGAGACGCTTCTATTTTAATGACCATTCAAACTCTCCGAAGTAACGGAATTAGACATAATCGACAAATTATTTATAGATTAGAATGAAAAAGGAATGCATTTACAACTATATGATATTTTAAAACAAAATAAAAAAGCCCACAAAGAGTATAAGGAATACCTTCCAAGACTTTCGGGATTCTACCGCGTGTTGTTTCTTCTAGTGACGACTGTTTCGCCTCCATTCCAGGTGGCATCTTCAGGGCTGATCGTTCCCGATGTACTCTGTAAACCCGCCAGAGACAGCTGTATGAGTTTTGCCTCGGGGAGGACTTTGCACAGCGTTGCCTATCGGCTTTCAGTGCTTGGACTAAGTTTGTTTAGTACGAAGTTCCGAATTTGCGGACTGGTGGACGGTGTCTGCGTCCGTTTTTAGGTCCTCCTCCTCTTGGGATAGGGGAGGTCCTCCTCACGCCCGGTCCCAGCCCTCGGGCGTTTGTGCACATCCCATGGCTTTACAGAGACTGAGATGTCCTTTATGGAGTTGCAGGCGTGTGGCAACCTGTCATAAAAAGTCTTGCTGGATTCTTCCATCCAGGTTTTAAGTGTTGTGAACCCCAGGGCATCCCTGATGTAGGCGTTTGTTGTCCCGAGCGGTGGTCGCATGGCCCATCGGAGGCATCCATTCTGGACCACTTCCAGTCGATCTGTTGATGTGGCTCTTCCCGACCAGGCCGGGGATGCGTACGTGAGTATAGGTCTTATACACGCCTGAAATAACTGGGCCTTGACTCTTGGTTGGATTGAGCCTGTTTTCAAAACGGGGGCGAGGGCGACCTTTGCCGCAATGGCTTTCTTTGCTAGTTTGAGGACGTGCTTCTGGAAGTCCAGTTTGCCGTCAAGGGTAACCCCGAGGTAGGTGACTTCCTTTTTCCAATCGACTAATTTTCCATTCACTGAGAGTCTTGGGACGGCTGGTGGTTTTATTTTTCTGGTAAAAATTATGGCTTCAGACTTGGCAGCGTTAACTCCCATCCGCCATTTCCCGTACCAGGAGGTCAGTTGGTCGAGGGCTCTCTGGGTATACTCTTGTGCTTTCACGGTTTTTGTAGAACGTGAGATTACCGCGACGTCGTCCGCATAAATCCCCAGTATCGTGTTGTGCCCGTGGGCCGATCTGCTGTATATAGGTTAAAGAGTAGGGGGCCAAGGACTGAGCCTTGGGGGACCCCTGCTTTTATGTCTTTTATCTGAGACCGTGCGTTGCTCCAGTTAACGTGAAAAGTCCGCCCCGTCAGGTAGGAGTGAATTAGTTTCCGAAGCCAGGTAGGAAAGGCTTGATCTTGTAGCTTCCTGTGTAAGCCTGCATGCCACACTTTGTCAAAAGCCTTTTCTAAGTCTAGAAAAGCAGCGGCGGTGTGTGCATGTCGATTAAAGCCTTCAGTGATAAAATCAGTTACGCGGACCAGTTGGTGGGTCGTAGCGTGCTCCTCGCGGAATCCAAATTGTTCCGGGGGTATGATGTGGTTGCCATAGGCATGCTGCTTCAAGTGGGGGAGGATGACCCTTTCAAGTAGCTTGCCCAATCCCGACAGTAGGGAGATGGGCCTATAGCTCCCCGGGCTGGTGGGCGGTTTACCCTGTTTCAGTATGCAGATGACTTTGGCTTTCTTCCAGGCGTCCGGGAAGTGGCCGAGCTTCATAGCTGCGTTAGCTATGTAGGTGAATGCTTGTCCGGCGTAGCGCGGCATCGCAATGATTGCTTCGTTCGGGATGTCGTCGGCGCCAGGGGCTTTTTTCTTCTTTATTTGTTTTAGTGCCCTGAGTAGGTCTGCCTCCGAGCATTCGGGCGGGTTGTGGCCGTCGTCCTCCATGGTGATGGCAACTTCTGGGTCATTCGCTGTTGGCGGGTTTGGAGTGAATACCGTTTGTAGATGAGTTGCCAGAGCCTCCGCTTTCTCTTGCGGGGTAATCGCGTCCCCTGATGGTGTGCGTAGCGGGACATCTCTCGTTTGGGGGCGACGGAGATGTTTAGTCACTCTCCATACGGATCCGTCTCCCTGGGTGAGCGTGGCCGCGAAATCTTGCCATGCCTTTGTCCGATGGTCCTTGATGTCGGCGGCTATTTGCCTCTGCATCCAACGAACCTCGTCCCATATCCGTGGATCCCCTGTCCTCTGGTGTTTGCGCCGTAGCTTATTTCTGCGGGCTATAAAGTTTAGGATTCCCTCCGGGAGGTTGAGGTGGTCCGGTTGACGGGAGATTCTATATGGAGTGGCGTTCCTTGTTGCCGCTTCCATTTCACGGCTCAGTATGGCAGCGAGGTTATCTAGCTCGGCTGGGGTTTCCGGTTGCCTGAGTACTGGTAGTGCATTTGTCAGCTGCAGTCGATACCTGTTCCAGTTAGTCAAATCTAACCTAGCTCTCAGCCTTGGTGGCAGCAGGGTGGGTTTAATTCCCAGGTATATTAATACGGGGTTATGGTCGCTTGATAGTGCGGCGGCCGTATATACGTTGATGGAAGTGCGGATGCCTCGGCATATCGCAATGTCAAGGGTCTGGGCTAGCCTAGTGGGCTGGGAGGGTGCCGCTATAGTTGCTCCGACGTCGTCAGGCTCTGCCGCGGTTTTTCAACTGATCGTTCGCAGAAATACGGCCGTTATTTATACCCACGTCGGTCGGGTAAGGTGTGTTGTGATTGGCTGTTCCATTATTGGCTTCCATTGGCTGCTGGTGTGGGGTATATGTTTAGGAAGTTCGAGGGGAATCAAGAAATGGCCGTAGAATTGCAGGCTACCGGGGTTGAATTGAGACCGCGCGTCGCCCCTGAGGAAAGGTCTCGAAATTGAGACCCAAAGACGGAAAAGTGTTTTCAATGCGCATGCCACATCTGATTACGACTCAGCCCAAATCCTCGAGGATATTCCACGTCTGAAATGGTTCACCAAAGGATATGGCTTGCCATAAGTATTCCAGTTTACTGGAAGCAAACATTAAATCGACTTTGGCACTAGAAATGCATAATAGACGAAAATTGTAGTATGTTTTGTTGCATTATTAAAAATATGTTTCACTTAATCAAATTTTTTACCATTACCAGCGAACTTTGAGAAATTCTTCTTTTCGACAAATGCATTAAATAGAATTCAATTGTTTTATAAGCAAAATGCATTTCCATTGCGTTTTTTATCAGTAATAACTAAATTTCGAAAGAATATGAAGAATTCGGCATTGTAACAAATTTGCTACCACGCTTTCACTAATACCAAAAATCCGCTCCCTCGAGGGTTCATGAAGATATTGTTTTTTTTTAATTTGTCGCTCGGATTTTTGAATTTGGAATCAGGAACTACGCAAATAGAGCATAAAAAAATAATTAGTGAAAAGTGTAACAACTAGCCCCGGTCTCCCCTATGCATAAGGAAAATGTCATTTTTAGCGGGTATTTAGATAATAAAATACACAGTAATGTTAATAAGTTTAATATTCTGTGATGTCTCCATGAACTTCCATTGCGCTACGTAGTCGCCGTCCCATGGACCCCACTAGATTTCGGAATATTTCCGGACGCCGCCCAAGAGAGGTCCATATCTCCCTGATATGTTCTTCCAGAGATTCAGGAGTGCGCTCGTATTCTCCGGACCACTCCTAAACAACGATACCCCAATGATTTTCAATCGGGTTAAAATCTGGAGAACGCGCAGGCCAGGGAAGAACTCGTATTTCGGGACGATTATTTAAAAAATCCCTTGTAATGAGTGCCGTATGTATCGGGCTATTGTCCTAAGCAAATACGACTTCCTCGCCTTCGGGGACGATTTCCTGCTCGCGAAGAAAATCAATGCATAATCTTGCCGTCATTCTAGGCGGGATTCTCACCAAAGGCTGCAGTCATCGCACCCCTGTTCTAGACCCTCCAAATTCTTCAATAAGGAAGTGACGATTTGCTTATAAAATATTTTTCTCGATTCCCTGCGATCATCTGCTTTTAACTCAAATCTTTGGCTTACCCTCTTGCTGATCTCATACACGCGAAGGGATTTCGAACGGGAAAATCCAAGATGTGTAAAACGTTTCTCACTACTTTTCGGTACTGTTTAGCACCACTTCCGATAAAATCTAATTCTTGACGACTCCATCGAACGCATAACGTATATGCATATCCCACGGAATTCGCGACAAATGGCGATTAACAATTAAACAGGTTTAAGTTATAGCTTTTAAAATCTGGGAATATCTGAATCTCTCCGAGTTGTGGCACGAGTTGAATACATGAAAACGTCAAAGACACTTATCGCTTTGTCCGATGGGTCTTACCGCTCCTAACTTCTCTCGCATGTGTCAGATATCCATCGAACAACGCGACTCGGAATCAACGCCGATATCGATTTTCTCATATTCCAATTCGACCAGAAGGACCTTCGCATGACGCCCGACGCAGCGGCACGTGTAACCTTCCCTTCACCAAGGCCGAAAGCCTCTTATCTTGCAGCCATTATCTTTTTCTTCCAAAATGCCTTCTTTTGACCCTTACGACATTCTTGTTTATCCAATCTGTCGCTCGTGGAAAAAAATCTCACGCTGCTAAAACACCTGCTAATCGGGATAATTTTGGTTGAAACTGAAAGGAATGTGGTTCCCTAAATCCTTATTACTGGGCAGAGTAATAAAACTGGTCAAAATTGAATGCAGATATACTTACAACTACGCCCAAATATTCAGGCATGCATTAAAAAGAAATCCCCTGCCTCTATCTTCTCGCAACTTTGGTTTTAATTGAAACGTATTGCGATTTCGATTTGAAATCTAATCCAGTGAACAGAACCTTATATTTCAGATCGCCGTCCTTTGGGTGAAATAGATACGCCATAAAAGATTTGCCACGTTTTGAAGTTAAATAATCTCGCTAGGTAGCCAATCGAGGAAACGTCGAGCGAATCGAGTAAAAATCTAGGCCAGTCCGGTAGTTTCTTAAACGCCCCACGAATTTATGATGCAAAAGTTGAAATTTAACTAGTAAGATTTCGCAATATTTAATTACAACTATCCTAAAAAATCTTCGCTTTGAGAAGTTTTAATGCTAAAAATAATTTCAAATTGATTTACCCATTGACAAAACCACAAAATATCTTAAGTAACTCCCGATTTAGATTGCTATTTCGATCCGTCATAGTAATCGCATCTAGTAATGCGGCCCACTACTAAAAATAAATTGGCAATCCATCATATGGCAGGGAGTGCACAGCACCAAAGCCTACCTAATAGTAACCTTTCTCAGGTTTGATTTGTCTGTAATAATCTCGTATTTTCCGCAGAGGAAAACGAGCCTCGACGATGCTTGTCCTCCAATCGATCTCACATATTTTATTGTCACGATCGTATCTACCAATGTTGGTTCCTCAATTAATCCTTCTCTGCTAGACCTTCCGACCTAGTATATTTCTCCAAGAGCCTAGCGTTCAATCTGCGGTCCTCCAATGACACCTAGTTCAAATCTCTCAATAATGATGTGCCACTTCGAGTATGTTCATGCATTTGTTTTACAGATCTGGCTGCTCTGCGTTATACTCTTTGTAATTGAATTATATGGCCCTTCTCGTACGGATCCCATATAGTTGAGGTGTATTCCACGAGTACTATTCCGCCTATGAAAGCCAATTTCATGTTAGCTACGCCTATAACCCGACATACATGCATGACCCACAAAAGATCATCGCAAATGGTTACGCCTAAATATTTAACATACTCACCTGCTTGATTATTCACTCCATCGATTTTATACTCCAAACCTATTTGCATGGAAAATATTTTTCGTGGTCTCCATGGCTATTGACTACCTCAGTTGCAAAAATTAATTATTACACTTATATCCTCAGTTATTAATATATTTATCCAACTTTAGCTGATTATATAATTACTATATAGTGGAACTGCCTGTCAAAATGACGGGTATGCATAACTAAAGGATTAAAGGGAATAACTTTGAAACAGAAAAAATTCTGCTATGACCAGGAATTGAACCCAGGTCTTCCACTTGCCGGGCAGATATTCTACCACTGAACTACCTTAGCAGATAATCTTTTCCTGTTTCTGAACGAGGTGTTTTTCTTAGTTGGGTCCGGGCTAGCCAAGCTAGTATCAACCAGCCCCAATGGACGTCCTCCAAGAGAACACAAAGAAAACCCCTCCCTCTCAAATGGTGAGATTGCCAAAGCCAGAAATTGATGGAATAATAGGAAACTATGCAGAATGGCATAAGCTGCAATGTAATGTCCCTACTATAACAAGCTGTTTTTACATGATACAAGGGGAGAACAATGGATTGTCTGCACAAAGTGTCGGATTTGGTGCCACGAAGCATGCTCTGGGACAGTTGACTATAAAACATTCAATATGCTTAGGATAGCATCTCAGCATTGGAAAAAATCTCAGAAAAAGAAAACACTGAACCTATTCATTCATATTTTGTATTCTTAATTTTGTCAATTAAAACTTGTTAAGCAAATTGTTCTTTTTTCTTCATTCGTTAAGCTTTCCCACTAGTTTTTCCACTTTTATCCTGCATTTGAAATGAAAAAAGAGGTGTGCAATATTTGGAATACTAGTATTACTTATATCATACACTCCATTTTTTAAAACTTTTTTCAAAAAAAGGTCAAAGAGTATTAAAAAGGTAGTAATAGCCTAGCTTCCTTTGAAAACTTTTACCACAGAATGAAAAACCATGATTACTTCCGATTTTGATAAATAAATGGCTTCATAAATTGAAATTTCCTAAATGGGTGCGATATTAGGCACACTTCTCTTACTATTTCCATTTTCATCTCATAAAATTGAAGATTCAATATATAAATTGTTTTAGTCTGATTGTGTCGTATCCAGATTTGGTATTATTTCCCTTTTCATTTTGTAAAATTGAAGATTCATTATATAAATTGTTTCCTTGCTCAAGTTGCAATGGCTCCTGATCTTTCGACATTTCTTTCTGTAGCTATTTGCAAAATTGTTGCAACATTGATTTGTACTCTTCTTCTTTTCTCATTTTTTTCTTCTCCTGGTGGTCATTTAGACATTTTTGCACTGAAACAAGGGGAAGCCAGGAAGCTTATTATTAATTGTTAATAACAATTTTAAATATAAATAGTATGTGCCCTTTAGCCCCTTGTGTTATTTGCTAATTTAAGAGGTATACATTTTTATATAAAAAATGAAAATTTGAAGTAAATATTTGCTATAGAATTTGAATCAAGTATAGGATTAATTCTGATGTCAGCAGTCTAGTCTTAACCTCTAATCAGAATTAAGCTGTAAAACTTATCTATACATTTACAATTTTTATTATAATTTAAACATTTACTAATAATTCACTGTAATCACAACTGTTGATTGAAGAATACTAGCCGACACCCAAGTGACAGAAGAGTAAAATCTGATTTCAAATAATTCTGTTTTATTGGTGGAAAGAAATGTCACAAGGGCTGAAGACAGTCAATTTGCCATATCAGTACATACGGCATTTAAATTAGGTTAATGACTCTGAGGAATAGTAGGTGGTTCAAAACAAGAATATCTAAGACAACTACTTTCTCAGCACAATTTGTTAGTGGTGACATTTATATCTCAGAATTTCTTGGGGTAGCCTTTTACACATATGGTTGCGCTTCTTAATAATTCTTCAATCAATGCCACATTGCACAATAAGAGTGACTCAATCTTCACTAAGTAAAAGCATAAAAATATAACAAAAGAATTAGTGGCTACCCTTTGTTGATGTTCAACTGTTTTAAGTTGTGGCAGGTGCCACCAACAGATAATGCATCAGGGGCGCACACATAGGGGGGGTCCACCGGGTCTTGACCCCCCCCCCCATAGGGGCATATTTTATCCTGAGATGAGGGTGAAGGCAAGACGTTTAAAGTGTTCTCAGGAATGCTTTTGCTCCAGGAATGAGTACGCGAATATGGGGAAGACGGAAAGAGGGAAGGAAGGGAGAAGGGAAAGTTCCTTTACCAAGAAAATATCGGTGTTTAAAGTGACCGTTGGTCAAGACAAAATCTTTTTGCTGAAAATATCCTATTTCCATGAGAAGGGGTTTCAGTTGAGAAACGTTCATCCCTTTCTGAGTCTTATGTTCTCCGTTTTTGTCTTTTGGAGACTTCCTGGATCCCTGCTGTGGGGGAGGAGGTTCAGGCGACCAGGAGAATGGCCGTTTGTGTAAAATATCCTATTTCCACTAAAAGGGGGACAAAAAACTGCAGCTGAGACTCTCAAAAGAATACAATTGGAGTCTCCAATTTGGAGAAGTTGGTTAGTTGGAAAAGAAGTCTCGATGAGTGAGGAAGTGTAGTGATGAGTGTATCTCTTACTGTGGAAAAGTGCATTTTTTGGAAGAATGGAAGCATCCGAGCAATATTGAGGTTACAGATCTCGAACATCAAAAAATCGGGTACTTTTCCAGAAAGCTCTCCGCGGCCTTTTTTCACATTTTTTGCACATCCTGAATTTCGGCAACTCTGTGGAGTTTCCACTGGGAAGTCTAAACTCACCATTGAAATTGGATAAGTATTTAATGGAGAAATTGTGAGTGATTCCATGCAGATAAGCTGTTTTCCTCAAATCACACGAGCATTTATTTCATCTCGTTGGCCTCGTGGTCGGTGAAATTCGAATATATAAAACAAAGTAGGCTGCTTTGATAAGTGTTGTCCATGAAATTACATTAGTGATATGTAGTAAATAGCCGTATAGTAGTGGCCTTTAAATATGTTATACTACATTATTTCATTTCTAATCAGATAGTTTGCTGCTGTTACGGAGAGTACCGGCACTTATTTTTATCCAAGTAAAGCACTGCTTATAGACGTAAGATAGGCTACTCGCATTCTAGTGCAAATGAAAAAGTGAGAAACTGTCCTTTTAAAACTCTTTGGTTTACCCCTTATATAGATAAATATGAGTAGTAAAAGAAAACAAATATCAATATTATCATTTGTGAAGAAGTCGCATGGAAATGTGCATAGTGAACAAAAAGATGGTGAGAAAATTAATTTCAGCGAACATAGTGACCTCATCGATAGTGCATCATTGCAAGAAAAAGAGCCGTGTTCGTCGTTCGCACTGGTTACTGGATGTACTACGGAGACAGATGCAGACAATAAAGGTAACCCTAATGATATAGCAAACTTTTTGAAATCGAAAGAATATTGTTCTGGTAGGAAACTCCTGGAAGTTTTTAATAGTTTATGGTCACCAGATGCTAAATATAAATTTCCTGTCAAGAATATTAAAGGCAAAAATTTAAGGTGCCAAGCACATTGGCTTGAAAAATGGCATTGGGTATGTTATTCGGAATTAATGGATGGTCTCTTCTGCAAATATTGTGTGCTATTTTCTCCATTTAGAGTAGGAGTGCATAGGGAGCAAAATCCGGGTAAATGTTTCAGAAGCTTTCAACAAATGGAACCATGCCTTAGAATATTTTGAGAAGCATGGCGAATTGTCATATCATGCACGAAGCTTGGAAATATTTTACAATTTAAAGAAAATTGATGAGAAAAAAGTGCTCCCGATTGATTTGATTTTAGATAAAAACAAAGCAGCGGAAGTAGCAACAAACAGGGAAATACTTGGCTCAATAATAAAAACTGTCCTATTTTGCGGGAAGCAGGGGATCCCCTTACGAGGATATTTAGATTATGGCCCCTTAAATGTTGAAGAAACCCCTGAAAAAAATGAGGGAAATTTTAGAGCATTACTTAGAATGCGTGTGGAAGCAGGAGATGAAATTTTAAGGAATCATTTTAAAAGTTGTGGAAGAAATTCCTACGTTAGCTGGAGAACACAAAATGAAATCATTTCTTCCATAAATGATACAATTTTAAGGGATATTGCAAATCGCATCAATAAGAGTGTTTCAGTATAATAGCAGATGAAACTACTGATGTTGCTGGGATAGAACAGTTTGCTCTTGCTGCTCGATTCATTGAAAATGATACTGTCCAAGAACAGTTTATACAATTTATACCGGTTGTCAGTAGAACAGGACAAAGTCTTGCCACATTTGATAGATTCTTTGCAATATTTCAAAATTAATTTAAAATTTCTCAGAGGCCAAGGATATGATGGGGCTAGTGCAATGAGTGGACAGTTCCAAGGAGTTCAAGCTCATATTAAAAAACACTCCCCCTCTGCATTATATGTACATTGTAGCTCACACAGTTTAAACCTAGCGATTTCAGATTCTTCTAATTTACCCAATATCAGAAACTGTGCAGGAATAGTGGGTAAAATCTATAATTTTTTTCACACTCCATTGAGGCAAAATGTTTTAATAAGAAATATTGAAAAACACTGTCCTCATTCTAGAAAACGAATATTAGTTCAAATGTGTGGCACGAGATGGATTGAAAGACATGATTCGATACTAGTTATGGTTGAATTATTTAATGCTATACAAGCATCACTGAATGAAATGACAGAGTGGAATGATAACGATGTTTCCGTTCAAGCTTCTCTTTTAAATGTATCGATTACTAAAGCTGATTTCATCATTTCTTTGCTGACTATAAATAAGGTATTTGCTCTTACTAAAAGGTTGAGTGAATATTTACAAACAGTTAATATTGATTTGAAGAAGGCAATCAGTTATGCTGACTCGGTCATTGAAGGACTTTAAAGTTTAAACATTAATTCTGAATCAGTTTTCAAAGAGATTTTTGAAATGGCCATAAAGCTTCTGAAATTTGTAAGAGGTGAGGAAGAAATTAAAATTCCAAGATGTCCCACGAAGCTATCAGTGTACCGCAACAATATTCCAGCTAAATCCCCTGAGGAGTACTACAGACGGGCTATATTCTTGGGTTTTTATCCGGGTTCATCTGTTTTTATCCGGCCTTTTAACCGGGTTATATAAATATAACATCCTGTCAAGCTGCCAATTTGGATTTAGGAAAGGGAAATCCACAGAGCAGGCTCTATTTTCTGCTATTAAGTGCATCATAGAACATCTGAATATGAGAAATAGTACTCTGGGGGTTTTCTTTGATCTCAGTAAAGCCTTTGATTCAGTTAATCATGATCTCCTATTGGCTAAGTGTGATAAGCTAGGTGTTAGAGGTGTGGCCTACAACTGGCTAAAATCTTACTTAAAAAATCGTCAGCAAACTGTCTCCATTTTCAAGGAAGGCAAAAAATATTTCTCTGACCCTAGTCTAGTACTCTCTGGTGTGCCACAGGGGTCCATTTTAGGCCCTGTCCTCTTCCTAATTTTTATTAATGACTTACCAGAGAACCTTATGAATAATGTGTGTAATAATGTTATTATGTATGCCGATGACGTGAATGTTTTAGTTTCCAATCCTATTGACAAAACACTGGTAGACAGTAGCAGGGTGGTTTTGCAGGCAATGTCTGAGTGGTGTAAGGGCAATAGACTCACCTTAAATGAAAGTAAAACACTGGCTATGTTTTTCTCCTCCTCGCATAAACGGTGCCGAAATTTATACTCCTGCCTTGACCAAGATATGATGAGTTCTACTGAGGAGTTCAAATTTCTAGGTGTCTATAATGACCCTCTACTGAAATGGTCTCATCATAGTGACAAGTTATGTAAAAAGCTAAACTCTGTGTATTATATACTATCTGTCTTGAAGCACTCACTTAGTATCAAGGTATTAAAAAAAGTATATTTTGCTTATTTCTATTCACGTGTTGCCTATGGCATTGTCCTCGGGGGCTCCTCCTCCCAATTAATTGAGGTTTTTAAGATCCAGAAAAAGATTGTCAGGTCAATGTGCAATGCACAATTCAGAGCACACTGCAGGCCCCTATTCAGAAGATTAGGACTCTTGACTGTTCCCTCTATTTATATATATAATGCTGTATTGTATTTGAGGCAAAACATGTCTGAATATGAGAAAAACAGTAATTTCCATAATTACGGCACAAGAAGAAACGATGATCTCCATGTTATACAACAAAACTTAAAAGTTTGCTCTCAAGGTCCAAAAGCAAGATGCATTAAATTTTATAACGCTCTGCCTGCTGCAATCAAAGAAGTTAGCTCACTCCAGTCATTCAAGAAGCATGTTCATGAGCTCCTTGTGACTAATTGTTTTTACAATATTAGTGATTTTATGTCTGGTGCTTGAGATAGTTTGTGTTTTTGTCCCCTTTTTAATGTTTTGACGTGTTCTATGCATTATTTTGTAATGTCTTTATGAACAAATAAACTTATCTTATCTTATCTTATGTAGCTAATGGAGTGATATTCATCATCAATCAGTATTTTTATGATTGTAGGAATTAACCTTATAATTTTATGATTAGTCTTGGTAATTCTGATTGAAAATTATGCCAAGACATGACAATTTTACTCAATGGTGATGTGCTTTATTGTTGGCTTTATCATTTCTGGTGAATCTGCTTTGGCCACCCTTACATCATTTAGGATAATAGAATTAACTATTGAAGCCCTTATTTGGTGGCATAAAATTTTAAGAAGGAAAAGGGAAAATTTTTTATCATCATTTAAATAATCACCAACAAGAGGCAAAAAAAATTATCCATTTGGAACTGGAAGTAGGGGGGGAGATAAGTTGAGGATGCGATTTTTAGTAAGTGAAAGACATGGAAAATGGAGGTTCAAGGAAAATGGTTGTGGAAAATTAGGGATGATTAGGATGAATATATGGGAGAGAACACTTTCATGTTTAACCTTTAAACGCTGGATTTATTTTGGAGAATTTTGGTTCATTTTATGAAAAATGACATATATCATGAATTATTGGTACTAAAATGTTAAAATAAAAAGCAATTTATTGTAAAAACAATGAAGAATTGCATACTTATATTTTGTAGGGGAAAGAAACATGTTGAAAAAATATACATCTGTGAGCTATTGCATTTTGTGTGCCCATATGGCAACATTTGGCATTTAAAAGTTAATATTTGTTTTCTTTGTGAAATGGGTTAGTGTTCTCTTCGCAAAAACCTCTTCACATTTGCTCTATATGCCATATTTTTTGGGCTATAAGATGCACTAAGAATGATTCCCAAAATCAGCCTGCATCTTATACACCAAAGGTAAGATTATTACTGTATTTAATAGTGACACTCACAAACCCACTCATCTCCAAAATGGAATAATTGGCAATCATTCATTGCAAAATCATTAAAATATACATTACTGATAATTAATAGTGAAAAAATTGTTAATATATACAGTAAAACATTAGACGAGGTTTATTCCAACAATGCATTTTCATCATTGTGCTTTATAACATGGCAGCTCACAGTGATTACAATTTCAGTGCATTTGTGATGTTTGCTGCAATGTTTAAATTCCTAATAAACTCGTGTAATAGTACAACTAATGGCTAGGGGCATTAGAATTTCTATAGATGTCATAAAACTTTTATAAATATCTAGGATAAATACCATTACATGTTTTGAGATAACAATGGATACAAGAGTAAAAAAATATGCTATAAGCTTCAGGTGATTCAATATGTGGCAATGCACAAAAAACGGGCAGCAGAACATCATTTCAGTTCGTGTTCCGCAGAAAAAATGATCCGTGAATGGAGAAAAGAGAAGGAAAACCTGAAGGTGAAAGGAAAATACAAATTAAGTCTTCGTAAGCTTGGTCCTAGAGGAAGTGAAAAATTAGGTATTGCTGTATTGATCAAAATGTTTATCTATGGAACAAAAAGAGTTGCAGAAGGAGAAGAACTACTTGACCATATGCACCATTTTTTCTTGTGCATTCCATATAGTATTATGATTAAAATCCTATCTTGCACATAAGTTTAAGTGCTATGGGTAAGGTGTGTCTATACATGCAATGTGTGTGGCACACTCTGACATGCTAATTAATAGGACTGCTGAGTGCTTGCAGGGCACACTTAGCTATATAAGTTTCAAAGCAATTACCATATTTTTTAGCTATAAAACGCACAAGACTATAAGACGCACCCCATTTTTTAGAAGATTTTTCAGGGAAAAAGTATTTTGGTTCACCAAGGCATTTAGGAAGAGCCACATCATGTACCATTTCCAGCCATGATGGAGTCTGTATCTGGCAACATTTACAGAAAGTATTACGGTATGTTACAGTTAAATGCAAAGTTTTAGGTAAACTTGATTTGTGAAAGTAAATAAAAATGATCGAAAACATAAATAATTGCTTCAAAACTTGCATAAATGTGCCCTGCATGAACTTGGCAGTCGTATTTATTAAACTGTCAGAGTGCACTGCATACGTTTTTATTTATTTATTCAATAATTCCACATACAGCTTTTGTAGCCATTTTACAGTGGAATATGTTAATAATAGACGAACACATACATCCATGCCCTAGGTGGAGAAAAACCCACCTAGGCAGGATTCGAACCCGCAACCTTCGGATTGGCAGTCGAGGACTTTACCCCGCCGACACCGAGACCGACGTATAGATACCCTTTATTGATAGTACTTAAATAAATTTAACTGTATGATGATATTTTAATTTAATGGGATAAATAATAAATGGAATACATATTTAATAATGATATGTATGCTCAACTAGTCCTTTTTCTTCTGCGGCCCTTTTTGCCTCGTACATAACGATTTTGATTGATACAGGAATACCAAACTTCCTCTGCTCTACTATCCATCACTTTCTCCTCTAGTTGTGGCCATTTAAGACCAACCTTACGAAGACTATATTTCTCTTATCCTGTCAGCTTCAGTTTTTCCTCATTTTCTCCATTCACAAATCAGTTTCTTCTGTAGGAAGTGGACTGAAATGATCTGCTGCTATTTAGTTTCCATGTGTTTTTGTGTATTGAATCTACTGAAGCTTATAGGTAACAGTGTAGGCATATTATTTAATTCTTGTAGTCATTGTAGTCTCAATGCACATAGTGTTATTTATCCTAGATATGTAAAAAATATTTATGACATCTACATGAATTCTACTGTTCTGTGGCATTTATCGTGCTATTCATCAGGCTCATTAGGAACTAAAACATGAATAACATCACAAACAATGTAAGTGTAATCACTATGAGCAAACATGTAATAAAATGCAATGATGAAAATGTGTCTTCAGCATTCACGTTACATTAACAATTTTCTTATAGTACTTATTAATAACGTATATTTTAATTTTGTTGCATTAAATGATGGTCAATTAATCCATTTTGGGGATCAGTAGATTTGTGAGTGTAATACTGAAGACAGTAACAATCTTATCTTCAGTCTATTAGAGGCAGGCTGATTTTTGGAGTAATTTTTGTGGAATAAAAAGTGTCTTATATGCCGAAAAATATAGTCTTCATTTTAGATCAATCCTATTTACTTTAAAATTAAGTTTATTTAAAATGTTACATTTAACTGTTATCACACCATAATATTTTCTTTATATGCTGCCAGATAGAGACTTAATCAGGGCCAGAAATGATGCCTAACCCTTCCTAAATGCTTTGATGAACCAAAATAATTTTTTCCTGAAAAATCTTCTGAAAAATCAGGGTGGGTCCTATAGTCTGGTGCATTTTATAGCCCAAAAATATAGTAGCTGTTCGGTAATTATATTTTATTTTTTAAAATGTGATATGTGATTCCAGAAAGAGTTCTTGAACTCATTTTATGGCTGAGATTTTGTTTTTCACTCATTTTGGAAATCTTTATTTCAAAAAATTTTTGTTATGTAAATAAATCAAAGGATATGACTCCTATCTTCTTTCGGGTTACAACTGCATGCATAGTCTTTTGTTGATGACAGTTTCACTGCCATTCCAGGCAGCATCTTCAGGTCAAAGTGGCATACAGATTTTTTCGATAGTGATGTAATGAATACAATCACCAGCGGCGTCGCGTGCCCATTTAGGTTGGGTGTGCTTTTATTGGGGAGGGGGGTATGCAACCATCATCATAATGTGAAGGTCTTTTCTTCAGTTCCACCAGCAATGTCTTTTCAACGGCGAGTGAACTTAGGCCGCATAACCTTTCCTGCGTTTGTGTTCCTCTATAACACGTATGTATTCTCTTCATAGCCGAAAAAGAACGCTCGACTGTAGCAGTAGAACTCAGAATCGTCATGATAAGTTCCGCTAATTTATAAATCTCCTTGAATGCAACCTGGAGCTGATTTTCTTGCATGAATTTTAATAGGTGATGCACTGGTTTCCTCGCAAATTCATCAGAAGAAAAGAGCACTTTTATTTCATTTTTTAGACGAACGTATTAAAAAACTGGTCCGTAGAAATCCTTTAATTTTTCTAGAATACCATCAGGAAAAGTTTTCGCATATTGATCATATCTTTCGCTACAAAGGAGTTGAAAAAACTCAAGTTTCGAAAGTGAAGAGTATCTTTCTTCCATCTCCATACATATGCAGTCGACTATTCTCTGGTATAATCGAAGGCACGCCCTCTTCTCCTCTTCTATAGATCCTTTTCGTCTTTTAGGCTTCGACTCCTCAACCGTATGCTTTTCCTTTGCAGAAACCCAAATATCATCAAATCCATGTTCCTTGTCATTCCTAAGCTGTTTCATAGTATCATGCACCTTTTTACAACAGTACAATATGTCATAGGATGATGTTTGTAATATATTATTCAAAACAACAGTATAGCCAAACAGAACAGAAAAAATTTCTAGCAAAAAAATTGTTTGAAAATCTTGCAAGAAATACAAAAAACCACGAGCTTTGATTACAGCATCCACGTCCCATTCCCCAGAATTCTCCACAATGTGTTCAAAAAATTCAATAAGTTGACTTCTGTGGCGTTTTACTGTTTGATAAACGGGAAGTAAAGTTTCATCTGGTTGGTGCGATGGAGGGTAATTTTTTAGCAACAAAATTTTGCAAAGCATTTACTCTTTTCGATGATTTAGAAAAATATGCTGCCAATCCACTGATAGTTTGGAAAAACAATCTACATTCCTTGATATTCGAGAGGCTTTGCTTCAGAACTAAGTTCAAAACGTGAGCGTAGCAATGCGTAAATATTGCTAAAGGGTAGGCCTCGATAACTTTACTCTGCAACCCATTAATATGTCCACTCATTACACAGGCACCATCATAAGTTTGGCCGATCAACTTGTCCTTAATATTAAATTCCTCAACTCTGTTTACAACATGATTAAAAAGACCACTGGACGTTCTATCATCACTTACCTCTGTAAATCCGATAAACCTTTCGTGTGTTTGCCCATAATGGACAAAACGGAAAACAGTTGATAGCTGCGATTTCGACATGACATCAGAAGTTTCATCCAGAAGAATGGCCACAAATGTAGCGGAAGAAATTTCTTTCTTTATAGCATCTTTAACCACATCAGATATGGCGTTAATGATATCATTTTGTACTGTAGGAGAAGTTCCTCGAAATACAGTCGATGCCTTAAATGACTGTCTAAAAGAGGATCATACTCACGGAGCACATTTAAAAATTCTATATAATTCCCTCGGTTGGCTGAATCTTCAGACTCATCATGACCTCTCAATGGAAGCTCTTGGTTAGCCAAATAATATAGAGCATCAATTAAACTTTTTTAAATGTCTCTATTTTTCTTTACTTGTTCATTATGACGACTAATTTCAATTTTTCTTTGGCTGTCAACGAGAGTGTCAATTCTTTGTTTTCCAAACATCTTAAGATTTTAAAATGACTGAACATGTGGTTGGGAGCACTCATGTTTTTGCACTGCTCCAGCTAAATGATTAAGATCGGAATACCCGTGCTTATTCCAAACACCTTTCTCTTTGGAGAATAATAAACAAGGCCAACAAAAAAGTCTTGACCGCACTTCACATCCAGTTAACCATTCTACTGTATCGTATTGCGAAACAGAGAAATGTCTCATGTACTCAGTTTTTGCATCTTTGTGCTTGCACAGTAAATTTGGAAGAGGACGAGGCTTACCTTCTTCGACTATGTTCATACAATCCGCAAAAGCTCTGGCAGAAAACGGGGCATTCAGTACATCGTCAACATTGTTTAACATTGTAAATATGGGCAACAAGTTATAAATTATATCTAAAAAATTATAAATATATCCTAAAAACTTGTCTAAATCGGTGTCATAAACTCGTCGGTTCACACTTTACCCCACGCACGCTAAACAGACGAAACTCGGAAAACAAAAACAGCATCTCATGACAAGTAACAATTTTGAACTGGATTGCTTCACACAATAGCCAATCACAACCGCTAACTACTTCTGGGTGCTGTTGTCTCAGCGCACACCCTGCCACGCCTTCTGGACGGTTTAAAACCACAAGGAGGCTAAGAATTTGACCCGCTGCGCCATCTGTACGTATGTTTAAAGGGCTCAAAGCTGTCCGTATTTCTTACCGCACATCCGGGCTATTAACGTGAATGTGATACGATGTTTACGCGCCAAAACTTCTCCTCTTCATGAAACATTGTATATTGGATTTGATTTTAGGAATCACGCAAAGCCAGAAAACGATTAGGGGAGTCTTTAACAGGAATAAATGTAAAAATATAATATCTGTGACATTGCGAATCCGTGGGTGTGCACCGCACACCTAGCACACCCTGAATATACGCCTCTGACAATCACTTCATTCTCTGTAAAGTATGCATGTGATAAAAATAACCACATGTCACAATGAGCTCAGAAAATTCTTTGGCATATTGATTTTGACCGGGGAGCATACCCCAACACAAACAAAATATTATTGGAGCAAAGACCCTGACAAAGAGGTAAAAATCATTAGGGAAAGCATGTCAAGAAATAGATTCGATGAAATAAAAAAATATTTTCATCTTTCGGACAATGAATTGCTTGACCAGAATGATAAGTTTGCCAAGGTGAGACCTTTTTTTGACAGGGTCAATGAGAGATGCATGCAGTTCAGTGTGTTTGCTCATCATATCTCCTTCGATCAGCAAATGGTCCCTTATTTTGTCCATCATTCATGCAAAATGTTCATTCGTGGAAAGCCAATCCGATTTGGTTTCAAACTCTGGTACCTTGCATCATCCTCTGAGTATATTTTTCAATTTTTTCCCTATGCAGGTGCATCTAAAAAAGCAAATGATGGGTTTGATCTCAGAAAGCAAGTTGTATTGGATCTTCTAAAAGTTGTTGATATTCCGATAGGGGCATCAATTCAGCTTGGTTCGCTTAGGTGTGAGCCGCGTGTCGCTGGTTTAGCTGTATCCAATAGCTTAATGTTCCAGATCCCAAAAGTGACAAAGAATCCCAAATTTCTGTGGTTCTTCATATTCAGCAACTTCCCAGTAAAAGTAAATCTATTTTATTAATTTAGAAAGTTTTCAATGCTGTTTACGTCAATTTAATGCAAGATTTACAATTTCATTATCATACTTTTCATACTAAAAATTAATTAATACCCTTTCCAGCTTGAGGAAATCATAAGTCATGATTTATCTCCCTATTGGCACATTATTACTCTTTAATTATTTTATTAAATGAGTTGATTATTTGATTTTTTATGTAAAAATTAGCATGATTTATTAATTTTAATTGTTTTTTTCAACATTTTTCAATGATTCCTTCTCTTTTTAATGGAGATGTATGAATTATCAGCGTTATCTGTTAATATTGTTTAGCATGGGAGTGATTGAATTTAGTTAGTTAGTATTACACTGGCAAAGCTGCAATGAAGTACATATATAATTTTTCTCCTGGTGTAACTCATTTGAAAAATACCTTTGTCTACATATACTAAAATACATTTTATCATTTTATTTGTCCATATTTGTGTATTATTTTTATTAAATGTATGCATTAAACTATTAATTGTTTTTTAATGAATTGTGTGCACATATTATTACAAATAGTTGGTCCAAAGTCTCATGCACCTTATGGTGTCAATTAAAAGTGTATAATGTAAGTATAAAATGACCACATATCCTTTATACATACGTGGGCCTCTAATAATTTAGCACCCCAGATGGTCTAAATCCACCACTGGTGTCAATGTGTCAAGTGTTATCATATCTTGTCAAACAGTGAAAAGTCACAGGTAAGAATATTTTTGATAAGGAGGGATTATTTTTTATTTATTTGCATTTCAATTGTTTGCTTACATTCCTGTTAAACCACTACATAGTATTAAAAGTAAAATACTCCTATAGTCAAACAATTAGAGGGTTACAACACCCAATGCATTTCGCCCACAAGGTCGGCATCATCAGGGGCAAAACCTGTTTCAACAGTGACTGGGAGCCAACTGCAAGGTTGGAAACGGAAAGTATTAAGAAGACGACTGAGAAACAAGTGAAGTGCAGAAAGATTTTTCGGCGGGTGTTGTTTAAATCTGTCAGTTTGTATAAGGTCTTGTTGAAATCTGTGTCCGTGTTCATAAGTGTATCGCGGTTTTTGTAAATGTGAAGGTTTTCTAACAAGTTTAGTGAGTTATTGGCTGAAGTTATCAACGTTAAATCGTTTACGTGTATACTATGACCTGTTTCTAAAATGTGGTTGGCAACGCTTGATTTTTCAAAATGATTATATTTATAGTGAGCCATGTGTTCCTTGAAGCGTGTTATTAGTTTCCTTCTTGTTTATCCTATGTACTTTTTGTCACAGTGTGAGCATTGTATTTTATAAATTCCGGACTTGTTCAAAGTTTCTGTTGTGTCTTTTGTACTGCCCAGTAAATTTTTCAAATTATATGGATTTGTATATGTTATGGTATAATTCTTATGTTTAAAAATTTTGTTCAAGCCTCTGTTTAATGGTGGAAAATAAGGCAATTTTACATATTTGTCCTCTTTTTTGTTGTCTAATTTGAGGGAAGTGGCATTGGACAAGGTTTTATTAAAGTTATGTTTTCTCACTAATTTATTAATTAAATTATTATCGTATCCAAGTTTAGCGGCAATTTGTTTTATGTGTTTGAGTTTCTTTGCATATCTGATTTTATTGAGGGGGATGTTACATAATCTGTGTGTTAAAAATTGAAACACAAGTGTTTTTTTGGTTCATAGGGTGAAAGGAGTTGTTAGGAATGAAATTATCAGTATATGTAGGTTTTCTAAAAATGTCAAACTCAATGTGTTGTCTATTACTTATGATTAGCAAGTCCAAAAATGGCAAGGTGTTGTTTTCTTGAAGTTCATAAGAGAACTTAATTGAAGGATATATGTTGTTTAACTGATTAACAAATTCTTCTACATTTTGTTTCTTTAAATCAAAGATTGTGAATATGTCATCCACGTACCTCAACCATATATCTGGAAAGTAATGAAATTTTTCTTTGCAATCCTATTCAAAAGAGGACATGAAAATGTTGACTAGATGAAATTGAATTTAGTTAGTTAGTATTACACTGGCACAGCTGCAATGAAGTACATATATAATACATATATATTCACAATCTTTGATTTAATGAAACAAAATGTAGAAGAATTTGTTAATCAGTTAAACAACATATATCCTTCAATTAAGTTCTCTTATGAACTTCAAGAAAACAACACCTTGCCATTTTTGAAATTTCATTGGTTCAGAGAAGAAGTTCCTTCGTCATGTCCGCAGAATGCAAGTTTTTGTTTCTTAGATACAAGACTGCGCCAATGACCGTGTGCATGAAGAACCTGTTTAATCAAACATTTTCATTGTATTCAGCGAGATAGAGCCTAGAAATTTCCTTCAGGGCGTCGACAATTGTATTCCTATTCTTTTCAAGATTCTTAAACTGTAACATGCACTTAAGGTGTTCAGATGAATCTGAATGTTTGTGAAGAGCACGATTAATGTTTAAGAAGTCACAAAATCCTACCTTGTTCCAAATGTGCTCCTTGACTCCACCAAGCAGGCAAGGCCAACAAAATAGTTTTTGCAAGTAATGACTTCCGCATAACCATGGATATGAGCGCAGAGCTCAAATAGCGGCAATCGGCGTGAATGGCGGCTACTCACATAGCTCATAGTCAGATTTTGTTGTGAAATAACGTTTTGAAGGAGAGCATGGAACTGTGGCTTTACTTCTGACCAAATTCAAGGCAAAATATTTTTACTTGAAATTTTATATTTCCAAGTAAACGAATTGCACCTATCAGCTGAAAAACATTCATAAATTATAGGTGAAGTGGCACTTCACTAACTTCACTTGAAAAGCCGTCACTGGTTTGAACCTATAGTCCTTAATAATGTAACATATAATTTATAAAAACATCAACTGGAAGTTTAAGTTACGTAATACTCCTTTATACGTATTTTTTGGCTGCTCCCAGCAAAACGCCATATGGTTACACGTATTAAAATACTGAGTTATGCGTAACTGACTTATACGTAAACCTCTTTTATACGTAGCGTTCATCCGATCCCGCCAGCTACTTTTATCTCGGTTGTATCTATTTACGCGCTGATTATCATCAGCTGATTACGTCGCGCTGAAATAGCGCGACGTAATCTGCTAGATAACAATGGTTTGCGATAAACTAAGCAGAAATTCTATCCTGCGGAAAAAATAACGAAACATTATGTTTGTTTGTTTGAGTGCCCAGTCAATTCGCCTCTCTTCCAGCACAAATGGGTATCTCAGAGGTAGTGCAATGAATAACTGGGGAGGGAGGAGGGAAACCCGGTGCCGGCATTTGCCTGCACCAGGGGGGCCAACAGCTTAATGTCCCATCCGAAGGACGGAACAGCTGAATTTGCGCGGTCTCCTCAAACCACACAAACAGGGGCCAGGCGACCTTGGAAAAATCCTACTTGCGCAGGATTCGTACCCGATGACTTTTTCAAGCATTGGGCGAGTAGCAGCCAGCGTCCTAACCACTACACCACCGGCACCCCAAAACATTATGCGTTTTCTTCGCGACGCTTTTATTCTGTCTGAAATTCGGACACAAGGGGCCATCCTTAAATGATGTCACAGCATTTTTGGGATTTTTGACCCCCCCCCTCCCATGTCACAAAACCTTGTCATTTTTAATTTAGTCATATTGGCTATATAAAATTAATGATATGTTCAGACATAATTTGTACAATGTTTCATCTGTTATTACATGAAAGAAATTCAATACATTCAAATAAAATTATTGCTTTTTATAAGTACATATTATAGATAATGAAATACTTAAATGCAGCAGATATTCCATTGTATGCAAATACAATACTAATTAATATAAAAATTACATGTATGTACTCTTTAAACAATGTCTGGCAACTCCAACAATGTACGAAGTTTATGCTTTTATAACTTCCAGATTAACCCATCTCTATTTTTGTAACTTCACTAACTATGGAATACATTCATTAAAAGCAATAACAATTAATATAAATTTAAAAAATGGATATAAACAAAATGAAAAATTTGAACAACTTAGAAATTAAAATTCTTTCCATGGTGTTCAGAAAATCTCATCCATACTATAAATATGCATATTATTTGAATCTCCATCATCTGTATTATATTTTATTTCATTCAAATCCAAATTTTCTTCATCAATCCATTCTGCATATTGAACATTTTCCTGGTTTGTTATAATAGCCATCATTTCACGCTGCCGTCTAGCAGCAATACGAATTGGCCTAACTCTTTCCTGAATTTGTGGCATGGTCTCTGTTTGCTTATGTATCTTATAGTGTTTCTGTAACATGACATTTGAAGCAAAATACAGATTGCAGGTATTGCATATTCGATTTCTTAATTCCTTTTGAATAGATGGGCAGTATAGATCATATGGCATAATTTTGAAACTTTTGGCAGATCTTGGTAATATTTCTTCCAAATCAATACTACCTGCAATGAAAACAGATGGATACTTCAAATTAAGACCTTGCTCATCTGTTGATAATGGAGCTTTTAAACCTTCATTTTTCTGTTTGATTGGAATCGGTGGAGGTAGGAATCGTTCCCTTAAAATACTGAAAATTGAGCTTCGAGGTGCTGAACAACAGTTTGTGTCTCTGCACTTCACAATCTGGGTAAAATATTTGCTAGTCCTCAAATACTTTGATGACCAAACAGCATCTGCCGTCAACAAATTTTCAGGATTAATCTCTGAATTTTCTGGACTTATATATTTGGCTACAGTTGGAAATCCATCAATTACCATTTGCCCCCATATTTCTGCCAATGTATTGCCACAATATTCAAAGTTTTCTTTTTCAAGGTCATCATTAATCGTTTTGCCTTGTGAATCAAGATGGCTTCCATAATGCTCATGAGGAAGAATAACTCCAGACAGTTCCTTACTTAAAGGTGCCATCCTTCTCTCAACACGATTGAAAGAACTCCTGCCAGATGCATTGGTTGCAATAAAAAGGGCATCCAAATTATATTTTAAAAAGTGATTGATTCCAACATCAATTACCTTCTGGTATCAAGGATTCTCATCAGGGCCACCATTCACAGTAAAAATTACCACCGGTTTTACTTCGTTCTGAAACCTTGTGATACTTTCAAATTCGGGTAACTTCAAAAGTATTTCAAAGTCAAATGCATGTGAAAATGCTGTTGAAGAAGAGTGCTTACCGGATCTGATAGCTATAAAGGTTGGGCCTGAATATCCTACTGCAGTTGGATCACCATTTCCATTTTTTTAAATTTCAATTCCAGCATAAACTGAAGGTATCAACTTATGTCTGGCAGCTACAACCCAATCATGATCAGGTAAACTTACTCGATACTCAACATGCATGACCAATGGAGATTGCTCCTTTGCTGCTGTTAAGCCAAGTGGCACTTGAGCCTTATCATCTTGGCTCAAGAAGCATACTTCATTTGGTCCAAGAATTGAAGCAATTTCTTCCAAATGATTAATAGTTACTCTGCAAAATTGCCCATCAACATGTTGGAAGTGTGCATCATTTTGAGTTTTCATGAGCTTGACTGGGACAGTGATAACATGCCGTTTCCCTTCTAAAGATGAACTGCATTTAGGAAGTAAGCGAACATAAACGCCATTTCGACTTATATTAAAGCCGATCTTATTTAATTCTTCAGTAAGCTCATCCAAAGTTTTGATACCTCTCAAAGAATCTTCATTTTGTCGTTCATGTGATGCAGAACCATGGATAGCTATATTAATAATAGCTTTTAACAACTCTGGCTGATCCAGTTCAACTCTTGGTCTACCTACTGTATCTCTCTTCTTTAAAAATTCTTTAGTTTTTGGATTCTTTTCACAAATTTCTTCTAGTTTTCTTTTTCTTTCATCTCTTGATTTTTTCTGTCGTTGTTGGTCAGATGTTTTTATTTTAAGCTCTCTTTCGAGTTCTCTTTTCTTTTTCTCGTTTTTCGAGTTGTTCATTAGTAAGTTGTCCACAACTCTTTCTTTTATAAAGTCCTACTAAATCACTGTTTATTATATCTATTTTTTTTTCTTAGTTCATCTTGTACTTTTGTTTTTGGTTTATTGACAATATCTACAATGCAAGATGTAGAAGATTGTTCTTTAGGAATACTAGTTGATTTCTCAGGAACTACACTTTGAACTTTTTTCTCCAAAGTAGTGATATTTGATACTCTTGATTGTTTTTCCAAAAAGCATAATAAAGTTCTTTTATTTTTCACTGCTAAAGCTTCATTTTCTTTAATTATGGAGGTCACTATTGATGGTAAATTCTGCATTTTTTTAATACGATTCCAAATTTTTACAGTTTCTTGCTGCACATCCTTTGGTTTCTTTGATGGTTTTGCCTTTAAGTATGACTTAAATAATGATTGAAATAGTTCACCTTTATCCATTCTGTAAATAAGAGGATAATTATTTTATATTTACATAAATATAGATATTGTACAAATCAAGGTCATAATATTTAAAAGCCTTAAAAAGAAGAAGCTCTTGTTATTTTCCTTATTTTAATTCCAATGAAAAGTACGATTTAAATACTAGATCCATTCACATATTTTATTATTTAACTCAAAAAAATTCAGTTATCATTTAGTACATGCAAGTATATATACCTGATTTTCTTGTTAAAAATATTCTAGTATTTGAATAAAACAGCAGTTTTTTAATTACATTCTGAAATACAAAAATAAATATATAATTTTAAATTATAAATTAATATGCATATACTGATGACTTGCCAATATTTTAATAGTGAGTTCTCTAAAATATTTTTTTTCTTGCCCAAAAACGAAAAATAACTAAAAGCATTATTTTAGAAAAATTATTGTATAAATAATGTTTACAAAACATTCTCTTTGAAAAATTAAAAAATGATTATTATTTTAGTTCTATTATAATTAAGAATGACTTCATTTCATGACTAAAACTTACCAAGACTTTTTACGGTAGGCAATTAAAAATAGTAACTAACATTCACATGGCTTGGTTTTAGCCACTTTACCGTAAATGAATATGATACAATAACAGTCAAGGAGACTAGAACATAGAGGAGGACTAGAACACCAACACAATAACAACTTAAGCTGATAATTAAGTATAGAGCTTATTATAATAGTTATTGGAGTTTTTCTGTGAGGTTTAGTTTTGCATTATATTTTTCAACTGTTTTTACAAGTTTCCACCAGAGGGCCAGTGGCAGGAAAGACAAGTAAAACAGAGAATAAATAAAAGTTAGTGAATGTCACTTCAAGAAAATTAAGGAAATAAAGCACAAGATCTTGGCAAAAATCTTTACTTATTTGTGACATCACATTGTTTTACATATACTCCCCCCCCTTGTCACAAAATGTCACATATTCCCAGACCCCCCCCCTCCCCCTTAAGCGTGACATCATTTAAGGATGGCCCCCAAGGTAATCGAATGGTGAATGACACACTAATATTTCGCGCGAAAGCGTTAAGAGCGATGCGAGGTTGGTGAGTGTTAACATCAGTTCGGGCGCAGACAGATTAGTCAAAAAGCAAAAACGTTTTTGTTTCATCGTGGCCCATTCTGATTTTTAAATGCATTGTAATGGACTCGGCGTACACTGGTTAGTCAAAAAGCAAAAACGTTTTTGTTTCATCGTGGCCCATTCTGATTTTTAAATGCATTGTAATGGACTCGGCGTACACTGGTTAGTCAAAAAGCAAAAACGTTTTGAAGCATGACGAAACGAAACAACACATGTTTTATGACAAAGCAAGTTCCCTTGTTTTTTAAGAAAACATTCTGCTCTGCGCATGTGTCAGTTTTACCTTCTCCCCCTCTCTCTATCCCTCCCTCTCATTCCCACGTGGTCTAATGACTGGTGCTACGGCGCTACGGTGAATAATACCAGGCATGACATCACCATGCCAGTGTTTACATAGGAACTGGCAAGTGACCCGCCAAACCAGTTTTGTTTTGTTTTGTTTCAGTGAAAAACTTTTTGCTTCATCAGAAAATGTTTTCTATTGAAACAAAACAAAACGTTTTGTTTGAAGCTGTTTTGACTAATCTGTCTGCGCTCGCTTTAAGCTGACTTTGGCCGCAGAAGGGGATAGTCGTGCATTGGAAGCCACCGCGTTTTATCGGTTGCGAACATTCTCCTCAGTGCTTCGCCAGCCTTAACTTTATTTCACTTCAGTCGTCCACATACTCGCGACATGTCTCAAAAAAGAAAAGGAATTACAGGGGAGAATAAAATGAAAATTACAAATGAAGCTGAAGAAAATTCGCACCTGTCGAAGAAAGAACTGGCTAACAAACTGAAAATTCCGTATACGACGCTGTGCACTATTCTGGCGAAATCCGACCAAGTAAGGGAAGCACTGGCCAGAATGCGCATAAAAGAAGACGTGTCCGGGAGGGAAGATATGCTGATCTAGAAAAATCTCTGATTATGTGGTTTAAAGAGATGAGGTCAAAAAATATTCCTATAAGCGGCACCATATTGCAAGAAAAGGCTAAGAGTTTTGCAGCCAAGATGAATGTGAGGAATTTCAGGCTTCACAAGGGTGTCTGCAAGGTTTTAAGAAAGGCATGGCATCACTGGACGCATGATTTCGGGGGAGTCAAGTCGCACTTTGGCAGAAAAAATGGATACCTGTCATGGGGGAAGAAGAGCATGCAACGTTTGACAGTTTTACTTGTTTGCAGTGCGGATGGAACAGACAAGTGCCGGCCGCATATTATCGGAAAATCTACAAAGCCTCGATGTTCCAAAAACGTGAGGACATTTCTTACAGATTACACCGCAAATAGCAAGGATTGGATGACGAGCAGTGATAAAGAAGTAGCTAATGGATTTAAATGATAGAATGCGCAAAGAAAAACGAAAAATTCTACTTTTCTGGGAAAACTCTACTGCTCACGATTTTCAAGATTTCTCCCATATCCGCCTCGAGTTTTTCCCTTCTAACGCCACTAGCAAGCTGCAGCCACTGGACCTGGGCATAATTGCCAATCTAAAGGCTCATTACCGCAAAATTTTGGCTCAACATAGTCTCCCTGCCAGAAGAGAGCTCGGAGAAAAATCGCCCACAACTTCGTATTCTTCAGGTAAGACAAATTACAGCAGTGATCAGTGACTTCCTCACTTCATGAACTTTAGTTTCTAAATTGTCTGAAATTGCGATTTTCTTATTCAGGCAATGCACTTCATTGCCTCCGCTTGGAATGCAGTCCAGCCTTCTACGATAAAGAAGTGCTTCCGTAATGCAGGATTTGTTTTTGATGGGCAGCACTAACCCGATGATGTGGAGCCACCTGAGAGTTGGTCAACAGAATGCTCGTTTTAGGACTTCATTCATTTCGATGATGATGTCGCTGTTTGCGCCAGCCTTGGTGATTAAATTTCAGTCCAGTATTATGCTCTGGATAATTTTTTTCCTAGACAAAATGCCTTTTTACCATCATACTTTACAGATGACGAAATCATAGCACTCAAGAAGACAGTGCCGAACCAAAGGACGAAAAGAGCGAATTGTCCGGAAACATCCCCTCATTTTCAGAGGCGTTGCCTAGTCTGAAAGTGGTGAAGCGCTTCATTTCCTCTTTTGAGAGGCAAGAGGAGATTATGTCGATAAAAAATCAACTTGAAAGAACTCTGTACCTATTTTCTACGAAAAGAAGGAAACAAAAGACAATAAGACTATTTCATTTCAAATAAAATATAATTTGTTAAAAGAGTATTTTTTTAAATCACGTGCTGATTGTGAGTGCTAAGTGAGTGAGAGGTTGTGGTTGTGAGCTATTTTGTTTATTTATATGTCTAACAAGTTAAATATTTTTTCTCTATAAATACGTATATGCCTTTCACGAAATCACCAAATACCTAGTTTATTCTTCATATGTCGACCTTATTTAAACATTTATTGAATTATACGTAACTCTGAGTTACAGGTATTTTTTGTTCGGTCCCTTGAAATACGTATAACTCAGATTTCACTGTAATATGAAACAGATACTACTGTAAAAGTATCTATATAATACATAAAAACATCAACTGGAAGTTTAAGTTACGTAAATATTAATTTAATTTAGCTAATAATATGAAACAATTACTGCAAAAGTATCTATATGTCTCTTTCAAATGAACGGGATTTGTGAAAATACTGAATCACTCGTTTTTTTAAGAGTACTTAAATAAAGTTCGATAAAGAATGACTATCATGTCATCAATAAGCCGTGTTTAACACATTTATATTGCCGCTATTCCATTAATAAAGATAACTTACATACGTCATGAGAAATAAACATGTACACTGCGTAGTTCTACTTCTGGCAACTCAAGGCCACTCAGGCCTCTAAAATATAACATTACCAAAATTTTTATCGAAAAGGCTTAAATACTCAACGGGATTTTATTCTACAGGAAATAAAAATCTCTACCTTTTACGCTGAGTGCTGTTTAAACCATAAACATTATCATTACTTCGTCATTTAATGTGCGTATGAAAAAAATAACAACAATATGGCCGTAGTCATACAAATTGTGTTTATTTTTACGCAGCAACAACTGTGCTCTGAAACTGCTTAGTTTCGCTTTTAGGAATAATATTCTCTATTTTTTTCTTTGATCTAAAAGGGAGAAATAATGTTCATGAATAAATATAGAAGGAAAGTATTCATTGTTGTGAAATAACATCGTTAACAATATATAATAATGTCTCAGCGATTTTTTTTTATCAGGAGGAAATATTTGAGTTATGAATGCAGCAGAAAATCCAAACATGAACATTTTCAAGTTTGTGTAAACATTATAGAATGTAAACACCTTGTATGGTCAAACATGACTTCTATGGTATGTGTTGAAGTGGGAGACAAAAGAAAATATACGAAGAAAAGAGAAAATACAGATTGTCCGTATTTCAATGAAGTATGCTATTTTCTGAAGATTTCATTTAATTTTGTAAATAGTGAATTACTCACACATAAAAAATTTATTCCCCATTTATAGTATTTTGTATTTGACTTTCACACCACAAAGGAAGACTTGTTGGATAAATTAATATCATTAACAGGAAGTATTACTACTTTCATGAATAGTTTTGATAAAGATATTATTTTTAAATCATGTATCTACTAATATAAAAATTATATGTGTAGGTCTTGCAATGTGAATCCCTTCTCCAGTCAAATAAGGTTTTGGGTTCTATTACATTGGACATCGGAACTGTATATTCACAACCAGGTTATGGAATTTCAGATGTGATAAGTTTTCATCAAACATTATTAAAGATTCTATTTTCACTATTATTATTTATCCTCAGATCATCAGTTTTTTCATACCTGGGCTCTTCTGTTATGCCCCGAAGATATGTTCATTGATAGCAAAGGATATATTAAGGGCACTATACGTGTTATGGTTAAAGGAGATATAGCCAAAATACCAATGTCTATTGAGGATGAAAAAGAAGGTATTGGAATGTAAGTTCTTCAAACACATGGAGAATAATTTTTAAAATAACCCTTAAACTTGTTATTCTCCCAAGTCCTCCTTTGTGAATGTTTTCCTGTTTTCATACCTTCTCATGTAATTTTAGTAGGTTAGCTGTCTCTACAAAAATTACGTAGTGTTACCTAGGGTGGGAAGTACCGCTTATTACACATTTTTGTAGTGCATGGACTCATTTGTAGTCATCATTTTACTTTTTCATATTCATAGTATATCAAGGATTGTAATTATGAAAAAATTCGACTGAGAGTTTGATTTAAATACACATTTTAGGTGTCCATGAGTCCATAAAAGTGGTTTTCGCCATGCTGACTGTCCATCTGCCTGTCAGTCTGTTCGCAGTTGTAGGATCCAAACGTATACATAAAATCGAATGATATCTCTTATTTATGCAATATATCATTTTTTGTAGACCCTTTTTTCATAAAAATGATATTACACAAAAATAAAAGGGAATTTATTCATGACAATTTTTATAAATTACCTCAAAAATAACTCCAGAGAATTTGATTAAAATCAATCTAATTGTAGAGCCTGATGTCACAAATAATACTGCGTAAGCCATATGAGTCAAAAATCACTATATGGCGTCCAGTGACATTGCAATGTACGCTAAGTTATCTACCTAAGCTCTATGACGTCACGCCTCCGCCGCGATCCACTCAAAATCTTACTACAGTCCAACACAAAAATACGACTTCAAATTATCCGGGTTCGAAATAAACGAACTTTAAAAAAACTAAATTTCTTACTATCGGCTACTTGGACAATAAAATCGCAATATAGTCTTATCTATCCGTTCAGCTACAAAACGTATTGACCTTACAAATTCGTAGACAAGGCGAATTCGTGAACAGCGCTGAAGTGACCACTTTCATGATTCACGAACACCACCGGGTGTGAAAAATAGGATTGAGTGAACATCCCAATTTTTCCAGTGTCTATTTCAAGTTACTCTTTTACGTCACGTTTCGGAAGAGCACTTTGAACCACGTGTACTCAGCCTAAAGATTACGAAAATGCGTGCTAAAAAGATTGGAAAAACGCTTGTGTGAAATATTGTCTAGATTCTAGATAATACATAGGAGCCATCACGTAGTAATTCCCTCCAAATTCGTTCAAACTTTCCATGCCATCGGTATGGTCAAAAATAAATACATAATTCTTTATTAGCTCTAGGCAATTTCATACATTACATTGTAATTTTATTTCCATCCATATTACGCAGCTGTAATAAAGTATACGTGCTCTCAATATAACGTGGTCGTATTTGTTATGACGTGATGATTTTACAATTCTGTAATTACGAATTCTTTTTGCAATACGTACTCAACGCATTCTCCCTTTGGAACTGCTGGTGAGGGGATCCACGAATTGCGTAATGCAGGCAGGAGGGAGGGGTAGGGGTCAATCTTAGTGTAGCGCGCCGAATTTAAGGGAAGGGAAAACTAAAAAGGCAAACATAAGCATGACGTATTTTATGGACGATCTCTTAGAATTGTAAGAAACGCTCTTAGCCCCTCAGCGTCGTCCTGCGTACCCAGTACTTCATATACGGTCGTACTGGGTACGCCGCGGAGATCGCTTATTTCTCTATTTTTGTAAGTAATAAATTTTCTTAAATCTGAAAAACTTCGATATATTTCAAAACAGCAACCTTGGACCTTCCTTTTGTGCGTAATTCTGCAATTTTTACTGTTTTCTTATTACCTATATTATACGTCAAATTTCGTGATTGAATTTTCGCGTAGTTATGAGAATTGTGGGTTCTAAAAACCCCTATTCAATGCTGACAATGAGACTAACCGAACCTCTGCACAGAAGCTACTATGTAGTGGAAGGGGATGCAGGCACTGTTTAGGCCCGCTCACACTAGGGAGAAACGCGGCGAAGCGAAGAGAAACGCGGCTACAAGAATAATATTCTTACCAATGGACCCGCTCACACTTAGACCGGCGAAGGGGACGGAAGCGAGGAGAAGCGAAAAGAATTTCTAGGGGAGAATATTTCTTCGCTTCGCCTGACATCACGAGGCGAAGTTTTGTGCGATCACTGTGTCACTGTGAAGGTATTGGGGTATGCACTGGAGATCGGGAATTATCGTGAACGCTCGGGCGTATTCGTAATAGGATTCCCCCAGATCTTCGACTTCCTTCTCCTATAAGTGGGCGAAATGCATTGGGTGTTGTAACCCTCTAATTATTTGGCTAAAGGAGTACTTTACCTTTATTATGTATCTAGCTGAGCCCAAATGTTACATGAGTTGCTTATATAGAAAGATTTTATAAGTGTTTTTTGTATCTTTTTTAGGAATATTCTTAGTGAAGGACAACTAGCGCGATACATATGTCGTGTGTATAAATTTACAGGATCTGTCAATGATTCTTACAAAATGAATAAATTCTCTGAATCCCAGAAGAAATTATCAAAAAATAATACATCTAAAGAATGCAATTCAAGAAATGTAGTGGATTTGTTTGTGGAAGTAACATTCGGAAATCTTATAGTTAAGTATTTTCCACATTTATTTATGCTAAAGGATGATGGAATTTTTTGTAGGAGCTAAACATTTTGACAAATATTGAATTTGATATGTAGTGGGTGCAAACGTCATTGAATTGCTAAGTGGAAATATTGGAATTCTAAAATATTGCTTCATCACTTGAAATTTTTACTGCTTTAATGAAATTGTCAGCTTGAACTATAATATCCTGCTTATATTTATTAGCAAGTGTTTCCAGTGAAAATTACAAAAGTTTTAAAAATTGGTAAAATTTTTCGATAAAAAAATAATACTTAGCATTCTGTTACTTCCTCTTGTAATAAATTATTATATTTTAGGGAGCAACATGCACTAAAAAGGGTGTCAGCTCTTTTGAATGGAATGAGCAAGTTACATTCTTGGCTAGATTTCCACCACTTTTCCAAAAATTGTTGATTTGCATAAAAGAGGGAAATTCTTCTAGAAAGATTCCAATTGTTGCACAACATAGTCTTCATATGAATGAAATATCTCATGATGGCGAAGAAGGCAAGTTATTTAAACTCCATAAAACTACGAATATAACATAAAATTCAGCATGTGTAGTATATTTCCACTAATGTAACCTTATCTGGTTAAGGTGGCCAGATTCTAAAGATTTCAAAAGTGGACATTTTCTTTGAAGAGGACGTCTGGTTACCTTACATATATCCTGTTAAAAACTTCTAATAAAGTTTGGAAGAATTTCAAAATTAATTTCTTGAACCAAATCATTTTTGTAAAATATCTGCTTTGGTTCACAGTTGAGTAAATTGTGGCTATTCTTTTATGTAATTGTTGTCACTGCTCGCTGCCATTCCCTAGAAACTGCCACCTGGGTGCAGTGCACATATTGCACTTATGGTACTCAAAGCCCTGATGAAGGTTAAATGTAAAAGTGGATGGAGAAAAATTGGAACAGGTAGAACAGTACTCTTACCTGGGCAGTGTTCTATGCAGGCCCGGACATAGAGACCCAGGGCCCCTAGGCAGTTAACAGAGTTGGGGCCCCCTTTTTGGTAATTTAACAAAAAACAAACTTTACTATTATTTTTTATTTATTTAACGTACTTTGACTTTAGAAAATAGACAAGCACACTTAGAAATGAAATAGACAAGTACCAACTATACTTTTTTACACATTATAATTTTTACATTTACATATAATTACAAGATTACACTGCCACGCGACGAACTTTCTTCTCTGCAAAGGAACGGATGACCTCACTATAGTCCACAGACTGCATTATTTCTGACTCTATGTACAGCACAGAGAGTGAATTAAGCCTGTTCTCTTCTGTGGTAGATCTTAAATAATTCTTTACTCTCTTTAGCGCTGAAAACGACCGTTCTGCCGAACAGTTTGACCCTGGTGTACACAACAGCATCTGGAGCGCTATTCCCACATTTGGATAAATGTCCAAAAAGCCTTTTTCCAGGATGTACTTGTATAGCTCCAGTGACAATAACCCTTTTCCCCCTGTAGCCTCAGCGGACAACAAATGAGCTCGCAGGTGCAGACACTTGTTTTCCAAAGTACCGTCCAAATTCCCCAGATAGAAGGCTTCCAGGTTCCGTGCTCCGTCACGGACGTCTTGAGATTCCAATCTATGTAGCTTCGTGAGAAAGTCAAACTTTTTACTTAACTTCTCGTAAGCAGAGCCACGTCTCTGTAGTTCTGCAATCAACCTGTCGATAATGATGTTGAAGACGGTAACTCTGAATCTGTCCCTGCCGGAGAGTTCGACCTCGTTTTCCTTTACTTCGTCAAACTGGACGGGATTATTCTATAAAATCTTAAGTCACTATACACTAGAAAATTCTATCACATTCTTTAGCTTTCATCGCCAACACTACTCGTATCATAACCATAACTAACCTCAGCAAATTCGCATGGAAGATAAAACCTTTGAGCCGCAAAATTGAAATTGATACTACTTTCTAACACACACTTTCAATGCGAACTGACAAGTAGTGACAAGTTATAGAATGAAGTCAGGTGTGATGCAAAACGAACAAAGAACACAAACACAGTGTTGCCACTTGACTTGTCAAAAAATTAACTATGGTCAATTATTTTCTATTTCGTTCGGAAAAATTGACATATTATTTTCCGTGTCCTGTGTCCTCAATGTGTACCATTTTGGCCCCTGGCCGGGGCCCCCACCGAGGTTGGGGCCCTAGGCAGAAGTTCACCGCTGGTTCTATGGTATCAGGACAACAATCAAAACAATATCAATTTACTTTTATGAAGTGAATTATACATATGTAAAAGTAAGCATTTTTTATCATTTACTTATATAAGAAAATGAATTCGGAGGAATGCTATTTACCAACACAGCTTCAGTCATACTCCAACCATACTAATGGAAGTAATTTTTTGTTTGCTTAAGCACTTAATAATTATTAAAAATAAATATTTCAAAAGAGGAAAAATCTTCAAAAAGAGGATGTCTGGTCACCTTCTTTATGGTATTCATTAGATGTTGAGTGCTATTACATAATTACTCAAATGGTACTTTGTACTAAAGTATTTTATGTATTTATTTATTGATATAATTCCATATAAGCCATTTTACAGTGTAATATTAGAATGAAATAAAGTGAAAATACATAATAATTAATAAGAAAGTAAGAGAAACAAAATAAAACAGGCAGAGTATTAAGGCAAACTAAAATTGAGGTTTGAAGAATGAGATAAATGTCTACAGTGACTGACAGATAGGATATGATAAAATAAAGTGCTGTATTACTGAAAATGTTTGAATATTAACATGCTGTAGAGAGGTTAGAGGGGCAGACTGAGAAGGAATATGGAAACTGAATAGAGAAAGAATTTAAGACGTTTAAGGAAAAATAAGATGATGACTAACTAGAAGATATTTTCTGAGAAATGAATGAATGATTGAAGAAAAATATGAAGGCAAAAGAAGCAGAAGAAAAGGATTCAGCAATTAAAGAACTTGAAGAAGAAAGAGATAATCAAGAAATGAAGGTCACAGAGAAAAGAATGATGCAGAGGATTCGGTTTGACATATAAATCTATCTGCAGCCTCAAAATTGATGTGTTGATTATAAAAAGATATTATTGCCAGTATGACTCAAATTTTTGGTAAATTTAATGTAGTTGTTATTTTTTCATAGGCTTTCCTCCTTGTTTTGGACCATCTTACATCCATATGTATGCTGAGGAAACCTTTAAAGGGATTACAGTTTATATTGGGAAATTATTGTTTTCCTTAGAAACAAAACTGAATGCTCCAGCTACTTCAGAAGCTTCAGGAAATAAAGGACTAATAGACATTGGCCCAATCCTAAAAGCAGATGAGGTAATGGAAGAAACTTTAAATAGTCATATGTAAGATTATACATAAATTATTTTATGAAAAACATTACGCATTTACATCACATATTTATGGCATTAGTAATTCTAAATCTGATAAGAGAAGCATTTCTCTCTAACACATTCACATTAAGGTGCATTCTTACAGAGTCATGGGTGAGTCATTTTATGTCTCATACAGTGAAACTCCCATTTAACATTTCCCTATGGAAATAACGTTTTGTACACTAAATCAGGGTAAACACCAATTAAGGGCTACATAGTAATATAGCAAATAACTGCTAAATTTATTATAGCAATTTTTTACATCACTCCTGCATATATGCATTTATTACAAATTTTAAACTGGTATTAGGATGAAGGCACCAGATATGACCACTAAGTATTTTTAAATGTATATCAAAATATTTCACAGACCAACTTTTTCATAACTGCAGAAACAAATTTGGAGGAAAAAATAATGTTATTAAATTTTTTTAAAGGCGATTAATTAATATTATATGTTTAACATTTATATAAATATTGTACCAAGGATTCGGAGTTTGAGGATTGGGGAAGTAAACGAAACATGACGCGCGATTTAAATGCTAAGCAGCGTTTATTTCCTTCGCAACAGTTATACAGGGTCTATTATCGTTCCGAAGTGACCTTGCCGCTGCCTCGTCCCTCACTGCCCCCCTCTGCGGTGGCTCGCCTTCTTATACCTCGTCCGGGTGTTCCAGAAGAGCCGGGAAAGGCCGCGACCGCCGGTCGTTCCTAACGGGTCGTAGTCCGATTCCCAGGGCGTGTCAAATGGCTCCACCGGAGAGCTATCGCTGCTGCCGTCGTTACACTGCCCCCCACCCCTTTGGACAGCAGTCCGTCCTCGGGCTGAGTCTGGTTCCGCTATATTCTCGTCCTCCCGACGTCTGGTTTTCGCTCCCAGAACAGGTGCTGAGTCTCCTCCATAGTAAGGCACCACCCGTCCGCGCTGGCCGCCCATCTTCATCCTATACACCACGTTGTTCAGGGTCCATTGGACGGTGTACGGCCCGTCCCAGGGCCGCTGCAGTTTTGGGCTCCTGCCTCTCAATCTCTTGGGGTTGTATAGCCAGACCTTTTCCACCGGAGAATATGCCGGCCCCTTACTTCTCAGACCGTATCGCTGTTTTTTCCGAGTACTTTCGGTGTGCTGGCGGACAAGCGCAAAGTCATGCACGATCTCCAGCCGGCTTTCCAAGTCATGCAGGTACTCGTCCACGGTTTGCTCTTCCTCGGGGAAACGGCCAACCACTAGTTCACCCGGAAGCCGTAGTTCCTGGCCAAACATCATCCGACTAGGTTTCTGTCCTGACTAGGGGTACAGACGTCCGGCAAAAGGAGATCATATCCTCCTTTTGTCCTGCTTTTTACTTGGAAATAGGTGTTAAGAGCTTCCTTGATCCACATACCATTCAGCGCCAGTGTGTGGAGGCATCCTAGCCAAACCCTTGCTAAAGCTTTGATCATAAGCCCACTTCCATGCGTTTTCGAAGAAGACGAGGGTGAGAATGGCACTTTTATGAAACCCTTTCCCTCCTAAAATTTCTACGCAATGGTTACCGCTCTGTGAGGGTTTTTATGGGTTCGGGTGTGGGATGGAGTCATCGTGTGGAGAGGAGAAGTGGACCTACGGAATGACCGGATGTAGATGATTGAATTCTAAGAAATGCAAGTGATTGATTTTCATGGGTGCGTCTCAGTTCTCAGTTATCTGGTGCAGTGAATAGTCCCGATCTTTTTCGCTCCGATTCCTAGTTGAAAAAAACTAAGTCGAATTTTCAAACTTAATTATTTTGGTATGCATAATATATGTTATTATTATGCAGATAACCGAAACTTCGATTACTATATATATTTATAGATTAAATTGTAATTAATTAGTAAAACTAACGATTCATTTTTTTGTGTGATGGCTTAAAATACTCCAGGAACTCACGCCCGGTAAAGTGGCATCAACTAAAAGGAAGTGCAAATTTTCCTGTAATCTGAAGACAAGGTATTCTTGTTTCGGAATCGGGCGGAATAAAAATGAGGCGAAGTGTTCAATTTGTGATTGTTAAGTATCAGTTGCAAATAAAGGATATTCTGATTTGGAGCGTCATGTACAAAGTAAAAAACAGAAAAATGGTGCGAATTTCGTCTTCGTGTGAAAAAATAACGTTTTCTCTCCAAAGAAATTTATACAATAAAAAAGCAAGTGCCGTTGAAGGAACCATGGCTTTTCATACAGTAAAACATCATCACTATTTTAAATCAATGGACTGTACTGTTAGTTTATTAAAGGAATTATTTAAAGACTCAGAAATTGCCCGAAACACAACATACGCCAGAACAAAAACCGAAGCAATAGTGAATCAAATATTTGCCCCTCACACTATCGATGTCATTGTGAAGACCTGGAGTGAGATATCTTTTTTCGGAGTTGCAACGGATGCCAGCGACTACGGTCCACTCAAGATCATTCCAATTCTTGTGCAGTATTTTGATTGGAGAGAGGGTGGAATACAAGCGAAAGTGCTGGAATTAGAAGCTACTCCTGATGAAACCTCCAAAACCATAACGACCTATGTATTGAGAACTCTAGAAAATATGGCATATCTTCTAAATATGTTTCATGTACAGGTGACAATGCCAATGTCAATTTTGGAGGATTTACTAGAAATAGGGGTAACAATGTGATCTCTTGCTTGAGGGAGGTGCTAAATAGAGAAATTGTAGGTATTGGGTGTCCTGCTCATATTCTCCACAACTGCATGCAGCATGGAGCAGATGTATTAAACGTTGATGTGGAGTCCCTCATTTTGAAGGTCTTCAACTATTTTTCAATATATACAGTTCAAACTGAGGCCCTGAAAGACATTTGTGAGTACATAGAAATTGAATATCAAAAATTGTTATCTTCAACTAAGATCAGATGGCTTACTTTAGCTCCAGCTTTAGAAAGACTTTTAAAGTTGTTCCCTGCTCTAAAGGTATATTTTGGTGACAGGTCAGTTGCGTCCCGGACATTTGCGTCCCGGCCATTTGCATCCCTGGACATTTGTATAGTAAGAAAATTTACAATTTTAGTTACATTTCTAGCATTCAAAACATCACTAATTCTTTCCAGGTCGGATTCTCTGTATGGTAAAAGCCTACGAGTCTGTCTACCTCTTACTACTATCGAAAGACAAGTTTCTCAATATGATGAATTCGGTGAAAAATATGGATCATAGCGATTTTTTGGCAAATTAAAAAATCTTTTAATAATAATTTATTATTAATTAAAAAAACTAATTTATAAAAAGAAAATGACATTATGATTTCAATTGTTAATTAGTTTTTTAATTAAAAATAAATTATTAATAAAATATTTTTAAATTTAGCAAAAAAATCGCTTATGATCCAAAAATACTATTATAATAATTAATAGTGCGTAGGTGTTAGACGAAAGTTTTTAAATAATTGTACTAAAAAAACAATTGTGCTATAAATATAATAATTAAAAATCAATTATATATAATATGTATAATAAAAAGTGTAAACTTAGAAATTTATTTGTAAAATTACTTTTATAGTCAGCAGGCTCCATTTCTTAGGTATAATCAAGTACAAAAACCATTATTTAATTCAATAAACTCATGGATTAAATTATCCAGAGATAGAATTTTTTACGTAGGACATATAAAAAATGACATTAAATAATTCATGCATATATTTATTAATTTTGAAAACATATTGTACCCATTTAACATATTAGTTTTGAAAAATATCGCCCAAGCTATTTTAAAGCAGGATCTACTTAAGAGGAGATTGTGAGCCTTCCTTATAAACTCTTCTAGCCACCAATTCCAGTGTTTCTTTTTAAGAACAGCCAAACCATGCCCGATTTCTTTAGAAGCTATTACGGAGCACTTTACATGGAATATTATTTCCTTCGATACCCTTATTTCCCTACTACTCATTTCTTTAGTTTACCATTGTTGCAAATTTATCCTCTGGGTTTTACCCAAATATTCCCTTTCTCTCGCCTCTTATCTATTTCCTAATTTTTATTCATTGTTTTTACTTCTCTTTTCACTGATAATTCCAGTCCACTTGTGGATACGAATTGTGAATTCATTCTGACAAACATCTAAAATATTTCCCCCTCTTGTAACGATGCTATTAACCTACCTGAACCCCCGCCGCGAATAAAGGTGTTTACGAGTTCTTGGGATCTACCGTTTCCCCTGTTAGCGCCTTCCCAGCTGACAAAACAGTCTGAAATCTCCTTAAAATACAGTTACTGAGTAATCTTCTTTTTCCGATGGACGATCAGATAAGTTCTCTAGTATGAATAGATCCTTGCTCGGGTAGGCTCCAATGACATCTAATGATTTTGTTCTAATAGTTCCAAAAACATTTTTCAGACGTAACATGCATACTTTTGTTCCTTCCCCTTCACTTCCCTATTTTCCTATACATAAGATGAAATTCTATGAGTCTTTGCTTATTGATGTTGTAACGTCGAAACTAGCATCACGAAGTGAAGTGTTCCCACATCGATTAACTTGAAAAAACTCAGTTGTTGCCTGCAATTATTAATACGTATTTGGTGAGTGTTCTTTCCCTTTCATAATTATTTAAAGATGATTTTATATTCATAGTTCATATTTTGTTATATTTTCTCTAATTCCTTTTCAAGTTTGCTTAAAAGAAGTTCATGTAAAAGTTACCCGTTAAATTTAAATAATTTATTTTTTTCAACTGATTTGCGGTTCCTATTGATAATTTTCTCAAATTTTCTCCTTTAGTTTATAACTGTATTGTCTTGATATTTGCGTTCTTTTTGGTTGTCAAACATATAAAATGTATTTAATATAACATATCTCTTCGTTTTTTATTTTTCAGAAATTAAAACCATGCCACATTTATTGAAATCTAGCAGAGGTGGAAAGAAACTTGTAGACGATGAAAATTATATGTATCACTATCACAAGAGAAATGAAGATGGTACGAAAATTTATTGGAGATGTGCAGTGCGATCATGCGGAGCAAGAATTCATACAGATAAGAATAATGAAATAACAAACCGAGTCAATCGACATACTCATGGTTCTTTTAATTCTCAAGTACAGAGAGCAATGTTTGATTTGAAAGGATACGCATTAACATCATCAAAACCGTCTAGAGATCTCATTGCAACATCTTTATCAAAACTTAATGAACATACTATGGCAGAAATGCCTTCCACATCTGCGATTGGAAGGAACATTCGTCGTTGGAGGCAAAAAGCAGAACAAGCACCTTCCATACCAAGGCAGAGATTTGGCTTTGAAATGCCGGAGGAATATTCTACTCTCTCCAAAGGTGAAATATTCCTTTCAAGTGACAGTGGCATTGATGACGAACAAAGAATTCTAATATTTGCAACTGAGCAGGGTTTGGATGACTTGGTCTGCTTTAGAAATTAGGCAGGAGATGGAACGTTTAAAGTTTGCCCAGAAATTTACTATCAACTCTATTGTCTCCATGTCCAAGATGGTTCGTTCAGCATTCCTCGTGTTTTTGCCCTTTTGCCCAATAAATCAAAGGATGCATATGATCGCTTTTTCAGTAGATTATTGTAGGTTCGACCTCAGCTCAATCCTTTATCATTGTTGATAAACTTTGAAAAGGGAGCAAGCACGAGTTTCATGGAGAAATTTCCTAATACAAAAACGGACTCATGCCTTTTCCATTTCACAAAATCAATATTCAAAAAGATTTGTGACCTTGGGTTCAGACAGCGGTATAAGGAAGTGAAGATTTCAATCTGAAGATACGTTGCTTCTCTGCATTAGCCCTTCTTACAGTAGATGATGTAATTGAGGGCTTTCTAGAAATGAGTGACGACGATGATTTACCTGCTGAGTTTGTCTCCTACTTCGAAACAAGGTACATAGACCAGGAAAGGGGAAGGAGAGGAAATCGAAGAAGCCTTGCTCCTCATTTTGCCATTGAATCTTGGAATAGTGCCTATACTGCCTATAGGATCTGATTATTTGGCTGGGAGATATATATCATATGTTTCACTAAATTTGTATTAGCTTTGCATGAAGCAAATGAAGTAGATGCCAGTAGGATATTATTTTGGTTCCTTTCTTATGTTTTTTAGGTTTATTATATATATTTATATTCAATATGCATAATAAAGGTGGAGTTTTGATGGAAAAATAGCAAATGCGAAGAGAAATAAAAAACTTAGGAAACGTACAGTTTCGATTTATACCAATAATTGTAACCTATGTTGAAAGTCATGTCCAGGCTACATCAAATTTTTCTTAAAGGTAGCTCAGAACATCGTTTTCCGGTAACAACTGTTTGGGACGAAATGTCCAGGGAAGCAAATGTCCGGGGGACGCAAATGTCCGGGGGGACGCAACTGTACGGGACGCAACTGGTCCGCGTCAAAAAGACGTGCATCTCAACTTTGACGCGCGATCATTTGCGCTACGTTTATTGGAAATAATATACAAAAATACCATAGAAAAGCTTATTCTATGCTTAATAAGTTTGATTTTTTAATATTTTTAGAAAGAAAATGTAAAATTTTACGGCAAGATAAACACAGAAACTACCCGTAAAAACCAGCTATGCAGCCGGCTTTCGCGAAAGTAGTCATATATAATAATTCATAAACGAATAACTACTGAAATTTTTTTTTAATTTAAAACAGTGATTAACTAAGATATAATAGAGGCAATGCAATAATTTTCTAAGCTCTATGTTAATTACAATGGTTTTAATTGGGTTACAACTTTAAAAAGAAACTCGTCAGTGGGGAAAAATGATAGAGGAATTCTGAAAACATTGTTGTAAAGAGAGACATAAAGAAAATATTTTGTAGGGACCAAATTTTTAATAAAGACTTTTAATAAATTTATATAGATATTTTTCTTTGTAGCCATAAGGCGCTTCATTTCCTATGCTGATGTAGGTAGCGACGTTGCCACACCAATCTGGCGTGCGGGATTTAAACTCCTATCTCTTTCTCTCTCTCTATCTAGCCTCATTAGAGGTTGCTAATGAATCATATAATGAGTAATAAAGAAGGTACTTGTTTTGTCTAGTTTTGTTTTCTTATTTCATTTAATGTCTCATCTCAGTCCAGTTGGTGCCTCGTGTTTTCGCTATGCCTCGAAGAAAGCGACAAGCTTTACAACGAATAGAAAATATTAGTAGTAACAAATACGGTCTTTTCTCGAGTGATCAAGAAAATAATTTAGAAAGTGAGCCTTTTGTGATTAGCAAAAAATTACGTAGCCATGAGAAAAATGTCATTCAAAGTGCTAGAACATTTTTTCAAATGGTCAAAGATGGTGTGATTAAATTTGATCCTAATCAAGTTGTTAAAAATACTGCAATGTGTTGAAATGTTAGTGAAAGGACTGTAGTAAATGTAAGTAATGAGTGCAAGGAAAATGTGCGTCCTTCAGAAAGTTCTCCCAAAAAAAGCAGCGGTAGAGCGCGAATTGTGTTAGACGAAATGTTTCAAGGAGAGCTACGAAGAAAAGTGCATAGTTTTTACTTAAGAAAAGAATATCCAATAGTGTCTAATATTATAATCGAACTGAAATCAGATTTTCCTGATTTTCCAGACGTAAGTGAATCTACTTTGTTACGGTGGATGAAGATGCTTGGCTTTCGCTTTAAAAAATACAACAGGAAGCCTGTATGCTTTGAAAGTCGCCGAATCCTGGACCAACGTGCAAAGTTTATTCGGGAAACAAAGTCAGCTCGTCAAAGAGGATGGAAAATTATATATTTGGACGAAACATTTTGTGGAGCAAATCACACACTATCATATGGTTGGCAGGAAAATGTGAATGAAAGTAATAATGATATTGACTTTGATCGAGGTGTAATTCAAGAGGTCAATTGCTGGAAAGGTGGCCTTATTACTCCCTCTGGTGCCGGAAAAAGAATAATTATTTTGCCTATAGGGGGTGAAGATGGTTTTCTCCAGTCTGAGAATGACTGTATGCTCGTGTTCGAGGGAAACAAAAAGGATGGTGACTATCATTCCGAGATGAATGCTCGACACTTTGAAGAGTATTTTAGAAGGATTTTAAATGCGATAGATCATGAAACCGCTATTGTTATTGACCAAGCCCCGTATCACACCATGCAAGACCCAACAACAAGAAATCCGTCCAAAAGTTGGCGTAAGGACGATATAATAAATTGGCTAATTGAGCATCGCATCGAGACAGAGGTAGATGATTCCGGCTGGCAAGATACATATGAGTCTTTAACCATTAGCGAACTACTTGAACTCGGCAGACCTCATTTCAAGTCTCACAGATACTTGCTAGATAGCATCATCAAAGAGAGCGGCAAGAGAGTAAAGCTGATTTGGACTCCAGTGGCCCATTGTGAACTCAATGCAATGCTTATTTGGGCTTGGGTTAAAAATTACGTGGCGAAGCGCAACAAAACGCACAAAATCAAAGACGTCCTGCAACTGTGCAAGGAGGCACTGCGTAGCACCCCGAAGCGCGTGTGGGAAAACGCTGTGAATCACACTATCAAGGTGGAGGACTTCTACGCCGCCAAGGACTAAGTGCTAAAGAATATCGTGGAACCCTAAATTATCAATCTCGATGAGGATTCCAGCAGCGACGAAATCAGTGAGAACGAAACTTAAGAGGAGATCAAGGGATTTTTGTGCGGGCCATGACGAAGGTGAGAGACCGCCTACCAGCGAGGGAGAGAAAGGAAACATTTGGCAACATCGCAAAGCGCCCAGAAAGCGACATATACGGTACTGTGTGTAGATTAAAATTAATTTAACAAAAACAAAAATGTTAAAACAAAATCTGATTCCTACAAAAAAATTTCTTTATGTCTCTCTTTACAACAGTGATTTCAGAATTCCTCTATCATTTTTCCCCACTGACGAGTTTCTTTTTAAAGTTGTAACCCAATTAAAACCATTGTAATTAACATAGAGCTTAGAAAATTATTGCATTGCCTCTATTATATCTTAGTTCATCACTGTTTTAAATAAAAAAAAATTCAGTAGTTATTCGTTTATGAATTATTATATATGACTACTTTAGCGAAAGTCGGCTGCGTAGCTGGTTTTTACGGGTAGTTTCTGTGTTTAACTCGCCGTAAAATTTTATATTTTCTTTCTAAAATATTAAAAAATCAAACTTATTAAGCATAGAATAAGCTTTTCTATGGTATTTTTGTATATTATTTCCAATAAACGTAGCGCAAATGATCGCGCATCAAAGTTGAGATGCACGTCTTTTTGACGCGGAAACATTTTCTATCCCTAACTCGACCACCAACACTGTTCAAAACCTTTTTTGAAAGTGAAACTTCCGAATTGTGCCTCTGGTTCTTACTCTCTCTCTGACGTCTATTTTCAAGAACAAAATCGAGGCCGTAGAAAGAGAAAAGAACTGTTTGAGAAATTGTGAACTTGCTTAAAACTACATTAAATTCTTTGAAATAACGACACAGAGAAATTTTTATCCCATTATCTGTTAGAGAGCTCATGGAAACACTACAGGCAAAGGGGATGGGTAAAGAATGCCAGCGTTTTCTTGAGGAGACGCAGCTAGTGTACCAAAAATGCATTGATCATTTAAAGAACTGGATAAAGCCCATTGAGGAATTTGAATGTTTTGAGAGGATGATTTTAAGAAAGAGAAATTTGAAATATGAAGATATTAAACCTTGCTTAAGCTACCTTAAGGAAAAGAAAATAATTATTGATGACGTGAAGCTGCTTGATCATTATTTCAACATAAAGTTATTTGTGGGATAAAAAGATCAATGTTTCTTTGATGAACCTCTTCATGAGCAGTGGAGCTCATTCTTTAAAAGTTGCGATAATGTAGATTGTTTTTCTGAGCTTCTCAAGATTTGCGATTTTTTTTAGCATACAAGGTCTTAACGTAGATCTAGAAAGTCCTTTCACTAATGAATGATCAGTGGACCCTAGAAAGAAATCGATTGTCATTTCACTCAGTAAGAGGGATAATTATGACAAAGTACAACATGAAACATTTTTCCTGTAAAGATTTCCATTCTTACCTTCTTAAGAATGAAGATCTTCTTAAAAGGATAAATTCATCAGAAAAATATGATATTGTTTTTTTATTGAGTATCGTGTAAGCTGTGAGAGTATTTTTTTTTCAAATAAAATGAATGTTATGAAAGTAATTTGTAGCTCTTTTTACCTTATGTATTCCATTTACATTATCCTTTTCAAAGATTTTCTTTTAATAAATCCTGATGCTAACTAATTTTAGGAGTAAATAACCAAAATTATATATATATATATATATATTTATATATGTAGAAAAATTAAAGGCTCCTATATCTCGCCTCAGGCGGCAGAATTTCTGAGCATGCCCCTGTATATATACACACAAACATTATTCGTTATCCTCCAAAGAGGCCTTTAATTATTCCGCAGTAGTCTTGTACGGCTTCTTTCTTTTGTGTCCTCCTTTTTTGCCTTAAGTGCCCTCCTTTTTACCCTTAGGTATCTGGTAACCCTAGTCCTGACGTCTCGTTCTTGGCCGTGCGATAGGACAGCATGGCTAGTGGGAGTAGGCGGTCCCAGTCACTTTGATTTCGGTCAACGGATTTCGTCAAATAATTCAATAACGTGCGGTTAAATCTTTCTAGTAATCCGTCGGATTGCGGATGTAGCGGGGTTGTTCTTGTTTTGTGGGCACCCAACAGAGGCGCTTCGAAGTCCCGTCCGTGACTCTGCGCAGCTCCATTGGAACCTTGAATCGAGAAAAGATCTGCTTTTTTGATTTGGGAGTGGCAGTGCTTCCGGCAATCTCATGAAGTAGTCCACCACCGCTAGCACGTACTTGTTACGTCGTTCTGTTTCAGGCAGTGGTCCAAAGATGTCCATGGCCACACGTTCCATGGGGGCTCCAACGTTGTACGTTCGCATTCTTCCTTTGTTCCGAGTGACCGGCCCGTTTTTAGAGGCACAGGTATCGCACCGGCGGCACCAATCCTCAACATCCCGACGACGGTCGACACAATAGTAGCGGCTGGAAACTCGCCAGAGTCTTGGCCACCCGGATTGGCGCTCTGCACCTCACGAATTATTTCCGGTACCCATGCTTTAGGAACCACCGGTAACATTCTCAAGGAGTCTCCTGCGTCAGATTCCCATCGCCTATAATGTATTCCCTCGCAACCTCAAGTGTTCACCATTGGGTTCGGTTCACAAGGGGCTATCTCCTCTCCGTCCGGCCTCCGCCCTTCTTGCATGGCCCTAATCACGGTACTTATGGTTTGGTCTCCTTGCTGGGCTTGTCGAAGCCGGACTGTATCGTCCTCGACCTGTAAATCTGCAACGGAGGCGTTCCCGTTGCCCCATTTGTCCTCAGCGCGCGAGCAGTATCGGCATTCAGCCTCCAGACTCGGTCGTCTAGATAATGCATCCGCGTTAGTGTGCTGTTTCCCTGGTCGATGAACGACTGTCATTCCCGGGAGGTACTGCTGAAATAATAACTCCAGACGTGTAGTGCAGTAGTTTTTCTCCGGTTTACTCGTCTTGCTGAAATACCCAATGACCCGTTCCCGTCCATCCTGTACCTGTGATAAAACAGCTCCTATGCCCACATGGCTTGCATCCGTATCGAGAACAAAGTCTCCAATATCCTTGGGGTATGCCAATAGCGGTGCAGTTATCAGCGCCTCTTTCAGTCTCTCGAAGGCCTTTTGGCACCCACCTGAAGGTATAATTTTCCCCAGCCAGACGGTGAAGGGGCTTAGCCACATCCGCAAAATCCTTTACGAACTTTCGGTAATAGGTGCAAAATCCCAGGAAGCTTCTTAGGTCCGTTTTGTTACATGGCTCTTTCCATTCCTGCACAGCCTTGATCTTGTCTGGCTCTACCCCATGATTTGAGACTACATGGCCCAAATATTTGACTCGCCTTTTGAACAAGTGGCATTTCTTAGGGTTCAGGCGACGATTCGCCGCCCTGAGTTTGATAAGGACGTTTCTTAGGTTTTAAAGCCCAGTGGTGAAAGTCTTTCCTAACACGATAATAAGGAGGAGATTGACCAGGCACTGGGACCAGGTCATTCCTTTGAGCACGAGTTCCATCAGTCGCTCTAAGGTCGCCGGGGCGTTACAAAGGGCAAATGGCATGACCCGGAATTGCCACAGCCCGCTCCCCGAGGTGAATGCCGTTTTTTCTGTCTTATGGCTCCATCTTCACTTGCCAACACCAACTCCGCAGATCCAGAACCACTTGGCCCCGGCGAGGGCATCAATAGTGTCATCAATTCGGGGCAACGGGAATGACTCTTTCTTAGTTACGGCGTTGAACGCTCGATAGTCCACACAAAACCTTGTGGTCCCGTCCTTTTTCTTAACCATTGCGATTAGGGGCGTCCACGGACTCAACGAGGGCTCTATTATTCCCTGACTTGCCATATCCTGAATAAGAGAGTTTACTTCTTCTTGATTGGCTCGAGGAACTCTTCGTGGTTGATGTTTGATGGGACGCGCCTGTTCGACATTTATTTGATGCTGGATTATCTTCGTGCGTCCGTCCCCGGAAAAAACGTCTTGGAATTCAATCAGCAGATTCCTCACGTTGTTTAGAGTCCAGTTCTTGCACCGAGGTTCGAATAGGTAAACCAATTCTACAGAAACTTCCCTTCCTGAATTCCAGCTCTCGGCTTTGCCGCCGGCGGAGAAGACGGTCACCACGGGAAATATCTTCGCTAATGGAAGTCCAGCCTCAATGCACAGCGTCCCGTCTAGTATATTCGCAACGCGCATGGTTGGATATTCACTCTTTAGATTAAGTAGTGTCCTCCCGACCAGCAATCCTGGGGAAAGGGCGCTTCCACCAAATTGCTCCGATACCAATAGTCCTCCCAATCTTTGGGCTTCTGTTGTCACTGGTATCACAGCTTCCGAACGAGGGGGGATTTCCACAACCCGGGCGGTTTGGAGGGTGACATCTATGACCACAGCTCCTTCGCTGTCCCCCAGGAGAGCCACCGCCCTGTCGTTTAGCCGTAGGGAATTTTGACATAAGTCGACGGTGCACTTGTTCTGCCTTAAAAAGTCCAAACCTAAGATGCAGTCGTTAAAAATGTCATCCACATATGCCCTGTGTTGGATTATCTGCCCACCGAGATTGAATTCCAGCTTGCATTCTTCGGCGATGTGCGAGGATACCCCGGTAATGGTTTTCAGAAGTATGCGTCTACCCGAGACCTTCGTCTGTATCTCGTGTTGGAGAATGATTGAGGGATTCACGAGGGTCACGCTAACTCCGGTGTCCACCAATATCCTGGTTCTCCGGCCGTTAACACTACCTTCTGCCAACAGTGAGGAAAAGGATTTTGCGGGATTTGTTTCCACGACCAGTGGCCCTCGTTGCGCCCTAGCCAGCCGTTGCCCCTCGCGACTGGCTACATGCCGTTTTCCGATTTATGTTCCCCCTGTCGTTTCGGCCGCTAATTAGTCATAGGGCATTTCCTCTTTACGTGCCCCCCCCCCCCGTCCGCATCGCCAATATGAAATCTGCGGCGCGGGTGCTTCGTCGGCAGTACAGCTGCACCCCTCTGCCGCGACTTCAGTTGCCTCCACAGTCCGTATCATGTGGACACTGGCCCTTGTTACTTTAACAGCAGACTCCACCTCGAGTGCCTTTGCTAGGGATTCCCTCAACGAAAGCGACCCTGAAACTCGAACAGCCATCTATACCTACGCGTTGCTTATCCCGCTTACAAACTGTTTAGCGGCGATTTGGTCCTGCCACACCGGCGCGCAACGGGGAAACGCCAACTGGGCCAATCGTTCTACGTCTGCTGCAATCGTTACCAAGTCCTTCATCTCCTGTTGCCGGGCATTGAGTTGCATGTGGTGAAGGTGGACGAACATTTCGTCTCTGAATCTTAGCCGGAGCGCCGATACTAGGTTGGAAAAGTCGTCGATGTGATTAACGGTGTGCAAAACCGCAACCGTAGGTCCTCGTAGGTTTGCAGCCAGCATATTCGCCTTCAATGCGCCAACCCAACCGTTGAGGCCTGTGACAGTATTGAAATGTATTAGGTAGTCTTGTAGTGCAGAGCTCCCATCGTAGGTTGCTACTTTGGCAATGCACGTCGCCTTATGCCTACTCCGGACCCGAGATCTCCGCGCTCGAGGATGCCGCCATTCCTCCAATCCACTCAGCGCAGTTTGCGTTTCCCCTTTGACCTTTGCAGCGTACAGACGCGCCTTTTCCAGTTGTTGGTTAAGATCGTAAATTTGCGTTTGGAGTCTTCCCGTCGCTTGCGATATTCCGTCCAAAATTCTACCAATCGTTGCCTCGAGAAGGTCACGCCACTGTTCCTCCGCGATACGCATCTGCTCTTCTCGTGCCCGGAGTTGCTCGGACACCTCGCGTTGGTGGATCGTTATCTGACGCAGCATCACCATCATAGAATCATCCTCCGGCGTTTCTTCGCCCCCTGGGAGAGCCTTCGGATTCTTCTCCTGATGACGGGCGCGGGGCATGTGTCCTTTTCCTTCCACCAGTCCCACTTCTTACACCAATTGTACCAAGGATTCGGGGTTCGGGGATTTTGGAAGTAATCAAACACGACGCGCGATTTAGATCCCAAGCAGAGTTTATTTCCTTCGCAGCAGTTATACCGGGTCTATTATCGCTCCGAAGTGACCTTTCCGCTGCCTCGTCCGCCACTGCCCCCCTCCGCAGTGGCTGGCCTTCTTATCCTTCGTCCGGGTGTTCCAGAAGAGATGGGAAAGGCCGCGACCGCCGCGCCGGTCATGAACGTTCCGGACGTGTCGTAGTCCGATTCCCCGGGCGTGTCAAATGGCGCCACCGGTGAGCTATCACTGCTGCCATCGTTACAATATTATTCACAATCTTTCGAGAAGCATAACAAAACATTTGTCATTATTAGATCAATGGAAGCTGAGATGTGATGTTTTATGTTTAAAAACTTTGTGTGCTGGTGGCAGATTTAAGGGGAGTCGCACTTAACACGTGCCGGGAGCTCCTTTTGAATATATATATATATATATATATATATATATATATATATATATATATATATATATATATATATACGTATATATATTCACTTAAATATAAAATGTTTCGATTTCAAAATCAGTGGAACCTTTCTGATTCCATAGAAGAATGATCATTAAGAGGTTTCCTTAAAAGAGAGTAGTCGTTAGGAGTAGTTTCACTATACCAGAAGGCATAAATCTGCCATTGTAGTGTGCCGAAATTTTCAGTTTCTCTAAAGTAATAATTTTCCCAAATTTAAAAAAATATATAATACAGTGCAGGACCCCGAGACATTTGCCAGATTAGGGGATTTTCTGGATTTTTTTATCCTTACCTTATTATATACTTATCATATTTTACAGAAACATTAAAAGTAAAGAATAAAAGGGTTTTATTTGTCTCCAAACCATATTATTATCTATCTTCAAAGGACAGCCTTTATACTTATTATCTTGAAATGGAAATCCCAGCTCACACATCTCTATCTTCTTCTCACAAAACCTGATGCATATAATTTCATTTTATATTGGATTCCGACTATTGCTCTTTTTGTATAATGGCAAAATAACAAAAATTCAACAAATTCCAATGTGAATCTCAGGATCTATATAAAAAATACACCTCAATCAAGAAAAATTAATAAAAATTCTCAGGACAATTTTTCAACCATCGGAGAAGGCGGAAATTTAAGTCCTGGCATTTTGTTATTTGGCCTATCTAAATTCATAGGGATATTCGGAAGTTCCATGAATACTTTTTGGCATGATTATGTATTTCTACATAAATTTTTGTGCCTTGGTTCATTACTCCATGGCAATACCAACAACCAGAATTTCACTAAATTGGGAGAGGACACCCGAATATTTTGGCTTATAAGAAGATTTACTATACAATACATACAGTGGATACCTGTAACAGAAAACACTTCATATTAAAATAACAAGAAAACTGTAATGCTATAAAAACAAAGCTGTAGGTCAGATAAATTCTCAGCACATTAATTTCAGATTGGTATCAGGCTCCAAATTATAGCCGGATTTCAGGTCCTGCAGGATTTCAGGGTGCCAGATAAGGGGTCCTGTACAACCGTATCTGCCCGAAAATAACCCGATCCCGAATTTAAGCCACCTCCCTAAAATTTTCACAATTGTTTGACAAAAAAGTAAATTTCGTAAATTTTATGTTGAAGTTTGCCAGGCATGCATGCACGACGTGGAATACATTATTGGTAATCGAAGAATAGAGTGGGAAATGGTTTAGTTATTGACATTTGAAATATTACTGCAATTAATAATTACGCTTTGTTGAATAACGTTCCAGATTCAGTTACGATAATTTCATTCATCTTCATTTTCACACAAGGTCAAATAAAGCAATAGCGACCTCGCAAAGGTAATTTTTAATCCAAGTCTATTTCTAATGAAATTAGTATTTACATTGCCTTAAGAAATTGCATTTTATAATTATACATGTTCATATCGTATATGGCAGGGGAGTCAACTAATTTTTACATAAGATCTACTTTGCCAGTAAAAATATAAGCGCAATCTACTCTTTCAAAAATTGAGGCGTAAGTGAATTTTTCTATAAAAAGATAGGTAAGTAAATATAAAAGAATATTTAAACTTCCATATTTCACAAGTTTTTATAGATTTCGAAACTTTAATTATTACTTAAATTGAAATACGTTTTGAATTTCAAGTTGAAATAAAAGAAAAAATTCATATCATTGTTATATTATTTAATATCAATAATTAAAAAAACATTCACAAACAACAAAACTTTACATTTTTTACAAAATGTAGAACCTTACTACTACTGACAACGTTTGTTAATAAGAAAACTAAAGATACCTACATAGAATTATTTTATTTTCATAACTAAAATAATACATAAAAATGCACATATTCATTTTGAACTTCCTGATGCTACGAAATTTGCATTACTTATTCTACACTGCAACGTGCCTACAATTTTTGTGTTATTTGGGGTGTAACTACTCAGACCATTTCTTAAGCATGATTCCAAATGTCCTGTTAAAGTAGATCGGTATTTTGATTTTATAATGTTCATTTGCGAAAATGCCGATTCGCACAAATATGTTGAGCCAAAACAGGCGTATAAATTTTCAGCATATTTTCTCAAATTGTAATACTTATCTTCTGGTAAATATTTCCAAAATTTGTCTTCGGAAGCCCTTGCTTTGATATAAATATCATTTTGTAATGTGATGATTTCTGTTTCAAGTGTAAGAATATGCATATCAAAAATAGTTGCAAGGTTTTCGGCAATTATTTCTGCTTTTATCTTGATATCAAATGGAAAACTCATGAATAAAACTACACTATCAAGTTTTTTAAACTCTTGGAAGCGGTTGTCAAATTCTGCAATGACGTTCCTAATTTCTTCGATATATTTATTTCCGTTGAAATTTGTTGAAGCAGAACTATTTAATTGTGCCAACATGTTTGGAAAATTAGATAAATTTTTATTTTCAAGCTTAGATACAAGCAGATTTAGTTTATCTTTGAAAGCGTTTACAGAACTAATCATATGAAAAATCGTTTTATCCGGACTCTTGCATATTGGCGCTGAAGATCAAGCACACACATGCATACCGCATCTCTTGAGACGATCAGAATTCGGTAAACTTCGGCTCCTTGCGGAAACTTTCAGGCCGACATTACATGCTTATAAAAATGGTTGCACTCTGGTGCGACTTCGCCGCATGTCGGACTTACCTATACATGCGTTTTTGAAAATTGGGACTTAAAAGAAAATATATGGATATATTATTCGCGATCGACCAAAAATCATTACGAGATCGACTGGTAGATCGCGATTGACGTTATTGACACCCCTGGTATATGGTATATCGTATATAACTTCACACACAAGTTTTACCGTAATGAAACAGTTGAGCATTAAAAGCCGTCATCGCATTTTGCGTAATCGTCTGCGTAGTCAATGTATGTAATTTTAATAGATTCCACGAATGAGGTTTTAACATACTTATAAACATTACATTGGCTATAGCAATAACCACAATAGCCAAGTAAAACTAAGAGGATCTTCTTTTAATGTATAATGAATTTGAATTGTATTTGAATCCCAGCCGATTCGCCTCTGTCCTACGCATAGTGGGTATCTCAAAGGTAGTGCAATGAATAGCCGGGGAAGGGAGGAGGGAAACCCGGTGCCGGCATTTGCCTGCTCATACGGAGAACACCAGGGGGGCCAACGGCTTAACGTCCCTTCCGAAGGATGGAACAGCTGAATTTGCGCGGTCTCCTCAAACCACACAAACAGGGGGCTGGGCGACCTTGGAAAAATCCTACTTGCGCAGGATTAGTACCCGCATTCTTTTCAAGCAGCAGGCGAGTAGCAGCCAGCGTCCTAACCACTACACCACCGGCACCCCGCACAATGAAAAATAATACAAATAATGCAGGTTTGGTGGAGCCAGTCATTACCGGCTTCCTTAATCAGCTTACCAGCAAAGCTATAAAGCTGTCATTAGCAATTTAATCAATAATTTACGTTCTGCCCATCGGCAAGTGTTAGGCAGCGAGGCAGGCTGTGAAGCCGTTCTCAGTTGCCTAAGTCATCTGCATTCATAAGAGAAGGGAGGAGAGAAACCCAGTGCCGGCATTAGCCTACTCTTGCGAAATACACCAGGGGGGCCAACTGCTTAACGTCCCTTCCGAAGGACGGAGTGTCGATTTGTGCGATCTCCTCAATGTTTCTCGTCCCATTTTCTCATCCTCGTCACCTAATATCAACGCACAAATAGAGGGCCGGAATCGTAAGGTGAGGCCAACACTCAAACCACACCGCCGGATCCCTCTTAATACAAATCGCTAACTATTCTTAATTATACATATGCATTGCTGTGAGAAACGAAATAAAATATCCAATACAAATTAGAAACGAAAGAACAGGTAACAATGGCAACAAAACACGAGTACTGCTAAATTCAATATTCTAGCTTTATTATTTATTCATTAATATTCATCGTAGGTCAAACATTTACTTTACGAAAAATATAGTACTATCATTTGAACGCGACCGCAATAAGAGACGTGCTGCCATCTATGGGTGACTACGAGACAACCCTAACCCCAAATCTTTTCTCGAACTCGCAATTAAGGCGAGGGGTGATTTTTTCATGATAGATTTTGACAAAAAACATCGGCTTATATTCGGACAGATACGGTATATGCATAATCAGCTTCAGCATGAAATTTACTATGATTCAGCATCATAATTTCATTTAAACCACAATTCTTCATTCATGCCAACCGATCATTTTTGATGTTCAATTATATATGCTTATTCATAATATCTGTTTCATTTTTAGAGCAAAGATGAAATCCGCAGTAATTTACTGTTGTTCTGCTGCATCATTCAAGCTTCTCTTTTGGATAAGAAGTTTTCTGGAAGGAATGCTCATTTGGAGCTAAATTTTGGACCAGAAACTACGTCGACAGGAGACGGTAAAAATTACACTTGTAAAAGAGTGTGAGAGTTGGGTTATTGTAGAATTTCGGCTGAAAAAAATTATGATCTAAATGTTACAATGAAAATAGCAATTTTTATGTTAAATTAGTAATGCTATATGCAAGTTATGTGGAAATACAGCAAATCAAGTAAATATCAATAGAATGTCTTACAAAAACTTTTAATAAAATAATATAAATCATCAATAACATAAAATTTTCTAAGCTTTTGCTTAAAGAAAAACATTTTCTAGAGAAGTTTATGACCGTAGTTTTGTTTTCCCAGGTAGCGTATCTTGATTTTAATATCATTTAAATATTATATATCTTCATAGCAAGATAGGGCTGATAAGTCTGTAAATTAAATTATAGGTTAAACTAACTAATGCTTACTTAACTACATGTTTTACCAGGAGTAAATAAAAAATCAAATAAGACTATACCAAGAAAGTCAATCAAAGATAAACCATCTCCTCAAGAGTTGTGTGACTTAATAAATGGACAAGATAAACTTTGCCTCTGGATACAGTCGTTATGGCCCAGTAATGTCGTGTATCGACTACATCAATCAAACATGATGGCCAAAATTGCTCAGCTACTAGTAAATATGTTTCAGCTTAATTTTATAGTTTTAAAATTAATTTTATAAATGCAAACATACACACCCATACACATGACTAATTAAGAATAGAGAGAGCTCTCAAGAAATGAAGGAGATTGTGGGTAACAGGAGCATGTGGAGAACCAGGTTTAATCAATAATCACAACAAACTTGTCTACGGGCAGACTACCTACCAGAGCCATTATGTGGAAATCTGGAGCCTGTGGTGGAAAGACAAAATGCCACCCCATTTCATGGCACAAAGGTGCAGATTGATGGCAAAACTGCTATAATAACCACTCTTCAAATTTCACTCCCTCATTTCTACATTTTCAAGAAAAAGCCACAGGTTAGACTATTTAGCACAACTAGTGATTATCCACCATCTAACTAATAAGAAATATTCCCATGTAAATAATCACCTATGTCCCTCCCATTCCCGGCTACTCTCTACCTCTTGCCTGTCCCCCTCTCTCTATTCTCCAAACAAACACTTCACCTTTTAATTGTCTTTTCTGTGGTGTAGTGAAGTTCTTCATTCTTATTGATTCACTTATACTCCTATGTTACACTGTGTTACAACGATTTGTTTTTATTGGTTGCTTGTTGTTCCTCAAGCATATATATGCTCAGAGTTTGCTATATTTCCTACCTGATGGTGATGTTGTCACATTCAAACCTAGGTCATTTTTTCCAAATATAGTGGAATTTTTACAAATTGATTTGTTTTATTCCTGTAAAGTGGAATTCCACAAAATCAAGGCTTACTTAGTGAATTAAACATAATTAACTTTTAGGACATAATCATACTGGGCATTTAAGTTGCAGCAACAAATTTAGACACTGGCTCATAATACAGGTTCTTATGGAAGTAGCCATACTGGATGTTTAATGTTTGGTGACAGTATTGCAAGAGCAAGCGACTTTCTGTTGTGGCAGCAATGTAGCTCTCCCTTGTTTCAAACGTACATCGCCATACTGGGCAACTTTGAAGCTCTACCTACCTCCAATACAGCAGCTAATTAGCAGAAATAAATATATTTTTATAATTCTTAAGTTATGCTTAAATAGTTCTCTATCTGAGTGTAACAGCAACTTTTCCTCTGGTGAAATGGGATTTCCGAGTTTGTAGTTTGTTTCTTGATGTGTTCTCTCACAAAAGCAAGCAATTCGTCAAAAGAAGGCCATGACAACCGGAAATATGAAAAAATTATCTGGGTGACTCCTTAACATTTGAAATAATGTGTGAAATTGGCCAAATGACAAGCGTTGCATATTAAGTGGGTGTACTGAATAATTTCTTCTCATCATTTTCTTCTTCAAGTACTGCAAAACCAAGGCATAAATTATCAACCACAAGTATCGCTATATTGACTACATAGAAGAAACCTCTGCAGATGGGTAAGATTAGATATTATCGTGACAGCAAAGTTGCGTCCAATGTGGTCACAAAAAATTTTTACTGTGGCAGACTGCCTGCCCACCATGACAGTCATTCTGTCTAAAATGCTAGTATGTACATAGTCTTAGATATGTACTTTTACAGCATTGAAACAGCGGCCTCTAGAACCTCTAGATTTGTTCTTTGAGAATTCAAATTATTTAACCGGAAGTATCGCTTATGCTCCTTAATCCTGTCAAAACTCCTCCCCGTCTGGCCGATATAGACCACTCCTCAACCATCACAAGCAAGTTTATATACACCACTTCTTAATGACAACTGTATCGGGTCTTTAGCATTAAGAAATAATTTGGAGAAGGTAACTGGGGAGTAGGAAGCAGGTTTAAGTTTAAGTTTAGGAAAAAGGTTGGACAATTTATAAAAAAGGTTTCCTAAAAATGGGAGTTTGCAGCAACTAAGAGGTTTGGAGGTGAGATTACGCGGAAAAGAAACGAAACCGGTTGTGCCAAATAAATTTGTGGAAGTGACAAAGTTCTTTCTTTTTCTCGATGAGTAAATTTCACAACAGGGTTGAGCCTGACCTCATTCTTGAAATTCCAAATTCATAGTTACAGAAAATACTAACCTTCATATTGTGGTAGCCCTGTTTAGTCAACCCGGTTGATAATTAATATTTTGGTTATATATTTATATAATTATTATATATTCTCTTTGGTTAAAATCCATGCAGTCAGTTCTCTAGAAATACGATTAAAAAAATATTATTTCACTTTTTAGTGTAGTAGCCCGGCTCTTCAACTCCGCTTTAAACATCTTGATTTCAGTATGGTATGTTGTACAAACCTTATAAACAAAATTTAGTTGAAATCCGTCCTGCCAATTCTCTCCAAATTCATTATTACTGAAAAAGTTGAATTTGTAGTTGTGGCACCACTGTCTGGATGATGCGGTCCAACTATGCTATTTTGGTTTTGTATATATGTGTTCATTATAAATATTAAATTTCGTTAAAATTTATCCGGAAATTTCAACACAAACAGGTATAAAAAGAACGTTTTATTATTTTAATGTAGCAGCACTTATTTTCATATCTACACTAAACATATTGATTTTGTTTTTCTATATTCCACACCTCCTTCATACAAAGTTTCGTTAAAATCGGTTTGGCCAATTGCTTCCAAATTCACAGTGACCGAAAAGTTAAACATTGCAATTGTGGCACCCCTGCTGAATGGATCCGGTCTAAATATGCTATATTGGTAATTAATTTATGTGAGTATTCTATGTACAAAATTTGGTTGAAATCGGTTCAGCCAATTCTTCCCTGATATATGCGTACGGAGGGACGGACACCACAAAGCAATGATGAAAAGCACTACAAAGTAATTTTTAGCTTCCACCACCTACCAGTGACTATTGTTAACAATTGATGCTTAGTTATGACTTAGTAACGTTCCTTTTTATTTTCTTAATTGTTGGATCTTCCTGGCTATATCCAATATCAGAAGGCTATGGTTTGAGTTTATTTCTGTTTTTTGTCAAGTCCAAATTTTTCTCGCAGTTCCTTAACATATTTATCATAGAAGGTGCTTGCATACTGCAAGCATTTCATCTCACATTCAAAAAACAGTAATTTTTAGAGAGATATTTCAACATGAGAAATATTTCTATAATTCTAAAGATTTTTCCTCAGGACCAGTTTTCGTTTTTTCATTATGGAACAATAATGGAGTTAAACAATCACTAATTTTTACAATTTTTAGAATATTATACTTTTCCCACATTGCGTTATGAATGCCACACATTTCTGCCAAATTTTAAATTTATAGCACAATTAAAAGTGAAATAACATTTATCTAATTGTTTAAATTTAAATAATTTTAACGACCGCAATAACGAATTCATGGATACATAGAAATATTGATTCGTTTATTTGAACTATATTATAAATAAAAATTTCAGCTCCCTAACTTGCCGCGTAGTGTCTAAAAATTTACCTATTTGTTTAATTTTTTAGAATTTTTAACTCCCAAACAAATTAAAATATCAAAATTTCTATAATCCCTATTTCGTTTTTTTACAAATCCTACCTCTAAAAAAATTTCAGCTCCGTAGCACATTTGGAAATACATAAACCTTGAAAAGTTGTTTAAACAATTGCGAATTTTTAGCGGCCGCATTCTTGCACTTTTTCAAGATTTTCGTTTTTTCTAGTCGGTTTTGCACAAAATACTACCAAGGAAAAAATTTCGAATCTCAAGCTCATCTGGAAGTGCCTAAACATTAGTATTCTCCTCCTCCTCTGTAAGGAACGTCCATATATAATGATAACCTATTTGGAATTTTTAGAATTATTACAGATATGGAGAAAAACATGTGCTTGCCACATCAGATTTTTTTAAGTTGTGAAAAAGAACAATAATCTTTTTCTATCAGCATTACTGATAAGCTTTTTCTTAATGGTAAGATCAGTTGTTTCAAATAATACAGCATTTTTATAATCAGTTGATCTCATATAATACTGGTAGTGACCAAATGCATGAAAATTATTTCTCAAGAATGCAATAATGTCTGTTGAAAATGAAAGATGAAAATTTTATTTTGGCTATATGTATATGTGAATAAGTGTTTGTAGTGCCAATTATTAGCAGATTACATATATGAATTGTCAGAAATCTCATTATTCATTCCATGCTATTTCTTTTATTACTATGGATTTTAGGATTGTCTTCATTAAAGGTTTCAGATAAAACACTTGAGAGAGCAGAATTTCTTTCTGAAGTTCTGGAATCAATTAAGTGAATGTAAACAATTTTTATTAACATTCATTGAAAGCATATTATTTCAGGAAGAAAATTTGTTGAAGGTGTCTGAGCTTCTTAAGAAAAAAAAATATTCACTTGCTGAGGGAGAGATGAATTACACTCTTCGATGCTTAGCAGATCATTGCAGAAAAGGAATTTCTTTATTGGAAGCTAACCCAAAAAAAGATGGAACTCGAACAATATTAGACTGGGAACGATTGCATATTCTTAGAAAGGAATTGGTGAGATCATAATATTTTATTTGTAATAGTTTTTAATGTTTTATTGAAAAATATATTATTTCATTAATAGGAGCTCATGGAGCATACAGCTCATCTGCTACAGAAATCCTTAAACCAAAATACTGTGAATAAAATCAAGGATGTCACTAAAACCTTTGTTGTTAAATTATATTCTCTTGTGGAAGATGTAAGTAATCCATAAATGTATCATTTAACTACTTTTAAAGCAAGTAATTTTATTACAGATCTTGTCTAACTTTTAAAAGCTCTGAAGTATAACTTATGATGCAATGATATTCTGGAATTTTGTATAAACTGAGTCACTCCAAACTGTCCAGTGCTCTCGAGATAATGTTAGGATGTCTTTTCTTTGAAATACTATGCAAACAGGTGAACTAGGGATTGAAAAATAAGTTTTAATGACTCATGATGTCAAAATGTTTCTCTCAACTGTGCCCAGCCCACTTCTGTCTAAGGAAGGTTTTTCTTTGTCCAACTGAGCAGGAATGAAGGAAGAGTAGTATTTATCATTTTCGGGTGGGATCAGGATGTAAAAATGGGAGGAAGAGGAGGCATGGGAATTATGTACATACAAGAGATTTTGGTCATTTCTGTTTTGGTTCCCATTATAGAGTGAAAATTTTTCTTTTAGCAAAAATCATTAAATGATGTAATTTATAAACATTTTTCCTTTAAATTATTCTTTATTTCAATGTTTTCTAATTGATAGATTAGGAGATGTGATTATTAATAACTTTTATATGAACTTGCCTACTATATTTATATATACAGTAAAACCCCTTATTTATACTTTTCTAGGGTACTGGGAAAAAAGTGTTAATTGCGGGTAAGCGTAAATTGTAGGATAAGGAAAAACTGATTTTACTTTTAAACTCGCTCACTTGTTAGAGTAAGACTAACAATATAATCAGTGTTAAAACAGCCAAGTTTATAAAGAGTATATCCATTTATTCATTTATTTAACCAGCAAACTTTTTAATACACTACCTTCTTGAACTTCGCGAATAATTGGTTTCGGAAAACTCGCGAAATGCAAATTCGCGAAGTGCAAGTCCTATTTTCCCATAAGACGCCATGTTATTACGAGCGAGTCGTTCCCAGCCAAAGACTACTACCCATACAGGTACACCTAAAAAATTAACTTTTTTATCTTTATTAATGCAGTTTAACAGAAAATAAAAGAAAACGTAACCGTAAATGAAAAACCTAGCATTATACAATTTAATAAATACTTTTAATTACTTTAAAAACGATTAATAGAAAATGAAAATCCAGCATAGCAAAGTGATAACACTTATTCCAATACTTGTACAATTTACCTCCTCAAAATTTTGCATGTGATTTTCGATTTTCTTTTGTTCATTCTAAGGAAATGGTTTAATTTAAATTGAACTACTGAAATGGAATGTTGAGTATATCATGCACAAATGTTTTCCTGGATTCTGCAACAAACATTTCCAAGCCGCAAAAAACACTAGCATTAAAAAGTGGTTCCATTTCTTTTACTAATTACATTAGAAATGCATAAAAAAATCACAACCTAGCGTAATAAAGTTATAACATTTCTTTTGGTAATCGCGTTCAAAATACGCGGCAGAAAATCTTACGTTACAAGTTGATAGCAATTCTTAGATTTTAATTAAAAATTCGTAATAAACAATGAAAACTTAACAAAACAACAGTTTCTTAAATTACATTCAAAATACAAAGATAATAGCATTAAATCATTAAATATTTCGGTTAAAAATCAAGCAACCTCATACCCGACGAACGACTATTTTCAATGTCATACTCGTAAAAGTTGTGAAAAACTAAACGTGCAGGCCTCTTTTCCATCAACCAATAATTTATAATTTAGCCTCTAGATGCCAGCAACTTCGACTGTTATCTAACAATAATAATAAGCTACTTCTGTCCCTTTGTGGCTCACTCTATCACGCTATAAAATTTCGAATAACTCGATAAAACATCGAAATGTATTTTTGAAATTTTGCAGAAATGCTAGATTCGCATATTTTAAGCTGATGACGAAAAGAAATCCCGAAAAATTCCTAGGTTCGACTCCGAGAAAAACATTTCCATCTCCCATAAGATAACGTAAAAATAGATTTTTCGACGTGCAGGCTTTTATTCTTTTTGAGATCTAAATTAGAAAAAATTAACCTACGATCTTGGGATATATACCATTTTAAAGATAAATGTATAAAGTTTATTTATCTTTTCATCTTTTTTACCTGCAGTTCGAAATTTCTCATGTTAAACGTTTAATTCACATATTTTTTTGAAATCTTTCCCTTTTAATAAGAGGTAGCCGTGCCAACCCATTACATGATTAAACCTCGATATCCTATTGTTACTTGAAACATGCTTTGAATGTTTTTAATACGAGAGTTAGAGAGAGAAGGAAGGAGAGGGAAATGATTTTCATAGCAACGAATGTAAACAACATTCGTTGCGTTTTTTACGAGAAGAAATACATTTGAATGTAGAACATTAATCAATCGCATATCAAAATTACTTATAATCATCGTAGGAGTTCGAGACTTGAAACAACGAACTCCAAAAAGAACGAAAGCTTGTTTTTCTGCACTCGATGTTTGAATAAGCGTCTAATCGATAAACAAATCAGTTTTTAACGCGAGAATTTGACGTATTCTTAGTGAGTTGCATTGTTGCCGGTATCGAGTAATTGCGTGCCATTAAACTATTAATAAAAGCCTTAATCTTTTGGTTGGTTGGTTCGAACGCTATATGGGATTTCCCATACTTCTTTCGCAATCAGACTTATTTTCTTTTGCAAAATTAAATTAGAAGTAATCGACGCGCGATCTTTGGATAAGAACCATTTTAAAGGAAATTAAATGAAGATTCTTATTCTTATCGTCGATTTTTGCTTTCGAATCCAATTCGCTCACATTAAGCTAAAATATTCGAAAATTTGTTAAAATTTCGCATTTTTATTGAAACGTTCCCTTGGCGATCAACAGCAAGGTGTTTTACCGTAACTACTTGCACCGAGCGCAAACTTTTCCCCAAAATGTCGGCAAGAAAAGGGGACTGCGCGTCTTACATGGGGATTTCTGAACAGGTTATATAAATTGCGAGTGTCGATAGTAAATTCACTACCACACGCTCGCGTCTACGTTTATACTCGCAAAAGACGAAGTATTCTACAAAGTTTTCTACGAAGTATACGCGCAGACCTTGTTTCAGAGAAAGGGAATCGGTGAAGAGGCCGACTTTTTTTAAATTCCAGATGTCAACTTATTCCGACACGAATTTCCGTATTTATTTTCCGCTAAACTGAGGCAAAAATAGGGATATGCGTGGCACACGAGGGCGCGCTGTACATGAGTAAATACAGTAATTTTGACGTGAGGGCTACTTTAGTTGCTTTCCGATGGCACGTGCATTTATATGTATGGTTGCAACCGGCCCATTTCACATCTTTCAAACTGGCGGAAGTTAAATATCGCATCACGTCAAAATTGAATCATTTTGGAATGAAAGTTCAGGTGACTATGACTTTCTAGTGATTTAAGTTGCCGTCATATCAAAATCAAATCACAATCACGAGTCATATAGGTATAAAAGCTCCCTAAGGATTAAAATTAATGTTTGACCTTGAAATAATGTTGCTTCGTTGCTATATACGATTGAATAAGATAAATCTTTGAAGGTAAATAAGAGCCCGTGTGGTACCAGTGCCGATACGAGTATTTACACGTCCGCGCATCAGCCGTGCCGTATCCGAACAGTGGCCATATTGTAGTTGGCGGATGCCGCACACATTGCCGGTCCGGCGGCAACGATACTGTCCGTGTCAGTGCTGGGACGCGTCGTGAAAACGTGAAAAATATTGTTGTCGACGATATCTGACAGTATGGCATGGGCACTCTCCCCCCCGGACACCACGGAGCCGGCACTGCGCCGGACACGTGTAAATGCCACGTGTATTGATTCTCAAAGTTATTTCGTTAGCTACTAATTATAGACTTTCAAGTGGGTAGCAGACCGGGCCCCGAGGCACTGCCCCGGTCTAGTTCTACCACTGCATATGTTATAAAGATACATACGCTCAACTACTTTTTCTTCTGCAAACACTTTTGCCTCGTACATAACGATTTTGATCGATACAGCAATACCAAACTTCCTCTTTTCTACTATCCATCACTTCCTTCTCTAGTTGTGGCCATTTAGGACCAAGATTACGAAGATTGTTTTTCTTTTTTCCCATCACCTTCAGTTTTTCCTTTTGTTTTCTCCATTCGCGGATCATTATTTCCTGTGGGTGGTAGATCGAAATAGCGTGTTTCCGTGCGTTTTTGCGTGTTGCAGCTTATAGCTAAAAGTTTAGGCATAAGTAGTATGAATTTATATGTTCTGGGCCCCACCACCCCAACTTTTATTGCATTATTACAGCCGCCATCTTGGATTTATGACGTCACATCCGGTCACGTGACCGACCTGTGTTGCCACCACTCGGAGAAAGTTGGAACTAAGAACAAATGCCGCTCGAAAAGCTGTGTTGTCAGGTGAAGCTCGATATATGGAACAGTTCAGTGTTGCCAAAAACAAATGAATGGCACATGCGCTTTCGAGCCGAAAATATTAAAAGTGTAAATTTAATCGGATGCGTACAATTGAATTGGATGGGAGCATTGTGGTTGAAAATATTTAACGAATGAAATAGGAAATGAGCAACTGTTTTTATATCGAGGTTCCAGGCCCAAGGTTTGAATCCCTGTTCAGACACTTTAAGATTAATTAACATGAAAAGGTGTGACAGAAAAAGGGGTGAAATAAAAACAATGTAATAGCTTAACAAATATTTATTTATATATTTTTATTACTCAACATTTATTATTAAACATCCTTTTTTATCTAACTGAATTTCTCCTTTCCAGAAATATATTCTTATATCTCTTCGTCGGATATATCGTTATATCATTTCGGTGGGAATTTTCTTTATTCGTCGAGTTACCGAGGCGGTGGTATTTAATCGAGTTAAAAATTTTCCGATTGGTAGCAGGTATGGTGGTGATTTAAAATTAATGAAAATGAAACAACATTGAAAGGGTTGATCAATTTTATTAATGTATTGTGTTAATGGAAATTTCATTTTTTATTACTTTTAAAATTAAACTTTTTTATCATGAGAATTATTAAAAAATTTTATTTCATCCTCCGTTAAAACGTTATATTTATTAGGCAGGAAAATCTTTTTTTTTTAATCCCAGTCTTTATCTGTTATTATTACCGCCACCAACGCCTCCCCATATTTAGTTTTTATTTTCTCAAACTTTTCGATGTTAAAAACGATATCCTCTTCTAATGATACCTTTTTGATAAATGTTATAGTTCCGTTTTTCATCAGAAGTTTTGTTGCAATTGCTTCCATCTAAAAAGGAAAAAGTTTGATGAGTCAATGAGTTTTTTAATATGAACAGAGACTAATGAACTTTAAGCACTTACGTAAACTCTTAGGACATTTATCGTTACAGCGAAATACATCTAATTCTTTTTCCATTCAAGCTAGACATAATTTAGACAAATTTAACGACTAATTGTAAAATTCGGAGAGTGGCGGCGGCGGTAGTGGAGACGGCGAAGATTGTGAAGATTAGTCTAAAGAAAAGAGACCATTCGTGTGCGTAATGTCAAAGCTTTTCCAGAGTAAGAAGTGATTAAAAAACTTATAAATAAATGAATGCTATGCTTACTGTAGCGGAGGCAGCGGAGACGGTGGTGGAGACGGTCGCGGAGACGGCGACAGTAATGGTGGTGGTAGCGGAGGTGAAGGTATTCTAAAGAAAATAGACCATCCGCGAGAATAATGCCAAAGCTTTCTCAGAGGGAGAAGTGATTAAAAAGTTATGTTACACCTTTCCGTGTTAATATACACAAAAGCAAGTCGACATATTTCGAGTAAAACCTGAAAAAAATTGTCCGAACAGGGATTTGAACCGTGGACCTTTGACTCTCAATGTCACAGCTCTACCCACTGAGCTATTCGGACAACAATATAAAACGTTACTTATTTCGTATTCGTTCAATATTCTCCTCCACAATGGTGCCACCCCATGCAATTTCGCAAAGCAGTCATAAACTGCCACAGTGCTTATTTACGCCATTCAATTTTTAAACATGAATGCGCTTTTGCGATTCACTAGTTTTTGGGAACACTGAACTGTTTGATATATCGATCTTCACCTGGCAACACCGCTTTTCGAGCGGCATTTGTTCTTAGTTTCAACAGGTCGGTCACGTGACCAGATGCACGTCATAAATCCAAGATGGCGGCTGCAATAATGCAATAAAAGTTCGGGTGGGGGGCCCAGAACATATAAATTCATACTACTGGCATATCTTTTAATTTTTGAAGTCACTGAGATCTCAATACACGCAACGTTATTTATCTTTGATATATATAAAATTTTATTACATCTACAAGAATTCCATGAAATTAATTGCGTTATTCATTGGACTCATTAGGAACTAAAACGTATGAATAGCATCATATACGCACCGAAATTGTAATCACTATGAGCAAACGTAATAAAGCGCAATGATGAAAATGCGTCGTCGGTATTTACGTTGCATAAAATGTACTGTATACATTAACAATTTTTTGATATCATCTATTATTAATGAATATATTAACGTTTTCCCTTCGAACGACTGTCAATTATTCCATTTTGGGGATCAGTTGATTCGTTACAGTAATACTGAAGACAGCAGTAATCTTAACTTCAGTCTATAAGACGCAGGCTTATTTTGGAGTCATTTTTCTGGAAAAAATTTCGTCTTACAGCCGGAAAAATACGGTAATTAACCTGTAGAAAGACTTCATGAAAAGTATTTACCAAGTGAAAGTGGTAGATTGACTTATACAGAAAGTATTTACCTAAATATACGTTTCCTTGCTGAAAAATTGGGGCTGGCATATACACCACAATATACAGTACAGTAAAACCTCATGCAACACGGATTCACGCAGAGCGTTTTCAGTATTTCGCGGATTTAATTTTTACACAAATTTTCTTGCAACGCAGTCCATTTTCAGGCAACGCGGAGGCGTCCGAGATAAAAATCCGAAAATTTTGCGGTATTTTAATTTGGCGCGCTGTCTCCGGTGCCTCAAATATTCACTTAGTTTCTTGGCGCTCCGAAGGCAGACATCGCAAGGAGGAAATAATTTCTTTGAAATATCAAATTGGTAAGGCGATTTCTGAAATGACTCTAATTTAGTAGGAGACAATCACTGATTATTATAAATCCTTCAGTGTGGTCATTCTGGGCAATGGAGACGTGTTGGAGGTTGGTTTTTGGAGAATCTTGTGTTATTTCACTCACTGTGAAGCAACACCTATAGTAAGAACTTGGCGTTGTTTTATGAACATTCAACCACCCTTTCTCAATCATTCACTAGGGAATCCAAGAGAAAGGCTAATGATGTTTGAAATGAGAAGAGGACTAAGCGTGGATCAATGACATTTATGAAGAAGAAACAGCTTTTGGATAAACTTAGAGCAGATCAGCGGGTGGTGTGCTTGGCACGCAAATATAGAGTGAATGAATCGACTATTCGTACCATTCAAAAGAACAAGGAATACATTTAAGATAGTCTTACAGCTGCCGCTACTACTAGTGATTACATGAGGAGTATGAGTAAGAAGTCCGTACGGCAGAATAAGATAGAGATTATTGAACACCTGGATTTCGGAGCAAACCCAAAAGGGAGTGGCACTCAGTGGCGCCGTGATTCAGGAGAAGGCGCAGCGAATCCACGAAACGGTTCATGAGAAGGAAGGAGAACCTTCAAAGGACTGTAAATTTAGTGCCGGTTGATTTGACAAGTTTAGAAAGCGTTCCAATCTACACAGCGTCAAGTTTTCTTGTGAGAGTGCGTCTGCTGACCACCAAACTGCAGAGAGGTACCAGGAAGAATTTTTAAGAATAATTGAAAAGAACGATTACCATCTCCCCAAAGTATTCAATGTTTATGAGACAGATTTATTTTGGAAAACGATGGCACCGAGAACCTACGTTAGTAAACGGGAAAGACCACCTGACCTTCCTTTTCTGCACCAACGCATCGGGGATTTAAAGTGTAAACCCATGCTGGTTCACCGCGCAGAGAACCTCAGAGCATTAAAGGGTATGCATCAGTCCCTTTTACCTGTTATGTGGCGGTCTAACATGAAAGCAAGGGTAACGACCACCACAATCACAGATTGGATCACATCCTACTTCGTGCCCCAGGCATGAGAATATCTTTTACAAAATGATCATCCATTCAAGGTTCTCCTTGTTCTTGATAATGCTCTTTGTCATCCCTCTGTGGTTTTGCAAAGTATAAGCCCAGAAGGTTGTGTTTATGCCATCCTACACGACTTCCATACTTCAAGCGCTAAACAAGGGATTTATCAAGACCTTCAAGTGCTACTACACCAGGAGGAACATGAGGAAACTTCTCAAGGCATTGGAGAAGAACCCCGATAGTGGCATCTCAGAATTCTGGTGTGAGTTTAACATCGTCCATGCAATTGCAAACATCAAAGCATCTTGGGATGAGGTGAGCCAGTCAACTTTAAATGCCGGATGGAGCAAATTATGGCACAGAGTAGTGAACGATGCGCAATGTTTTCCCGCACTAACATCTGATTGTGAGATGAGGGAGAGTGTGCAACTGGCAAGGACTGTGGGTGGTGAGGGCTTCGATGGTATGCATAAAGAAGAAATACAAGAATTGGTGAACTCATCACAGGAGGAGTTGACCGAGGAAAAATGCTGCAGATGCTCGAGACCCCATAGAGGAGGAAGAGGTGCATAAAGAGGAGGACCACCTATCACGGGAAACTTTGCTTGGTTTTGAAAAGCTTGCAAGTGGTCTCATAGAAGCAGATTCTAATATTGAAACTTGCTATTGAACAATGTACACCACCATATCGTCAGCTGTATAAATCCATGCAGACTACAGCAATGCAGAGACGCATTACAGATTATTTCCGCCAACCATCAAGATCAAAAACTGCGAACCACAACTTTCTACCTCGGCCCTGTAAACCCATCTCCCTCCACTGCAGAGGCGTAACCAAGGGGGGAGGGGTTTTTGGGGTTCAAACCCTTCCTCCTCCATGAGAAAATAGAAAATTTATTGTTATCACTTATTTATTATTTTTAACTATTTTGTTATTGATTATAGAAAAATATGAAAATTTTAAATTTGAACTGAAAGAAAAAAATTATTTGTTATTATATTTTTGCCTGTTTTTATTACAACTATCACATCCGGTGAGAAAAAATTGAACTTATTAGTAAAAATAATTAACGAAATAGTTACAAAGAAAGCCGTGTAAATATGAGACGCTGACCATCTATGCAGCAAGGCCATGTATTAGTGTGGTTAACACATCCTTTGCGGGTGAGAATGCCGACAAGCGCGACCTATCATTGGACTAGAGCAGTGGTTCCCAAACTTTTTCATCCCGCTAACCCCTTTCATACAAATCCAAATCTTGCGAACCCCTTCTTAGAAATAAATATATCCATACCTGAAAATCAGTGGCATAACTGAAGGGAGTATTTACATGCTTAAACATTCCCCTTCAGGTATGAAAATTAAAATAATTCAATTTTGCGTGTAAATCACACCTAAACAAAACAATGATTAAAGATTTCTCATTAAAATTTTATCATAGACCGCGTCGTAGAATTCAAGTTTAGGCATGTAAAATTATCACTTTGCTTTAATGGTGTAATCGTTTGCTCAACAATTTACGTGTTGCTACATAAAGCAAAAAATCGCGCCAAACTAACGACAGCCATGGACACGTAATGCGGCGATAATGCAATTGCCGTTATAGTTACAATTTCTCATCATTAAAAAAACCTGAAAATTCTGGGTCTGACATGAGTCTAAAAACAATTTCTTGCTAATTCGTCACAGATTCGATTTCTCACTTCGACGAAAATAATTTTGTTTTTTTACGCGTAGAAGCGTTTATCAATTTCGTTTTTTAATTTATGAAATCTTAAAATGAAATTTAAATATATTTTACACTTAATTCTATGTTAAACAAATGTATGAAGGATATACTCCTTGAATTGAACCAGTCCCGTTACTGTAGACATCAACCGTGCAATGAGATGCGCTGGGCAAACGCCATTGCGGATTTTTTCCCGCAAACTCCCTGAGATTTCTCGCGAACATCCTAGGGGTTCGCGAACCACAGTTTGGGAACCTCTAGACTAGAAGGATCCAACTAGACAGTTGTCGGATTACGATCTCTTTAAATACGCTATGCACTTATTCTAATGAGTCTCTGGAGTAACTACTGCGACTGGTATCACACCAATGACTATTTGAAAATAATCGGCAAACCTCGACCCTCACGAAATTTTAATATTTTACATTCCTAAAAAAGGAACCTTCCATACCAATTCGGCGTATAGTTTTATTTAGTAGTCTTCTGCTCAAAGACCCAAAATGGCGCCCGAGCGAAGTTGTCATAACCTTTAATACACGGCCTTGCTACACAGCAAAGTGAAACAAGTCTGGAAGAATGTTTTCTTAAGCATAAAAATATTTTTTTGCATTTTATGTGGTTACTGCCTAAGAACCCTAAAGCTGGCCCCAAATGAAGTACAATTAAAAAGTATGAATATCATAACTGTAGACTATAAAAATTGTTGTTACTCAAGTTTTGAAATATTTTTTCTGTTTGCAACGCCTCAAATAAAAGAAAACTTATTTTAAAATCTGTAAAAACATTGCTTTTAAAATACTTAAATTTTTTTATTATAAATCTGACAAATTTCATTTTTTACTTTCTCCATATACGAAGTATATATATTCCCACAAAAAATAAACAACAAAAAATACTATAAGCAAAATACATTAACATATAACAATATAAGTTCAAAACAAGCAAATATTTCAAATTCATATGTACAAAATACATTAATATATCCATATGGTTCTAAGACAGACAGACATTACAAGTTCGTTCTCTCTCTCTCTCTGTTTGCAACAGCCTGTCCAATTCCTTCTCTACCTTACTTTTTACTGCAAATGCCAAGTCTCTAGGATGACAGAAGAATGGTCTTGCATCGTCCCTTAAATGTAATTTGACATTTCCTTTGTTGAAAGATCCAAGTCCTTCATCCCACATCTCTATAAACCTTTGACACAAGTTTTTGACATTCTAAATTGTTGATAACTGAATATTGTTTACTGGTTGGACAAAATTTAATTTCCTGAACCAATCCCTTCCCTTACAATAAAAAGTGGTGACCTAAGGCAATCGTTTTTGAAATCCACTTTTACCCATGCTACCCCCTTGGGTGAATTATTATTTTGGCATTCGATTTTAACCTGTCATTGGTACTCTGAATGGGGTTATTCTTAAATTCTTTTAGGTAAAAGTCCTCCGACACAGCCGAAATAGCTGAACCCGTATATTTTTATGCCCTTATCCTCGACCATGACGTTTAAAAACCACGGACCCTCGTCATCGATCCATGAACTCTTTACATAGAATAGAGGCAGGAAATCCTCCTCAGCTAACCCAAGACTTTCGGTTACACCTATCCGGCCCATTCTTGATCATTCAACAGAAATATTTTCGGAAACGACTTGATGAAAAACAGTTTTACTCGTATTGTTACCTCTCTTTTTGCACATTGCCTTAAGATGACCCGTTTGGTTGAAGATGTCACATTTATAGGACCTGAATCTGCAACCACTGGACTGTGCCCTTCACGCCCGCAGCAGTGACACCGTTCGCCCGAGTTGAAGCCCCTCGATGCCTCTAAATTCTGTCGTCCGTCTCTCCAGTTCTTCTTCGCCTTTACCCTGTAGACTTCCAGTAGGCCATCAACAGCTTCCTCTCCCATGTGCTCGCGTGCGCCTTCCCTGCTAACGAAATGAACGCCATCTCCGCCGCCTAAACTTCCGGTCTCATCGCGTTCCGCCATCTTGCAAAACATCTCCACATGTTGAGACGCTTTTTCTCTAGCTGTAGCGATCTCCACTGCTTTCTCGAACGCCCGCGTATCACTCTCCAAATACAGCGCTCGTACCGTTGCTTTATCCCGAAGGCCTAATAATAATTGATCCCAAAGCGCCTGCTCCAAATAGTTACCGAATTTGCAAAATCGCAAGCTCTTCCTCAGACCAGCGAAAGTCAATTACGGACTCCTCTAGTTTTTGGACGTGCTGATTGAATTTGTGCATCTCCGCGATGACTGATCGCTTCGGGGAATAATATATGCTGAGTGCGGCTGTTATTTCGCCAAACTTTAAGTACACTGGCTTCCGAGGTTCACAAATATCACGCAGCAACTCGTACGTTTCTTGCCAATTGACGAGAGTAAGATGGCCTTTTTCTTGATTTCATGAGTTGCGTCGGAGCCCAGATCGTTCACAATAAAGAACTGCGACAGCCTTTCTTCGTACGATTCCCAATCGTTCTCTCCCGCCGAGAATTTCTCCATAAAATTCGGCATCCTCGTCGCCAATGTGATGTCGCTAATAATCAAACTACTACTATGAACTCCAGACCTCAACTGGTGCCAATGGTGCTTTATTCTGCTTTGTGTTCTAAACAAGTGAATTCTTAAAAGCACTTATTCCTACATGGTTAAGAGCGCGCAGGCACCATATTGAAATATATTACAGGTGTGTACTCTTGTTACTTATCCGTTTATTTACTTTCTCTATAGGGGAAGTATTGTTTTCATGAAAAAAATCTACTTCGAGATTTTAACGGAAATGCACGTTTTGAGGTCCCCTGAACACGTTTTGACCATTTTCTCGATGTCTGAGTATGTGATAGCTTTTTTGTGGGTGCTCTAACTCAAAAACTATTAATCAGGTCAATGCAAAAATTTATATTTAACATTTTTATACAAGTCAGAAGAACTGATTAGTTTTTATAAAAATCGGTAAACCGGAAGTGGGTGTTTACTCTTGTCATTTATCCGTTATTTTGAAATATTTGCTTTAATATTTGATAAATGTAAAAATGTATTGGAATAAACGTTGTAGGAAATTGAATTTTCTACAGCCTTTTTTTGAAACATTTTCCCATATAATGTGTGTTTAAGAGATATCTTATATTTTTAGCTGCCACCACCACACCACCTACCGATGACTATTGTTAACAATTGACACTTAGTTACGTCTTAGTAATGGTCCTTTTTCTTTTCTTAATTGTTGGAGCTTTGTGGCTATATCCAATATCAGAAGGCAATGATTTGAGTTTATTTCTGTTCTTTGTAAAGTCGAAAATTTTCTTGCAGTTTCTTAAAGTAATTATTATTATGTAACCTATTTGGAATTTTTAGAAATATTACAGATATGGAGAAAGTCATGTGGTGACCACATCAGAGTTTTTTTTAAATATTTGATCAATGTGAAAACGTGCTGGAATAAAAGTTGTAGGTAATTTAATTTTCTACAACCTTTTTTGAAATATTTTCCCATATAATCCATTGTTGAATAGATATCTTAAAAACTAAATGTTTTGAGGTGCCATCACCACACCACCTACTGGCAACTACTCTAAACAATTTACGCTCCTTTTTATTTTCTTAAGTGTTAGCTTTGGGGCTATATACAATATCAGAAGGCTACGGTTTGAGTTTATTTCTGTACTTTGTAAAGTCTTTAAATTTTTCTCGCATTTCTTTAAAATATTTATTGTCATTTAACCTAATTGGAAGTTTTAGAAATATTATAGGTATGGAGAAAGTCATCTGGTTGCCACATTTTTTAAGAAAATTTTTAATTTCAGTGATCCAACACAATTTATTTATTTGTAACAAAAAATCTCTAAGAGTTTGTATAGGGGTTTATGAAGCATGTGTGTAAGTCATTAAATAAAGTACAATTTTTTTGCCTCCGGCGGGGTAACTCCCCCATCTGGTACATAACTCTGAACCTGAACCCCCCCTGGTCAAATCCTACTGTATGCAAGATAATGGAATTCAGGAAGTTAGTGCTGCCAAAATGTTAGGTAAAGAATTGTTTTAAATGTAAATAATTTTAAATTAAAGTTTTAAAATTATTTTCATCCTATTAATATTATCTTATTTTACAATTTCTATGTACTAAAAGTATACATATAACTTCCTAACCTCCTGGAACATAACCATATTTTTTCCAAAAATCATTGCATTTACACAGTGTGTTATCTCGCAACATGGCCATTTCAGGAATGCTCATACAGCATTATGTGAGGGGGATCTACTGTAATTTTAAAAGTTTAATTCCTTTTATCTGGTCTCATTTTCTTGTATCTTCCATCGACATGTAATTGATGTTTTTTTTATACTCTTCCCATAATGTACATTCATGTTTTAGCCTTTTACAATGCCATTTAACAATTCATCAAACTATATCAATTTTTAGCCACAAGATCCATATCCAGCTGTTATTTTATCCTTGATTGCAAATGACAAAAGGTCAGCTCAGCAGAAAATTAAATGCAGAGAATTCATGTTCTCTCCAAATTCACAAAAGTGTGGAGAGGATTGTGCAAAAAGAAGAATTATATTTCTAAAGGTACATATAATATAAAAATTTTTTACTAAAATTTATTGTTTATTTTTCTGCAAACTGAGTTCATTTGTAGAACATATCAGTAATTTTCCTTTATAAGAGCTGTGCTAAAGTAGCGCTTGAAGGGATGAGATAGTGAAGTGAATTGCACTATGTATTACCTGTATAATGTGCAGCATCTGCCCGAATTTGGTTGGCTGGTTGGGGGTTTGGTTCATTATCCTCCATTCACCCTAAAACTTCAGATGGAGCCAGTGAAAATGCTTATAATTCAAGTGTATATGCCAACAACTAATGCTGGTGATGACAAAGTAGATGAAATGTATGAACAGATTATGGAGATATTGGAGGAGGAGGGAAAAGAAAGGATCACCACCATAGTAATGGGAGACTGGAACAGTGTAGTCGGAGATGGACAGGAAGATAACATAGTGGGAAAATATGGACTAGGGAAGAGAAATGAAAGAGGGGAGAAACTAGTGGAATTCTGACAGAAATAGACTGATTGTAACTAATACATTGTTAAAGCATCACCATCGGAGACTTTACACATGGAGAAGCCCAGGAGACCAGAGATGATACCAGATAGATTACATACTAGTCAATGAAAGATTTAGAAATAGCATTAAAAATGTGAAAACACTACCACGGGCAGATATCGGTTCCAACCACAACCTTTTGGTGGCAAATACACAATGTAGACTGAAGAGCATTAAGAGAAACATAAGAGTTAACAAGAAATGGAACTTAGAGGAACTCCTTAAGAACAAGGGGGCTATCATGACTGAGCTGGAGGAAAGGTTGGGGGAGAGAGCTGAAGAAAATAGGAACACTGTAGATGAGGAGTGGAGATACATCCATAGCAACATTATAGATGTAATGGAAAAGAAGGTAGGAAAGATAATGGGTGAAAGAAACAAAAAACCCTGGGTCACAGCAGCCATGCTGCAAAAAATGGAAGAGCGGAGAAAGTAGAAGAACATAAACACCGAAGAAGGCCAAAGAAAGTACAAGGAGTTAAATAATGCTTTAAGAAGGGAAACAGATAAAGCCAGAGAACAGTGGATAAATGAGAAATGCGAGGAGATTGTCGAGTGTGAAAGAATTTGTAGAGCAGACCTATTCAAGAAAAAGGCAAGAAAGATAGGACATAAAGGAATCATAAACAAAAGTGGTAAAATAGTCTCGAAGCCAGACAATGTAAAGAATGTCTGGAAAGAATACATTGAGGTGCTGTATGACAAAGAAGGAAAGCCAATAAATATTGAATTAAATGAAAAAGAGGATATGGAAAAAGACCAGCTAGGACCAAGTAATCTCGAGTCTGAAGTTAAAAGAGCAATTGATGACATGAAAATAAGGAAGGCTGTTGGGAGTGATGATATACCAGTGGATGTTCTTAAGGTTTTGGGGTCGAAAGCAGTTAAGCAGCTCACAAAATTCTTTAACCAAATATATGATATTGGCATATGGCCTGAAGATTTTTTAGATGTTGTTATGGTACCACTGGAGAAAAAGAACAATGTAGAAAGTTGTAAGGATTATCGAACTATTAGTTTAATTTCTCCTACAGCTAAAGTTCTAACCAAAATAATAACCAAAAGAATTGAAGGTAAAATAGAAAAGGAGCTGCAAGATAATCAGTTTGGTTTCAGAAGAGGAAGAGGGACTAGAGATGCTATATGATGTATGAGGATGATGGTAGAAAGAGCGCTAGAAGTCAATAAAGATATGTATTTTTGTTTTGTAGATTGGGAGAAATCTTTTGACTGAGTGAAATGAGATAAAATGTTGGGTATTTTAAATAAAATAGGAATAGATTGGAAAGATAAAAGACTTCTTAAAAACCTTTACTTTGATCAAAAGATTAGACCAGGGTTGAAGGAAAAGAAACATAAGGTACTTCAATAGGGAGGGGAGTGAGGCAGGGATGTCCTATTTCACAAGCAATATTTAATATTTATGCAGAAACAATAACAGAAGAAGCGTTGATGGAAGAGAAAGGATTTAAGATAAGAGGTGAAAGTATCACCACCATTAAATATGCAGATGATCAGGGATTAATAGCAGAAGACGAGAAAGAACTTCAGAGGATGACAGACAGACTAGTGGAGGTTGGCCAATAATATGGAATGAAGATCAAAGCCAAAAAACGAAAGTTTCAAAGGAACATAAAGAATTAAATATAATGGTAAATGGCCAAAAATTGAAACAAGTAAGTAGTCTCAAATACCTTGGCAGTATTTTAGCACAGGGTGGAAGTAGTACACAGGACATCAGAAGTAGGATTGCAATGGCAAAAGCAGCATTTAACAAAAAGAAGGAGCTTCTCACAAGCAAGAAAATAAATTTAGAAACAAGGAAGAAATTAGCAAAATGCTACATATTAGGCATAGCTCTTTATGGTGCAGAGACATGGATGGTAAGGAGAAAGGAGAAAAAATATTTAGAAAGTTTTGAGATGTGGGTATGGAGGAGGATGATGAAAGTGAAATGGACAGAGAGGAAGAGAAACGAAGAACTATTAGAAATGGTGGGAGAAGAAAGGATGCTAATAAAACAATCAGGAAAAGAAAAGCAAATTGGATAGGGCACATATTGAGAAGACAGTGTTTACAAAGAACGATCTTAGAAGGCAAAATTAGCGGAAGAAGAGGAAAAGGGAGAAAAAGAATAGGAATATTAGAGAATATAAAGCAGGAATATAGTACTTATAGAAGTATAAAAGAGGCTTCTATGGAGAGAGAGAGAGATGGAGGCAGCGATTCAGCTAAAACCTGTCTTCGGACAGCAGCATGATGATGATGATGATGAAATGGATAAAATGGCATACAAAGCAGTATCAATTTTCACTAAAGACATCGTGCATTTGAAAACCCTTTCAATGCTTTTATTAAAATTAAGGGACTTTATGTTAACATTGGGTCTACTGTAGATTGTCACTCCACCCCATTTGAGTTGCTGACAACAAAATGCAGATATGAGGTTAAAGCCACTTCTGTGAAAAACTTATATCTCATCCATTTTTAACCAATTTTCAGATAATAAGAGAATATCCACATTAAATACTTGGAGTAAAAGTTCAAGAGAGAAGGTTATTTGAACAAACATAGTTACTTGATCCTAGTCACGGTTTCTTAGGCTTGGTGATATCTTACTGCCAACAGGTTAGAGGTTTTCCCATAGAAGTACACTCAGGATTTTAACTATTTCTGTTATTGATGTCCTGATCCTTGAGAGGGTCTTTGGAAAGACTACCTGCATGATTCTTATTGATCACAGTGCTGAGAGCAGTTGATGATGGTAGGGCAAGAATAATATCACTCTTTTTGCAATAAAATCTATTAGAGAATGACATTGAGAGAGCAGTTGGATGGATCTAATAGCTTCTCAAGGTTATCTGAGTTTGAAGGTACTCTAAATGATGCACAGTCATCCTTTGCATTAAGTTTATACACTTCAACATCACAAACTATATTATTTTTCACATAGTTCTAAACACCACGCTCATTGGTGATAACTTCTAATTTCCATGCATGGAGATGCATTCTCCGAACAGCTCTTGAAAGAATTAGAATTAATGTGTTTACAATGTTTACAATGCATATGTGCATGAAAGCTTCATATTTCTAATTTTGTATTTGCAAATTATCAAATTCTATTCATGCCTTTATGTTATTTGTTATGACTTGTGTTTTACTTCTAGCAATTTGCTATATTAATTACTAACCAATATTAATGTTGACATTATTGGAATTTGATTAAATGATCATATTTTTGTACACTAATATCTTAGAAAGCAGACTCAAGGTCAGGCTGTGATTTTCCATTAACAATGGCAGTTGAAATTTACTTTTGGATGGGATTTTTATCAGAAATACCAGATAATTTTTTACAAGGAATTCCTAAAGGCTTTTCAGTTGATAATGAAATCACTGATGATGTAACTTTGCTTTCAAATATCCTAATTACATCTCCAGCAGCTCTTCACTACCATGAGAAACATGTAAGAGCATTACCACTTCATTTTATGAAAATGATCTCTTAAATATCCTGGTCTAATTTCAATAACTTTTTGATTTTGTAAATTTTAATATTTAAAAAATAATCATATTTTTTTAGGCTTATCAGCTCATGGCACATATTTTTCAAGGTCGATTTGTCCCAGGTTCAGATGCATCTGGACTATGTGATCCTTTCATTAAGATAATAATTGGAAATAATGTCAATCAAACTCAGGTATTATAAATTTTTATTCTCATGGAGAAATGTATGATGACATTTATCTAAAATCACTGAATTAATTTTTTAAACTTTATAATAAAACTTTGTGGGAGAAGTCTTCATTCCCTGATTATTAATACCCAATTCCACAAAGTGAAGCCTATGTTATTGTTAATACTATAACCAATATGTTTTTTATTTTCAAAAGGTACAATTTCAAACATTACACCCATTATGGGATCAAATGTTAATCTTTCATGAAATTACTCTTTATGGATTTCCAGAAGACATTAAATCAAACCCACCTGCCATTATACTAGAAGCCATGGACAAGGATAAATGTGTGAGATACAAACTGAGTAGCAATATTCATTATTTATTTTTATATCAACCATTAAATATATACTTTTATTATTAATTTCAGTGTGATTAGTTAGTGTTAATCTATATCCATATTATGAACATTTTTAAGATACATGTGCCAATTTTTTATAGAGTAAAGTTGAATTTATTGGAAGAGGTTTGTCAGAACCAAGTGTCAAAATTCTTAATGATTACGAAACAGTGAAGATTGTTACACTTGACTGGATTGAATTGTACAGTGGTGGAGAAATAACTGGGGAGATTTTAGCAGCTTTCGAACTTTTGGAGGTTGTATCTTTTCTTATTTTTCAATCTTTAATCTTACCAAAAACCAAATATTTTTTAGCATTTAAGTAATGTAAAGACAATAACCATGAAAATATAATAGGTTCTCTGCATGTAATGCTCTCAACTTCAGCCTCTAGTGGTGATTTAGGAATGCAGAAAAATATGGATTTCGGGTATAAAAACTGATGTACTATATATTTTCTTTCTAATTTCAATTTAATGTTAGTATTGTCAAATATTGTAAATAATTTAAGAATGGTTGCTTTGGCCATAATCTGATACAAATTTTTATTTCAGGATTAGAAAAATTTTTAATTTATGAAAAATGGTTTTGTATTGGAATTGTAAAACAATCTGTTTATTATCTATAACAATAGGGCTTGAAAAGGTACCTAATTAAACTTCTGTTTATTTGCCCTGCTATTTAGAATTAACTACAATAGGAGTTTGATAAAGGTATTACACTACTTCCTGCCAGTTTGATGGTCATTTCCACTTTTGACTAATTGTAAGACTATTTTTCAACCGGAGTTCTGTAGAACCTTTGGGTTCCATGAGCAGAAGTTTGCAGTTATGGATCTAGTTTAATACAGTTAAGTCTATGAGAGCCAGATATCAAAAATAAAATTGTCCTAGTGATACTGTTTTTCATATGAATCTCTCTCTCTCTCTCTCTGTAAGATGGAGCCTATAAGACACTGAATGGATTTTTTCATTTAGAAATTAAATATGATTAAATAAAATTCACAATATAAAAAAGTATTTTTTCCTGAGTATGAATGAGAAACAAGGCTGGTTTTGATTGTGTCATGTGACCCGATGATGGTGATTATTAACCAAAGCCAATTGTGTTTCTTATTCATATTTGGAAATTAGCAGAAGTTTTTATTAAAAATACTTTTTCATATTGTTAATTTTATTTATGTAATTCCATGAAGTCTCAGCCTCATCCATTAACTTTAATATGATTATTATTTCATATATTTTACATTTATTACTGTTCTTAATTTTTTGATTATCCAATGTCTTGAATATTACCCATGACCTCTAATAATAATACAATAATACATCAATAAAATGTGATAACTTTGAATTACAAAATTGTTTTAAATACTCATTAGTGGGCTTTGATTTGATTATACTTTGCATATGTGTAGGAGAGGAGGAGGGTCAAGATGAAACATGTTACAGGGATCAGGAATGAATTTTGGGGATAAGCAATGTTCCTTCTAAGCTGTGCAAGTGTGTGCATGCACACGGTCTGCAAGACCAGTGCACATGGACAAAATTTGTGCTCAAAAATATTTGTAGAATTATAGATAGTTTATTGTGAAATAAAAAAGCGTACTCTACTGTGGGACATTGCAAACTAGTCATAAAATCTAGGCATATGCCGACTCTGCACTATCCCCACCCCCACACCCTCCTAATTCATAATTTGAATATACCCAGCTGCATATATTTACCTTTTTTGACTGTCGAGGAAAAAAATTGTGCCAGAGAAAAAGGGTGCACAATTATCTGAAATTTCCAAAAAAGTTGCACATGGAAAATTTCTTCCACACATATGTCATGAAAAATTTGAGGGAACATTGGGTGTCAGATCATTAAGTGAAAGTGGTTTGTAAGGCCCCTAGGTGGCAGTGGTTTGTGAGGCCCCTAGGTGAGTGGTTTATAAGGCTGGTAAGCAAGGCCGGCCCTAGGTGTGTGCTACTGCACTCGGGTGGAGGCTTCTGAGGGGCAGCCTTTGGGGCACTGCTATATGTATTACACACATAAATAATAATAATAATACTTTATTGATCGAGTAGATTTGCATTTACAATATAGGACATGTCAAAATATGGTACAACTTTCATTTTGTAGACAAATTCGTTTACAGAGTAGAAGCAGTTGTCAATAAGGTAGTCTTTTAGTTTCTTTTTAAAAAGGGAAATGTTTGGTTGATTTTTAATTATACAAGGAAGTTTATTGAGGAATTTTATACCTGCATATGCTGGGCTATTGCTAAACATTTTCAGGTTTCGACTTATAAAACTTAGTTCATTTTTGTTATGTGTGTCGTAGCTTTCAGTGTCACTGTTGTGTTTCAACTTAAAAAGAGCAGTGTGTTCTCTGAAAAGAACCATTGTATGGTAGAGATACATGCAAGGTAGTGTTAGGATTTTGAACCTTTTGAAATTGGGACGACAGGTAGAGAAGTTGGGAGTGTTGGCTATAATTCTTATTGCCCATTTTTGCAGTTTGAAGAGCCGCACTGCATGGTGGGTATGTCCCCAAGCCACAATTCCATATTTTAATCTGCTGTATATAAATGCATAATATATTTTCAGGGAGGTATTTATATTGGTTAGGGGCATTACCCTTCTCAGGATGTAGCACCCTGTAGCTACTTTTGCACTGACATAGTCAATATGGGTTTCCCAAGTGAGGTATTCATTTATATAGATTCCAAGGAATTTAGTGACAGATGTGGCAATGAGTGTTGAATCAGCAATTTTTAGCAAGGGTGTTGATGTAATCTATTTTGGGTGGATGAAATTGCATTACAGCTGATTTGTTTTTGTTAATGGAAACATTGTTAATATTGCTCCAGTTCACCATTTTGTCAATTTCTTGCTGAATGATGTGGTTTGAATTCTGTGGTAGTTTAAGCAGTTCATTAGTATCATCTGCATAAATGAAAATGTCCCCAAAATTGATGTAAGATGGGAGGTCATTAATATAAAAAGGAAACAGTAAGGGTCCCAAAATTGACCCTTGTGCCACACTTCCAGACATAGTTAAAAGGTCTGACATACATTTATTCTGTTGGGTTGTGGAGTTTATGAAGACAGTTTGTTTCCTGTAAGCTAAAAAGGATCTAAGCCAATCATTGGCTATTCCTGAGATGCCATAAGCATCCAATTTGCATAGGAGAATATCATGGCCAACGGAGTCAAAGGCCTTGGATAGATCATAAAATAGACCAACTGTGTTGCCGTGGCTATCTAGGCCATTAAGAACTGAATTAATAAATTTATAAATAGCATTTTCAGTTGATTTGCCCTTAAGGAAACCAAATTGACATTCAGAAAATATTTTAAACTTATGAGCATAAGAGGAAATTCTACTGTACATTGCACACTCAAATATTTTTGAGAAGACAGACAGCACTGAGATTGGCCTATACTTGCCTATGTCATGAATATCACCACTTTTGTGTATTGGGACAACTTTTGCAATTTTTAATTGATGAGGAAAATTTCCAGTTTTAAAGGATTCATTAATTAAATGAGAGAGGGGAAAGAAGATACAGCTTTATATCACCTTTGAAAAGGGAACAAGGAATGTCATCATATCCAGCCGAGTTTTTTCTACTTATTTTGTCAAAAATTGGGTTTATCTCTTTCTCATCTATGGGATGTAAGAAGATAGAGTTTCTGTTTGAACGGGGAAGGGGAAATGATTTTACGGTAGGAAAATTTGTGGATGGGAGACTGACTGAATTGAGGAAATATTTGTTGAAGCAGTTGGCAATTAGTGTTGGATTTGTTATCAAAGTGTTATCATTGGATATAGCATCTATGGTGAAGTGTCTTTTGGAAGGGATGGAATTGTTGATAATTTTCCAAACGGCTTTACTTTTAACAATAGATCTGTTGATTACATTGATATTATGACCCCATTTGGTATCTGTGATGAGTTTAGAGTAGTGTTTCTTACATTTTAGATAGTGGCTTTTATCGATGTCTGATTTTGATGTTTGTGTTCGATGGTAAAGTTGTCTAAGCTGATCAGATAGGGAGATAATTTCAGGGGTTATCCACTGATTGGTCATGTTTTTTCTCCTGTCAACATATCTTTTTAAAGGAAAACAATGGTTAAAGTGATGTAAAAATATTTTAAGGAAGTTATTAAATTTATCATCAAAAGAGGTGGAGTTGAAAACTTTATCCCAGCTCTCGCACTGGAGAAGGGAGATAAAATTAGCCTGAGAAATATAAGAAAAGCACCGTTTCAAACAGTAATTATTATGCTGGATTTTAGGTGTGATGGTAAGGGTGAACTCAGAGATTTGGGCTGTGTGATCAGACAGACAGGTGTTGAGTACAAAGCTGTTATTTGCTATTACACTTGAAAATATATTGTCAATGGTTGTGGCAGAATTATTGGTAATTCTGGTATGCTGATGTATGGAATGAGACATATTATACCCTAGGAAAATATCAAGGAGTTGAAATTTCATATTATTATTGGTTCTGAGATCCACATTAAAGTCCCCACACACAATCATAGTATTTGACAGTTTACCTGATATGTCCAAGGCACTTATTAGCTTATCTGTGAAGGTGGAGAAATCACCATTGGGGGAGCTATATACACAGAGAATGGGAACACAAACTTTATCCAGGTTTAGTACAGTTCCGCAGCATTCAAAATCGATTTCAATGCATAGATATTCAAGAGTTTTTAAATCGCGTGTCTTTAAATCGTTCCTTAAAAAAATCATCACACCCTATTTATGGTAATAGGTCTATAAAAACAACTTGCAATGAAGTAACCATTAATTTTAACACTGGGTAGCTCACTTTGTTGAAGCCAGTATTCAGAGATGCAAAGAATCTCGGCGTTAAAGGAAGAAATCAATACTTTGAACTCGTCGATCTTTCTACGCCAACACTGTATATTGACATGTAACACTATCAAGTCGGGAACGGTTAGTCATAAACATCCTTAAATTTGTGCTTTAAATCAAAATAATGGTCCTAAGAATAAAGATTGCATATATGGGATAAGGCATAAACTGAACATGGATAAATCAAGATATATCTGCATTTGGTTAAGAAGGGGCAGCCAAATTTTTCTTTGTACACCCGTGTAAAAACCTTATGACCAATCTTGCCAATAGGTGATAGTAGTTATCAGGGCCCATGAATCGCGAATTCTGAATACATGTAGTTAAGTATAATGGAGGAAAACCGGCTTTCAAATTTTCAATAATTTATTTGCATATACAGCAAAACCCCATATTTACACTTTTCTAGGGACCTTGGAAAAGAGTGTAAATTGCGGGAAAGTGTAAATTGCGGGAAAGAGCAAATTCAGGAAAAATGAAAAATAGCTAAACTGATTTTACTTTTAAACTCGCTCATTTGTTGCAGTAAGACTAAAAATGAAATCAGTGTTAAAAGAGCTAAGCTTATAAAGAGTATATCTGTTTATTCGTTTACTTAAAACTCGCTAATATAGGCAAAAATAATACGCCGACGCACTGATAGCTTCAATTCAATGACTAATGAGTTCAGCCGCCGATTGAACTCGATCTACGTATTCTCGCCTCAGACACTTTTCAAGTACATTGGAACATGTACGCCTAATTTGTCTATAATGTAACAAGTATCTTATATCACTTAACAGACGTGCGGAATATACGGTGATTTTTTAAAACACGATTTTACAATCTTTTAAAATCACTAGTACTCGAATATAACGCAGGGGCTACTTTTAAAATTTCATTATTTGGAAATAAACATCGCGTTATATATATACGGTAATTTAAATTACAACAAATTACAAATTAACTTAAATTTAATTACAAACCGCGCGAGCCAAGGGGCAGAATTTGAATGGAAAGGACAAAAACACCATAGCGCCAACTTGAAGATCATTTCAACAGCATTCATACTTGGTTCAAAGAGTAAATAGCGTAAATAGTATTTCCGTATCTAGGTGCGCTGTTTATGCTCTGCTAGTGTGATTTACGTATGAGGTTTTGAAGTTTCCACCCAAAAGGGTTCATACGAATTTCCGTTTCTAACAATAAGTTCGCTGTTCCTGAGTAGCATCGTAGCATCTGCTGGCATTTGTGGGCATTTGCAAAGCAAAAGCAGCCAAAGCGATTTCTGTTTTGAAAAGAAAGCTTTCATATTTATGCCTCTAGAGCCGCTGTTCCTACTCTGCCGCCGTTTTCGAAATCTTCGTCCAAAAGAGTTCTGATTTTTTGCAAAGTTAAGCCGAAAAATGTTTTAAACTGTTGGGAATCGCATGCTAAATTCCTATAAAAATCAGAAATTCTAACGTAAAATGACGCGAATAGCGGGAATACTTAAAATGAAATAACGTGAATACAGGGTTTTACTTACATTGGAATCATAGGAAAATTGATGGGACCTATAAAAAATGTTGTAAATATCGGGAAAGCGTACAATCCGATAACGTAAATACGGGGCTTTACTGTATATTTACCGTAGAGGTCAATGTTGACCGTAACTTAAAGTCTTTTAGGGGAACCCTCAGAAATAATTATTTTTTCAATGATAGTTGTCAGTTGAGACTGGTCTTACAATTAGCCTAATAACATTTACTTTGAGTGTCTTCATCATGTAAGATAAATGACCGCTTTTTGTGTTTGGAATTTGACACACTCAATCTACACATTTCTTTTCCTTCTTGGACTAAGCTCCTGACTTGGTTAACACTAACACTCTCATGGCTTTAGACACAAGGCCCTTGGTGGTTACCTAGATTGCTGGGCCCTATATCTGCCCATGACAGGGGTTCCTCAACCAAAATAGGTTGAAAATCATTAGCTTAAGATATGGCCAGTTCAACTTTTAATAGATTAATTATTAAATTTAGAGCAATTGTAATAATTTCCTCCATGTTTACTTGGGTAAACCAGTGGTTATAATGAATATTTTTTTTAAAACAATCTAAATGTTTTCTATCTGTATGTTAAAATTGTTTATTTTATTACATACTAGCTGAAATGTCCGCTTACACTCTGGAAAGAGTTTTCTTTTAAGTTGCAAACGATTTTTATTATTTATTAATTGTGGTAGCTCTGCTCTTAAGCTCCGCTTTAAAAATTTTGATTTCATTATGGTATTTTGTAAAAACCATATATATAAAATTTAGTTGACATCCATTCAGCCAATTTCCTCCAAATCCATAATTACTGAAAGAGTTTAATTTGTATTTGTGGCACCCCTGTTTAGTTGATCCGGTCCAATTATGCTATTATGGCTTTATATACTTATATATGTGTACATAATAAATATTATAATATGGTTAAAATCGATGCGGACAGTTCAACACAGACACTTATAAAAAGAAAATTTTTATTATTTTTATTTTGATGGATTAAACCGATCCGAAGATCCTATGCAGACAGGCATAAGCTGTAATGTTGGGGTTACATTTTTATTTTGGTAGCCCTGCTTTGTATATCTATCCTAAAAGTCATATTTTTGTTTTTTTATCTTGCACAACTCCTTCATACAATATTTCGTTGAAATCGGTCCTGCCAATTCCTTCCAAATTCATAATTACCAAAAAGTTTAACTCTGCAATTGTGGCACCCCTACTTAGTTAATCGGGTCGAAGTATGGAATTTTGGCCATGAATTTCTGTGAAAATTTTATGTACCAAATTTGGTTGAATTCGGTTTGTCCATTTCCTTCCAAAAGCATAACTACAGAAAATTTTATTTTGCAATTGTGGCACCCCTGCTTGGTCTATCCGGTCTAAATATGTCATTTTGGTCATGTATTTATGTGAATATTCTATGTACCTACCTAATTTGGTTGAAATCGGTTCAGCCACATCTTCCCTGATATATACGTACAGGCAGACGGACATTGCCGAAATTTCGACTGACCGTACCATGGGGACCCCACGAAATCGTGAAATTTGGATCGACCCTACATTACGATCCTTGATTCCGTAGACCGATTTTATCCATTTTAAATATATCTCATAAAAACATTGATATTATTGGAGAATTCATCAAAATCGGTCAATTGGTTGCTTCAAAAAACCGGCATTTGGACAAACAATGGAGACCCTCGGGCCTCTGTGGGCCGATTTGAATTATTTTTGGCACTGCAACCCTGCAACTCGGCAACCTGATGCTGCTGCCAAATTTTGAAGCTCCTACGTTTATTTTCTGAAGAGTTATGGCTGCCACAGACAGACAGACTGGCAAACATTCTCTTTTAATTATAGGATTGAAATTAGCTATTAGTTTATTTTAATTATTTATTTTTATTCACTATAGAAAAATAAATTGCATAGCTTTGTACAATAGAGAAATAGATTCTTCATGTAAACAGTTCATAATTCAAAAAGTACTTACGTAGATAAGAATGCAAATAGTAAATAACACTTGAAGTTTCAAGAAAGACACAATGAAAGAGGCTAACACAATTAATAATAGGTACAGCATTTGAAAATCTTGTTATTTCTAACTAGAGGTGCGCTGGCCCTCCGCATGCTTCACGGCCTAACCCCTGGACTACAGCCTTACAAGGTGCTTTGTGCTTCACCTTTGTCGGCTGTGAAGTGGCAGAATGTAGAGTAGTGCAATTGTTCCTTTTAAATATCATCAGTTATTGTAACTCAGTTGTTAATGTTTTGGAGGACTTTCTTCCACAGTACAGCTGCCAACAACTCAAATCTCCCAAAAATTCCATCAGAGCTCATGTGAACTTCATAATCATGAACACATAATGAAAGTACCAAGTGAATTGACACCCACTACAAAACATCTGTATTGGCTCGAATTTTCTACAACATGCACAACAACTATTTCCCATACAAAGTAAAACCTCCTTTGCCTTCTGTATAAGCAAAATGACAACACTCTAAAAAGGCAATTACCATTTCAAATTATTTTTTGAAAATTCATTATTTTAAAAAAGGGCTGTTTGACATTCATCGGTGTGTCTAACTGTAAAGAGTATTAAGACAGGACAGTGGTGTCGACTTTGAAACAGGCTGACCTCGGACCAAGGAGGAGTGGGCAGGAGCTGTGTGGTAGAGTTGCACACTGTCTCAAGAAAAGTATCTGACAAATACACGATTCCTTTTATTATATAGAGAGATAATAATAAGATAAAAACATAAGATATTGATCTTTCTAATAATGATAAGCTATCATGCCTGCACTTAGCTGCTGGCTCTTAGTCCCCCTGAACAATATGAGTGATACTCATCTATGAAATAGAATGTCCACAAAAGGAAATTCATTTTACTTTCCTTTTAAAAGGCTCAATCCCTTCCAGGTTCTTCTTCATCTTAAAATTCAATGCTGATATTGTAGTTGTGGCATTGAAGGCCAAAGGTCCATAGGATTCTTTTAAAATAACTGTTGATTTTAGTCTATAGGACCAGTCACTAGATTCTAATATCTGGCCTATAAATGCTGTTTTTAACCAATTCAGGTTCCCAAAAAATAATGCCAAGGCTAGCCAAAGGTTGAATCATTGTAATGAAAGTGGCAAAGATTCAAGTTGACTAAGCCAGAACAATATAAGGGTGCTTCATTGGAATGTCCAATGTTTATCCAATAAACTAGCTGAGGTCTACTATTTGCCTAACTTACATAATATTGATATAATTTGTTTGGTTGAACATTGGCTTGAGGCAGAGGAGATATACTCTATTGGGCTTTGTAGATTTAATGTGGTTAGTTATTTTTGTAGATCAAATCGAATCCATGGGGGATCATCCATATTTGTAAACAATGCCATAAATTGTAAACCTCTCACTAAGATTAATGTTTTAGCAAATGAAATGGTATGTGAAGTTGCAGCTGCTATACTGACAGATTTTATTGTTATTGTACTCTCCATTTGCAGATCCCCTTCAGGGGATTTTACTGCCTTCACTGATAGAATGTCTGACATTTTATCTATTTTGTCTGACATTAATTGCAGTTTAGTAATTAGTGCCGACTTCAATATTGATCTACTTAGTAATTCAAATGAAAGTAGGGTCTTGAATTATCTTTTTGTAAGCTTTGGCCTCCAGTTTATAGTCTCAGGCATAACCAGGCCTAGGAACCAGCATGGAGCTACCTGTATTGACAACATTATGACATCCATTCATTGTGACAGGTGGGCTAACTCAGTCATTGATACTTTGATATCTGGTCACAATGCAATCATTCTCAGCATTACTCTTTAAATGTGTATTCTCCTTCTCCTGTGCCAAAGCAATTAGTACCTAAGGAAAATCAATACTGTGAGTGGGTCCTACTTCTGCTCCTTAATAAATCAAATTAATGGTTCAATGTATATTCTCATATGAATATTAAGGACAAATTCGAGACTTTCCATAATCTTTTTATGTGGGCTGTGGATACTGCTTTTCCATATAACACATTAAATAAAAATCTCATAGATGTTAAGTGGTAAGGAATTATCAAATATGAAACTATCTTGTGAGTACTTCTTAAACTTATTTAAAAGCACAGGTTCAGACGATATGAAAGTTAAGTATAATTTTTGCAGGAGGCAATACAGGAAAGAAAATAAATTAGCCAAAATAAAATATAATAGCAACCTCATTGATAATTCCAGAAATAAAACCAAAGCAACATGTTCTGTAATTAATAGATATTCTAACATTAATATTAAAGCAGAATGTTTTAAAATGGACTATATGCACAAATTTTTAATGATTTCTTTACCCAAAATATTGATTCTATTGTTAATAATCTACCATGCTCAAAAAAGAATTGTAATCAATATATTGGTAACCTCACTAGACCTTCTACCATATTTAAATTGGTGTTTGTCTCAGTAGAAGATGTCTACAAGACCATATGTAAATTGAATAATAGCTATTGTTTTGACATCTATGGCATCAACACTGTCATCTTAAAATTAGCTGCACAGTCCATATGTGGAGTAATGGCAGATATCATTAACTGTTGTATTGGCCAAGGTGTCTTCCCTGATAAACTTAAAATTGTGAAAGTTATTCCTATTTTTAAGACAGGTGACAATTCTTTATGTGATAATTATAGACCCATATCTATTGTTCTAACAATCTCTAAAGTAATTGAGAACCTTATTAATGAATGAGTGGTCAAATATTTTGAGGTGAACAAATTGTTTTCCAGTTGTCAATATGGTTTCCGTGCTAACCTTAATACCTGTGATTCTGTTCTTTCACTAATTAAGGGCTGACTAGCTAGTTTAGAAAACAAGGAATGCTGCCAGACCAGAATTTTTGATATGTCCAAAGCACTTGATACTGTCACATGATGTGTTGTTAAAGAAGCTTCATTTCTATGGATTTGAAACAAATTGCATTTTATTGTTCAAGTCCTACTTGACTGGCAGATCACAAACTGTCCTCTTTAATAAAGCAACCTCCAATTACCTCCCAGTCAACTATGGGGTCCCACAAGGCTCCATCCTGGGACCCTTATTGTTTATTATATATATAAGTGGTTTACTGGTGAGTATGACAGATAATTCAGTCAATGGCTACTTATTTGCAGATGACTTCAGATTGAGTCTCCATGCTGACTCTACAAATAATATAACATCACTACTAACAAATAAATCAGAAATAATGAAAGACTGGTGCACAGCAAATAACTTGTCTTTAAATATTAGTAAGATCCAAGATCTAACAATCAGATTAAACTACAGAGCAATTCATGACAACAAACCAATTAACTTTCTTGGTATATTTATCGACTCATGTTTAAACTGGGAGGTGTATATGAATCATGCTGCTAAGAAAGTATCTAAAGGTATTTTTATGATTAGGAAGCTTTGCACATGTGTGAATATGGATGTTCTAAGGATGGTCCACTTTGCACATGTGCACAGCCACCTAATGTATGGGACACTTTTATGGGCCAACAGTTCCTTATTTATCAAATTATTTCGACTCCAAAAGAAAGCAATAAGACATCTCTGGTATTAATTTCAGAATGCATTGTAATTCATTTTTCATTAAATTAAAGATTTTCTCCTCCCTCAATATTTGTTTATCGATGCCTTATGTATATTAAGAAAAATTTGGGGACCTTTGAGGGTCATACCATGGTGCATAAACACAAAACAAGGAATAGGTACAACATTAGAATTGACTACTGCAAGCTCAGCAAAACTCTCAATAGCTTTGAGAGGATATCTGTCAAAGTATACAACAGTCTACCTTTAAATATGAAAGCCATAACTTTAAACAGATTTAAAATTCTCCTTAAATCCATTCTTATTGAAAACTGTTTATACTATATTGATGTTTTTTATGATATTAGTTTTAGCTAAACTAAACCTTGTTTAATATATATCTAATATTTGTACCTATCTTTGTACTTGGATGATGCTATACATTGTATGATGTCTTAAGAATAATAAATATTATTATTATTAATATTAGTGGACATGTTATCATACAGTTTTCCACCAAGATGATAAGCACTTTTGCTACTTAACTCAATTCTCCTTTTATTTTTTAAATTATATTCATAATTATGCAGATTAGAGTTAAGTTGAAAGATGTTCAAGTTAGTTTTTATATTGAGAACTGTCTCAAATACAAATATTGAGGGAAGCGGCATTATCAGAAGGTGCTTAAAATGGTTACTGAAGGAGTCTATTGGTGAGAGGTTTAGCATGGTACTTATTGACTGTTTCTGAATTTTAAATATTTCTCAACTTACATTAGAGCCACCCTAGAGAGTAATACAACAAGACATGAAGGAATGAAAATTTGCAAATAAAACACATTATTATAATATAAGCCTAGATGGTGGGGTTTGTGTGTAATGCTGACATTAAAAAAATATGAAAAAAGACTCGGGCTTGACTCTAAGGAGGTGATTTCCATTTCCTGTAGGATAACACATAAAAATCGACTTTTTCAAGTGCAGGTTTTTATTCTTTTGGAAATTAAAATTAGAAAAAATTGACGTATGATGTTTGAATTTAAACTGTTTCAGGAAAATTAATGAAGTTTCTTATTCTAATCATATTTTTTCACCTACCATTCGAAATCTCTCATATTAAACATTTAAATCACATATTTTTGGAAAATATCGGCTTTTAAATGGTATTTTGCCTTGTTGACAATGTCATTGTTAAACTTCAAGAATCAATTGTTATATCAACCCACATACGTGTAATATATATGAGTGCATAGACTGCCTTAAATTATCATAGGATTTTTTGCAAAAACAATCATAATGGGACTGGGATTTAGTTTGGATTATTTAGCTTATCTAAATGACTATATAGATGTAGAGTAAGAGAGAGGGGGATGTGGGGAGGGAGATAAGAAGGAAGGGATATAGAATGAAAGATACATAGAGAGTAAGGGAGGTATAGAATTAGAAAATCTGATGTGGTCACCACATGACTTTCTCCATATCTCTAATATTTCTAAAAATTCCAAATAGGTTACATAATAATAAATATTTTAAGAAACTGCAAGAAAATTTTAGACTTTACAAAGAACAGAAATAAACTCAAACCATTGCCTTCTGATATTGGATATAGCCACAAAGCTCCAACAATTAAGAAAAGAAAAAGGACCATTACTAAGACGTAACTAAGTGTCAATTGTTAACAATAGTCATCGGTAGGTGGTGTGGTGGTGGCAGCTAAAAATATAATATATCTCTTAAGCAACACATTATATGGGAAAATGTTTCAAAAAAAGGCTGTAGAAAATTCAATTTCCTACAACGTTTATTTCAATACATTTTTACATTTATCAAATATTAAAGTAAATATTTCAAAATAACAGATAAGTGACAAGAGTAAACACCCACTTCTGGTTTACCGATTTTTATACATACTAATCAGTTCTTCTGACTTGTATAAAAATGTTAAATATGAAATTTTGCATTGATCTGATTAATAGTTTTTGAGTTAGAGCACCCACAAAAAAGCTGTCACGTACACACAGACATCATCGAGAAAATGGTCAAAACATGTATTTCCATTGAAATCTCGAAGTAGAGTTCTTTCATGAAAACAATACTTTCCCCTTTACTATATATGGAGAAAGTAAAAAGGACAGGAGGGAAGAGATAAAAAAGGAGATGGAGAAAGGGAGAGCTATGGACTCTGACAGGAGAGAGGGGGAGGTAGGAGAAAAGAGAGGGAGAAAGAGAGGAAGGGAGGGAAAGAGGAAGGGAGGGAGAGAGGAAGGGAGGGAGAGAAGGAGAGAGGAAGGAAGGGAGAGAGGATGAGAGGGAGATAGGGAGGGAGACAGAGGGAGGGAGACAGGCAGAGAAACAGAGGAAGGGAGAGAAGGAGGAAAGGACTATTATTATTTATCCATCATATGATGGGCAATACACTAGTTTCAATATATCTAGGTTAGTATTGTCTCTTAAGAATCTTGAATGATAAATAATTTTACCTCATTTTGAGGTCAGTTAAGAAACATGTGAAGACCATTTCTGGGATTGGTCCACATTTAAATCCAGGAATAGCATATTCTCAACAAAGGCTAATTCTTTCTTAAACTCTTGGACATTGGAGTTTAAGATTTAATAAAGTTGACAAAGTCATTTTTTTCTACATTCAGAGCTAATGCATTATGATGTAGCCTGTGTTTCAGGTTTTTTCATAGTATTGGTTACTTTACCCTGAAGGTCATAGATTGTAATGCTCTGTATTAGTAGATATGTGTCCTCAGCAAAAAGCACAGTTTGACATCTGGCAGGTTAAGAGGCTAATCATACATATAAAGAAGAAATAAAATGGGACCTAAAATGTACCCTTGGGGAAGTGCTTTTCACCTCTCTTGCTTTGGAATAATAGACCTATTTAGAATTGTATAAACTGTCATAGTGATCAATTACAATCATCTGAGCTCATTCGATCAAGTATGACTCGAATCATTTATATGCAATTTCTTGTATTCCATACTTATTTATTACTAGATAATTCCCAGGATTTTATCCCAGATTTATAGTTTTGAATTTTCATGCATATTTCACTCACTAATATTTTCATTCAAATGCAAGGTACTATCAGGATAAGTGAAAAATATTCCTCTTTAACACTGGAAGACATGTGGCATACATTGTTACATAAGGATGCGCATTGGATCTTTTTTTACCCAAACACTGAAAAGCTTTATATAGTGCACCAAATAAATTGTTAGCATTATAAATCACTAATGAATTAATTCCTGCAATGTTTAGAAATCCATAAAACATTGTCAGTGGCCAACATGATGTTTTTCTGGAGACTGAATGTTTCACACAACTGATCTATGGTATCCACTCCCCCTTTAGTTCCATCATAAAAAGTAATAAAACTAAATCTTATCAAATGGAAATCTAGTAAATTTTATATACATTACACATTTGTAGTACTATGTTAGATACAAAAAATTTATTAGGTTTTACCAAATCTCTCCTGTATTAAATTTGTTGCACATGGATGCACATGTGGAAAATGCCTGCTCTCTGCTTTCAGTCTCATTTACTCATAAGCAACTAGTTGTAAAAATAACAAAACACTCTAGAACTAACAGGGAGAGTCCAAGTGGAAGGTATTGAGGGTTAGGCTCAAACAATGTTGAGTCAAAATATAAACACTTATCTTTTCTGCTTGGGTATTTTTACCCAGATGCTCATCCCCCCAGGTTAATTGGTATGAACAAATTAAATATAAATTCAAATTTCAAACTTCCCAACCTCCCAAGAAATCATAGTTCTGGCACTGAGGTACATATCATCAACATCTCTTTAGTATGTATACCAAGTTTTAAGTCTCTACGTATCATGGTTTAACATTGATATTGGTGGAGGATTCCTCAAAATCTGTCAATTGGTTGCTGAGGTACCTTCAAAAAATGAAAAATTTCGACCGACGGCTCCTTGGGGAACCCTCGAGCCTGTGGGCCGACTTAAATTATATTTGGTACTGCTACTCCCATTATCAACTTGAAGCTGTATAATAATTCTGGAGATAATCTGGAAGATCTGTTGAAAATGTTAGAAACTTATAAATAAAATAATTAAAAAAGATAAACTTCTAATTATCACTCAATGGTTAAGAAAAAGTAAAATTTGTTCACAAATTTTATTTATGGCTCATAAATGTATCTCACCAAAACATTGATAATGGTGGAGGATTCATCAAAATCAGTCAATTGGTTGCTGAGATATCTTCAAAAAAACGAAATTTGGACTGACTGTTCCATGGGACCTCTCAGTCTCCGTGGGCCGATTTGAATTTTTTTGGCACTACAACTCTCATGGTCAACCTAAAGCTGCTGCTAAATTTTGAAGCTCCTATGTTGGTTTTCTGAAGAGTTACAACTTTCACAGACAAACCCACAGACATTTTTATTAAAGATACAGGACATCCAATAATTCGACATACCCTGATTTATTTTCATGATTGCATTCTTTGACATGCACTCGCATTTTATGGATCCAGCAGGTCTGCATGGGCATCATTATGTTCGACAGAGTTTGATGCATCACCAGGTCCTTCGTGGCATCTTCCACAGTATTTGCGGTATCACAAAGGTGAAGGCATCAGTAATAGCAGCTCGTAACTCAGCATTGGTGTTGTAATGACATGCTGCCACTTTGATTTTTATGATACCCCGCAGGCTGTTATTGGGTGTGGTCAAGTTGGTACTGCATGGAGGCTATTGTATTGGTGATGGGGATGTTGCAGAACATCGACCAATCCACCAGTCTGTCATTTTTGATGGGCAATTACAATAGTCTTGATTTATTATCTGATAGGAGATGTAATTATTCTGACAATAAGCAGAGAAAATAATTAACTTTAAGTATTAAAGATTTTATTTATTCATGATAACCTACAAAAATTAATCTTGACATAGTAAAAAATCCATTGGAAAGGAATGTCTAACTTATCTGATATTAGAAATACAGTAAATTATTGATTGATATATTTTGTTTTTGAATTTGTGTCAGTATAATTTTATAATCAATCACTATAAATTTTTCAGGAAGTGTGACAGCACCCTAAGTGATTGATAATGATAATTGGCAGCCTTCCTAAACTAGATATGGTTTTGAAATTTCATCTTTGATTACAATAACCTGCTGATAAAAATAACCAGTAATAACAGTAAGCAGCATCAAACTGATTTAGTATTAATGATTTTCATTAATATTATTTAATTTTGATTCAGATTACAGATGAATTTAGTGAGACAACTTCTCCAAAGGAGCTATTGGGAAAAAGTAGTATTTTTCATATACCATCTTATATCAGACCTAAAATGGTACCTTACAAGTAAGTCAACATGTTCTAAATCATAAAAATTGGTCCCTTTTCTATTCATAAGCAAAACTATTGTATGCTGAAATAAATTATTAATATTTATTTATTTCAAATAGTTTTATTGCAAATAAAATGTATTACAGTGTGTCCTTGATTTAACATTGCTTTGATTAACATTGATTCACATTAACATCGTTCAAAAATTACTACCCATGTTTGAACTAATGCCATAAATGATTTGAGTTAACATCATTCTGACTCGGCTCTAAAATAGCACACTGGAAAAATACTGCATAGATGACTCTCATGCATATCTGTTATGCAGTGCTTCTCCAGTCATGGCAGATCACCCTATATGAGTGGAAAAACTGTTTTGGGTTGATGTATCTCTATATAATTTTAAAATGTTTTGAGATGCTACACCGCATGATGCTTCACAAAAAGAGGGGAGTGAGTATTTACCTTGAACAATATGGTTGATGATGGAGTGAATGATGTGTTGAGGATAGCTCGTGCAACCTTAGGGCAGCGGCAATCAACCTTTTACCAATGGTGGACTGCAGTAGTATTTCCGAGTACCTAAGCAGGTTGCATTTAATGTCTCATATGTTTTTATGGTTTGTATCAGACTTTAATCCATAAGAGATTGTGCACGGTCATTTTGACCATGTTGAAAAAATTTACCTGTTTAAAAAGTAAAATAAATATAAACAGTTCAAGAATAGGTTTAGTGAATGAATTGTTGGTCTGTAAATAATTACACAAGTACTGCTCATTTCCAATGACTTTACCAAAAATTTCGAAACCAAAATCAAGGTGCATCCTACCTGGAGCAAGTAGAAGGAGGGGTCAATGTGGAGCGGGTGAAAACCCCTCATGGTGGTAATGGCCCCCTTCTCTAAGTTCCCCCAGCAATCATAAAAATCATCTTGAGCCACTTTAATAGAAACCTTAAAAGCTTTGTGAGTTCTGAAGAAAGGAATATCTGCTGAGTGCCCCATTTATATACTTGAACTTATTCTGTGCTATTGGGATAACTTCAATTTAATATCTCCCGATTTTATTTTCGTTTGTATCAGCTGTGGCTCAACGGAGTGTTTATCCTTCTTTGGGCCTAATGAAACTTTCAGTGCAATAAAAATAACTAAATGAATGTTTTATTCACCTCTGTTACAGTAGTTTTTTGTTAATTATACAGTAACTGCTGTAAGAAATAATTTGTTTTCAAGAATTTGCATTCACAGAAATGTTCATGGCTCTCTGTAAACTTTCTAGTAAAAACTTATCATTCTCTTTTGTTCATACAACTACATTTTGCTGAATTGATATTACGTAGTTCCTTTTTCTTGTAACTAGAGGTACTACCATGAAATGTAGCCTTTTCCAATTTTGGGTACCTTGAAATGTACTATTTCTATATTAATGTTTGATTTTATTAATTTATGTTCTTATACCATTCATATCATATGTGGCACCACAATGCTCCATAAAATACAGTATATAACATCTTTTTATGTTTCAAGAGGTTTTTAATCTGAGATTTTGGAATCAATTGTATTGTATAACATGGGTTTTTATTAGATGTATTGATTCATTTAATGTTTTTTTGTTCTACATCGCTATTTTCAGAAATGAATTAACAATGTTATCGAGGACACACCATAATTAAAAATCTAAACTATAAATTTATGTTCATATTATTACTTATTATACTAATTATAATTAATAATTATAACTTGTATTTTAAATAAATACATTTTACATTGATGCAACTTTGATCCAATTATAATCATATTCTTTTTCAAAACTCTTCATTTGCACATTTAGATTAAAGATTCTATTCTGGGGATTAAGAAACTTTGGAAGGGTCACTTCAAGCATACTCATAAATCCTCAAATTACAATAGAAGTTGGAAGCATAACTTTGAAATCTTCCATTATTTCAAATGTAAAAGAATACCCAAATTTTGCTTCCCCAATTGTTTCAACTGAATTGGTGAGAATGTATATATTCATTTACATCACATACTGATAATTATTTAAATAACATCTCTATAAAGTTATAAATAAATCTAATAAAATACAGTAATACCTTGTTAACACAAATTCCAAGGGAGCTGAAAATCGAATGTTCATGTTAAAAAAATTCATGTTATCCAAATCACGATAGAAATTTATGCAAAATATGTATCATACAGTACTTAATTAGGTTTAGGTACATGACATGTGTCATTGTAACACTTTACACTCGTTAGCAACAAGATAATAAATCACAAATAATAACAAAAATGCTGTTAAAAGTAGTCTTTAATGCTGCACTGGCGAAGTAAAGGGCATGTGCGTTTAGAACCTATCTTCTTGAGGCCCTCGACAAACACATTCCAAACATCCACTGTTGCAGCATACCATTCCAGTGCATTGATGGTTACCATGACCTCAGTTCGTGAGGGAGGCTGTAGCTCCTTTTCATCACTATCGTCCAAAGGTGGCTATGCCTCAGAAGTGCTCTCACTTTCTGGCTCTTCATTGGGAGAGGCACAAACGGCAACATCGTCATCGATATTGATGTACTCTTTAAAATTCAGGGTACCCTATAAACAAAGAACGAAAGAATAAATAGGAATTTAAAAAATTAAAGTTGCTTCTATGGTTCACATTAAAATCAAAGTCTCTTATGAATCGGAGCAATAGACTGCAGCAACGTCCACTCCTCCTACACACTAATAGCCATGGACTCATCAGCAACAAAAGAATCTGAACAGACATTGGAACGAGTCCAGGCCTTCTGGAAACAATTTTGGATTTGTTTCCGAGCAACCAAGTCCCAAGTCAGTCCGATGGCCCTAACGATGTCAAACATTTCCACTTCGGGGTTTTGTTGTTTTCCACAGCACAGATTGTGGCCTGCACAAGGCAAACACAATAGACTTTCTTAATGAGCACGATAATGCCTTGATCCAAAGGCTGGAGGCGGCTTGTCATGTTAAGGGGAAAGAAATGCACTTTGATGTTAGATAGCTCTAAACTGCCCAGGCTATGCAAAATGCACTGCTCCATCATGAGGAGAAAATGGCAGTGTTTAGTGGCCATGTGATGGTTTAACTTCGAGAGCCATCCACAAAATGCAGCACCATCAATTCATGCTTTCTTGTGATGAGTGTAATCACAAGGAAGTTTTGTGTGATCGATGTGCTTAAAGCACTGAGGATTCTTGGACTTCCCTATAACACAAGTGCGATGCTTCTCACTTCCATTTGAATTGCACGTGAGCATGACAGTCAGCCTCTCCTTGCTCCTGGTGCCTCCATGACATTTTTCGCCCTTTCTGCTTAAAGTACAATCCGGCAAGAGATTAAAAAACACTTTGGTCTCATCCATGTTAAACACATCCATTGGAATGTACTTCTTGTGGATTGAGTCAAAATGAATTAGCCATTCATTCATGTCCATCTTGTGCATCTTGTTGGCTTCCCTGCATATTATCTGTGAGGAGATTCTGTGACATTTCTGGAACTGCCAGAGCCAAACAGTAGAGCATGTAGAATCCCAAATTCCAAGTTTTGCTGCAATCTCATTAGCTTTTTCTCTAACAATTGGACCACATAACTCCACATTTGAGGACCGCATGTGATTGAACCAATCGAGCAGCTCTGTTTCAAGATTCTCATGTCAAGCTCCGATCAGACACTTTACATTAGACCTGGAAGCAGCAACTTGCTTGACTTTGTCCCTATTTTTATTATTGACAGTGTGGATTTTGGGATGCCAAAATGTTCAGCAATTTTTGTCTTACTCATAGCCCCAGGGTCCACTTCAACCAGAAGTCTTAACTTAGTTTGAAGGTTGATGCCTTTTTGCTTGTGCTTGGCCATTATGGACTTGCTGCTGTTTTTCAAAGATGTGCAATGTGTGTACTGGCTGTCTCGAAATGAGTCAAAAGAGCAGCTGTGGGGGAAACCACTCTCAGAAGCTAGCTGGGGAATTACCTTCAGAAACAAGCTGCAGGACATATGTATCGAAGCAAACTGCAGGGAAAGCCCCTCTCAGGAGAAAATCTCTTCAAAAGAGGGCTGTAGGAAAACTCCCTCTTCCTTCTGATTGTATGCGAGGTGTTGGGTATTATGAGATCGAAAAATATGTTCGAAGTACATACTAACTGAATTTCATGTTAACAGAATAAAACTCCATACAGCCCTGCATATTACTGACGGGACCACAATTTTTGTTCGTGTTATCTGAGTAAGTGTTAACAAGGATTTACTGTATATACAATTTCAACTGCTATAAAATACAACATTTAGTAAATATATTAGATGATAAGTTTGTGTAACATAAATTTATACAGTACATGTACATTTCAGTTCCAACTATCTAAACTCCCATTACAAAGATGTCCAATTATCTGGATTAAATTTGGAAAACAAAAATTTAATTTCTAATTTTTCAGGGGCCAGTATATTTGAAAGAAACACACAAGTGAGATAATATTTGCCAATAATAAAAATCAAGATTAGTTTTTTGCTATTGGGTCATGGCCTTGCAATTCTTTTTATTAGAAATACGTAATGCTAACATCCTTCCTTTCTAATATACAGAGGCATGATTTATTTTAGTTGGCATTAATAATAATGTCACACATTTACGCTGTCAAAAATAATTTGATATATCTTATTTCTCTTATGCATTATGTTAATAAGGACCTACCAGAAAATGAAATTTATTGTCCTCCTTTAATTATTAAAGTGTGGGATAAGCACAGCTTTGGACGGCTTGTACATATTGGAAGTCATATAGTAAGCAGTGTTTCCCACTTTAGTAATGGAAACTTTAATATGAAATTGCCAATGCCAATAGTGAATTGCACTTCATTTTCAAAAGGTAAATACAACTATTAAAATGTTGAATAGTTAAATACTATTGAATACAGTCATGTCTCATTTAAGGTGCTTATTTAGTGCAATTTTTTTATAGTGCAATTGGCATCTTAGGACATAAATTTTTATTTTTGAAAAAATTAAAATGAAAAAAAAAATACTGTACTATAAAATTAAAATATTGTTCACCACATGCATTTTTGCAGTTTTTGCTTAGTTTTTCTTTACTTTTGCATTGTTCAATCACCATCTGAGGTCATCAGTTTCAACACAATCAGTTCAATTGTCACGCAACAGTTATTTTCCTTCATTTCTAGTGCAAAACAAATATTTAAACATAAATAGAGTAAAAAAATTAAATAAATTATGGCAGAAAAGAAAACCTGAGTGAAGGCAATACATGTGCAGGAAAGTTTTCTAAATTAGCTACATAAAGCATAAATCTTGAGGAAAAATTTAAACTGATTCAATGTTTTGAAGAAGGTGAACATCAGAATGATATTGCACATAAGTTTAACTTCACAACTTCAACAGTTTCTACATTTCTGTTAAATAAAATTCTATTGAATCAGCCACTGCAGCAACTGCAAAGAAACCCACACAATCACATAGTAATTTGTTGGGAAAATGGAGAAACTGCTTGTTTTGGACCAATTCTAAACATTCTGATGACTACATGCCCCTTAGTCAAGCAGCCCTTTGCAATAAAGCCCTTTCTCTATTAGAATGTTTAAATCAAGAAGAGGAGGTTATTATTCTGAAATATTTAACATCAGTTGGTTTCAAAATTTTAAACACCACTCAAATATTCATAGCGTTAAGTTATCTGGCAAATCAGCAAGCAGTTTAACATTGTATGTTTTGTTTTTATTAGTAATAGTACCACATTTCTCAGCATATAAGATGCACTTTTTTCCAGAAAAATGAACCTGAATATTTGTCTGCATCTTATACGCCAGAGATAAGATTGTTACTGTTCTTAAAACTGACATTAAAGAGCACACTCCCCAAAATGGTATAATCGGCTGTCATTCATTGCAAAAACCATAATATATACATTATTAATAATTAATAATGAAAAATTTGTTAATATATACAGTAATATCTTACGCAACATGAATTCCGAGGACACATTTTCATTATTACGCTTTAATACATGTCCGCTCATAGTGATTACAATTTTGGCGTGTTTGTGATGTTTTAGTTCCTAACAAGCCCATTGAATTGTGCAATTAATGCTATGGAACAGTATAATTGGTGTAGATACCATAAATATTTTATAAATATTTAGGATAAATAATGTTATATGTATTGAGATTGTAATGGATAAAAAAGTGTAAAGATATGCCTATGCTATTAGTTATAAGCTTCAGGTGATTCAATATGCAAAAACGCCCAGAACCCGAGCAGCAGCACATCATTTCGGTCCACCTCCCACAGAAAAAAATAATCTGTGAATGGAGAAAACAAGGAAAAACTGAAGCTGATGGGATAAGAGAAACAATGTATTCATAAGGTTGGTCTTACATGGCCACAACTAGAGGAGGAAGTGATGGATAGTAGAACAGAGGAAGTTAAATATTGCTGTATCGATCAAAATCATTATGTATGAGGCAAAAAGATTTGCAGAAGAAAAAGGATTAGTTGAGCATATGCATTGTTATTACAAATGCATTCCATTTATTATTTATCTTATTATATTAAAATAACATCTTGTACTTAAGTTTAAGTACCTTGGCTGTAAAATATGAGTAAATTATTTTAAATTAGAGAAGGAACAAAATAAATACCATAATTTTCCGATTATAGTATGCATTTCTTTCCTCAAATATTGACAAAAACTTAGGGTGCATATTATACATGGTAACAAATCCATATAACTTTTTCTAGTAAGGAAATAATTTTATTTTTGGACATGACTTTCTAAATAAATGTACTTTTCATTGCATTCTGATAGCTTTTATTTTAAAAATTTCAAAACAAAACAGAATAATTATTAATTTATTTATAGCTGTCCTAATCACTAAAATCTCTGAATTCACAATCACTGCCCTCACTTTTTCAAATAGTTCATCCGCAATCATGTGTTCACTCTCATCATATGCGTAAATGGCATCACCAAGAATGTCGTCCACGTCTGCGTTATCCACTTCACCGAAATCATCATCCCATACAATGTTGTCTTTCGAACCATCCATGGAGTACATATTTTAATACATAGTGTCAATCTTTAATTAGTGAGTCAGAATGTAATGTGATATCCTCGTTAACTCTCTCACACGTATATCACTTGGCAGCAAAGCAAGAACAGTATCGATACCGCTAATAATCTAGTGAAAAGTTACACTGATCTTTATACAAAAAATTAGGTGCGTATTATGTATGGTGATAAGACAATTTTCACATTTCATTCATAAAAACATGGGTGCGTATTATAATCGGAAAATTACGGTATTCTATTTATACGGACTATCCAAGATATATATATATATATATATATATATATATATATATATGTCAACAAGGTGTTGGGATGAGGAAACCAGTTCTCTCTCTGTAGCTGAAGAAGGAGTAGTTCCAAAAGCTTTACGTTTGTGATGTTTCTGTGTTTTTGTGTTATTTTACGTGTGTCGCTTCGACATCCCCGGGGCCTCGCCAACCTGAAGTCGTCTGATTGGTGAGTGCTCACTGGGTTTCCTCATCCCAACACCTTGTTGACATCCATATATTCATTTTACCTTTCCTTTTCCGTAAGTTGTTATATATATATATATGACTTCACATTTAAAAAGTTTTTTATCTCAAGCAGAAACTTTTATTGTGACACTGAAGGTTTCAGTACTCTCAAAGAAATAATGGTTGATTGACTAATATGTCATAAATTTTTAAAGATGATATTATTTATTTCTTTATGATTATGTTAGCATACATTATTATTGCTATTAGAAAATGTTTTCCTAAACACATACTAAATTTCCTGTATAAGAAACAAAATTTTAATAGATATTATTCTAACAAAAAATCTTATTGTAGTAAAACTTTGGGATTGTTCATAAACAATCTTTTTAAATATTACTTTCATAAATAGATTTTAATTACTAAACAAAAATTAGAATACTGCAGAGTTAATATGATACATTCAGAAAATGGGAATCAATTTCATTTAAAATATACTTTACAACTACATTCCTAATTCTATCAATACATATTTCTCCTCTGAAAAAATATCAGTAAGATCATGGCTACAATTATATGAAAACCTTGTTCAACAAATTAAAAGTGGAAATAGTTTTATTGAAATTACAAGCTATTATCATTTCATTTGTGGGAGAAATAAGGCTCCAAAAACTGTCGAGTATGTACCTCATATTTATAAAAATAGAAGTGTAACTGAATAAATTCAACCCTACAACCATGTGAATATTGTTTCAAATTTTATTATAGATTCTGAAAAAATGACTGATGATGAGTATTCAAGTGAAACTTCATATAACATAGAAAAGGAGCCACTGCTGAAAGCAAAGAAACCAAACCAACCTCATGTGAGTTCTTTGAAAAATGATTTCATAATCATCATGAATATGAAGTTTGGTCTATATGTGCAACATGTGAAGAGCACTTCAACAGCCTAATTAATAGGACTGCCAAGTGCACGAAAGGTGCATTTGGCTACACTAGTTTTAAAGCAATTATTTATGTTTTAGATCATCCCTATTTACTTTCACAAATTAAGTTTATCTAAAACATTATATTTAACTTTTATCATGCCATAATATTTCCTTTAAATACTGCCAGATATAGACTTAATCACAGCTATAAATGATGCACGATATGGCTCTTCCTGAAGACTTCAGTGAACTTAAATACTTTTTTCCTATAAAACATTCTAAAAAATAGGGGTGTCTTATAGCCAGAAAAGTACAGTATCCAAAAATGACAACTCCAACAACTTCCAAATCTCCACCAAAATCAACTCCAAAGTCTCCTGCATCTCCAGCTAAATACCTTTCAAAATTCTATGATAACAGTCTCCTTTCCTCCTCCCAATAATTTATCTTCTCACCTATAACAATTCACCAACTGGATTTGGGTAAATATGGTATTTCAGTGAAAAAATTCATGGGCTTGTATGGGAATACATCTCCATTTATAACATAAATTGATGGAATAATGGAAACTATGCAGAAAGGCATAAGCTGTAATTTTGGGAATTACTTTGAAACAGAAAAAATTCTGCTATGACCGGGAATCGAACCCGGGTCTTCCACTTGCCGAGCGGATATTCAACCACTGAACTAACTTAGCAGATAATCTTTCCTGATTCTGAACGCGGGTGTTTTTCTTAGTTGGGTCCGGGCTAGCCAAGATTATCTGCTATGGTAGTTCAGTGGTTGAATATCCGCCCGGCAAGTGGAAGACCCGGGTTCGATTCCCGATCATAGCAGAATTTTTTCATTTATAACATGTTTATATGGATTATCACCCTCCGCACATACAGGTTTTCAAGAACATAACCTGTACATTAAGTGGACTCTGCCTGTACTGAATTACATTTTGTTGCATTACCTATAGTAATAACTAAATGAAAGGAAAATATTCTATTATTTCAGAAAAATAAAATCTCAAGGTTTAGCAATGACATGGTTGGCAAGGCAACATATTGTTAAAAAGCTTAAATTTTTCCAATAAATATGGTTTAAACGTATAACTTGAGCGATTTCGAATAGTAGGCAAAATGTGATGATAAGAATAAGAAACATTATTTATTTTTCTTTAAAGCAGTTAAGGTCTGAAGATTGTAAATCAATTCTTTCTAATTTTAATTTTTCAAAAGAGTAAAAGCCTGCAAGTCAAAAAATCGATTTTTTTGTTATCTTATGGGAAACAAAAATTATTTACTTGAGTCAAAACTGGATCTTTTTTGGGAATTTTTTTTGTAAATGGCTTTTACTATAATACAAGTGGTTCCAAATGTTTTAAAAATTTTTAAAGAAAGATGAAATAAAATATTTATTCTTCATTATTTAAACTTAGTTTTTTAACATAGTTACACCCTAGTTTAATACACTTTTCCCAACCAGAAATTAGCTTTCGGATTCCATTATTAAAGAACACTTTTGGAGTGATATCTATCCTGGTATATACTCCCGATTTCAGCAATTCTAAGGAATAAAATATTATTTCTCTGAGTGGTTACTTCAATTATGGGAACAGATAGAAGTAACTGGGTGCTAGGTTGGGAGAGTAGGGTGGATGAGGAAGCAATTCCCAGCAAAGATCGGCTATGGTATCCTGCCTGGCAGTGTGAGGCCTGGCATTGTCCTGCTGCAGCAAAGGTTATAGGTGAAGCTTTCCAGGCCGTGTTTAGGCTGGTATCCAAAGGAAACATAGCCTTATGAAATGGTCCTGTGTGTGTGCGTGTGTGTCCTCTACTAACAACTTTTGCACCAATGGACCGATTTTCATGAAACTTGGTATGAGGCTCATGCTGCCAGGTCCCACCTCCAGGCTATATTTTATTTGGCAAAGATTGAAGTCCTGGGCTCGATTTTAGGAACGTTTTTTCCATATTTTTTTACATGGGAAGTCTCAAATTCACCGTGCAGAGATGTTTTCTTTAATACTTTAAAATATTTTAAAATTGTGACAACGGAGCGAGGTTTGTACTGTTCTAAGGGGAAAAGAATGTAAATTCTATTTCATATCACTGAATTTTGATAAATGATAGTATTTTCTTGAATTTCTACTAAAACATAGCGTTTATGCATTTTAAATCGCATTATATCAGATTGTTGCCATGGAGACGATTACTGAACTAGGCTCGAACATAGACAAGTGAACAAATGGTTTTTTTTTCTTTTCCGCTTAATTACTCTTCAACATTGGATAGTTGATCCAGACATATTAATGTATAAACAGTAACATTTGTTAAATTCGTTTATTTAAAAAAATACATGCAAAATATAGTGTCAGAAAGCGATTTTGACATTGTTTTTAGTATTTTAAATCTGATAATGCTCTATTAATTTGTTTTCCAACTTTTCTCTATCATTGATAAACTATGAACTGCATGTGTTATTTATGGTATGAGAATTCCTTGGAATGACTAACACATATTGAAACATTTCCTGTCAATATAAGTAATCAATTCGGAACGTCAACTTTGAGAAATCAGCCTGCATTAGTCCTAGCTTGGACTTTTTGTTTAATCAGTTCTTGCTACACAGAACCTTTTAATAGCTCTGAATAGTATGCTGTATTAACAGTGTCTTCTTTAGGAAGGTATTCGATGTGAATAATCCCTTTGCAGTCCCAGATAACAGTGATCATAGCCTTACCAACAGAAGGAGCAGAGCGTGCTTTGAGTAGAGGTCCATCAATAGGCTGTTGCCATTCCATCAATTGAATTTTGGTATCAGGATTGGAGTAAGGCAGCCAAGATTCATCTGTGATTATTATTTGCTGCCAAAAGTCTTCACTGTAATTGTTTACTAGCTCCAGCAGCTCAGAGCATGGTTGATCTTTTGGTCAGACTCCAAAAGCCTAGGTACCCATCTGGCAGAAACTTTGCTCATGCCGAAGTGGTTGTGTAGGATTTTGTGAACAGAGTCAAGTTCAATGCTGATGGTTCTGGAGATCTTTCATATGGTCACTCATTGGTCTTCAAACACCAATTATTCAACTGCCCCAATGTTTTTCTCATTAACAGCAGTTTAAGGCTTTCCAGTCTGATAGTCATCTTCGAGACTCTGCTAGCCACTCTTGAATCATTCTACCCAAAAGTAAACTGTACTTCTTGAATCAGCAACATCCCCAAAAACATCCTGCAAATACCTCACTATTTCTGTTACCTTCACTCCTTCCTTCCACAAAAAGAAAATGATGCAACTCTGAGATTTCACTGCATCTTCCATTATGGGTTAAGGGTGCTCAACAATATGGTCACTACAAGACAACCAAAGAATCACAACTGAATTAATTTATCAAACTTTAGAGATTATACATTTATTTACATTGTAATTAAGTTTTGTCTTAATTGGTTTGAAGCATTCTTGTTTCTCAACAATATTCCCAGATTTGAAGACCCCTCATAATCAAACATTCCTACCAAATTTCAATCTTCTACCAACTTGGAGTTTGTTAAAATTGCATTACAGTCAGTCATCAATAGTTCATATTAGTCAACTTCTGTGAGTTAACTTCGGCAGCTATTTTGGTTTCCATTTCTGACATATTTCTATATCATGGCCCTATGAATAATTATCTGAAATTAGGCTGAAGAGTTTATCATGGTTCTCATAGTTTGAAGTAGGGAGTTTTTAAAATTTCTGTAATACCCTGAGTATAAGTGATACTTCTTAGTGTGTTTAACACTTTCTCAAATACATTCTTTATGTGTTAAGAGAGCTAGATGTGCAAATACAAAACTATAATATTTGATGAAACTTAGCTCTACCCCACTCTTTGCTTAATCCACTTCTCAGGAATTATTCAGGCTTTTATGAAAATCATGATAATCAGGGCCGGCCCGAGCTAGGGCGAGCCGGACATTTGCCCGGAGCGCCAAAGCTTTGGGGTAGCTATTCCGATCATTACTTGCAAGTGAATAAATATTGGATACCATTTATATCAAGGAACAGGCTAGAATCTAGATGGCATTCCTTTTAATTTTTCATTATCAATACTTTTTACAGAGCGATGAATAAATTAGCATGTACTTTGTAAATATCTCAACACATTAATGGAGGGTGGTGCTGGAGTGCTATCTCGCCTAGAGCGCCAATATTCCCCAGGCCGCCCCTGATGATAATAGTTGTAAACTTTTTATGCTTATGAGAATTACAGCAATAATCTTTTAGAAATTGATTTTGGGAGATTTCATATTTTCTTTATTTCCATTTTATTCTTTTAATTAACTTTTCACTATTTGTTTTCCTGAAATTTTCAGTTTTATTCTTTTAATTTTTATTTTGGTAATTATTCTAATATAATTGTTATTTTCCAACCTTGCAGTTTAATTTTTCACCTTGATAATCTTTGTTGATAAAATTGTTGTCTTTGGGTGACCAAGCAATATCAAATTCATATACCACTTCTTAATTTTTTTAGCAAAGTAGCGTCAATTCTATTTCTCTACATCATAATTTAACAAAGATTCAGCAAATTACATTCTCTAAATGTTAGGAGACCCATGCATTCCTTTTTTACTTTTTCTATGCCCCAGTGTCATCTTCAGAGCAAAAAATCTAGTTGTTACATTTTTTAAGGATTATCCAACATTATAATTCCCTATTGAGAAATTCAAGCAATATATAACCGAACTAGTTCTTACATACAATCTACTAGTATCTGAAACCTTTAATTTCTCTTCCCTCGACAAAGTTATCAAATCTCTATTTAATCCCTCCTTCATTTGCAACTACATAATATAACATGAGTGGCAGGTTCTTTACCACTTTTTCTTTGCATACTCTTTCTCTTGGTGACTATTAAATGCAAATTTATACTTGCTAGGTGATGGATTTAGCAGGTAATTAACAATTGGTCTTTTACCTGCTAAAAATGGTTAATAGTATAGGCTTTCCAGCATAAAACTGATGTTAAACCTCTCTTACTTTCATTTCGATCAGTATATTTAAGGTTAAGCTAAAAGGTGTATGGAATCCCTACAATCCCTGCTTAGCAGATGGTGTCCAATATCAAGGAATATGAATCCATGACAGGAGCCCAGAATGTTTCTGGCACACAACTGCTTTTAACCTTATTCAAGTTTTAATGATATTTTCAGTTATCTAATTTTGGTGTAATATTTATTAATTTTATTTTTCAACACATTTTTGTTACTTTCACTGCAATGATATGAGTGATGAAATTGTAATTGCATCTTAGATTAGCAAATAAACTGATGTCTCAGACAACCATTTCATAACTTTATTACTATCTACAGGTAGTCCCCACTTAACATGAGAGATACATTCCTAAAAAAGTGCCATGTAAAGCGAATTCATGCTAAGCAAATGCATAAATACCATAAGAAACCAAATAAAATATGAGAGATATGTGTTCGAGCGCAAGAGAGATTGTCGAATAATAGTGGATATATACATTTTCATTTATACATAAATATACTTAGATTATTCATTAATTTATAATTTGCACCTGAAAATTCAAAACAAAACTTCTCGTAATACTTTCCGTGACTTGAACCATGAAAGTGATGAAAAACATAAAGTAGAATTCACAGAAGTTGATTTTCCCCCCAAGTGGAGGTAGTTGTGTCTTTTCACTATGTTAGGGTAATAATCATGGTATTTCTTATATTTTGATATTGTTTTTGGTTTTACATCTACAACTATGAGCGTGATTTTTTTCGCCAAAAGGCATTACAATCAGAATTTGTTTTCCAAAGCTTATTTTGTGTGTTTTAGTCTAATATTCCCACATTGTGTACAGTTTCTCTGTTTCCGGCATTGTTTTTCACTCTTTAGCAGTAAATATCACAAAAATGACTATGTGAAGTTTTACTTCGACTTTAAACTGCAAATTATATATTATCTAGTATTTTATGAACAAACATAAATTAATATACACGTTGCTTTAATGGCAACATTTTTTATTTTATTTTTTTGTAATGGATCATGTTGCAACTCGTATAAAACCTGGAATTCTACATGTAAAGTGAACAGGTTCCCCAGTTGGTAAATCGTGCTAAAGCAAATTTCGTGTTAAGCGAACTCGTGTTAAGTGGAGACTACCTATATTTTTGATGATACTCATTGATCAGTTTGAAGTTCAACATTTAAGCTAATATTTCCTCCACTTAAAGCTTTAACTACTGTATAACCTATCTTAAATCTAAATATTTTTTTTTTTTAACACTCTATAGGTCTCTAAGGAGCAATATTTTCAGTAGAAAGTGGTAAAATCACATAACTCTCTTTAATACCAACACCAGTTTGTCAACAAATTGAAATAATATATAGTTTTTCCTACCAGGTAAATATCTGTTAAACTATCAGAGAACATGGTGGAAGTTTGCAGGCTAATGCTTGTTTAATTTCCATAGATTATCACAAAGGAAAGTGTTTATGTTAAATCCCATGCATGCAGGTATATGCTGGAGCAGAAGAATTTCTGGATAGCAGAAGAAAAATTCTGCTTTGACTGGAAATCCAACCCTGGTCTTCTACTAGCCAGGTGGATATTTTGCCATTGAACTACCAAGGCAGACTTTGCAGGATGCAACCTCATTCCATGACTCACTTTGCACACATTCTTTTCAAGCTAATTAAACACTAATTTAATAAATATGTATTTGAAATACAAAATACAAATTCATTAAACCTGGCTCTCCTATAATGCAGGTTCTTATAACACAGAATCACTACTATGTGATTTGTTTTTAAAATACAAAAAAATCATATAATACAACAAACTCCGCTTAACAAATGGGATACATTCCGCAAAAATCATTCATTAAGGGTATATCATTAAGCAAAGTGTGTATTTCCATTGAATTTGTAACAGATTGTGCACTTGCCCTAATTGAATGAATGGAGCACAGAGTAGGAGGAAAACCTAAAGCCTTAAAAATCACATTTAGCTTTTCACCTACATCAAAATGCCACCAAACCTCTAATTGCATATCTAATCTGATACACCTTCATTTATTACCAGAATCATTAACTTCACTACAACTTGCTTTTCTTTTCCCATGCATTTTTAATTATTAAGAAGGTAAAGTTTTTAACAGACTGTAGCACAAAAAATCAGCACATATTCACCAGGGATGACCACCGACTGACACTTCATAGACTACAATAGCACTTGTATAAAATGTTGCACTCTGTTGGTTAACTAAATTTTGCAACATTGTACATGTATGAGGCAAGCCTCGAGTTGCAAACTGCATGTGTGTTTCCATATGAGGCTGACTCTGAGTATTCAGTAAATTTCGTTATGAACAGGAAACATTGCATTCATTATAGCGAGTCTGGCATTTGTCCAGCAAATTTTTTGCACTAATTTGTAGCATAAACTATACTGAATATTCATTAAATGGGCATTTGTTGTGCAGGCTATTATTGTAACTTGGATTATGGTTCACAATAACAGTTTAGTTGGACCCGGGATGTGGAATTCCAGATTGCTGAAAGAGGAATGGACATTTTGGAGGGCACAAATGCTTTCTTTATAAGCTTAGATAACCAACAACAACACTTTTTGTAGATATGTGTATGTCAGAGAGAGGTTTGGCAATTTTTTGGAATGAAGGGGGGTGCTTGAAGGCACATGGAACACAACCCTCCTTTAACTATGCAAAGCCAGCTGCACATTACATGGCACTTTTCAGAACACTCTTTGTGTTATAGGAGAGCAAGGTTTATCTGATTTCTACTAATAATTAAAAGGACCAATATGTTTTTTTGAAATTAATAGAATATTTCATGTCTTGGGATTGTGCTGTAATCATATGTTTAAATTATTGGATCAAATCAACAGCATCAAAATATAGTTTATTAATTCATATTAGAAGAATTTAATATATGCTACTATAATACAGATTATCAATTCCCATTTTAAAGCATTGGACTCTTTACCATGGTAGTTTTCATTGTCATAAACCAGAAAAATTCCTCCTCTTCTCTGATTAAAAACAATTTTTTGTGTTCATTCAGAAGGAACATGAATTTTGCCTGCCTAAAAAATAAACCTCATTCTTTTAGCTATAGAACTATTCATGTTCCAAGTTCCTATTTCAATTTAAATAATTTTAAAATGCAGCTTTATGTAGTCCTGCACTGATTTCCATGATTTTCTTATATGGGTAAAAATGAAACAATGGGGTCAGAAAAACTACCCTAAAAATAAAATTTTTTGGAATTTTGAACTTTTCCCATTGGTTGTATTCAATGGCATATTGTCACACCGTATTTCAGACCTGTAGCACTTCAAGATGTACCTTAGGATTTATATAATTCATATACTCTTATGTCCTCAAATGTAACAAGTAGCTATTTGTAATAGTTAATTTGTACATACTGTTAACATATGCAATCTTTTCTCTCTGAATAGCTGAACAAGTTTAGTATCATCTTCAAAAAGAGTAAAGGCAGAAATGAAAACAAACCTGCTAAACCAGAGGAGAGCTTTGATTGGTGGACTAAATATTATGAATCATTATTGGTAGGTTAATCAAAAGGTAAAATGGTTATATTGTGCAGGTTCTTGGATATTTTTAATGTTTATTTTACTACAATGTTACTTTTCAATGGTTTAACTGAAAAAGAATGAATTTATGCTGCTATTGGGGTATTTTATTTATATAACATATATACAGGTATGCCTCATTTAGCACATGTTCTTTTAGTGCATTTTTGATATAGCGTGGTTGACATACTGGGACTAAAATTTTAATTTTGAAAATTTTTTAAATAGCGCTCCTAAATGCTATGGTCCTTTATTATGGTACCAACGTTTTTCTAACTTACCTTCATTTGTACTTCACTCTATTCAGTGACAGTCATTCCACTCTAATTAAAGACAAATTTTGTTATTTATACATTCATTAGCATTATTTCAATTTCACTCATTCACTTTTATTATGTTTTTTACATTGGTTTCAATTTTGAGTCATTGCACATTCTCAAGTTGTTTAATTTAAAATGAGTAATTTTTGCTATTTTTTTAAATTATGTTAACTCAGCCATTACACATCTAGAAAAAGAGCAAATTTTACATAAATAAACATAAACTGCACATGCTTAAAATAAATCCATGTCAAATCCCCCAGAGATCACACAATAACAAAAATAAACCGGTCACTAGACTCACTGCGACTCAGTTACATAGAAGCTTTTCTCACGTTTCTGTGGTTAAAATATATCACCTACAGCTTTCAGAAAGCACAAACAAACAAATTTAGTTACACACATCCATCACAAGATTGTGCTCTTTGCTTTATAACAGAGTAATAAAAGTACATCAATGTTCTTTTAGGATTGCATAATGTAAAAGGAACCCAAAAAATGCAGTTACAGTAATATGTGATTTGAACGTCACAAATTACAAGGCAATCTAACAGAATTTGTTTGTTTTTAATGAAAAATATATGAAATTTAGTTATTTCTCTATGGGAATGAGCTCTGTCTGACACTCTTCTATGTACAAAGAATATTTATGTGATTTAGGTTTACTACTGACAGCTGGCAAGGAATTTAAAAAAATACCTGATATATATCGTGCTTATTATATTATCCTATGACTTAAAAAAATACCTTGTTTATAAATCGGGGAAATAAAATGCATGGCATATATTGCACCTACCGAAGGAAATGCATTCTCAACTCACGCCAGGCACGCAGTGTTAGTAGGTATTTTGAAGGTGGCCTACCCTCAAATGATGAAGGGGCAAATATTGTGTAATGTCCGCACCCTCTTTTTTTATGAGAACTGGTGGGGAAAAAAGTGCAGGTATTACACAAGTAAATACTTTACTCCATTTTCTTGACTATAAATTAGTATATAAAAATGGCCTATCTAACAATAATAAAAGGCTACTTCTGTCCCTTTGTGGCTTCCTCTGTCACACTATAAAAATGCGAATAACTCGATAATGGAGCAAGATTCATTTTTGATATTTGGCAGGAATGATTGACTCGCATATTGTAAGATGATGACGAAAATAAATCTAGAAAAAAGTCTAGGTTCGACTCCTAGGTAGGCAATTCTATTTCCCATATGATAACACGTAAAAATCGACTTTTTGACTTGTAGGCTATTATTCTTTTTGAGATCTAAATTAGAAAGAATTCATCTATGATCTTCAAATCTAGCCCATTTAAAGAAAAAGCTATGAAGTTTCTTATTTCATTCATCTATTTCCGCCTACAGCTCGAAATTCCTCATGTTAAATGTTTAATTCACATATTTTGGGGAAATCTTGCCATTTTAATGGGATGTTGTCATGCAAACCCATTACATTGTTAAACCTCGAAATCCTATTGTTATTTCAATCCTTATGGGTGAAAGCATGCTTTGAATGCTCTTACAATTAGTACAAGAAAGAAAAGGAGAGAGAAATTCTTTTCATAGCAACCAATTAAAACAACATTTGTTGCGTTATTTAGAATATTAATCATTGGCATATTAAAGTTAGGTACTTAGAATCATCGTAGGAGTTCGAGACTTGAAACAATGAATGCCTAAAAGAATGAAAGTTTGTTTTCTTGCCATCCAAAGAAAGTCAAGGCATATTTATGTTCATTTTTTATTTCACAAAAACCTTTCCCGTTGAATTTCAACGGGCATCTCCCTAGTATAAATATAAGTTGCAAGAAAAATAGTAACATTTCTGAAGAGTAAAAATCAACTGGATTAAGTACCATGTTACAAACTGTTCGTTTAGCGCAAATTCAGATAGTGAATGCCTCTCTTGCGCTAAGCAAGGCATGCCTATCTATATATGATAAGAATGCATCTTAATCATATCAGTGTTATTCTTTGCTACACAAGGAAAAACATTTAAGTCAATAAACATACACTTGCAAAGCTATTAATTTAATTTGTGGCCTGTAATAAAAGGTGATTATTAAATGCAGCATTCATACAGTCAAACAAAAGAACTTGTTTCAGTGTCAAATTCGGTATTGTCACAAACATTTGATTAAAAATGGGCTGAGAAAGCTTAACAATTGCTCTTTATTTTGAAAGCACTATCCAAACACGTTAATTATTTACTAATTATATTGTTAAAAAATTAATGGAGATTCAAAACTCTCCTGCTTTACTACTGCATTTTTTAGAAGATTATTCAGGAAAAAAAGTATTTTTGTTCCCTAAGGTAGTGGTGCCCAACCTACAGCCCATGAAGGTTTTTTGTGCATCCTGCATAGCTATGATGAAAAAGTTATCCAAAAAATTTAACACACAAATTCGTACATTTTGATAATAAAACTTTTAATATTGAAATCATAACCATAAAAACTTTATTTAGAATTGATTTTCACATATATGGAACCTCAGAATAAATAGGTAACTTCCAATTTAAGCTCTAATCTGGCCCACTGAAGAATTGGCAACTTAAAATGCTGTCTGCCGAAGGAAGGCACCACAGCCCTAAAGCATTAAGGAAGGGCCACGTCATGTATCCTTTCTAGCTATGAATAAGTCCATATCTGACAATATTTAAAGACAATATTATGGCATGATAAAAGTTAAATATAATGTTTTAGATAAACTTAATTAATGACAGTAAATAGGGATGATCGAATACATATATAATTGCTTCAAAACTTGTATAGCAAAATGTGCCCTGAGTGAACTCAGCAGTCCTATTAATTAGAGTGTCAGAGTGTGCTGCACACATCACATATATAGACACCCATTATTGATAGTAGGGTTAAACTTAAGTGCAGGATGAGATTTTAATTTCTAATAAATGGATTGCACATGTAATAATGATACGTATGCTCAATACTCCTTTTTCTTCTACAACTCTTTTTGCCTCGTACATTACCATTTTCATCGATACAGCAATACCTAATTTCCGTTATTTTTTCACTTCTTCCTCTAGTTGTGACCATTTAGGATAAAGCTTATGAAGACTATTTCCTATCACCTTCAGATTTTCCTTCTTTATTCTCCATTCACGGATCATTTTTTCTGTGCGATGTGGACCAAAATGTCATTCTGCTACTCAGTTTCTATGCATTTTTGCATATTGAATCACCTGAAACTTATAACTAATAGCATAGGCATATCTTTACACTTATGTATCCATTACGATCTCAATACACATAACATTATTTATCCTAGATATTTATAAAATATTTATGGCAGATATATGCTGCAATTATAGCCAGTCGCTAGAATTAGGTAGATTTTTAAATCGATTTGCTAGATTCGTAGGTAGTCACTCTATCCTTTTTTTAGGCACTAGTTCAAACCCAAAGTCGCAAGATCTTGATAAAAATTTGCTAAATTGGCAACAATGCCTGGGTAGCATAGTGGGGCTACCGCATTACAACTCAGTCTTACGTTCTTCCTCCGTGCACATATTTAGTTTCAGCTCGCTTACAAAAACTGCTAACATAAACATAACAAAATTTTTTTTGTAATTTATGGGACTGCTTGCATAAGTGTGGATTTGCATAAATCAAGGCTTGCATAACCCAGGAAGTGCCTGTATTAACAATTTTCCCTATTAATTATTAATAATGTATATTTTAATGATTTTGCAATGAATGACTGCCAATTATTCAATTTTGGGGATGAGACTATTCATGTCACTATTAAATACAGAATAATCTTACTTTCCATCTATAAGAAGCAGGTTTATTTTGGGAGTATTTTTATGGAAAAATTGTCTTATAGCCCAAAAAATATGGTAAGTTGAACATGTAGATAAGGGTAATTACATATTATTATTTGACCATTAGATAAATATTGATAATTGGGTAATGAACATAATCTAAATATTTTGGATAACACAAGAATGAGAAGCATTTATAGGAGAAAGATTTGTTTATAAACATGATGAATTTTGTTAAATCATTAATATAAAATACCCTTTAGAATGGAGTTAATGGGTAGCAATAACTCTCTCACTGACAATTACATTCTCAAATGATAACATGAATGAGCATAGTTAATTTGCTGTTATAGTAAGTGATAAATTATACCTTTATTTCATTCATAATGCAGGAAGTTATTCAGTATTATAACAAATTATGTATTTTACATTTCAGAAACGTAAAGAAATTGAAAATCATAGAGATAAAATTGTTGCAAAAACAAATGAAACTGACTACCTAATAACTACAGAAAATGATGAAGAAAACCTAATAAGTATTGATTATGAAGATTTATCTGCTATGTTCGAAGATGTTGAATGCAACAAACCTAAACATAAGAAATTAGGTTTTAAAGCTTACCTAAAAATGTTTTTAAAAAGAATAATAAAGTGTTTGAAATCTTTAGGAAGAATGGCTGCTGTTAACACAAAAATAAAATGTAGTAAATATGATATTAAAACGAAAAGTAGATGTACTAGTCCAAAACAAAGTGACTTGGTGAAACCTGCTTCATTTGTTATATTTCCCAATGAGCTAGAGAAACAACCAGAATTTCATAGATTTCAGGACTGGATTGATTGTTTTGATATATATTGTGGTAAAATAAATAAATCTGAAGCTGCAAAGAATAAAGTAGTTGGAAAGTTCAAGGTATGAAATAATTATAAAAATTTTTAACTTACAATCAAATACTTTTTTACTTGTTAATGCTATTTTTTATAAAAGATGCTACCAAAAAATTTAACTCTAGTGAATCCACTACATCAAATAAAGTCAAAAAAATGGTTAATTAATTTGATTATAGTTGAGAGACAAACATGATAGTTTTCTATTGACTTTGTATAGATTGATTCTAAATAAGTGACCTGAAGAAATAATTTCCTGCCAAACATTTTTCATTGACATTCTTCCTATCATTTACAACTTCAAAGTACTTCAGTTAATTAATTATGAAAGCATTCCTGCTTTTAAAAATTTTGGGTCAAGTATGATTATGGTATTAAATGATGTTTATGGTTATTCTAGAACAAAAATAAAACTTTTGCAGGCAGGCAGTCACAGAGGCTGTTACAAAGAATATAAAATTATAGCTTAATCAAAATTTGTGGATTAACTTATTGATCCAAATGTTGCATTTCATCTTGACATTTCTCTTTTGTCACAGCATATACCAATTAAGAAATACTCTCAGGTGGCATAAAAAATCACAATTTAATCCTTTTGATACTTTATTTCATTTCTGCTGCAGGGTTTGATCAAGCTTAAAAGATGTGATTCAAATAATAAAAGTTTTCTGGATGAAGACCTCTCAACAGATGATGTGGAACAGTTGAATGAAAAAAAAGAAGAAACAATTCAAATTAATACACCCACTATCATCCTTCCTGTCATATCTAATCAAACATTAAAGATTCTAATTCGAGTGTATGTGATACGAGCTTATTCACTTACTCCAAAGGATTTTTCAGGTCGGGCAGATCCTTATGTGATAGTGTCTGTTGGAGATAGAAAAATTGGAACTGGAATTTGGGGAAGATTTAAAAAAAATCTCCAAAAGGTATCTGGTGATAGATCAGAATACATAGAACAAAACTTAAACCCTGTTTTTGGAAGGTAAAGTAAAAAATGTTAAATTCTCAATTACTTTCATTATATGTCTAAATTATTCCTATGGGCAGAAGAAATTTTCTTTTAAAATACAAAACTCTCTATGTAAGGGTACTATAATCTAAAACAGGGCTTCTCAATCTGTGGTACATGTACAAATGGTATGCGAGCTAGTGTAAAGTGGTACGTGAAAAAAATAAAAACATGGTTTTGCCTGTAGCTTAAAATATTGTTATATCATATTTATGTAATTCAAATACATAGTTACATGCATGATTGTTGGCACATAACATTATTATAATATTTTTATTTTAATTGCCTTCAATCTCACTCTGGTGGCACGCAAACATTTTCGTTTTTGATTTGGTGGTACAAAAACAAAAAAGGTTGAGAAACCCTAATCTAAAGGGTTTAGGTTACTGATTAAAAAATTACTGATATCTTGGCATATGGTGACTTTTAATTGTAATATTTTTTTGTGGATAGCTAAAAATCATTTATTTTTAATGACAAATTCTGGTGTGCTAAAATAAATAATAAGAAAACCAAGGTACAGTACAAAGTACAAAAGCCAGAATTACCTGAAATTCAGACATTTTAAAAGCTGAACAGGATACTGTCTGTTTTAAAAAATTCAATCATTTCTTAAAAGGCCAAGCACATTAAACAACTGAAACATGACATTTTCAAAAAGTAATGAAAGAAGTGCAAAAATCTCTTCCATTATTAAAAATTTATTCACTAGCAGCTCAACCTCCAATGACAAGAAGTAAATTATAATCACACAGTCCTTGCCTCTTTATCTTACTTTGTAATTGAAGGAAAATAACTTTGGAAAGGAATAAACAATATCATTCTATATTTTAATTTTGTTTTTCTTACTCCATATAAACTTTATTTCATAATTCATTATTAGGCTCCATACATATTAACCAGAAACTGAGAAATTCCAAAAACCGGAAAACTCTAGATGCTATGGTTTCTGGTTTTTTGATTTTGTACTGGACAACCAAAGCAAGTGAATTTCCCAAAAATAGAAAAAGCACCAGAAATAACAATTCTTTCATCAAATTACAATTTATGATGTAGCTTCAAATTTTCTGTTTTCCAGATGCTATGAATTGGAAGCTATTCTCCCTAGGGACAACATATTGACAGTTTGGCTAATGGACTGGGATATGGGTGGCCAGGATGACATTATTGGAATAACTGAAATTGATATTGAGAATCGCATTTACAGCAAACATCGAGCTACTTGTGGAATTTCATCATCATTCCAAACGTAAAACCTTGGCTTTTTTTTAATTAACGTGCCAAGATTATTAAAGGTTCACTCATTAGAACATTCTATATTAAATGCATTTCAATAAGACAGCTTTTGAGGTATTAATTTCTCTGTATGTTTAAAGATTTTTTGGAAATATTTTCAGTAGCCATTAAATTTTATCTTGATGATTTGTAATGGCACAAATGACTATAAGTTTTTTCAATTCTACAACTTGTTTTTTACATTTTGCATCATATAACACCATGTCAGCTCAACCTGTGGGTTGGTGAGTACTTCATTTCTCTAGGCCAGAGATGTTGCTATAACTCTTTGTAACACACTTCAACTTCACAGTGCATGAGAACAAAGCTGTCCTTCACCTTTCGTCCTGTTAAAACCCATGTATCACTTTAAGGTCATGAATTGAGGCAGTTGAGAAGATAAACAAGTGAGGGAAGAATTGCAGAGCAAATTACATTTTTAATTTTAATTTTAATAAATCAGTATGGGGTAATAACCCAAATTACAGTATAAGATAGAACAACAGTACATGTATAATACATACGTAATAATGCATAAGGCACTTTTGTACTTGCTTTGAGATAATGATGTCACCATAAGATTGCATCATTGGTTGAGATCTATGGCCTCAGAATAGAGTCTATAACGTCCCTTTAAAAACATGATATCAATGCTATGTAATAATATGTTTTTCCATTTAGAAGCAGTGGACTTGTTGCTATGGCAGTTTTGTTTCTCATTGTTAAAAATAGGAAAATTTTCCCTTCTTTTGGAATAAAACTAGTTGTTAACTGTCATTCAACACAGATTTGAAATCTGTCTTCAAAAAATATAAACCTCAGTCTTTAAGATATAGAATGGTTCATCCTATGGATGGATGAACAGACAGACAAACTGAATACATAAGCGATATTTTTTCAAAAAGCACTAATGATTGTTACAGTTCCAACTTTATCATAATATGAAGTGTAAAACTTCTTCAAAAAGCACACTTATGACATGTAGCTTCTTTGATCTGATTGTCACCATTAAAAATTTTAAAATGAAATCAATTTCATCTCAAATCCAATAAATAATCTAAATAAGTCCTACACCCAAAAAATAATTGATTTTTAGTACTTTTGTCTTTTAGGTGCTATTAAAAAAAAACTTTGTAACAAGGTTTTCATTTTGTTAAAAAAATAACAAATAATTTTACAAATACAGTCAAACCCTGATTTAACACCACTGTTTGTCCATCACTTTCAACTGCATTAAAGCAGGGATGGCAGTAAATTGAGATAGTATATGCTTGCACTATGTAATCATAAGATGGAAGTTCTTTTCACATTGATTCATGGACAGTATGTGGGTTGGCACTATACTATAGGTCATGCTAAATTAGGGTTTAACTGTACAAACAACAGGTACATACACAGTACTATTACAGAATTCATCAGGGAATTAATCAAAACAAATATGTTGGTGCCACATTTAATACAAATTTTGGAGGTAACACTGTCATGCAATAATTCTAATCCAAATAATATGAATAACTAATAAAAGAAAATGCAGTGTTCCAAAAGACCTTTTAGGGACTGAAACATATCCTGGAAAACGGGGACATTAGATCTTTATAAGTAAAATGTATATTTGCTCCACTCATGCATTTTATAGGTACAGTAGTTGCAAGACCATTGGTTCACACACAGCATCATACCTAGAAGGACATAATGAGCTCTAAAAGGGCAAGATAAATTCCTTTTTAAGGGTGTGGTGACGAAATATGAGAACCATTTATCTAGATTTTTTATACAACAGTAATAAATTTTTCAACTCTGTGATAATTGGTCATAATATATGTGTTACATTCTCCTCTTATTGCTGCAAACCTTAGACAAAAAGTTTTTTAATTATAACAAAATTATTTATAACTATGGTCAATAGCTCTAATACTAAATGAATAGTAGTTGTTGTCACATTTATAAATACCGTATTTTTTGGCATATAAGATACACTTTTCTACAGAAAAATGACCCCCAAATTCATGTAGATGTCATAAATATTTTATACATATCCTGGATAAATAACATTATGTATTGAATCCAATGGCTACAATGAAAAGATATGCCTATACATTTACCTATAAGCTCCAATAATGAAAGATGGCTCAAACACTTTTGGCGTAGTATGATAAATAGATGAGACTCCAGTAGCCAAAACAAGGGTTCAAGGAATAGCCCGATGCATTTTGCCCACTAAGTAGACATTTTCAAGGGCGATGTAACATCGACAGCAACAGTGAGTCAACTCGCTGTCACTGTCGATGCTACATTGCCCTTGAAAATGCCCACTTAGTGGGCGAAATGTATCGAGCTACTCCTTGAACCCTTGTTTTGGCTACTGGAGTCTCATCTATTTATCTATAAGCTCCAGGTGATTCAATACACAAAAATGCATGGAAACTGAGTAGCAGCATGTCATTTCGGTCCACCCCCTAAAGAAAAAAGTCATCAGTGAATGAAGAAAATGAGGAAAAACTGAAGCTGATGGGATAAGAGAAAGTCTTTGTAAGGTTGATCTTAAATGGCCACAACTATAGGAGGAAGTAGAACAGAGCAAGTTTGGTATCGTTGTATCAATCAAAATCATTATGTACGAGGCAAAAAGAGTTGCAGAATAAAAAGGACGTATCATCATTACCTATGCATTCCATTTATTATTTATCCCATTAAATTAAAATATCTTGCACTTATGTTTACTCAAGTACTATTGCTAAAAGGGTATCTAAATGTGCAAGGTGTGTGGCGCACTCAGACAGCTTAATTAATATGACTGCTGAGTTCACACAGGGCACATTTAGATTTAAAAGTCTCGAAGCAATTATTTATGATTTAGATCATCCCTATTTATTTTACAAATTAAGTTTCTCGAAAATGTTAAATTTAACTGTTATCACACCATAATGTTTTCTGTAAATGTTGCCAGATACGGACTTAATTACAGGTGGCAATGATACACAATGTGGCCCTTCCTAAATGCCTTGGTGAACCAAAATACTTTTCTTCTTGAAAAATCTTCTAAAAAACAAGGGTGTCTTATACCCTGGTGTGTCTTATATGCCAAAACATATGGTATTTCTTGATCTATATTATATGCATATATTCACTAAAAATTTGGAGGTAAGATCGCAAATAACTATATATTATTTCTGTCAACTTATTCAAAAATGTAATCATGTGATGACATATTAAACAGCTAATCCTAATACCTCAAGTAAATTATTCTTGCATATAGATCTGGTTACAATAAATGGAGAGATCCACAACTGCCTTCAGCTATTCTTCAGAATCTTTGTAATCATTTTAACTTGGCTTCTCCAGTGTATAAAGAAAATGAAGTAACTGTTGGACAGACATCTTTTTCTCTTGAAAAGAAAAGCAAACCAAAAATAAAAGAGCAGCAAAGAGGTATTTTATTAAAATTTAATATTTTCTCAATCTCCTTCATCATTTTAATAAAATTTCCCAATATCATAGCATCTAAGATCTTTGTGATTATTTTTAGTATACTGTATTTTCTCATTTAAAAGTTACTTATATAGATAGCACTGCTTATTTTTGTAGTTTTTATTATATTTTTATATGAATTACATGTATTGTTTTAGGTTTTCATCTGATCTATTGAGTGAAAAATAATAAATAAAACAATGTAGACAAAAAAATCTATAAGTGTGCATAAATATAAATAATAAACAAAATTTATAATGAAAACTTCTCAATCTATAAAATTTCAATAAATCATATAATAATTGTCTTATCATAACCAGAGCAGGCTTAAAAGTGGTGCCAATGGGGTCCATGGTTACTTAGGCTCCGCACTCTCTTTAAAGTATTTATTGAACATATAAATTAGGTACATAAAATTTTTAAAATATTTCTTAAAAAATATTTAATTGTCATCTGACTTGATGAACTGGCCCAATCTGCCCTGATATCATTGGCCCACCAGACGATCACCCAGTCGCACACCTTTCCCTGTATGTAGCATTCATCGGAATTAAGAAAGATTGAGTTTTAACTCTCCCAACTCCAGCAGCAGCATTGTTGCTTTGAGTCAAAATGAAAGAAAATATTTTCCAGAGGTGAAAATGTATTAATGCCAGCAGTGACATTACTGAATGGAAGCGTATAGATGAGAAAGTCTGTGAAATGTATATTAAACTGATTGATAGAAAGAAGAGGGTTTGAATAAAAATTCAAGCTAAATTAAATTAACATTTACTTGTTCCATTTATGTTGTTTGAGTTGGTGTAACAAATTATATGATTTACCATGCTTTTGAACCTATATGATCAGGGGCATACTGATAGGCCCCGCAACCCCCACAATGCAGGGGGACCCTGAGATTTAGGGGGCCCCCAATCATTCAAACTGTACTGATTAAGGCATCTGACACCCAATTTAGGAACCCAAAAAATGTAATTGCTACTTCTACAGTACAGTAATGCTGAGAGGAGGCATTTCTCGGCATGAAAACCAGTGCAAGATATAGGCTACGATTATGTCTTTTGGCGTCACTTGCTCTTAGGCCAATGTATTTTCTCATGTGTCAACATTTCTTAAGTGTTATATATAGCTAGGGAAGATTATTGTGCTTATTTGTGTATATTGTGTGTATTTACTTGTTAAGTGAAGAATGAGATCTGCATCCACTGTTCAGGCTCAAAAAGATGACAATTTGACTTCAATTATTGGTTGGTTCAGTAGTCACTACTTTAGGCCTCCAATTTTGTTTTCATAGAATAGAATAGAATAGAATTTATTGGTCCAGTTGATTTTTACAGGCAAATATAGGACAAGTCATACAAATTAAAATAAACAAACATGGAACAAGGGGAGGAAAAATATATGTACATAGGTAATACAATGATGTCATTAATATAATGATATAAAATAAAAATGCAATGCATACATACACTTTGACATATTTGTACAGTTAATTGCAGACCATATTATAAGTAGTAGAATACAAATGTTAATTATGAAAGAAATTCAGTGAATTTGTAGTAACACTTATCCATTAGCATGATTTGAATTTTCTTTTTAAAAACACTAATATTTACAACTGATTTTATGTCTTCAGGCAATTTATTAAAACATTTGAGACCCATCATATATGGTCCATCATAGTATTTTTTAAGTCTACATGTTGGAGTGTGGATGTTGTTGCAGTTGCGTGTATCATGATTGTGTAATGAGGAGTTGAGCTGAAAAAGATTTTGATTTTTTCTTACAAATAACAAAAGATGCATGATATATAAACAGGGGAGAGGTAATATCCCTAGTTTTTTAAATAGGGGTTTGCAATGATCTCTTGCTTTGGCTCCTGCTATGAACCTTATGGCTCTTTTTTGAATCAGGAATAGTCCATTTGCATGGGAGGATGAGCCCCAGAAAATTAAGCCATATGTAATCCTAGACTGAAATAAGGCAAAATAAACATTTTTAATAGTTGTCATGTTTACCACTTGTTTTAGTTGTTTTAACATATAGCACACAGAACTAAGTTTAGCTATAAGGTTATCAGTGTGGTTAATCCAAGTCAATTTGTTGTCAAGGTTGAGACCTAAGAATTTAACAGAATCAACTTCTTGCATCGAGTTATCGTTGAGTCTAAGTAATAGACTTTTTATTGGTGTTTCTCTATTGGTTGTATATTTAAGCATAACTGATTTGTTTACATTTATATTAATGGAGTTAGTTTTGCACCAATTGGTTAAACTGTTCACTGTCCGCTTAGCTGTATCTAGGACAGCGTTGTTTGAGTTTGCAGAAATTAGGAAACTGGTATCGTCGGCATATATGAGTGGATGAGCATCACCTGGACAGACGTTTGGTAGATCATTGATAAACAGGAGGAACAGGAGAGGTCCGAGGACCGATCCTTGCGGTACTCCTATCTTAATTGGTAGTAGTTTAGATTTGGCATCTGCCAATGCTACATATTGGTACCTGTCAGACAGGTATGACTTTACCCACTGCAGGGGAACCCCTCATATGCCATAGCATTTCATTTTCTCCAATAACACATTGTGATTAACAGCATCAAAGGCTCGACTTAAATCAAAGTAGAGGTCAAGCGTGGTATATTTTTCATCCAGAGCTGTAAGAACATGATTAATTACATTATAAATTGCTAGTTCGGTGGATTTGCCCTTTCTGAAACCATATTGAAATTGAGATAATATGGAGTATTTCTCTACAAATGACATCATCCTTGTATAAAAAAGTACTTCAAAAAGTTTTGCTAGAGAATTCTGTATAGCTATGGGGCGATAGTTTATTAAGTCTAATGTGTTATCTTTTTTGTGAATTGGTACTACTTTAGAGACTTTCAAGAGGTGAGGAAATATGCCTTGCTTCAGGGATTCATTACGAAGGTAAACTAATGGTTCTTTTAGTTGGTTTAGGCATTTAAGGAGGAGCCAGTCAGGGATTTCATCGAAGCCAGAGGATTTTTTTCTGCTGATTTTCTTAATAATGTTTGTTATTTCGAGTTCATTTGTTGGGTACAAGTAAAGAGAATATGAAGCTTTTTGTGATGAATCATAAGAAGATGTATTTTGAATTGATGATTAGGGTATTAAGTTGACAAAGAATTCATTGAAGAGATTAGCAATATCAACTGAGTTGGTTATTATATTTCCATTGCCATCATTGATTCTATTAAAATTAACTTTATCTTTGATGGAAGTTGCTTCCCTTACTATATTCCATGATTCCTTTGCCTTGTTGCTGGCTTTATTGAGTCTCTCGTCATTGAAGGTCTTTTTAGATGAGGAAATTAACTTTCTATAGCTTTTTTTAATGCTTATGAGTTTGTCATGAGATTCGGGGGTATTGGACATTTTGTAGTCAACATACGCTTGTTTGACAAGAGCTGACATCGTGCATATTTCATCAGATATCCACCCTTGTTTGACACTCCTACTGTTACCTTTGAATTTTATTAGAGGAAACACACAATCAAAGTGATACTTGAGTAATGAGTAAAATTTTTCAAAACTGTGATTAAATGCATTCAACGTGTATATTTCTGACCAATCAGTCCTTTGCAAAATTGACATAAACATCTGTATGTTTGATTCGTTGAACCTCCTACTAGATTGGTAGATAGTATTGGTACTAGGGGAATTTATAGCACTCAAGGATAGCTCCACAGCACTGTGGTCTGAAATACAAGGATCTATAACAGAGACTTCAAAAGTTGTATCGACTAAATTACACAAAATGTTATCTATGGTTTTCTGTGATTTTGGTGAGATTCTTGTTGGCTCTTTTACTACTGCTTTAAGGTTATAAGAATTTATTAAATTTATAATGTGGGTTTTTTGATGACTGTCACTAGAGAAGTCCACATTGAAATCCTCTCCTAACACTACCATCCTATTTTTCGAGCAAATCTTATCCAGGAGATTTTCAAAATTGCGTAAGAAAAGATCAAAGCATCCTATTGGAGATCGATACATGGAAATTAGTGTCATATTATTGCCATTAAAATTATAACTAATACAGGTAAATTCAAAGTCTTTTTCAATGCTCATGACATCTTTTAGGTTTAGTGGAGTTACATAATTGGTGAGACATTTCTTAACAAATATGGCAATACCACCATTCTTGGAATTCTTTCTACAAAATATTGAGGCACATTTGTAACCTTGCAATACAATTGCTGTACTGTCATCCACTGAGAGCCAGTGTTCATTTACACAAAATACATCGGGTCTGTTATGATGAAGAAATACATTAATTTCGTCAATCTTATTTCTTATGCACTGTACATTAAAAAACATAATTTTGAAGTTACTTTCTTTTGTGCTATTGATAGTCTTCATTTGTCATAAGTCTTTTCGTTTTAGCGTACCTGTTTGCATTCGTGTAGTCACACCAGTAATTGAGTTCTCTCTGGCGGTGTTTACATTTTCTGTTGAGGAAGTTAGCACAGCACTTTCCTTGACTGAGGGAGTATTTGCTTCAGTTTGATCTTTATCCAGACAATGGGGGATTGAAGGTATAACGTCAACATCGCTACTAACTATTACCGAGTTACGTTTATTGGTATGAAATTTAAATCTGCGTACCACGACACCGGTGGGCCAAGTATCACTCTTGTAAAGTTCACTGAGGAGAGAGAAATCAGCACCTATTTTAAAGGAGGCCGTATTTTCATTACTAAATATTTTTTCACAGCTAATGTCTTTTTCGGGAAGTTTAGATTTCAAATGACTAATAATTACATCGCAAGTGGTTTCCGCTTTAACATGACTCAAGTGAAGCCACGCTTTACGGGGAATACCAAATGAGCTATTACTATTCACTTGATCTGTGGAATTTCCGTGCACTACATATTTGTTTCGTACATACTTTTTTCGGCGAACAGTGATAAACCCGTCATCATCATTATCTGCCTCGTTTCCAAGTTTACCATTTTCATTAGGATCACTTGGTGAAAAGGTTTCAATATAAATAGCATTTGTATCACTCTTGTTAACACACGGGCTAACTTCACACTTCACTTCATTACCTTTTTTGTTGCTTTCCTTATTTTCTCGGAACGATTCACCTTTCGCCAACTGCTTTGTGGGTTTCACTCGTTGGCTGTTCTCGATTGCACTTAATCGTCTGTTGACGTTTTCAAGGATCTTAAATATATCTTCTGATCCATCCTTAGGTGACTTTCTCATGGTTTCCGCTTCAGCTGTACATGTATTGCATAGCCACTTGATAGATTTTTTATTACGAATAACAAGAAATTCTATCTCAGTAATATCGGTGCATTCACGATGATAAACAGCCCCACAAGCACCTCCACAGGCCAATGATAATTGAGCAATATTCGGCTTTTTGCAGGAGTGACATGAGTGCGTTATGTTATTGTCCGCCATCTTGGATATAGGATATATAGGTAAAAAGGTAGATTTTGGTTCATGTGAAGCCCCCCTTCTTTTTGACACCACGAGCTGCCCCTGATGGCACATCGGAATAATAGTTATTCACTAGAGAGCCATTCATGTATAACAACAGCAAATTTTTAACTATTTTTGACCCCCTCATCCCCCCATGCCAGTAACCGTTAGCATTTGGGTGACCCTCTCCCCCTTCATTGTACTCCCTTTTTAATAAAAACTATAAAATGTATAGTTATGCATGGCAATACTTTCTAATGCCTTCTTACAGCATTGCAATGCATTTTAATGCTCTTTAAAGCACAAGGAGGACAAATCTATCAGATTAAACAACATAAAGTTATGTTTACCAAAAAATCAGTTAAATATGGCGAAAAGAATTCTAATGTCAGGTGAAATGTGGGTAATGAGCAGGTGGAAGCTTGCTGTGGATGAGCTGTCGTGACACGTAAATCTCACGTAAAAAGTAAAATATTTCTTAGATAAAATATCTTACGTAAGCATTGGTCGTACTCCCCTTCCCCTTAAGGGGGCTATTTACAGGTGCCAGGAGCTTACCTACTTAGTGTCCCATATGAAAAGGGTTTCTTTGAAGTGCACTGACACCATACAATACACGGAATCGATGGCTTCACTTTCTCACCAAAGGAATACTTTTCATATTTTTTAGCCATAAAATATCATTGACCACAGCCAAGAATCAAACCAGTAATACTTGAAACCACTGACGAGTATTTCAACCACTGCTCGACTGGCATCAACTGATAACTGTAATTTAATAAGCATACACAATGTCATAGAGTAATGAATGCGTCTTATTTTCTTGTCCATATGGCATTATTAGGATTTTTAGGCATAATATAATATTTTGAACCCATTTCTCCAAATGGATTAAAATTAATAAAAGAAACAAATTTATTACTATAATTTTTTATAATTCAGGCTTTCCAAAATATCTGTAGCATTTGTGTGAGGGAGGGGGGGGGGAATTCTTTATTAATATACAGGCAATGATAAGTAATTCAGCTTAGAAAATGTTAAGATTTACATAGGGGGACCCCATTTTATTTTCTGTGAAGGGCCCCCCAGATTTTCTGGTATGCCACTGTATATGATGCACTTTTTTCTAGAAAAAAGTTGCCTAAGATGACCTGTATCTTTTAAGTTGTGGAACCTAGATATGCCAGCCATATAGTTGACGTAAGAACAGATTAGGTCTTACAGATGCCATCACCAGTAGGAGAAAAATTGGCCTTTGCTTTTGGCAGGTTAAACAATGCAAAAATCACTTTTGCACTTATATGTTACACTTCCATAGCTGATATTTCATAGAATTCAATTAATTGAAGGAAAAGAATGAACTCCTAAGTCAATACCAAGTTTGTTTTACATAACTAACAATACTTTTGATTAACCATTGATAGGATAGGTTTCATTAACCATCATTGTGGTAAACTAAGAAGATATAATACTTATTAACAGTTTTATGAAATGATTTTAACATTGGAGTAGAAGCTCTAATTGTACTGTAAAAACGTTCTCTTGTGTATATCAAATGTAAACATTACACCTAAGCTGAACAGCCTTCACTGCCTTTCTTCCATCCTAGTGATTCTCATAATAAGGATGCAATATCATAATATGTGTTTGTTGTGCATGTTTCACATTCAATATGGTAATGCAGGGGTCGGTAACCTTTTCACCTACAAGGGCGCAATTTATATTACTGAAGACATGAAGGGCACATAAGCAAGATCAGTTGATATCTCTCTTTATCAGTGGTTGGCAACCTCTATCTTTAATTATTGGGGGCGTGAAGTGAAGTAAAAATAGTAGCTGTATACCAATATTTATTTAAATGATATTTTTGTATATGTAAGAGAAAAACTATTAAATAATTTATTATAAAAACATGAAAAATAAATCAATGTGAAATTTGGGACTGCATATCTTCAGCCAACTTGCTATAATTTGGCACATAACTCGAGATACCTGATCTTAGGCAGTCGTCCAAATTGTAATCGGTGAGTCTCGATCGGTACTTGGATTTCAAGTGTTTCATGCTTGAAAAAATGGACTCGTAAGTGTTTGTTGAAGCACAGAAAGAATATATTTTTAGGGCACATTTTCTTAATAATGGATAGCGATTTTCGTCAACTAAATTACAAAAGTTTTCATCATTTTTATGCGACCTTAAAATAATATCATTCTGCATATTTATTATTTCCATTTCTAAGTCCTCTGTGTTAACGATATTAAAGTAAGTTCCACTATTAACAGACATATCATTGTCCATAAAATTGAACGGATTAGCAAAGAATGTTATTATGGGTTCTACTTCAGAAAACTGACGAAACCTAAAATTAAATTCCTTCAGGAGAGTTTCAGTGTGTTGTGAAAATGGTTCAGTGGTAACATTTTCATCAGTCAGACTCTCAATAATATATTTTAAATTCGGGAAATGTGATAATGAAATTCTCTCTAGGTGAGACTTCCACAATGCCAATTTTCATTTGAATGCATCTACTGCACTTATCATTTTCGCAAGGTGTTGATTTTTCCCTCGCATCTCCCTTTAATGGAAGAATTTTAAGAAATTCTTCCTTTCCTGAAAAATCATTAAACACCATCTTCACAACCACAGCCAATTGTAAAGTGTCTGATATGTCTGTTGACTCATCCAGTTGACACGAGAAGAAAATACATTTTTGTAAATCATTTGCCAACTCTTTCTCCATATTGGTTGCAATAACTTCAATTCTTTTTGTAACTGTTCTTGCCGATAACTGAATCGTGTTGATTGCTGAGGTAATTTCATTTTTATTTTTTAAATCTTCGAAAAGTGAGTCAGCAATTGCTAACATGGCTTCTTCTACAATCTCGCCTCTTCAAAAGGCTTTTTCCTCTTGGCCAACAAAATTTTAAGTGATGCAATCGTTGCTCTTTTTGATTGCTGCACTGGTCTGGTAAAAATGCTTTGCTGTTTAGTTAAAATACATTTCATATCAGAAAATTTCTTTTTCCTGATCTCAGAGTTTAATGGATAACTAGTATTAAAATGTCTTTCAACATTACTTTTCTTTGAAAGTGCGACACAAGCATTGCACAATAAACAAACAAACTTTCCTTTCAAACCAATAAAACAGAATTGTTCTTCCCAATCAACATTGAAGTATTATGTCCTTTGACTCTTATTACTCATAATGGGGATGAAATTTTCTACAAATGAATTAATAAACACAACACACTGAATATTGGGAAAATATCAGAAATATTGTGAATTGTTGGTCAATTTAAATTGATTTATGTTTAACCAATGAAGAGGAAAATGAGCTATCACTGGCTGATATTGTAAGAGACGAAGAAAAATCTCCCAAACCCTGTACTTTGTATGCTAAGCGAAGAACGGAACTCCGAAACCAATGACTCACAACAATAACTTGAGGCAAGTTATGCTACAAGTTGGAGGACAGAACTCCGAAACCAACGACTTTTGACAAAAACTTGGGAGTTTCATGCGACATAGGGAAATAGCTTTCCCGTATCGAGTGCCTACCTCCAAATAGCCTGAACCGGCTAACGGAGCTATAGTACATGACAGGTTGAGAACAAGGATCTCAGTTAGCCTTGCACCTGTAATAGCAATTGAAGGTGACAGGACACCTTCACCTAGCATAAACTAGGGGCAGAGAATTCCCTGTCTTTTCGTACACTTTGTACAAGAACGTTTGTATGAATTGTCAGCACAAGCACGGCAATCACACAAACACGATAGTGTCCTCTCCTTCTCTCGGCAAGTGATCTCCGAAAAAACGCTGTGAAGGATGTATTTATACTAGGGCAGGGTAGGGAGAAGGGAAAGGGACGTGGATTCACAAGAGAGGGGTAATGGAGGAGTCATTATGAAAAGAACTCTGTTAATGACAACAATGTCTTTATCTAACAATGTATGTCCCCATTCTGTTTACTTATAAGTCCTGACCTTGACGATGTTATTTTGTAACAGACATACGATTCGGCTTGGTGTGATGTAAGATTAAGATGCTGGTTACCAAGTTTTATTCTTCATCTTGTTCCGCAACTTATTGGTCTTTTGAGAGTTTTCTGAAATTGTTTAACTTGAGTTCTCTTTTTGGCTGGCAGGCAAGACACAAATGTCTTGCGGGTGCCATGGTGCCTGCGGTCGCTGCGTTGCCGACCTCTGTGGTAATGTGTTGTTTGATGTGCACTTTGGAACAATCAGGATTCTACAATAAATAATCTTTACTCAGCTATGAACAGAGGATATCCTCCATTGTACTATTTCTCTCCGGAGCTTGTAAATGATGCAAATGGCTAAACGACTTTTCCCAATCACAGCTACCGGTAGGCATACATAACAATGTTAAGGCAGTCTTTCTTAGTGATGGGTATCGAGCTCCAGCGTTCATCCAAATGTTCAAAAAGTTCAAGTCTTGCCTTTCAGGTGAGGGCTCTCATAAATGGGCTGCAAGTTTGGCTTCAAGTATATAATCTGCTTCACAAAGGCCTAATAGCTAAACAAAATCGGGGACATGCATAGATTTGTAAAATGAATCTAATATGGAACATGCATAGATTTGTAAAACAGATCTAATACAGAACATTTTTGTTCATAGTAGCAATCTATTTTGAAGAAAGACCTTCAGAAAACTCTTTCAATGCGTCAATAACTGCTGTAATGTAAGGAGGTGTTTTCATGACAGCTAGTTTCAAGCTGCTTCTGAAAATTGATGATTGGCGTCAATTGCTCTTCTAAGTATAATAGTAGAGTTTAATTTGACCAATGAATCGACAATTTCTTGGTCAGATATTTTTTTACCATTGGGTGCCTATGAATCTATCAAAAATTTGTTTAGACTATCCCATATTTTGATAGTTATTTTTAAAATTTCATAAAAATTAGCCCAATGAACAGGTATAACCATTAAAGGGTTGACTCCAGAAATGTCTAAACCAGGGATGGCCAACCTGGGCATGAGCAGGATACAATACTGCAATGAACATCACAGAAGATCCGCAATAAAATGGTATGAGCTGATAAAATATATTTCAGAGATATATGTATATAATTCTACATATTACATACTGTCAAAGATAATGATAAAAACAAAACCTTATTCTTTTATTTACAAACTATTTCCAATTTCCACTCAGGTAAATCTGGGTGCGTAGTATTATTGAACAATTATGGTATATGTAAGGCGGGCAAAGTTTCAAAGAGCCATATATGTGGCTCTGAAGCCACCGGTTGGCCACCCCTAGTCTAAACTACTACAAGCGGCTAAAAATGTATCGTATTGTTTAGGCAAATGTTTAAAAACAGCTTCTAGCTTAACAACAAATTTCCTAGCTGAAACCATAGCTTGAGAGTTTATGGCTTTGTCAACAGCAACATGAATTAAGTGGGGTATATCAGTAACATGTAGAGGGCATGGTCCATTTTCAACACTCTGAATGTTTGAAAACAATGCTTTCGTATATTTAGCACTAGCTGTATCTATGCAGAGAACTTCTGACCATTGTTTGACAATGTTTTCCATAAATCTCCCTAAAACTGTGGCAATAGTAATGCTGTTAGCAACTGTCACAAAAATCTACAAAAAACAACGGCCTTTTTATGGCTACTTTCATAAATAATGAAACTAATTTTGACATTTTTATTGACTCTCTTATTACATCCAAGTCCTTGTTGAATACTTCAGGCAAATATTTTTTTAATAGTCCAGCATACACTGGCATAGTTTTGTTGCAAGACAGTATTGTATTGCAAAGTCACCTACTGGACAATCACATCTTTAAACTTAAACCAGCATGATATACAGCACAAACAAAATCATGAATCTTGTTTCTTTTATTTTTGTCTTACTTGCATCTCAATCAGTGTTGGCATGAAGTTGAAGGCCTGGCGTTTTAAGCTGAATAACATAATTTTCCCAGATGTTCTTTTATTCAATCATGGTAATTTATGTCAAAGGTAGACAATTTTGTTGGTGGAATGTATTGTATTTGACCCTGGAATTTCAGTTCCCATTTTGAAATTGCATAGTGGTTGCATATAAAAATGGAGGCCAAAAGGGCCAATCACCAAGTTTAATATTAATTATTTTGTCATTAGTGATGTGCTTCCAGGTTTTTTTGGTTTTACCAAAATTTTTAAAAATTGATTCAGGAGATAAAAAATGGGTAAAATCAGGTAAAATCCAAAAAAATCAATACTCTACTCATTCAGTTCCTTCATTCTCTGTACAGCATGCCTTCATATCTTAATGAAGCCAATTAATGAAACTAAATTATTACATTTCATTCACATTTATAAGCATGAATATCTATCAATATAATTAGAACCATTGTGGTAATTGCTTAAATATTGGGTCGAGTGAATAAAAATTAAGCAAATGCTTAAAGCAAACAGTAAAAGCATTTGCTAAAAAGCATAAGCAAATGCTAAAAGCATTTGCTTCAAATTGAGTGAATAAAAGTTTGCTTTTGCTTATAAGCATTTGCTACTCAATTTTAAGCAAATGCTTAAAGTTTACGGAAGAAAGCTCTTTGCAACTCTTCCTTCACTTGTTTTTGTTTACATTTAAAGTTTTACATAGTTGAATTTCAAACTAAAAACGTAAATATATTGAGTAATATTTTTTTAAAAGTTAACTAATAATTTTTAAAAACTATTTCTTTTATAACTGAATTCGATAATATCACAAATCATGGGTGCTTTTTATTCAATTAGTTATAGTAATTTTATCCAGTCATTTGCCTTTATAGTGATTTTGGACGCCACAAATTTTTCTGTATTACATACAGGTATGCATTGTACGTGATCTTCCCTGACTCCTATTTGAAATCCGGGATCACTTAAGTACCTTAAAAATATTTCTATCTTCTGTTTGGAAGACAGTACCCCGCCATGTCTCTCTTGATATTCTCCAAGTAAGAGATTTGAAATATAGGTACTTAACATTTTCTTCAGAGAAACGATATAAATTTTTATAACCGTTGTTTGTTGAAACTTTTCTCATATTTTTTAACCTTTTGTGTCACCATAAATTACCATATTTATATTTAAGATCAATTATGATGAAAATAGAGTACTTAGAAATATTTTAGCAAGCCCTTTACCTCACTTAAAAAAGTTTAAGCATATGCTTAAAGCATTAAGCAAAAGCTCGGTTTTATTCACACAATTATAAGCAAATGCTTAAGAAAATTCCTAAAAATAAGCAAATGCTTATTCTTTCTAGCAAAAGCAAATGCTATTTTTTTATTCACCCCAAATTAAGCATTTGCTTAAAAAGTGAGAAAAATCTTAAGCATAACCATTTGCTTATTTTTTATTCACTCGACCCATTGTTTTAAGTATAATATACTTTCATTTTATGAAACAATAATCCTCAATCTGAATGTGTGAGTTGATTTGATTCTTTCTCTTTACTCCAAACTATTTTTCTAATTAAAAAAAAAGAATCTGTGGCTCTTGCTGCCCTGAAAAGATGGTCTGAAATTACAGGATCTAAAGGTCTTTCTGGCTGGACATTAGTACCAGAACATGTTGAAACTCGCTCCCTATATGACCCAAAAAAGAAAGGCATTGAACAGGTATTATTTATTATTGTAATAAATCAAAACAGTATTTTTTATTTGAATTACTCATCTAGCAATCCAGGAAACATTAAATATGTATTTTCAATAAATACTTCCATTGTAGGGAAAGTTGGAAATGTGGGTGGATTTATTCTGCATCCCGAAAGAAATAGAAAATAAAGATGCTATTCAAAAATTTATTGGGATACCAGTAGATATATCACCAAGAAAACCAAAGCCATATGAGTTAAGAGTAATCATTTGGAATACATCAGATGTTGAACTGTGTGATACAAACCTTATATATGGAGAAAAATCATCCGATATATTTGTCAAAGGGTTTGTTTAAAATTTTAATATTTAGTTATGTATTAATATATCTCACATGGTAATCAAATCATCACAAAATTAAAATATTAATTTTTATAATTACAATTTATAATAAACAGCAGTAGATAGAGACTCATATCAGCTCATTTCAATTATTGAAAATTTCTTATTAATCAGATAATAAAAATGCTAAAGTAATAGAAAATTTTTCCTTTTATTCTAAATCCTTTGAAATTTTTTGACAGAAATATTTGCCAGATCAGTGCCACAGTTACAGGAACCAATTACCGTATTTACCTGAATCCAAGGTGAGGTTTTTTCCAAATTTCAGCTTGGTAAAATCGAGGGACATCTTAAATCCGAGTATGAAGTGTTATACAGTTAATACATTGCAGTCAATTCATCATGCACCACTACATTGAATGTCAATTCATCACTGAACAAATTCATTGCAAGACAAATTGGAAGATGAGACACCATGACTGGAGTACAGCAGGGGGATACACTTGATGGGTTGGGAGTCACCCCCTGCCATAGACCATCCATTGTGTATTTGTAACAAACCATTCCAATTAATGAACGAACTAATATACCTATACTGATTACGTGTTCAAAATATACACGAAATGCGTTCGGTGAAAAATTAAATCTTAAAATCTTTTTTCTGTTTTGGCAGTCGGCTAAAAGTCTTAGATTATGGCTCATCATGGATTTCAGTAAATACATTAATTTTATTTTTATAGGAAAATGCAGTTTTGTTTATTATTTTTATATCAGAGGTGAATAAAAATGTTATCATTAAGTGTATAAATAAATGGTGCATCTAATATGCGATCTACACATGAGCTATGATCTGTGTGTTTGAGGGTGCCCCATGTGTAGGTTGCATATTAGACCAGATTTTTGCATCTAGATCGCATATTAGACCGGCACCAAATAAACTATTCAAGTAGATAATTTTAGTGTTTTTTGGCAGCTCTACTACAGTGGTTGTCCCCTATAAGCTATTAAAGTTGTATATTTATTTGCTAAAAAGCATTATAAAATATACTGCACAAATAATCCTCTCCAAGATGGCTATGAGAGGTTTATGTGAGCAGTTTAATTTGAAAGAAAGGTAACATGCATCTAATAATGATATACATATTTATCAGTTAATCTAGGTGAAAAAGTCACTTATTGGATGACATATTGTCAACTAATTTATCATTTATCAATTGATTTAAATAAAACATTTTTATGAAATTCGAAAATGCTACTACTTAGTTGTAAATTTAAGCAATATCAGTGACAGTTTTGAGTAAATCTGATAATTTGAACAATTCATCTTTATCGCCCTTTTTCCTCTCTTTCAGTTGGCTTTATGGACCTAATGTTGATAGTCAATGTACAGACGTCCATTACCATTCACTTTCTGGAGAAGCAAATTTTAATTGGCGTTTCATATTCCCTTTCTTGTACCTTGCACCCGAGAAAAGCCTAGTAATGCCTGATGATGAAGAAATGTCTGCAGGGAAAAAAGCCATCAAATTTATGAAATCATTACTGAATCTTCCAAGGAGTTTTGAAACTAGAGAGCATATTCCTTGTCGTCTCCTTCTGCAAGTATGGGATGAGGACCAGTTTACATCAAATGACTTCATTGGTATAAGAAAATTGTGCTTTCAGTATTGTTTAAACCTTAATTGCTTATTATTTTTTAATAATCCAGATATATTTTTAAAATTATATATATTACTTTCTCCATATACGAAATATAGAGAAAGTATTGTTTTCATGAATAAATCGAATTCGAGATTTCAACGTAAATACATGTTTTAAGGTCCCCTGAACATGTTTTGACTATTTTCTCGGTGATGTGTGTCTGTCTGTCTGTATGTGATAGATATTTTGGGCGCTCTATCTCAAAAACTATTAATCAGGTGAACGCAAAATTTTATATTTAACATTTTTATAAAAGAAGATCTGATTAGTTTTCGGTAAAAATCAGTCATCTGGAAGTGGGTGTTTACTCTTGTCACTTATCTGTTATTTTGAAATATTTGCTTCAATATTTGATAAATGTATTGGAATAAAAGTTGTAGGAAATTTCATTTTCTGCAACCTTTGTTTGATACATTTTTCCATATAATGTATTGTTTAAGAGATATATTTTTAGCTGCCATCACCACACCACCTACCGAAGACTATTGTTAACAATTGACGCTTAGTTACGTCTTAGTAATGCTCCTTGTTCTTTTCTTAATTGTCAACCGGAAGTAAATATTGACAATGATCCCAGAGCTAACATGTAATTTGCCATATAAATATGGAGAAAGTCATGTGTTGCCCACATCAGTTTATTTTTAAATTGCTATCAATAGAGCAGTATGAGATCTTGGTTAGATATAACTTTTGTTATAAATTAAATTTTAGATTGTAAATGTCTGTATGAAAGATTTTGAGATATAAAATTCATCAAAATAACCCTTTCTCTGTGGAACTTGCCCTAACTGACATTTAACCTCTCATCTGGGTATGCTGTATATATACAGCATGCTGTTTTCTCGGCTGTTTGCTATGGGTATGCCATAATATTATGTCATGCAGCTTCTCTGGCAACTAGCTGCATCCTTTTAGTTTACCATCTGACAGTAGATGGGCTTCACTTCTTTATTTGGAAAAGACACACTTCTCATATCTAGACCCTGACTTTGCTTTGATATTAATTATTTTTTTATTAAAGGTATTTGATTTTCTCTTGGGACTCCTATTAAATGTTAGTTATGCCAAAATATTCTCCTTAATTGGAAATGATTTTTGGAATTCAGAATTTTTAGCATTTATCATCGCAACCAAGGTTCTAGAGATGGCGGTGTCCTCTTACAATTATCTTATGATTAGCCATAAAATAAGTTTACAATTGAAAGCTAGACCCAATCTCTGAATTAACTATGAAATTGAATGGGCTAAAATAACATCCTCAGGAATTAAAACACTTATTGGAGTTTCCTACCTTCCTCCAAATAGTGGAATTTAATCTCGCTGATTTTCCCTTACCCAAGAAGCAAATAATTCTTTGGGAGGATTTCAAATTATTAATCGACTGGACTGGAGGTGGCCAAGTCTCCAAGAACAAGATCGATTCATGGTTTCTCGAGCATTTATCGAAGGTGCAGGCATGTAATCAGTGCAATTTCTGTTGCGCAAGGAAATTTACAATTTACAAAAGTTTTGGTTGGTAGGAATATGCTTTGCTCGGACTACAAGTTCCTTCCTTTGAACCCTCCTCCGCTCAGAACCCTCCATACCTCCCCCACATGACCGTGAGGGAAGGTTGACTTGCAACCGCACGCTTTCCCTCATTGCCTAGAATTTACTTCTACCGTAGTCGCTCTTGAAGGTCCTTGATTCAAAAAACAATTGAAGTAGGAAAAACTTCCTTTCCAGAGATGTCACAATATATAAATTTAAATGCTGTAAATATTAATATTCTCTACAACCTTTTTGAAACAATCTTCTAAAATGTTTGTTGCAGTCCTAAAATTTAAGAAATTATCGCAAACAAGTGTAACTTTAGGACTCAAAAAACAATATTATATATTATATTATATATTATAAGCACTATTTTCTTCGAGATGTGCGTCCATCCATCCGTCCGTACACATATATCAGGGAAGATTTGGCTTAAACGATTTCAACCAAATTTGGTACATATAATACTCACATAAATTAATGACCAAAATGGCATATTTGGACTAGATCGACTCAGCAGGGGTGCCACAATTACAAAGTTAATCTTTTCGGTAATTATGAATTTTGAAGGAATTGGCCAAACCGATTTTAATGAAATTTTGTAGGAAAAGGTTTAACTTATATTCAAACAAATTCTTATAAATTTACGGGTAATTTTTAAGTAATAGTTATGAAATTCCCTTTAAAAAGGTTTATTTATAATAAAATATTTATAGTATTCTTTCACAATTATTGATTATTATTATTCTTACTATAATAGTAAGTAAGTAATAGTTATGAAATTCCCTTTAAAAAGGTTTATTTGTAATAAAATATTTATAGTATTCTTTCACAATTATTGAATATTATTATTCTTACTATAATTCACAATAATATTTACAATTTACAATAATAGTTTAAATTTACAATAAAAGTTACAATTTACAATAATTAAAATTTACAATTATATTTAAAATTTACATTATAACTAATTGTTTCAAGAAATACAATTGATTAATATTATTTTTTACATATAGTTACTCAATGTCAGTCAGTCTGTCTGTCCATCCCCCCTTTTATCTGTTGGACAGTTTGCCATAGAGAAATACTGTAAAAGCCATTTTATTTCTGCAAAATATGAGAGCTCGAGAAAACCATTTTCATTTACATAAGTGTCCCAGGTTCGACTCTAGGAGATGATTATATTTTCCCATATGTTTACACAGAAGTTTCGATTTTTCGATGTTCAAGGTTTTATTCCATAATTCATTAAAATACGTATATATGGACCAAATTTTTCCGTTTCTGCTTTATTCAACGGCTAAAACTATAAAATATCATATTCGTGCAAGGAAGTTCGATGATCTGTTTAGTTCGAAAACTAAAACTATAAAAAAATTATTTACATTTTGAAACAAATTATTTCATATATTTCAACAACTAAAAAAATAAAAGAAAAATGTTTTTCCACTTTTTAAAAGTAAACATATTTTGATATTACATTGAAATAACGAAGTAAATAAAAAACAATGTGTATAAAAAATAATAAGGCTTGAAATTTCCTACAAAAAATCCTAAAACTGGTTTTCTAATGAACGGTGCATTCCACTAGAAAACAACGCACACTGTTCAAAAGCCCACAAGGCACCGAGTCTAAACCCCCTGCGGCCTTTTTCCCAAAGTCGAATCCTCACCACAAGAGAGAGAGAAGCGAAGGAGAAAAAGCCTAGAGGGAACATCATATGATGTCACCCTTAACTGCACTAGGGCGGGACAATATCATATGATGATGTCCACATCGAACGTGTTAAGCGCAGAGCTTCGGAGATTTTTAAATTGTTTTTTGCAAAAATTCTCCTCTCAAACTTCCGTATTTATTTTAAATGAAAACAGGAAATTTATGGAGAATAACTTTTTTAGAAGTTTCAAAATATTTTGTCGTGAATCCCATAGTTTTCGAGATATTTAGTTCTTTTATAAATACACTCGCGTATGCTAGCGCCATTTTTTATGTATATATGCAATAGATTCTGAGATATTAATAATAATCAGAATATTTTTATAAGACTAAATTTGGAACAATGAATTTATTAATATTTTATTTAACTTATGGAGAATGTTTAACACAATATTTTATGTAAAATTAAATAATCTGCAAAGAAATAGTGCTGTTTTTCTTTGCAATGCCACCTCTACACACTTTAAAAGGGTGTGGCCTGCGCACGTTTTCGTCAAACGCCTTGTGAACGTGGGGTAAGGGAAATGAGCCAGTCTGACAGAGGAAGAATAATCGCCATGCATTTGAATGGATCAATGTATGCTGAGATAGCCATTGTAATGAGTCGGGATATACAAACTGTGAGGAAGTGGACTCAATGCCACGAAGAAGAGGGTGATAACTGGACAAGGAAGAGAACTCGTTCGAGTCGCTGCTGCATGATGACAGAGGACGATGAAGCCATTGCACAAGATGCAGAAAACCATCCTCTGTGACACGGCTCGATTAGAAAATAGCATGCACGAAGCCTTGACTGCAGCAGGTGGACTTTAAGCCGCCATATAATTTGAGTGACTTCTCTTTAACGTTATTGTGTTAGCTAGTCTTTCTCTCAAACTTAGTTGTCTCTTTTGCTATAACACGCAACAGAAAATAATTTTGAGGCAGTAGGGGAAACATGGCATTTATTTTCAAATTAAATATCATGCTACAATACTTTATTTTGACGTGTATGTTTGTTTTTTGAAGATATGACCCTGCCCATGTAATCTGCACGCAGCACTCTGGGCGGATATCCCTCGCATTCTGGGGTTACATGTGTGCAGAGGGCTCTGGCGAACTAGTGCAGATTCCTGGTTGACTAAACTTGGTGCACTATGTCCAGATCCTGGAAGGCACCCTGCTCCCCTCCCTTCGTGCACGGTGGCATGAGCAGGATTTATACACAGTGGTACAAGACAACAGTGCCGTGCACACCTCCCTGAGGACTAAGGCCTGGTTCGCTGAGCAACCTGAGCTCCAGCTCCTAGCCTGGCCACCAAGTTCCCCAGATCTCAATCCATTGAGAATCTGTGGGGCCTTATCGCGAAAAGGTGGGAGCAGCACGAAGGGGATCACAAACAGGAGGCCTTAACCACCCATGTCCGGGAGGAGTGGGATAACATTAGGCACCCAGAGGTATGCACAGCCTTGGTGGAGTCTATGCCCCACCACCCACAAGAGGTCATAGGCACAGAGGGAGACTACACCACCTATTGAGCGGGGTCTGTCACGAAGGATTTTGGTGGCAGGCATGAAGTTGGCTTGACTTTGATCCTGCAGTCAGTGGCTCATAATCCAACTGCTGTAGTGAAGCCTTCGTGCATACTCTTTTTCATTTGAGCCATGACGCAGAGAATGGATTTCTGTATCTTGGGCAGTTGCTTCATCATCTTCCACTGTTGGCATGCAGCTGCGACTCGCCTGAATTCTATTTCTTGCCCAGTTTTCACCCGCTTTCTTCATGACCTTGGATCCTCCTCCCCATGTTCTGCATGTCACTACTCATTTAAGTGGCTTTCTTAGTGTCCGCTATTCATGCAAACGCATGGCGACTATTTCTCCTCTGTCAGACTCATCGAAAAATAAATAAATAGCAGACATGTTTAGCATTATTTTTTTAATGTCAGCAAATGTTCCACATTTGCCCCTGAAAGCCAATCATGCATTCAACTGGCTGCTTTCACCAGAGCCCCAGATATCAATATTTTCATTCAAAAAAATGTTATCAAATATTAAAATCACATTCATGAAGTCAAAAGTAAAATGAACTGCAAGCAAGTTCCTTCAATTGTCATAATGTCATGTTTTTGAAGTTGATCATATTAGACGAGGAGTTCAATAATGTGTCCAAATATTCCATTCCATTAAACATTTGTTATAATAAAGTGTATATAAATCATTAAATCAACGGAAAAAAAGAAAAATAACTAAATATATCGGAAACTATGGGATTCATGAAAAAGATTTTGAGACAAAATTTCTAGAAAATGTTATTTTTCCATACGTTTCCTATTTACATTTAAAGTAAATAAGGAAGTTTGAGAGAATAAATTTGTTGAAAACAGAAAAAATTCAAAATCTCCGAAGCTCTCCGTTTAAAAGAATATATTTCAAACAAATGTTGTAGAGAATAATGATATTTAGAACTTCTAAATTTAAGAAAGTGTGCATTTCCTACTTCAATTGTTTTTGGGGTAGAAGAGTTTCAGGAGCGATTATGACAGGAAGGGAGAAGGAAGACAGGGAGGGCAGGCAGAGAGGTCATGAACTCAGGGAGAGAGAGGGAAAGGAATAGACCTGGAACCCGCACTCATCCTTCTGAAGATACGCGATTAATCACTATAGAAAATTGATTTGGCTGTATTATTTTTTTAAATGAAAACTAAAACCACTGCCGAAAAGAGAGAGAGCATTGATCCATCCAAACCCTCACTTAACCTCTGAGACCACAAGATTCATCACAGTATATTGGCAAAAATTCAGGTTTAAGCCAGATATCGAGAAAAAATAAATTTCTACAAGTATAAACAACAACATTTAACCCATTCAAGTCAAAACCTTATCAAGTCTTAAGGATTTTTCTATTATCACAAATGTAAAATTTTATGCTGATTTCATGAATAGATTTTGAGTTAGATCGCCTACAACATTCCTGTCACATACACACAGACACACAAACAGACACACAAATACATCGTCGAAAAAATAGTCAAAACGTGTTCAGAAGACTTGAAAACATCTATTTCAGAAATCTCAACCGGCCTGCCTTGCACTGAATAGCTTTACAAAGAGCTTATTTTCGATATTTGAATTCTGAATTCCAAAAATCATTTCCAATTAAGGAGAATATTTTGGCATAACTAACATTTAATAAGAGTCCCAAGAGAAAATCAAATACCTTTAATAAAAAATAATTAATTAATATCATATGCTGGGACTTGAACTCCAGATCTGTCTATCTGGGAATACGAGATTTGTGCTCAGACGAGCCACTTATGCTGGACAACACTGATCCATGGCCTGTTAACTACATTATTGAAATTTCATTGGAAGTATTTATATTTCTTTTTTTAGATGCAAATATCACCTTAAACATTAAAATTAAAACACTACGAGTATCTAATAAAAGCAGTTGTTGGAAAACATAATTTGAAAAGATTTTGATAGAAAATACCATTGTCGTGCGATTTTACCATACTGCCATCTCTTGGCAGTCAAACGAACTGATATAACCTGAAATGTGGAACCGTCGGAATAGTTTAAGTGTTCTCCACCGGGTGGCACTGTAGTATTTTGACATGCATTTTAAAAAATGATACCATGCACATTCTTGATTTCCATTGCATTACATTAATGTCGTAAAAAACATTAAAGTAAAAAAGTACAAATATATAATAACAGCACTTGTTGCAAAACATAATTTGAACAGAAAATTTTGATAGAAAATATTTATGTCATGGATCTTTCTATTACTGCCATCTCAGGACCGAACATGGAACTGATATAAATGCGGGACCGTCAGAGTTAGTTGAAAAGTTCTGTAGTATTTTGGAATACATTTCTAAAAATAAACCCACCCATTGCATTAATTTACCATGCCTGGTGGAAATAAGCACATATCTTATTGATGCTGCAAGCAACACTACACTAAGCAGCTAGTAAAAATAAAATTCAGAATAATTTAATGACCCCCTTATCAAATTTTTGAAATCTTTTCTTTCCACTATTGTGTCCAAATCATGCATCAGAGTTGTAAAAACAATGTTACTGCTACAAGTACAATAAAAAATGTCCATAAAAATAAACATCACTGATAGGCAACATCTACGCTAATTTATCAAAAAAATTGTGTAGAATTTTTAAAAATAAAACTTTGCCATATTTTTGTTGGAATTAAATCAACCAGTTCAGATATTTCCCAAAATTGTGGTGATAGTTAATTTTTTGGGCTTAACATTCTCTCTAGACATAAGTGGTAAGGCCAAAATAAAATAATATTTCACCTAAAACATCCAAATTTGATATGAATTTTCCATGCAGTGCTAATAAAAAGGGACTGCCTAGAATGTCAACAATCATGTTGCATCCAAGTGACTACATTTTTCATGTGTTGTTTAAAATATAGTTATTTATTTATGCATGTTTATAAATAGGAAAGCAATATTTCATCCCAACCATTCATTTTTCATTCTCTAAAATTGCTTGCATGTTTTTTTCTTTTAAGTAAAGGATATTTGATCATTTTTGCATTCAGGGACCTTTTTTTGAGAAAAGGACACTGCTAAAAGCCTATCATGAATGTTTTTTTGTTAAAAAATTGCATTAATTATTGGTCTTCTAACAGGATCAGTTGCTTTGGACATCAACAACATCCCCATTGGTTCTAAGACTGCAAAAAAATGTAATCCAGATTTGCTTAGAGAAGGATCTTCAAGAATTGATTTGTTCAAAACACGAAGAATTCGAGGATGGTGGCCTATAGTCACAAGAATGGATTCTACAAATAATAAAAATGCAAATTCTAAAATGACTGTAAGATTTGGTTGCTCAAAAAATATATTTTTCTATGCATAAACAAAATTTCATAGCAGTAACCACACTGAAAAATGCTATGTGGTTATCTTAAAGCAGTGCTCTGCAACCATTTAAATTTCATGGTACACTTTCGAGTTCATTAGAACTTCATGGCACATGGAACCAAATTTCATGAGACTGAAAAAGAAAATATGAGCTACACTGGCTAATGTTAAAATGTAAGGCAAAATAAAATCTCCGAAGCCAGTCAATTAGAATAAAATGCCTATATGTATTTTGGTTATGAAGTAACCATCAAGGGCTAGGGACCAATTCGCCTGCTCTTAAGTCCCTAGCCCTTGATGATGGTTACTTCATAACTGAAATACATATTGGCATTTTATTCTAATTGATTGGCTTAGGAGATTTTCCTTTGCCTTACATTCATGAGACTGCATAGAACATTTTTACCACTCTGTTGCAAAAAAAATTAAAAACAAATCATCTTTTGCACACAGATGAAGAAAATTATTGTTAGGATCTACATTTTTCAAATCGTTTAAATATTTAAATTGAATTAAGAAATAATTCAATGAAAAAAGTTGCAAATTCTCTTGTTACGAAGCAACTTGTTGATTTTAATTCCAAGTAAGCAGCATAAGAAATCCTAAAATAAAGTATCACTCTTAGTGAGAGATTTTGTTTCTATAATCTTATCTGGAGAATAATGAAACAGTATTTTTCCCTTCCCGATAATGTACCGTGGCACACCAAAGACACGGTACAACAGGTTGTACTGTGTACCAGTTGCAGAGCATTGTCTTAAAGGAATAAATGTGATTTTATGGAGGTATTGATTCGTCAATTAATGATCAAGATAGATGTTTAATGTTTACAAAATCTTCACTTAACCAATAAATAAAGACAAATACAATGCACAGGGTGTCTCATAAGTTGCTCATCGTAGGATTTATTTAGACACATTGGGCTATGAATGTTCATCAGGAATAGACAAAATTGTGAGGTTGGGATAAAATTGAATGAGTCACTTTCTGAATGAGAACCGACATGAAAGTTAAACTGGTTGAGAACCCCAAAATGCTGTCTTATGGTAAGCATGCATGACCAACTGCAGCCATAATGAGTGGTATTACTAAATTAAAGATGGGTAAAATGAAAAAAATGACCAGTTTATAAGAGATACCTTATCAAGTGATGTTAGCAAAACAGTATGTAAGTCTATTTCTGGTAGAACTGTTCACTACCTACAATATTCTTTCATTAACTTTCCCTGTGGTAATTAGGTGTGCAAGGACAGGGTCACCCAAAAAAGATGTTTGTTTAGATTGCTTATATTTTTTATATACTCAACGTACAGGAATGATTTCTGTGTTAATTTACACAGTAGACTTGGGAGAAGTGTTGCCACCCAGTAGCATATTCCTGAAACATTGTTTAATAAGATGGCATACACTGTACAGCAATGCATGTTTATAATGAAAACTTTTTATTCTACCAGTAGTGTAGTGCAAGTGCAGTGCAATTTTCACATTGAGTTCAAGTACAGAATGTTAAATCAGATCAGTGATAAACAGGTTGGTGACCAAGTTTGACAATATGGGTACTGTGACTGACAATAAGAAAGGTGTTGTCGGTAGGAACAGAACAGTGAGATAAGTGAACAACATTGCACGCATTGATGAAGCAATTATGCGAAGTCATTATAAATCTGTTACCCATCTGTCACAACAATTAGCTATATCGCGATCATTCATCATTAAGATATTTAGAGAAGATCTGGAAATGTTTCTGTATAAGATTCAAGTGCTCCAGATCCTCAGCGAAAGCGCCAAAGATGTTAGAGTCGATGTTTGTAGTCCGTTTCTGCAATTTTTGGAGGGAAATCCTTGAGTTCTTCAAAACATCTGGCTTACCGATGAGGTGCATTTTCACCTTCACGGTTACGTCAACAAGCAGAATATTTGAATATGGGGCTCAGAAAACCCCAACACAATAATGGAGGCACATTACACCCACAAAAATGGACAGTATGATGGTCTGTTTCAGCTATAGGAATTGTTGGGCCAATTTTTCTTACTGATACAGTGACATCGGAGAGTTATCATCATCTCCTTGAAGAAGTCTTTATCCTGTTTCTTCAAAGCATGGGTGTTGTTAACTTTGAGGAAACGTTCTTCCAACAGGATGGAGCTCGACTGCATACTGCAAATGTAATTTTGGATTTTCTCCATGGGCATTTTAACCATCATGTTATCTCAAATCACTTCTCTGGACCTTTTGACTGTGAATGGTCTTGGCTACCATATCCTCCACACCTCAACCCCTGCGACTACTTTCTATGGGTATATCTGAAAGACAGTGTGTGCAGAAACAATCCCGATGAACTCAAAGAAGAAATTGCATCTGTTATCTGTACAATCACTCCTGACGCTCTAGACAAGAGTAGCTGCCAATTCTCAACGTCGATTACAAATGGTCTTGGATGCTGGTGGTTCACATATTGAAGATGTTTTCCATTAATCTCCCAAGTCTACTGTGTAAATTAACACGAAAATCATTCCTGTATGTTGAGTAAATAAAAAAATATAAGCAATTTAAACTGAAGCTTCTTTTTTGGGTGACTCTGTAGATTATTTAAATACAGAAAAATAAAAGTTTAGAGCTTAGCATACCCTATGTTTGCAGGAATAAAATCTTACAATGGTGATGAAAACATTAGAAATCCTTAACTACCAGAACTACAGAAAAATCTGTTTCAATTGGTGACTAAGGGAGCAGGATAAATTCTTAGGACTGTACAACAGTATCCAGTTCATTGAATTTATTGGGCCACCTGCTAACTTTTTAATATTATAGCATTATATTAGCCCAGCCAAAACAACTTTTTGTTATGATGACCGCTGACCCCTCAAGCAGGTAATTTTCTGACCCAATCACTCCTAAAAGAAGCCATTTTAATGTATTTTGACATCCTTGGCTTGAATGTTTATTTTTCTGTTGAGGATTTGGTACATATAGATTGCTCTAAGAGTTAGGTTTGAGTAAAGAGAAGGTTCATAAAAGTCATTGAGCCTGCTTAAGTCTGACTCCTTTTTTTGTAAATATTTAATAGCTAACTGGTGTTTCTATATTGTTGCAAAACAACTGTATTTATACTATGCAGGCAAAACAGAAAAAACAACTTTATTTCTAAATGAAAATTAATTTAAGTAATCATGGTTTTATTACAATTTAACAATTTTATATAGTACTGAATTGTTTTTGTCTCACTTGGAACTCTTTCTACAATGTTATACTTAAAACAGTCACCTTCACTATTTAAATGCTCAAAGAAAACACTAAAACCCTGTATATAATAACCTCATGTAACTCCAATCAACATTAACAACTGTAACAAGACTTCATTTTTTTAAGGGAAAAATTGAAGCAGAGCTACAACTTCTAACAAAAGGTGAAGCTGAGGTTATGCCTGCAGGCAAAGGAAGAGAGGAACCTTGTGCTTTGCCAGAACCTAAGTAAGTATTAAAAGTTTAAGTGACATCTAAATCTACCCAAGTATTTCATTGTGCATATTTAAAAAAAAAATCCAATTCAGTGGTTTTCCTAGACATAACACTACTGAATGGAAAGAATAGAGAATGAGACTACAGGTATTCTACATATAACCTATGCCCATAAAGTTCCAGGGCTGACTATAAAAATAAGTTACTTTCATACTATTGCTGTTTGTCCCCTTTGAAATAGTCTCCTCCTGCATTGATACACCATTGCCAGCATTTCTGAAGGTCATTGATGCAGCTCCAGAAGGTATTTTCTGGAATGCTGTGCAGTTGCTCTGTCACAAGTTTTTATGGCTTGAATGTCAGCATAGCAATGGCCTTTCATTGTTTGTTTCAGTCATGGGAATATAAAAAAGAGACAGAGACAAATCTGGGGAATAAGTCCATGTGCCAAAACAGTGACTTGTTTTTGTGTCAAAAAGTGTTGGACGGTCAATGCAGTATGCGGCTACGCATATTCGTGTAGGAGAAACCACTTCCCTGATGTCCTCAACTCAGGACTATGACAATAAATGTTCAAAACTTAACATTGCAGAACATTTTTATAGAAGTCCTGGTTAATAGTTTTTCCCTCAGAAACAAAGTCCTTGTATGCTATACCTTTACAATTGAAAAAAGCAATCAAATTTATTTCTTTATTTCTATTTAAAATGCAAGTGGGTGCCTGGCCCACTGGCTGAGTTACAAAATTTAATATATAAACACATTAAAAATTATATTTACAATTTCACATACCATGTACAATATATGTTTATAATGGCAGTGCGCAAGCGTTTTTCAAAGGTGTATGGATATCTCTCCACCTTGCACTTTGTTTGAGGATCATATTGCAGGAACCAGTTTTCATCTCCAGATTGGAGCAAAACTTGATGCCCACTCATTGTTTGTCAATTCTTGAGGGTCAACTGACTGTGACAAAGTGATGCACATACACAAATGCGAGAGGTCATGTGACAGACCAACTCCACTGCACTCCAGAAAATGTCTTCCAGACCTGCTTCAACGATCTTCAGAAATGCTAGCCATGATGTATCGATACAGGGGAAGACTATTTCATAGGGGACAAACAGTAATAGTGTGAAAGTATCTTGTATTCATTTTTATAGTTAGTCCTGGAACTTAACGGACATAAATTATACTATTACCATAAATGCAATAGTTACTAGATATTCTTAGAATCCTCACGTCTGTAGCCACCTATTTACATATTTTCTATATTATCAGGTAGTGCTGGACTGCACTTGTAACACAAACACTAGTCATAAGATCATACTACAGTGAAACCTTGATATAGCAAGTATTTGTAAAATCCATAAAAATACTTGTTCTGACAAGTACTCATAATATCTGAATATATATATATATGACATGCGTGTAAAAACACTCAACTGAGGCCAAGAAAACAGAAAGAAATGAGATATTGGTGTAAAGACTGCAATTAGGCATAATGTTTTTTTAAATTTGTTTTTAAGATTATCACAAATAAAAATGTATTAAATCTGTGAAAATGTATTTGCTTTTATTTAATTTTACGTTTTATTTAATAAATTTTAATTTAAAATCAGTAAAATAATATTTTGAAAATTCCTTCTTTCTATCCTTTTTGCTGCACGGAAGCTTACGAACCCTGTGAAAGGGTTAAGCATTGTATCTTCAATCCTTTTTGCCCCATCAATATCTTCCTCAAACAAAAATGTCTTGTACATAAATATTATATGATTTAAATATTCAAGATCATAAACTAAAAATTCTAGGAATATATTTTGCAAAGGAGTTTAGGTGAAATTATTTTTTGTTAGGCAAGTAACTTTATTGTAAAAAGCAAAAGTTTTCAGTGATTGGAAAATGCCTGACAATTCATTAAAAATACTCTCTTTAGATAATTTTTCTGCAACATCTTTCTATTTTCTACTGAATATCTAAAATACATTTTAATTCAATTTCCATAATTTTAAAAACATAACTTATTGTTCAACTTGAAAAAGTTCCACTTGTGAATGAACTTATCAAGTTATACTCAATATAATTCAGGCACTGCTACTTCTGTATCTGATAATTTATTTGTAGATACTGAGACGCAACTGTCTCATTTTACATTAATCTCTCGTAAACCTCAAAGTACTTGAAAATAGATAAATGATACGATACCCCTTCGGTGACACTGCTGCTGCCAACAGGAAATCAAATATAATACACTGGCAAAATGACAAGAAATATGCTAACAACTATATTGGAGTGACATAATACAAAGCAGAAATATAGTAAGGTACTTAATAGAAATGTCCACTTGGAGGGATCACAAATGATACGAAAAGTATTCGACTCGCAGCGAAATCTTCCGCAGGCCGCAGCTCACAGGTGCACGTCTCCAAGTCCTTCCTCGTTCTCTCTCCTCACTCCGTCTCTCTCGGCCGCTTGTCCGCGACGTTGTCAGATCGGAAGTCCCCTAGTTTGCACTGTATTGCAAATAGAAAGCACTGCACTCGCGAAAGTTGTATGGTTCTGGCCCCTCGATCATGGCGTTCTCTTCTGGGCTAATGTCTGTTGCTATAAAAGGTGAAACTCTGTACGTACGTGCAAAGCCGAAGTACTCGCGTTTGCCGAAGTACTCGCGTTTGCCGAAGTACGAGCGTTTGCCAAAGTGCATACGTTTGCAGGGGTGCATCATTTGCTGGAGTTCGTCGTTAGATTGAGTTCGAACACAAAAACTTCTGGCGAACACGAAAAACTGATGGGGAACTCGATAAATTGTCAAAAGGGAAAAATGCTGCAATACATCTTAGTGAAATTCTATAACATGCTCTCAGACAAAATCTACCGCCTTTCCTATTTTGATTTTTAGTAAGCATGAAGGTTTAATTATCAACTTAATTTTCAATAATTTACACAGAGCACTCATGATTATTCCATGTTATTTAATTCTAATTCATGAGAATATAAGCTTACTATCTGTTTCATCATAAAAATTAGAACCTCACACTAACACTTAATAATTTAATGGCTTATTTATAACATGCATGCTCTATATTTTTTATAATTTTCAAAACACTTTTAAGGTTTATAGTAAATCTCCATATTCACGTACTTTGTGATCTTAATTTCAGGCGTCCAGACATTTCTTTTACTTGGTTCAGAAATCCTATTAAAATCTTTAAATTTGCCATATGGAAGAACTACAGAAAATCTCTACTCAAATGGACCACTTTACTCTTAATAGCATCATTCATTTTACTTGGATTATATTCAGTGCCTGGATATTTAATAAAGCGACTGGTTGGTGCATAAAATAGATACAATTTTTAAAATGCAAAATTGTAACCAAATTTGGAGAAAAAGATATAGATGTTGTAATAAAAATAGCTTTTGTATATCTCAAATGCCTTTTAAATTCATACTTAGCTGTAAGGTCTCTAGGCTAAGATACTACCCTTGCTTAGGGATACCAGGTGTCCAACATATACAGGATTGTTCCACACTTCATTACCTTGTCCCGGAATGATCTGTTGGGGTGAATAAATGTCCCACACTTGAGAATGATTTTTAAATTTAACAATAAATGTTTCTATTTTCATTAATACTCCAATGCTGGATTACAATATATATTCCATAAATAAAAACTTAATTATTATTTCTTTTTTGGTGCTTTTCATCATTGCTGAAAAGTACTATTATTATTGTTATATATAGACTTCTCACAGAGGAACATATATATATATATATATATATGTTATATATATATATATGTTTTTGTGTTCGTGTGTTTTACGTGTCTCTTCGACGCCCCCAGCAGCCTGCCAGCTTGGTCCTCAACTTGGTGTCCGCTGGGCTTCCCTCAACACCTTGTTGTCACCCTCATCACTACCTTTTCTTTTCCTTTAGTTAATATATATATATATATATGCGATATGTATATAGGAGGGTACTAATGTTTAGGCACTTCCATAAGAGCTGGAGATTCAAAATTTTTTACATAGGTTGGATTGTGTACAAAATCAACTAGAAAAAACAAAAATCCTGAAAAAGTTCAACAATGCGTCCGCTAAAAATTCGCAATTGTTTAAATAAATTTTCAGTTTATATATTTCTGAATGTGCTATGGAGCTGAAATTTTTTTTAAAGGTAGAATTTGTAAAAACGAAATAGGGATTATAGAAATTTTTATATTTTAATTTGTTTGGCTGTTAAAAATTCTTCAAGTTTAAACAAATAGTAAATGTTAAAAAAATTTAAACAATTAAAAAAATATTTCACTTCTAGATTTGCTACAACTACGAAATTTGACAGAAATATGTGGAATTAGTACCTTACATTGGATCAAGTATAATATTCTTAAAATTGCCAATTTAAGGCATTGTTTTAATCAAATATTGTTCTATAAGGAAAGATTGAAATTTGATGCAGTAATCTTTTAAATTAAAAAAATATTTTCAATATTATATCTCTCTGAAAAATTAATGTTTATCTGGGTGAGATGAAATGCTTGCAGAATGCAAGCACCAACTACTTGTAGTATATAAGATTTGTACAAAATATCATAATGAAATCAAGATGTTTCAAGTGGAGATCATGAGCAGGGCTACCACAATAACAGGAAAATAATATGTCTTGAGAACTGACCGCATGGATTTTAACCAAATATGGTATATATAATATTCATATAAATAAATAACCAAAATAGCATATTTCAACCGGATCAATTAAACAAGGCTACCACAATATCAAGGTTAAAAGTTTTCTATAACTATGAATTTGGAAGGTATACGATTATACTATGGCAGATTTGACAAAAAGCATTTCTGTACCAGGGGAAAACCTTGTACATCCCTACTTATTTACCCCTTCTAAATTGTTCTGCATTTTGAAAGGAAAGATTGATTTTATAGTATATACATATACACAACTTTATCTTGGTTTACTAATAATTAACATACACTACTTACAGTTCTCACACTCAAGACTATAGTTTTTTTTGGATTGTTTCTCTCTCCCCTATTTTAATGAAGAATTTATTTCTCTTCTGTACCCTCAAAACCAAATCTGGCAACCCTTCCATTGTTGAAACCAATAAATGTTAATTTTGATAGAGAATTCATGGGTTAACCGCTTAAAAGCACGAGGTTTTAGTAATTCGTTGTTATAGGGCGTTTTGTAAAAGCTGGGTAGTTGTGAAAAAAACAATCAAACCCAGTATTAAAATAAAGTCATTGTGGCAGAAAAGGAACGAATTTCTTATCGTATACTTTGGCTTCAACAATTTTTTTGGCCGTTGTATTAAAAAATTAATAGCAGCAAAATGACCTTGCTTAAACCTACACAGAGACCGATATGAATATTCCACTGGAACATGAATTAACCCAATCAATAATTTACCACATCTTTATAATGACGCCAGTGATATATTTCTTCTTTGCTGGTTTGTTTTACGTAAAATTGTTAATATAATAAAACAAAACACTCGTAATTAAAATTGGACATTTACGGTAAAAATAATAAACACAGAACACATTTTATTCTATGTAACGCATTTACGTTATTCTTTCCTCCACGAAAAATTCTCTCTCCTCGGTTTTATATAAGATTCCATACTCGAACACAGTTGTACTATCTTTATAGATAATTAGTGTAGGTATTGTAAAATTACAGGTAACAAATACACAAATGCAGTTTGCAGAACTTTAATGTTATTATCCACTCAAAAACAAGAGAATTATGAAGTTCTATACAGATGATTTATTGAACCTTAGGCTAACCCAAATTATTACAATGGCTAAACTATAGTTTACTTCTCCAGTAATCCCCTACAGCTTTTCATCAAGATTCTCACCAATGATATTTGTAGTTTCTGTGGCGCCCTGCAATTATAAAAGTGTTCCAAGTTAATTTAACCTTAATTTATTTAACATATGATTGTAACCAGTATGGCTCATACTCACTCAATTTTCCGTAATTAATGATATAGAAGAATGCCATAGCTCCAAATGTTATTTGAAAAAATGGAGCAATTCCAGCCTTTCTTGGTTGAACGTACTTATGCTGCCACCTCCACCAAGCTGAAATAGATGAATTAATTTAATAATTCGAATGAAGATAAAACAAATTATCAATGATGGGATATATTCATTGATAAACAAATTATTAATGATGGTATATTTTCATTACCTCGACTGCAAGCACCGGCAATAGCTTGAGGAGATTTGTTTCTTCGTGCAATCCATGATCCCAGCTCGCTCAGTTTAACTTGCCCGAATGGTGTATCGGCTGCAAAGATTAAAAATTATCAAGTAGTATACAGCGGTAATGTTTAAATTTCGGAGCTGTAATATAAAAAAATTAATTACGTTTTCCATAGAACCGAGCTGGGTCGTAAGGCCCATGAACTTTAGGATTATATTCAATTGGATAATCACCGAAACCCATCGTGAATTTTGCTCACGATGAAGTTTATGGGAGAAGAACGATGCAGCGAATCAGAACACTCGTCCCATGGAATCGAAATGTCGAATCGCAAACCATAGCGATAACAATGATAATTAACGCACCGCTCCAGCGCTTACAACAGTCATTTACGTAATTATCAAAAAGTTCTAAGTCTAAAGATGTCTTTAATTAATTTTTTCTCCTTAATTATCTATGTGATGCATATTTATTTGGTATTATCCCTCTCCGGACCACAATTTTCGAGCGGCTAGATATGCAACAACGGCGCCGTAACGAGAAATGAAACTAAGTCGATTTTGCTCTGCTTGTCCGCTTGTCTGCTTCGAGCTCCGTATTTCCGCTGGCAGTGAGAGGTGGTGAGAGGGTGATATGGTTTCAGGATGGCTGTTGTAGGCGTCCGACACGACTTTAATCTCCATCTAACCCAGGGGTCCGCCGAATAGGAATATTGAAAGTGCTAGGCGGGCCAGATCGAAAATAAACTGTTTCAAAATTTAAAATATTTTATTCTATAATTACCTAAGCATATATAACTATACGTAAACGTGAATAAATGTAAGAAAAAATTCTAATGCGAACAATGTGCCTGTTTTTAAATTGGAAACACTGATTTTGTGGTTTAATAAAATTTCCGCGGGCCGTAGTTTGGGAACACCTGATCTATTACAACAACAATAACGTTTCCATGGCATCTTTTTCAGGTTTTAATCACTGTGCAATTCCCGCACCAGCTTTTTGAAATTCATATCGCACACTACTACTTTCCGTCAGCTGTTTACATAGCAAACTTCACGTAGTTTTATTTCTCGTCACTCATGGCGCTGTTGTTACAAATCTCGCTGCTCAAAAATTGTTGGTCCAGAAATGGATATTACCCTTTTTTCGTGAAATATTTATGATGAAACTAAAGACAATTTCAGAAATAATATCTTGAAGTTATTGAAATTACTCACTTGTAAAATTTGCTCTATTTTATACCAGTACGCTCATGGACAACATTTCAAAGCTTTGCAGATTATTAATCAGTACCGGACTGATTTTCCCGGGCCATGAGCAACATGAACTGGACGGACGCATAAACACCTTATCGAAAATAAAAATATTGACGCAGACCACCCGGAACTGTTATTAGTTATGAATTCCCGTAGAAGTGTTATAATTTCCGACATAAAGGAGAATTTCATAGGACTTATGATCAAAAATGCATTCCAACTTGCTCTTCTGTAATCTATCTCAGAAACGTGAACTTAAAAAGCTCTTACACTAAAGATATATACGGCATCAATGCAACATTAATAAAAGATTCCAGGGAATATCATAAAACCGCTTAAAATTTAAAATAAATATTTTTTTTTGAAATGGGAATCTATCCCTTGACTCCAAAGAAAACTAAAATCATATCAATATATAAGGAGAGACTAGATGATACCTCAACCTCCTGACCAATAAGTCCCATTTTGTCTCAAATTTATGAAACCACTATAATAAATAGGTTAAGCAACTATCTGGAAAAGTGTAATTAATATACTGGATGAACAACACTTTGGTTTCAGAGCTGGCAAATTCACAATGGATCTCCTCACCAAAGTTATAGATTTTATTATGCATGGAATAGGAGAAAAAAAGTGTTGTGTTTTCTGTGATTTAACTAAGGCTTTTGACTGGACCTATGTCACATCAAATACTAATTTAAAAACTTAAACATTATGGCATTAGAGGTAAACTACTTGAACTGCTTAAATCCTTTCTTAGCAACCGACTCCAGGTAGTCTACATAAATGATACTTACTCATGTGAGTTTAAACTTAAACATGGTATACCGCAGGGATCCATTTTGGGTCCACTTCTTTTTATAGTATATGTTAATGATTGTCCTGGGAATGTAACAGCATATACCCTCCAGTTTGCAGATGATACTAGCATTTTTGTTACTAACCCACAGCCTGAGCAAAATGTACTTGCATTAAATAAGGTCATGATAGAATTGCAAGAATGGTTTACATGTAATAAATTTAAATTAAATACTGAAAAAAACCAGCACATACATTTTAATACTTCCAAAAATTTTATCCATAGGAATGAACAAGGCAAACCACACAGTATAATACTGGATTTGAGTCTAACATGGGCAAAACATTGAATATCTGGAAAATAAACTGTCTAGATTAACATGTACTTGCTAATGTGGCGATAGCACTCGTATTATCGCCAGACATAATGGCCTCGCCCTGTACCTGCCTGACTTATATACCCTATGTAGCCCTCACCTTCCTAAATTTGGCCTTTGGTTATGTAAGGACAACAAAGAAGTAACCAATACACGGTTCATAAAACACTCTTTCAAAAGGCCCGCCTGTCATCATTCCCCTCCCCTTCACTGAAAATTCCTCCCTCTGGCATCACGTGATCTCCAATACCCTCGCAAGGAGGCCAGAAGTCAGGACATCGCACACATAATGGTAGCAACAACTAGAGTGATGATTCACCTGTGTACAAGCGCTACATGAATTCGCTGACTTTGTTCTTCGAGTAGACAGTGATATACCAAGCAGCTGAAGATATTATCATAATTATATCTGGTGTAATATAACTGACTTTGACCAAGAGACAAGTTTCCGTCTCAAATTGTCTATCATATAGTTAAATTTGTATTTGCTTATAGTGTTAATTATGTAAAATTCTGTTATATTGAACATAGTGTATAGTTCAAATTTCATAAGATCCTTAGCATATGTTGTTGCATCAAAAATTTTGGTTCACTGCACTTAAATCTGAAGCAGAAAGAGACATTCTGTGGTATGCATATTTATCCCTCTTTCACAGTGTGATGGCACATGGTATACTGCTCTGGGGAGCATTGAGTCCAAGCAGAAGAATTTTCATAATGCAAAAAAGGGAATTAGGATCATTATTAATCTCAAGTCTTATGACCAGTTCAAAGAATCATTTATAGATATCAAAATCCTTACTCTTCCAGGGGCTTACATCCTAGAACCTGTTTGTCACACCCATAAAAATATAAAAAACATGCACCACAGGTATATTCATAACTACAACATTAGGAGAAAAATAGTTAAAACATCCTATATTGTCGCCTTGAAACTATTCACAGAAATTATGAACATATGGATCCTATGAGAGAAAGGAGACTACAGGAAAAAATTGAGAACTTACAACAAACTCCTTTTGAGATTTGTACAATTTAGGAGTTTGTTGTAAATTCTCTATATGGATCCTAAATTATATAATTCTCTGCCAACTGACCTAAAAGCCCTAGATCCTAACACTTTTAGGATAAATGTAAAGGCAATGATGATGTGCAAGGCTTAATATAGCATTGAAGAATTTTTAAATTTGTAAAACTTGCTTATGCAAATTTGAATAAATGTAATCTACTATAATCAATGAAAGTTGCTGTATATAGGTACTGTTTTTTTATGTAATCTAGTTTAATTTACTGCACATGTGTGTATTGGAAAATGTCAAAATTGTCCAATGGATTCTATGCTGTGCACAACCTTCTCCTTAACAATGTGTAATATTGTAGCTACCACTTGCGCTTGAGCATCCTTCATTGGTGCCAAGTGCGCGCATAGCCTTCACTTGTTTCAGGGCAACAAACAAAGCTACAGCGGAGGCTAGTCAGTCTGACGCCGGGGATTAATGCGCATGTTTGAATAAATACATCACACAATGTAATACCACAAATGTGGTTACTAAAAAAGTACATTATTATTATTATAAAATGTAATGTACTCTCTTATTTTGATCAATTTTTGTTGTTTAATAATAATTTTTTAAGGAACAAAATTTGAGAAATATTTGGTAGTTCACGAATGCAATGACATCGACAGCAGGTTTTGAGGTTCTTGGTATATTGTTAGAGAATGCAATTGCTGTAGCGGCAGGGTGATAATTTTGTGGTTGTGGACTTGTCATTATTTGACATCTCCAGCTAAGATTACCTAATTGAGCCTCAAACAGAACATCATTAACCGATTAGGGACGGAGCACCACCACGGTGGCGTAAGGGTACCATCCTCTTCTGCCCTCTTGTGTGGGGCATGTTAATTACCTGCAGTTCCTTCTTTTTGTTAGCAGCTTACGGACAGTTTTAAGTTTCATCCTGTAAAGTCACACTTGTTTTTCTTAAGTGGTTACCATTTTACGTGTTTTTAAACTTAGCCCTTTTTTAATTTGACAATGGCGGCCAAGAGAAAACGGTGTGAGGATCACAAACTGGATTTATTGTTTTCTGTACCAGATGATGGAGTAAAAAGTGATATATCCTCTATCGATAGTGATATTCAAGAGGAAGAAATTCCTGAACCCTGTGAAAATATTTCACCTATAACTTCAGAGGATGAATCCGATGGTGAAATTGAAGAGACAGTTCAACAGGCTAATAGAAGCAGATTGACTTGGTCCAGAAGAGGTTTGATAAATTTTGGCACTAGTCTCTCTCAGTTTACACCTGGTCCTAATACTTACTTACCAGGAAATTCTTCACCTTTAAATTATTTTATGTTATTTTTTATGGGCGATATGTTGGACCATTGCGTCAAGCAAACTAATTTGTATGCCTCGCAAAAAATGTCAACTGCGGGCGGAGGTGGGAATATTTGGGAAGATCTTACATTAGATGATTTGAAAGCTTGGTTAGGTGTCATTTTTACAATGGGATTTCATGATCTTCCAAGTCTGAAAGACTATTGGTCCACAAATAGGGCATTGAATGTACCAGATGTATCAGAAATCATGGCAAGGGATCGATTTTTGTCAATTTTGCAGAATTTTCACGTAAATGATAATTCAGGGCAGCCTCTACAAGATAGCTTAGATTTTGATAAACTCTACAAAATTAGACCTATTCTGGATAGTTTGAATTGCAATTATAAAAAATATTATAACTTTTCTGAGTATCAGGCAATAGATGAAGCTATGGTGAAATTTACTGGTTGCTCTTCAATGAAACAATATATGCAGATGAAACCCATCAAAAGGGGATTCAAGTGGTGGGGAAGAGCAGATGGAACATCGGGATTTGTTTTTCATTTAGAATTATATACAAAGAAAGGGACAATTAAAAAGAATAATTTGGGTTTGGGTGGAAGTGTCATGATGCAACTTGCAGAGCCTCTCTTTGGGTAGGTCTGCACCCTTATTTGCGATAGATTTTTTACGTCGCCAGATCTATTTATGCAACTCTCCAAAAAAGGTTTGAGAGCCATAGGGACTGCAAACACCAACCCTGTCAATTATCCCAAAGAATTGGTAGTAAACACAAAGGACTGGAAGCAAAGTAACCAAGGGGTCTGTGAGTGGCTCTCCTCTGCCCCACTCGTCTCCTTAGGCTGGTGAGACAAAAGGTCTATATTCTTTTTGTCATCGGGTTACGATTCACCCACATACCAATGCAGTCTGTGAAAAGGAATGGGTCGAAGGTGGAAGTGTGCTGTCCTGAGATTGTGAGGTTATACAATCAATTCATGGGAGGATTAAATCGAAATGATCAATTATGTAGCTACTACAGTTTGCACATTCCTTCAAAAAAAGTGGTGGCATAGACTGATGTTTGATTTAATAAATAGAATGGTAGTAAATTCTTATATCTACTACAAACAAGCTACCAATAAGCCAACTTTTCCCCTTAAAAAATTCTATTTGAATATAATCAGAGACCTCATTAGAGGCTACAGTAACAGAAAGGCGCGTGGACATAGAGCTACAGTTCCTCCTTCACATAATTTTGGAGTGTGCCACTATCCAGATCAAGTGAAAAGAAATGAGAAGAATAAACTTTTGCAGAAAGAAAGTGGTATGCCTGGGAAAATGAATTAGGAAGAGGACAATTTTTGTATGTTCTGTTTGTGAAAAAGGGCTGTGCATTGACAATTGCTTCAGAGAATTCCATCTGAATCTCCAATAATTAAGGAATAAAAAGCCTTGGCAAGTACTTTAATAGTTAATATAGACTCTTAGTATGGCCCAGTGGAAGTTTCAAGCAGATTAGAGTTAACATTCTTTTTCTATCGTACTTTTCCCAAAAACGTAACAAATTGGCTATTTTCTGGCATTTAATTCTGTCTCTAATGGGTTAATTAGTTTCTCAGCAAACATTTGTTGGTCAACAGCAAGAGATTGCATTTTAGCAGCCCAATTTTTGGCCACCTATTTAAACCAGTTTATGGTTTGAGCAGCAGATAATCATTCTCCTATGAGTGCAACGACATTATCAGCATTATCTGATTTGCGTTTTGCAGCCCTCTTCCCAGGAGTATTTTTATTTATTGAAAATTCGAAGGATGATGCTTGTGAAAGAGATGAAGCACATCTGGAAACACCAACATCCAATTTAATGTTGAGAGGTGCTGCGAATGTTGACATGTCAAGAGGTCATTTAAGGTTGTGATATCTCCTACAAAAAAAAAAAAACAAATTATATACGAAATTTAAAATAATAATTAAGATTTTGGTACTTATGCATTAATGACACTACCGAAACGCAGCACCCTCAAGTGGTGAGGATGGAATATATGGCACTGTACATATTGCTTACATCCAAAATTCTACTCAACATTTTTCTTTGAATGGAGATTGAACTAGTGTTGGGTGCCTGTGGCACCCTTACTAAACGGATGTCACCAGAGATTGGGTGCCCGAACAGTCACGTATACTGTTTCTTCTTTTGAGTAGAAGTATGGATGTAAGCGATATGTACAGCGCTGCATAGTTCCATATCTCACCGCTTCGGGGCGCTGCATTTCAGTAGCACCATTAATACCTAAGTACCAGGATTTATACACAATGTTTAAAATTAAGAAAGCTAAAAGAGCAAAACATGTTTACATTTGTAGTGTCAACACAGCCTCTTATTTTTGTGTGGATGACCATTCTTTCAATTAATTCGTTAAACAACCTTACAAATAGTAGATTTTCCTCAATTTCTTTATTTAAGCAGCAATCCAGGTTTCCATGCACTGCATCATCCTCAGGCAAGGACTGAACATACAATTGAGTATATTTATGAAAACGACAGAAAGAGAGGAGGGGCTGTTTGATATGAAACAGCATTGTCATTCTTTAATTCTAGCGGAAAAATATCTGCCTGACTGGATAAACTGAAGTTCCACAAAGTCAAGCCTCAAAGCGTCTCTGTTTATCAAGTGTTTATTACTCAGAAACCATTGTAATGATTTACACATTCCCTTTAATTTTTCCAAATCTTTCATAAAAATTTTATTAATAATTTCATTTAATAATAAATCTGGCCAACTGCTATAACATATTGTTTTCAACCAATTAAACAAAGAAATAAACAAATTCTTTGTTAAAAACGTTTCTCATTCTTCAGTTCTTAATGCTTAATTTTTAATAGAGGCCTACTATAAATTTTGTTGTAGTTTCCCAGAACTGAAGATGAGTGGATAAGCATTGTAGAGCAATTTGAGACAAAGTGACAATTTCCTCACTTCTTAGGAGCAATAGATGGGAAATGTCCAAATAGTGTCCTCAGCAGAAAGTGGATCATTCTTCTTTAACTACAAATAGACACAAAGTTTAGTTCTGATAGCAATAGCAAACACTAACTATGAATTCATAAGATGTAACTTTGGAACAAATGGATGAATATCTGATGGAGTCATTGAATATACAAAATTTTATGACAAACTTGAAAATGGATCACTGAGCATAACTGAATCAAAACTAGCTACAAACAGCCAGAGAGAACTGAATTACGTTTCCATTGGTGATGAGGCTTTTTCGTTGCATCCTGACTTTTTGAAGCCTTACAGTAAAAATATGATGTGCCACCACATGACTCTCTCCATACCTGTAATGTCTCTAAAAATACTAAATACGTTAAATATTTTACAGAACTGCGAGAAAAATTCAAAGAGTTAACAAAGAACTGAAATAAGCTCAAACCGTAGCCTTCTGATATTGGATATAGCCACAAAGCTCCAACGATTAAGAAAATAAAAAGGAGTTTTATTAAGATATAACTAAGCGTAAAGTAAATCAGTGTGACAACTCCTTCAGCCATAAAAATTTACTAAAATCCCGATGCATTTCACCCACTAAGTGAGCATCTTCAGGGGTGAACTTGTAATGACAGTGACTGGAAGTCAACTGTATAAGCATAAAGTGTTTACAATAGTCTCAGGTAGGTGGCATGGTGGTGGCAGCTAAAAAATATAAAAATATAATTTTTAAAATCTCTCTCAAACAATGCATTATATGGGAAAATGTTTAAAACAAAGGTTGTAGAAAATTCAATTTTGTACATATATTCCAGTACTTTTTTTACATTAATGAAATATTAAAGCAAATATTTTTTTAAAAATGGATGTGACATGAGTAAACGCCCACTTCTGGTTGACCGATTTTTACCAAAAACTGATCAACTTGTTATTTTAACAAAAATGTCAAATATAAAATTTTGCATTGATCTGATTAATAGTTTTTGAGCTAGAGAACCCACAAAATTTCTATCACATACACACAGACGGTAAAGTAATGAGAATAGGGGGCGAGGAAAGGATGGAAGTGCAGGTGAGGGGGGAGAGGATAGAGCAGGTGGAACAGTACAGGTATCTTGGTACGTTGTTGACAGAGGACTGGAAATGTGAGAAGGAAATTAAGATGAGAATAGGTTTGGCAAAGAAAGCGTTCAATAGAATAAGGAATCTATTTAACAGCATGATGGATTTGGGATTGAGGAAGAGATTGGTAAAGTGTTAGGTTTGGAGTGTGATGCTATATGGGTCGGAGACATTGAAGAAGAGAGACAGGGAGAGGGTGGAGGCATTTGAAATGTGGGTGTGGAGGAGGATGCTGAAGGTTAAATGGGCTGACAGGATTACAAATGTGGAAGTGCTTAGAAGAGTAGAAGAGGAAAGGAGTTTGATGGACACGATAGTGACTAGGAAAAAGAAATGGATAGGACATGTTTTGAGAAGAGAGGGATGTTATCGAAGGAACGGTGGAGGGAAGAAAGAAAAGAGGAAGAATTAAAATGTTGGATATTCTAAGGGAGGGAGGAGGGCATGGGGAGATGAAGAGGACACAGGATAGAGAGAGGTGGAGGGGAGCACCTGAACCTGCAGATATGCAGAACACTATTTATTATTATTACACACAGACCGAGAAAATGGCAAAAACATGTTCAGGGGACCTCCATGTGTGTATTTCCGTTGAAATCTTGAAATGTTTCATGAAAACAATACTTTTCCTTATACTACGTATGGAGAAAGTAAAAGGATCTGATGGCCAAATGCAAGATATTTAATTACCATTTGTCACATACTCATAGAGTGATTGAAAATACGTTTGGTAACATTGTATTTTATAGATCCCAGATTTGTTTAACACTTCTGTCTTGTCTTTAGTACTGCCTAATAAATTTTTTAAGTTGTGTGGGTTCATATAAACAGTTGAATATTTCTTTTGTTTGAAAATCTTATCCAAGCCTTTGTTTAGAGGAGGGAAATAAGGTAATTTTATATATTTGTTGTATTTTTTGTTTTTGATTTTGAAGGAGGTAGTGTTGGAAAATGTTTTTTTGAGTTTGTGTTTTCGAACTAGTTTGTTCATTAAATTGTAGCTGTATCCAAGGTTTGTGGCTATTTCTTTTATATATGTTAGTTCTTTTTAGTATCTGTGTTTATTTAGAGGAACATTGCAAAGTCTATGTACTAGATCATGGGTGTCCAAACTGCGGCCACTTTCACGTTTTTGTGCGGCCCCTTGCGGCCACTTCTGAGGGAAGAAATTCTAAAATATTTTCAATTTTCGTAATTGTATTGGCTGTTTAAGTATATATAATTATTGTTTTAGCAATATGATCAATTAAAGTTTATTAATTCTTAATTCCTTTTGGTAAGGGTGAATGTGTTTTCGGCATTTTATTTCTAGGACTTGTTTGGTAGTTTTTTCCTCGCTTGTTATTTTTGTTCCCAGGATGAATAAATATGTACCTATCGTCAGAGTTGACAATTTAGTGCCTTTTTATGTTTATCGACTTTTTTGTGCTTTAGTGAATAGTTATATTAATTATTATTTAAAAATAATTTACAATTATTATTTTTAAATACTTTTTAGCGATATTTTTTTGAGTTTAGTTATATTTTAGCACCTTTCTTTTATAAATTTAGGTCCAGTATTACAATGTTCAGAATGGAGGTATAATACCAATGTAATATCTTATAAGTGAACTTGAAACAAAATCAATTAATTTCGTTTTTAAATGGTAACCTCCTACCTTAAAATTACCTTCTTCATTAAAGTCTTTGATGCAATAGTGTTACTATATTAAGAATTTTATGATTACAGTGATTACTAGCGTTTGCTTGAACGCTCCGATTTTGTGCGGGCCTCTAAATAAGTTCTTACATATAGTAGTACTAAACATTAAAGTAAAAGGGCTTTTTATTTTTCGAGAATGGAGGAAATTGCTGATTTATTCCCCGCAAGAGTTGAGCTGCGCTGAGCGAGGGCGGCATATCACTTCACTTCAAAGCTGTGTGATGTCATTCCAAATAGACAAAACTGTAACGTAATAATTGTGGCGTTGACGCATTTTCTCCCTTACTCTTCGAAAATTTGAAAATTTATTTGAATGCTCAGTTACCCTACGATGTTACACTGTTATGTTCGTGGAAATTAAGAAGTTTATTAAAAAGCAGAGACGGCCGGCGGCTGTTTTACAATACCCACGTTTTCCTAAACGAAGGTAAACTTTAATATTTTTCCCTATTCAGGCATGCCCAAACTTGATGCTCCTGGAAATAAAACTACAATAGTAAATTCTATTATAATTATAATCCTTACAAAATGTAAAAAACTTTATATTTATTAAATTTAGATAACTTCAAATTCTATAACCTCAGAAATGACTCATCAGAAAAAAAGAAGACTTTTTGATAAAAATCGGCAATTTAGGAGCTCATGGACAACTGAATACTTCGTTATAGATAATTCTATTGATGAAATTGATGGAATGATATGATCCGAAGATCCTATGCAGACAGGCATAAGCTGTGAAAGATGGAACAATTTTTGAAACGAGAAAAAAGTCTGCTATGACCGGGAAATGAACCCGGGTCTTCCACTTGCCGGGCGGATATTCTACCTCTGAACTATCGTAGCAGAACATTTTCTCTCGTTTCTGAACACGGATGTTTCCCGGTCATAGCAGACTTTTTTCTCGTTTCAAAAATTGTTCCAATTCTATTGATGATAAATCCCATGTAGTAGTAGTAGTAGACATAAACTACTCTGCCGTAAATCAATTGTTCTGAAAACTGACAACATAAAACGACACTGAGACACACAAGGATCGAGTTGGAGAGCTAACAGCACCACAGAGAGAGGCAAGGGCTGGGAAGCTAAAAGATGAGCTTGATAAACAGCAAAATCTTTTTAGAAAAGGTAATGATCAAAATTCAAAGCTTGAAAAAGCAAGACTGGTTTCGCTATGATCGTAGCATCATCAGGTGAAAAAAATATATAAAACCATTCCATATATAGGGAAGTGATTGGATGGTAATTAAAGAAATGATTAGGAAAAGGAAGGGGTTGGAAATGGAAGGCAGAAGCAAAACAAAGTTAGAAAAAGTATACAGAAAATTGGTAAATTGGTGTTCAATAAACTGTGGAAGTGACAAAGTTTTTTCTTTTCATTTCAAAGATGTTGGAGATAATCGATGGAGTAAGTATGCAGAGCTTCAAGGCCATACGCATGCTCCACCTCATGACACGGTGCCTATAGATTATTTTAATCTATTTTTTACATCAGCGCCCTACACCATGATGGTCGCTGAAACCAAGAGGTGTGCAGAGCAGTTTTTTTTTAGACCAATTAGAGGATTACTCGGCAATCTCGTGCAGTTATGTGGCAGAACATATACATTGCTGAGATGAAGGGCTTCATTGCTTGCATCATAAATATGGGCATCAATCGCAAGCCAGCAATGTATTTTTACTGGTCCAGAATGGCTGTATTATCATCTCTGTGGTTTCATCAGTTTCCCCGAAATAGATTTCAGCTACTCCTAAAATTTTTTCATTTGGTGGATAACAGGAAATTAGCTCCCCCAAATGACCCTTCATAATACCAGTGCCAAATTTCAACCCACTGTGGATCACGCGCATAGGGTCTTCCATGACCATTACACTCCCCATTAGCAGCTTAGTGTCAAGAGTTTAGTGGGAACTAAATCTCAAACCCAGCTGTTACAGTGTTTGCCCAACAAACACCATCATCAGAGAAAAAAACTATGGATGTTGTATGACACTAGTGCATTACTGCCTGGGATTTTACGTTTCATGGTGCAAAAAGTGACGAGGATAAGCAAAATATAAAGAAGTATGGTTTAGGCTATACAGTGATAACCAAACTTCTTAGTGCTGGTAATTATTTAAATAAAGGTTACCAGGTACTTCGCGACAATTTGTTCACTTCAGTGCCTCTCGCAAAATACCTTTACTCCATTGGCACATATATTACTGGTACCTTACAGAGGAACAGAAAGGTCATTCCAGAGGGCATTTTGAAAAAATTCTATGTGGGGCAGATGAAGTTTTCAAGAAGGATCTCCTTTTAATCTGTGGGTTTAGGGAAAAATTTCTCAAAAAAAGCAGGCTCTCCTAAGCACTGCTTCGGCGACGTCAGTGTCTCATGGGAAACAAAAAGTAGACAAGCCTCCAGTGCAAAAGTCAGTGATGGCACAAGATTATAATAAGTACATGGGGGGCATTGATACATCAAATATGATGCTGTATATCTACCTAGATGAGAGGAGTACAATGAAATATTGGAAGAAGGTAGTGTTCAATGTTGTGGCACAAATGCTTATATTCTCTACAAGGAGAATATACCTGCAGAGCGAAAACCCATCTCCCGATTGAAATTCAATTTATCTGTAATGGATTCCCTGTGCAAAGAGTGGTTCGAGGTGAGATCCATGTGTGGAAGTGGCCGTAAAATTGAAGACAAGAACTCTCCAGATCCTTTACACAAGTTTGGGGTGATAACACTTCCAGATAAAAAGGAACAGTTATGTCGCAAGTGCTCAACAACCATGAAAAAGAGAAGATCTAGAACAATTTGCATCAGATGTCAGAAAGGACTATATCTAAAATGTCTAAAAATGCATAAATGTGTTTGAAAATGCTGTGATAATTAAATTTTTTTGTAACTGAAGTAGTTATGTGATAATGTAGGAAAAATGTAGGAATAGATATAGATGTTTAAATTTAATAGTTTACTAAGGATATAAGAATAAAAATAGTTGTAATTGATTTTTGTTCTGATTTGGCATTCCTTAAAATTATTTGTGAATATGTCAAAAATTATTAGTGTTATTCAACTATAAAGTAACTTTTTTATTTTTTTATTGTTAAAATGTTTAATGATATTATTTTGTGTTATTTTTAATTTGCAAGTTGATAACTTTGTATAATAACAGTGCTATTCTTACACCTGATCTCCTGAAAAAATTAAAATAATATTGCAAAAAGTTTAAAAGTTATTAATATTTTCCGAACTTTCTGCATTTTCTCTCATAATGACTTGCCACTTTTCGTCACAATGTTGGAAAAATTCTTGGCACTCAAAAGGTTAATTTTTTATAAAATTACAAAAAGTTTAATAATATATATTTAAAATCAATTAAATATCTTCCATTATGCTCACATTCCATTTAACACTGAATCTTTCACTAGCAATGGTGTCAACAGCAATCTTGTCAAATACTGGTAGGTTTTTTAGCACATGGTGCAATAAAAACACTTAATTGCAATAACAATTAGCAATAAAAGTCAAGGCAACTGGTGTATAAAAATTTGCACATTTTAATGCCCATGCCGATGAAAGAATTAATAAACTTCTATTGTTTTTAACAAATTTTAAGTATAAAATTTTAAATTACTAAATTGATTAGTCACATTCAAGCATATACCACATTGTTATTGTGAGTCTCATAAACAATTAGGTAAATGTGCACAGGCCAAAGCAAAAGAAAATATTGGAAAAACAACTTTATTTACAAAGTTAATCACACTCTTTTTAAAGAATTCACTTTCAATGACTCTCATTTTGACACCAATTTACTACAAACTTAAATAAATACTGGAGTGCCTCATTTGAAGTTTCATCAAGGAAAATAAATAGTTCCTTGCTTGTAGGGAATATGTAACACCCATAATTGACTGCATCTTGACATACATCAACATATTTTAAAACATTTTTTCCAAGGTGAATAACATTGTTTATATCTTGCCTATTTACAAGTTTCACTTTCCTCTGGTGACTTTTATAGTAAAGCTTGGTTACAGACCAAAGGGTTTTAATGTACACAAAAAAATCTTTTAAATGAAGATCGATATGAAAAATCTTAGGCAAAATATAAAGATGTAACAGCAGCACATTGTTGGAAATAAAGACTGCAAATGATGAGCGCTGAGTTTCTTTTTCAGAACCCAAACCGATCTTATCTCCTTTGTAAAAAGCAAACCATAAAGATGAGAAGAGATGAATAAGGCTTCTAGCAATATAAGGCTCCTCTTTATTGGAGTAAACAGGAAGCTGATGAACTACTTCAAGAAGCCAAGAAATAAGACCGTGGCCTTTCACAAGATAATATGCAATTGATGGGATCTTAACAGCAGAAGTGAGAATTTCCAAAATTAGCACCTATAGAAAAACAACAACATTACATTACATATTCAACTATGCAGATAAAAATTATCATTAAACTCAACACTTTATCACATAAAATTAGAAATCTCTAAATCAGAAGTCTCGAAAAGTGGCCCCCTGGCTGCATACAG